>CM057157.1:23463127-23638487 GCA_029962745.1 Echinometra lucunter
ATACATGGACTTGGCTTGCTTACAGCTTCCGTCCTCGGTGAGAAGATTTAACCCCAAACCCTGTCAGGAGCGAGCGGGTACCAGTTTGAAATTCGAGTCCGCTCGCCGATAGCTCGTGGGTCCACTCGGGACCCGAATCTGGATAACTTGGTGTAGTTCGTAAAGACATTAACTCTTGCTCGTACTGAATCGAACAATCATAGCATAAGTCTGTGCGACACGACATTTAGAGAATTACGCAATGAGGTTTATGGCACCTTGTTTAAGATGCTCGTACTCATTTACCATGTTTCCGGAAGCCACCAGATCGCCGATGTAGACCTAAGCTGTATTCGGTTCGTATCGCGTTGCAGGGTTGGATCATTCTTTGGTCACTCAAGCTAGCGATGTGTTCGGCAGTTGGCATGTTGTAGCTTTTGTTGTTGTAAGGGTACGGTTCGTTAATCGTCCTGGTAAAAATGGCGGCGAAATTCACCCAGTCAGTAATTCTGAATAGCGCCCTCTAAATATTGCGTGTCGCAGAGACTTAAACATTGGTATCTTGTTTGGGGGATTGCTATACGAGTTTTACCGAACTTCCCAGAGCTTCTTCCCAATGCGGTTCCCCGCTGGATAAGCTGAGCTTACCCTGGGTCGGTATTGTGGTTCAGGTTCTGTTTTGTAGTGTATTGTTTGATCTTCACTGATATACCCATCATTTTTTTCTTTTTTTTTTCAAAACATAAAATACGGTTCCTGTAACCTAGTGGTTTCAAACTTACCATAGTGTGTCAAGAAGTGGACACATATACGAAAAAAAGGGGGCGAAATTAATAGGGGAACAGATTGAGGAGGAAACGAGGGTGTTATAGTATCATAAGAGAAAGATAAAAAACAAAAAAAAAATCAACAACAACCTACAAAATGCATACAAACACACACCCACTCACACGACAACACACACCACACAAAAAAAAAAACCACAAAAAAAAACAACAAAAAAATAAAGAAAAGAAAAACACGTACACCCCCTCCTCCAAAAGCAGCACCACTTTGTGTTTTAAAAATTTTACTCTTCATTTCTTTTGTTTGGCTTTGTCTAGAAACTTGATCTGAATAACTGATTTATTTAATCGATTAGGATCAATGTTGATATTATAGATGAATATCTATACTCTTTCACTTTTGTCTGCATGACTATTTTCGTTTCATTATTCTTTCTTTCTTCTTCATCCTCATGTAAAAATTCTACTTTTTTGGTCACCCATTTTTCTCCTTTTCTGCTTCTTATAGGGGAAAGCTTAGATCAGACGGGGTCCTATGATATCGCACTGTTCATGTGTATTGGGACATACGTCCTCTGCGGCCTGCTCTGCATCATGGTACCAGTTTATCAAAACTGCATGGTTAAAGATCGCTACGTCATGAAATCTTGGCGAGGCTGGCACTGGAAGAAAAAAGAGAGCAATTACACCCGAATTCTTTGATCCTTTAGGATTCACCCGATTACAGAGGATTGTGAAAAAGAACTTGCCACTGATGGTCTTCGCAACTATTCCACAAGTGAACTTTGTGTTTGATTGATGCTGCTTTCAATAACATGATGCAAAGTAATCTATTGCGGAAAGTATATAAACACATTGTCAGACATTTACAATTCACTTAGAAATACAAAGAAAGTATATATTGGAAGTCATTATTTTATAATTAAAGAAAATTTGTGAACGCAAAAGACCTCGTCATGAGCGATTTGCTTGATGTCGATGGTGGTCTCAAAGTGTGGTATCTGTAATACTGTAACACTCGTATTTTTTTTTTTTAATTTTGCGTTTGTAAAGATGCATCCCCATGCATCATTTCAGCCTGTGCTGATGATCAGTCCGAGATATGAATATAACAGAACAAATTAAAAGAAGAATATGGGGAAAAGACTTAGATCTGTGCTAACCATGTCAAACCTCGGTTTTTCGGCTGAAATCGTTGTGTACAGTTATTGTTATTTGCAAGCATAGCATGTGTTTCAATTTTAGGTACTATTCTGTGGGGAATTTAAGAAAAGGTTAATAATTCATATTCTTCTATATCAGATGGGCGGTATGTATTCACAAAAGAACTTTTGTCACAGTATTTATGTAGTCTATCTATGCATGAGGACTATTATTGCGATTTAGCATTTTACTCTATTATGGGCACGAATATCATAAATCTATAAAACTAATGTCAATTATAGTATTTACAATATGTTGAAGTGGAGTAATGGTCGCTGTGCACAATTTCAAAACTTCTTTATTTCCTAATATTTGATTGTTCAAATTTTGGTCTAAAGTACGTTATTCACTATGCAAACTACATGAGGATAGCATGGCCGTAAGCAGGGGGGGGGGGGGGACAGGGCAGAAATTTCTAATCTGGGTTTTTATTATTCCCCCTAAAATTACATCCAAGAGATCGTTCAATTTCAATTATTCTTGAAACTGTAGAAGCTACCTCATGTGGGAGGGTGGGCGTAACCCCCCCCTACTTGCTTGTTCCCTGGAATATTTTACATATTATTGCCCCCCCCCGAAAAAATTCCTGCGTACGGTATTGTAAACAGAGTATCTAATTAAAATTTTTTGAATGGTCCAATCTCTAAGGCTCGTTCAAAGATCCAGGGAAAAACTCTGGCGGATTTTCCTCAGAGGTCAAATATATTTGTGTCGAATGATTTTTGTCAAATGGTTTTGGTAATTATTGTAATGAAATGAATTTGTTCCAAACAATAATTTTGTCAAATAATCTGCCAAATATGTTTGTCGAATGATTTTTGTCAAATAGGTTATAATGTCACTTTATTTCAGTTAAATAAATTCATCTCTTAATAAACGAACTTAGTCAAATAATTACATTTCTTGCAGATGTCTTGAATGAAATAAATCTATGTCGGGTCAAATGTATTTTTGTTTTGTTGTTTTTTGGTGTGAAACATTAATATTTGATTCCCTACTCGTATGATATACCAATGGCGCTTCTCATATTTCTAGTGGCAGTTTAATTCAAAGTTTCGGAGCAGCTCAACTGAAGGCACAGTCCCCAAGACTTACATACATTTTTTTTAAGTGAGGAAGCTTTAGAAGCAGCTCGTACTGTATACTTCGTAATTTTTGTGCATTGTGGATGTGATTTAAAACTAAATGATATAAATTCTGCCCTACTTTGGCAACAGGAAGCAAGTGACACATCAACCAAATTTGAGTAATTGATATTTTCAAATTCTACCTAGTGTGCTCTTCTTCTGGGCCCAAATTTATGCATGAGCACTCATCCTGCTAAGATGTTTAGGCAAGACATCTGCATTGACATCAGGTTATTAATGACAGATACATTTTGCTCTTTTACAGGAAATGTCACTTTTGTCACTCGCTTCCTTTAGCCAAAGTAGGGCAGAGTTCAGGCAAGTAGTTAGCTTAATTATGAGGAGTGTAATGCAGGTAAATAGAAAACTGAGGAATTAAAGAGGAAACAAATTGATGAAGAGACAAAATGTATTTGATATGGGACTGTGAATATCCCCGCCCCACCTCTGGCGGCAAATCTATCAAGAGAGTCGGAGAGAGAGAGAAAGAAGGGTG
Organism: Echinometra lucunter; assembly: GCA_029962745.1. Lineage (NCBI taxonomy): Eukaryota > Metazoa > Echinodermata > Echinoidea > Camarodonta > Echinometridae > Echinometra > Echinometra lucunter. Next base: position 23,466,718 of record CM057157.1, read on the forward strand.
GGAAGATGAATTGCCGTTTTTGTAAATATCTGACTGCAAATTGTGAAATTCGACAATATCTATCTTGACAATTTTTTGTAGCAAAAATCATATACATGTATTATGGAAAGCACATGCTCCTAAAAGTGTTTTAAACGAATTAAGATCAAGCCAGTTAGCTGAATTCCCTTCAAACATGGCATATTGAGAGAGAATGTTTGTTAAGAATGAGTTTATACCATCTTTTCTGCAAATGCTCCTGTCAGTTGATTGGTTTAATAAAATTATATCTTCAAAAACAAAAGCAATATTTCTTATACGAAGATTGGTTAGATAAAGGAATTGTACATATCAGTGATTACTCAACCCCTCCCCATCCTGGTTATAAAACTTTTTAAAGACTTATTCTCGATTGTAATATTAGTAAAAAAGACAGACGCAAATATGATTTTCTAATGAAGAAATATAATACCAGATGACCGGTTGGTTAGTTTTCTCTACATTAACCTCCGACAAGATATTTGATAATATTAAAGCTAAACTCTTGAAAACTCTAAATAAAAATCCCAAGTATGCTCACAATACAATGCTACCATCATGCCTATCCTGAACGACAGATTTTATTTTGGAACGACTTCCATCTCCACGACCGTGAGGGAGCTGATTGGGAAAAGATTCATGTGAATAATTTCAAATGCACTATAAGTACTCGTATCCGCTCTTTCTATTTTTAAGTTATTTCACAGAGCTATCAGTTTGAAAGTTTTTTTTATATAACATCAAAAGAAATGACTCCCCCCAACTGTTCATTTGTGAGACTGACCCTGAGACCTATATTCATCTTTTTATCGAATGTCCTCTCGTTAAACCCATCTGGGACGAAAACTGTGAATGCTATTATTCAGAAAACCCATAAACACTAAATTGTCTCAACATTTGAAAAAACGTTCGGTTGTGACTCTGATAATTTTCTTACATATCTGTTTCTTTTACTAAAGTATTATATTTATATTTGTAAGTTTCATAACAAATCACCAAATTTTGAAGGTTATAAATGCTATACTGCGACCAATAAAGAACTTGAATAACTCCATTGCTAAAAGAAGAACAAACTCTCTATTCATTTCCGGAAATGGAGATTTCAAATTTAAATATATTAGTATAATTCCACTTTTTATTTATTGTGTAAATTACTTTTACCAAGATCCATCAGGCACTATTTTCTTTTTGCTTTCAACTGATATATGCAAACACCACCATTTTTATTTAGGTAACCTTGATATTGAAATCTCTACTTTCATTTCTAAACAAAAATATCCCGTTTGATGTAACGTAAAACAGAGTGACTGCCGTATATATTTTTAAAAATGACATTTGTACGGTTATACCTTTTTCTACACTTGAATGAACATGTACATGTATAGGAGAAATGTATTATGTTGGTAATGCTCCTTTTTTGTTTTTGTTTTGTTGTATTTTGTTTGATTCATGTATTGATTTGTTTGTTATTATGAATGAAACATATTAAAAAATCGCAATATGTTTCGTATTGAATTTCAGTACATGTAATGCTTCAGTACACACAGAGCCGTTGATGATATACATCTCTCTCTCTCTCTCTCTCTCACTCTCTCTCCCCTCTCTCTCCGCCGTTTCTCTCTCTGCTCCACCGACATTTCTCAGTGGACTATTAGCATGCGTGAAATAGCCATATAAGCAGAGAAAATGATTTAAAATGCGACCGTGTAAAATGTGTGTAAAGTGCATACAATGCATGGTTTGATGTCGAGTCCTCGTGGTAAGCTAGGCCAGGAGTTGGCTATAGACTCAAACCTCCCTGGAAGGCTATTATATGCCCATGAACTTTGTAAAAATAAAACCTCGACGAGCTATAGGCTCCACCACTACGGTACACATCATAGCTAGACATCAGTCGTAAAGGCATTTTCAATCATGAGCAATTACTTATGAAAAAAAGAAAAAGGCAGTGGCATGCACAGAGTTATAATACTTAAGATGTTGGCATAATACCACTACCCTGATAGCAGAGACTGGTAGAAATTATGTCATATTTACGTCTTTTTAAGTCGTGTCAGACGTCTTATCTACGTCTTATTTTACGTCTTTAAGACGTCATTCTGCAAAAGCACAAGACGTAAAATAAGTCACATTTTTACGTCGATTTTACGTCATATTGGTTAAAAAAGACGTCTTTTACGACCCAAAAGAAGCTCTCAGACTGGTAAAAATCACGTCATATTATGTCTTTTCACATCATGTCATACTATGTAGAAGACGTCAAAGCTGGTTAAAAAAACATTTAAAAATATATACAATATTATGACGTTCCCTCTTTGTTAATGTTCTGGCCTATAATTTGTCGCCCTATATCAACTCTATACCCTAACATCCTACATCCTATACCAAACTACTGATGCTCTGTATCGACTTTACTATATATAGGGCCTGTAGTGTAGTACTTACAATTCATGATGTATTTCTGAAATAACCTGCCCATGTCGTTGAATGAATTGTGTACAACATAATACATGTCATTGATGGAAGAACATTTTTTTTAATGAAATCAATAGTGCAATATTTGCATAAGATATTATAAATCAAATGTCATCTTTCTATTTCCATAAAGTTTAATCGCTTCTGGTCATTCATGAATACAATCGGATCACGACGTAAAATTAACGTATAAAAAAAAACATGTCATGTTGTGGTCTTGAAAAAGACGTTAAAAAGTGATAGAATGTACATCATATTATGTTCAAACAAAGTTGAAAACATTTTGGTCATATAAAGCCGCCATACTAGGAATCCGTTAGGAATGCTGAGTCTCTGTCAACTTTCAAATCTGCACTCAAGACTTATCTGTTCCCAGCTGTGACTTCATCTCAGATGCAATAAGTATGCTAATTAAGACACTGGAAATAAATTTGACACTGACTAAATGTTGAAATTTGTGAGACATTCTAGAGCAAGCGCCATGAGCGTCCAGCTGAGGTGGATACCGGCGCTTACAAGAAGCCATCATCATCATCATCATCATCATCATCATCATCATCATATTGACGTCGTAAAATAGTCGTCTATACGATGCATGACGTGTGGACCAGTTTACAACCAGTTTATGTCGTCTTAAAGACGTCAGTCTGCTATCAGATATAATCTGGAATCGCATTGCAGTGCTTTGTGCAATCTCTTCATTGTATACATTTCGAGCGTGGATAAGGTCTCCTCGACCCCATATTACTTGTATTTTTTTCATGCAGTTTCGTTATATACTTCGACTTTGATAATTTGCTTTGTTTTATATCTTAATGATAAAGATATAAGAGAGGCGAATCCAGTGTTTTGATGGGGTGGGGGGGGGGGGGGGAGCATAAGTCCTCCATAAATCCCTGTTGACCATTACCTGTGGATCATGATCCATTTACTGCAAGAATAATTACCTTGAGGTCCATACAATATGTTTTGTTCCGGGTTTTTTTTTCGGGGTTGATAAAACCTGCCATCGGCGCTATTCAGGGCCACCGGCGTAAAACCGTCTTGAGGAGTGGGGGGGGGGGGGGGGGGGGGGGGGATGATCGACCTTTTTTGCCCAAATTTCTCGCGTGAACTCACACTTAAGTATACAAGCACACACACACACCGTCACGCACCCGCGCAAACCCCCCACACACATATCATTTTTTTTTTATTTTACGAGCGAGCGAAAAAATAACCGCTTTTCTGGTTTTTAAGAGCATTTCAAATGAAAAAATTCCATTTTTGAATACAAAAATTCCACTCTATGACCATCGTTAATGACATTTTTTATTTTAAAAAAAAAATCACCAACTGATTAATTACAATATTATTTTTCCTTGAATTGAGGGGGGGGGGGAGGATATTTGTACACGCCATCCCCCCCCCCCCCCCCTCGAAAAAGTGAAGGGATATAGCCTCCCCCATCCCCCCGGGATTTTCGCCAATTCAGGGCGTTCCCATGAGCTCATGAAATACGCATATTCTGCTATAGTTAACATTTGAGGGTGTGGCAGGTCATCAGTTGGAACACGTTTCTGATTATGGATTGGCTGGTAGCCTTACAGGCGCAATTGGAGGCAAAGCCAACTGGGGGAACTCTCTGCACGGTTGAATGGCTTATACAGGCATGCAGAGATCTGCATATGCTGTAGTATGTCAGAAAGTTTCATTCACTTTAATGATACCGCAACACATTTTTGTGTGCAGGTGCGATAGTAAGCAAATAATCACCGTTGGTGAAGGTGATCAATTTATATTCCACATCTGAAACCATTTAACTGTATAAATAAAGGACGTAATTATTTTCTTTTCTATATGAGAAAGATTTTTTTTTTTAAAAGAATATTTAATTTAAGAAAAGAAGTTAACTCTTGGTTTAGCGCGTATTTTGCGACGGTACGTGCACAGTACGTGCGCGACTTCCTTGGCCTCAGGGGCATGATATTTATGTTTATCGAGAACGGACGTGTTTCCTTTTTGCTCCAAGTTTAACGTCATTCTAGCCGTTTGTCTTCAAAATCGTACAAAACATTGTGCATCAGTGTTGAGATCTCATTTTGAGGCTTCCATTGATGACACTGGTTTTTGGAGTTTTTAAAGGCTTTAAGCTAGAAAACGGAGATAATATCCGTTTTTCTAGGATTTTGTAAACGGTCTGTGATTAAGAGGAGAGACAGTTGCATCCACATATCTTAGCAACGGGAAGCTAGGGCGCGTATCATACCAACTCCATCATCAGCGCATCAGCTCATCCCCTGGTTACCGGTAGACTATACGCTCAACATCTTTGGGTGCATCCATCTAGGCGTGCGCCCCATCCTTGTGACGTCATAATGGCCACTGAGAACCGTTTTGAAGCTCTTGATGACCAAATGGATATCAAGGTAAAGGGCCCCCGTAAGGCAGATGACACCAGTAAGCTGTCAGAAGGTGAAATAGTGGCGAAAGTACTACTGGCTGTCCAACCTCTCATCGTGGATGCTGTGACGAAGGCTGTGACGGCAGCTATGTCAACAATGTTGGAAGAGCTTAAGAAGAGCTTGAAGCCCAGCAGTGCAGGATCGCCTTGGAAGGAGGAGGTCGACCGGCTGGAGCAATACGGTCGACGTGACAACGTCCGTATATTTGGAATAGAGGAGACTCCAAATGAGGATAAAACGCAGAAGATGGTTGAGCTAGCAGCCGACATGGGGGTCACGATCTCGTCAGATGACATCAGCACCAGTCACCGCTTGCCGCCGTCTCGACGTCGTCAGGGAGACGAGAAGAAAAGAGCCATCATTGTTAAGTTTGTAAGGTGCTCGACGAAGCAGGTTATCATGCAAAAGAAGAAGATGCTGAAGGGTGTAACTCGAAGGAGTGGGGTTTTCGTAGACGAAGATCTAACGTCACGACGTAGCCAAATGGTTCGTGCACTCCGCCAAAATTCACTGGTCAAGGCAACGTGGACCATCGATGGCAAGTTGGCGGAGTACAGCAAGTCTGCATATGCCGACTTAACCCAAGACAAGACAAGACAAGATCTTCTGCGCAATGAAGGATGGTTGCAACAAGATCGTCATCGACTCGACAGATGATCTTCGCAAGGTTGGATGGTCTGCGGAAAGAATCCAGGACTTACTGAAATAGGAAGGCGCCGGCACTTCTAGCGCCCCAGAAACTGAGGTGAAGCATTACTCTTTGAATTACAATGTACATAATCCCATACAATGCAAAATTTTAGGTCTGAATGTATGTGGTCTTAAAGCAAAGTTAGAAACTGGTATCCTGACAGATTATTTATCTATGTTTGATATTGCATGTTTAAGTGAAACAAAAACAAATATGATAGATGAAGACTTAATACCTGAGGAGTACACTGCTCTATTCAAAAAGGAATCAGATGAAAACATACCTTTTAGAAGGGAAATTCATGGAATTGGTGTGACCTTTCGAAAATGCTATAGGCCATATCTTCACGTAATTGATAATATGTGTTCGAATGGTGTCTTTTGGATTAAAATTGATGATAAAGCATTTGGTAATGAATTTGTAATAGGAGCTGTTTACATTCCTCATGAAGGTTCGAAGTATTATAATCCAGACATTATTTGATGATATAGCCAGCGATCTAATCTCTATTTGAGTATCTATGATTTACCAATTTGCCTAGTTGGTGACTGTAATGTTCGTACAGGTTCATTAAAAGATTATATGGAACCAGAAATAATACATACTGAATACTGGAATAAATCTCATGAGGAAAGAAAAACACTTCATTCTCTCAGGAAGAACAATGATAAATGTACTAATAACCATGGCTACAAACTTATAGATTTGTGCAAAACTATTGACATGGTTTTATTTAATGGACGTGTGGGTGACGATAGAGAAAATGGTCTTTTCACTTGTGCTGATTCAAGTGTAATTGATTATGGTATAGTGACGCACGACTTCTATGAAAACGTTCTAGATTTTAAGGTTGACACTTTTGATAGCTTGATGTCAGATATATAAGCATAATCCGGTTTGCATAACACTGAAATTCCAGAATCTGTTGTGTCACAAAAACTTTGAAATTGAAAAACCTAATAAAAGAATGCAAAAAACTGTTAAATTTAAATGGAACAATAGTCTATCCGAGGATTTTCTGAAAAGTCAAAGCAGAGACGACATTCTAGCTATAAGTGAAGAAATCGAAACCCTAAATTTACGGTCTGTTAACCAAGAAGTAATCGATTCATTGAATAAGTCGATAAAAGCTGTTTATATGTTTGCAGGATCTCAGTCTGGTATAGTGAAGGAATGTTATTGTAATGGTAAAAAGAAAAACTATCGGAAGGCCGAAAAAAATTGTGGTTCAATGATGAATGTATGAAGTTAAGATCAGAATATCTGAAAATGAAGAAAAAATACAAAATGTCAAAGAGCGATTTCTATGAACAATTCCAGGAAGCCAAGAAAAAGTATAGAAAGTTCATAAATAAAGCCAAAGTTGAGTTTTATGCGGTTAAACATGCCAAGCTTAGAAATTTGAAAACGAAAAACTCTGGTGAATACTGGAAAATCCTAAATTCATCACAAAGATGCTTGGCTGAGAATAATTTGGATATGAATGTGTTTAGAGATCATTTCATGAAATTGAATAAATGCGATGAAGCCTCTCCTTTACAAGAAATCACTGGAAGTAATGTTAATATGTATATTGCAGAATTCGACGAACCTTTTGTAGAAAAAGAAGTAGTGGCTTAAATAAAAAAAAGTGAAAAATAACAAATCACCGTGTATTGATATGTTAATCAATGAATGTTTCAAACATAGTAAAAGTATATTAATCACGGTAATAACAAAATTCTTTAATGTGATTTTATCGTCTGGCAAAGTTCCTTCAGATTGGACAAGTGGTTTAATTTGCCCAATTTATAAAAAGAAGGGTTCAAAGGAAGATCCAGATAATTATCGTGGAATAACCTTATTAAGTTGCCTAGGGAAGTTATTTACAGCAGTCGTTAACGAAAGATTAACCTCATATTTTGAAGATCATAATTTATTAGAAGAGCAAGATGGCTTTCGAGAAAATTACTCTACACTTGATCACATATTTTGTTACATAGTGTTATTGATCTTCATTTGTCTCAAAGAAAACGTGTTTATTGTGCGTTCATAGACTATAAAAAACCTTTCGATTCAGTTGACCGGACATTGCTCTGGCATAAAATGATTAGAAATGGAATTAATGGGCAATTATTCAGAGTTTTACAAAATATGTATAACGACGCGAAGTGTTGTGTAATGGTTGAAGGTGAGAAATCTGATTTTTTTCGGTTGCAACATAGGGGTCCGACAGGGAGAAAATCTCTCACCTTTTCTGTTTGCTCTCTATTTAAACGATTTTGAACTTTTCGTGCGTGATAGATATGAAGGAATCGATTTGGTACCCAGTGTTTTGAAATCATCTTTAAATTCTTTAGGTGTTGACGTGTATCTCAAGTTGTTTTCATTGTTACATGCAGATGATACAGTCATTTTGGCAGACTCTCAAAAGAGCTTGCAAATTGGTCTAAATGCAATACATGATTATTGCGATCTTTGGTCTCTGAAAGTTAATGTAGACAAAACAAAAATAGTATTTCTTTCGAGAGGTAAATAAAGTAAGGAAATATGCTACTTTTAAATTTGGGGATAGTGAAGTCCAAGTTGTTAATGATTACGTATACTTAGGTACAACTTTTAATTACAGAAATGATTTTAAGAAAGCTCAAAATAAACAAATAAATCAAGCGAGAAGAGATATGTACTCGTTAATAGTCAAAGCTAGAAAATTAAAGCTTCCTGCTGATCTAGAATTAGACTTATTTGATCGGCTTGTTGTTCCTATTCTTTTATATGGTTGTGAGATTTGGGGATATAAAGACCTTCACCAAATAGAGAAATTGCATACCCAGTTTTGTAAACACTTGTACGACTGAACAAAACTACTGCACACTGTATAGTTTTGGGTGAGCAGGGGAGATTTGATCTATGTAAAATAGTACAAGAAAGGATGCTGAACTTCTGGCTGAGAACTATATCAGGAAAGGAATTCAAGCTTTCGACAATTTCTTGTAACATCCTCAAAATACTAAGTGATTCAGATATATATTCTTCACCGTGGATTCTCATAATTAAACAAACTCTTAATTCTCTGGGGAAGTCGAACTTGTGGTATGAATATGGGAAAATGGATAAGAATTGGTTCAAAATAAATATCAAGTTGAAACTCAGCGACATACTTCTACAAAAATGGCGGGAAACGATACAAGAGAGACCAGTTTGTATTAATTATCGTATCTTTAAAACTGACTTGAAGTTAGAATCATATATCTTAAAGATACCAGACCCTTATAGAACTACCTTAACAAAGTTTAGGTGTGGAAATCACCGACTTCCCGTTGTAACTGGAAGATTTAACGGAATAAATAGATCAGACCGTTATTGTACAACTTGTAATTCCAAGAAAATTGGTGATAATATCATTATTTGTTTGAATGTTCTGTTTTCAACAATGAAAGAAGAAAATACCTGAAAATGTATTTCAGAAACAGGCCTAACACGTTGAAGATGAATGAATTATTTAAATTCTGGTAATGTCAAAGACAAAGACGAATTTAGCAAAATTTTGTAGGATTATAATGCTTCACTTCAGTTCTAAGTAGACAAGTTGATTCGATTTGTCCATAATTGTATCATAGTAAATACAATAATCATACGACAGTCACGATTTTATAGCATGCAATGTTTCATGTTTCATTTAAATAATTTGTTTACTGTTTTTTGTTATTGTTTGGATTTAATGTATGTTAGTTAGTTTGTGCCAGATGTATAATACTAAAATTTTCGGACCTTGTGAGAATATTTCTTTAATTTTTGTGAATGACCTTTTTGTTTATTCATTCATTTATTTATTTATTCATTTATTTACTTTTATTATTATTTTCTTTTTCTTCATATATTTATTTAATTATAGTTGTTACTGAATCTAAATTGGTGTAAAATCTGTATATAAATATGTAAATATTCAATTTATTGTTCTTATTCTAAATGTAAACTTGTGATTTTCTCCAATACCCATTTCGGGTGACATGAGGAAATAAAAATCACATTGTCATTGTCATTGCCATTGTCAATCAATTGTCATTGTCATTGTCATTGTCATTGTCAATCACATTGTCATTGTCATTGTCATTGCATAGCCCATAGGGCCTAGCCCATGGCCTAGCCTCAACAAGTAAATTGTGACGTCACAAAAGAAACAAAGATGATTTGATGACAAAAATTGATGGCAAAATATGATGGCAATAATCACACAGAGGTACACACTTTTATTTCGCGCATACCCCAAAATATTGATAACGCGTTGTGACTCTATGGACTGAACATGCTGAAGTGATCAGCGAAAACAAAAACTGCCAACACTGTAGGGTTACGCAATTTATTTATCGGGTGGTGATTGATGGCAAAACTACACTTTATCACGTGATTCACTTTTGACCGATCCTACAGCAACATTCTTAGTATGTGGAATATAATTTTTTGTACTCATGTCATTTGATATCTTAATTATTGACTATCTTGTATAATGATCAGGCATTTTTTTTTTAAATTGGCTCAGTGCAGAACATAGCCGAAAAAATTCAGAATTATTCTTCTGCGGATAAAAAATTTTAGGGATTAGAAGGTTGAGTTATTCTCAGTCAAAATGGTTGTGATGTTTTAAGCACAGAGAGAGAGAGAGAGAGAGAGCAGGAGTTATGTTATTCTTTTATTCAATCTACAGAGCGTCCCAAAAAAGTTTACACTTTTGAAAGGGCCCTCAAATAAAAAAGATGTATGAAATTTTTTGGAACCGTTTATACATACGAATAGCCCAAGGTCTCTTCTTTCATATGACACGAAAAAGTCTGAAAATAATTTATGTTTGGGTGAGCTCTGCCCACTTTTGTAAAGGGTATGAAAATCAGGTTGCGCAGGAATTGGCTGTCCCTTTTGTATGAGGGGAGTATAGTTCTGTAGTGGGACGCAAATTTGGGCTAAAATTGAGCTCAAGGGGGCGGCATAGTAGTACAAAGGATGGGACTACTTGAGGGTCCGGGGTTCAAATCCCACCGCTGCACTAGCGTCCTTTGGCAAGACGTTTATCTACATTTGTCACTCTCCACCCAGGTGTAGTAAATGGGTACCCGGTAGGAAGAAATTCCTTGAATGCTCGAGCGCCTGATCACGGCAGCCGTGCTGAAGCCGGGGTAATGATATGCAGCGCTTAGAAACATTTGTATTAAGCGCTATATAAATGTTGCATATTATTATTATTATCATTATATTTAGAGAGTTGTTCTGTAGGACTTTGGTATTGTTAATGTAGTAGGTCGGTGTCTGTCTGGATATGTGGTCATTATGCATTGGTTATTAGGTGGTTGTTATAGGTAGTTGGCATTTTGCAGTTGGCATTTAGCTTAATTATGCATACATCAGTGGGGGGCGTTTCATGAAACAATTAGTCGGTGGTCTTTACCGACTAATTTGCTTTCAGCCAATCAGATGCGAGTATTTTCAGTGGCTTATAACATTTGTCGGTGATTTTCACCGACAAAACTCTTCATGAAACGCTCCCCTGGTATTAGTTAAGGGTATTTTAGTAATCACAAAGAGGTGCTTTCCTGAGCTCCTGAATCTGTAATTAGAGTGACCCACTTTAAGCTCCGCCTTAGCACGTGCTCTTTTGTTTATGTGAACTCAACTGGTTTGGGCTGTTCTCTAATTGGGTATTAGAGTTTAGGTGCTAGCTCATGATTGGTTAAGGCTTTTGGATGTTGGAGGCAACTGGGCTGGTGTATTGGATTTGTACATGGAATATTTAAGTCAAGGTAAAATGCTGGCTCGGGGCCACTTTTAGTTGACCGCCACTTTTAGTTCATAGTTACGTTTGGTCACCATTTATGTTGCTCTCCGCCCAGCCTTGATATTTTGTAGACTTTACTTTCAAAGCCAAGCCAGTTGGGGCAATTTGAACAAATTCATTTTTATTTCATCTTCGATAATAAACTGGACTTCAACTTTAAGAACTTGATTTCCGAGCTTCTTTGTTTTTGTCTCTCATCTTCTCATCACATTTAAGTAACTCTTGCCGCCGTACCACTACAGTTCTCCAGCTCACAGAATTGAGGAAAGTCTGATAAGTTTATGATTAATCGTTATGAATACGGGGTTTTTGCAGTGAATGTCATGCAATCGAATGCATGCCTGAGCCTTGCATTTCCAATAAAAGTTTTATTGCGGCGTTGTTAATTGCATTATGGTGCAGTCACACTGACCAGACCGACCTCAGACCGACTCATTTTTTTTTTCTGAATTGGTATGGTCGGGCACTGTTGCATGCCCGACATCAAATGGCTGGCGTCCACTACAGCGTGGACAAGATTAGGAAAGGTTGCGGAAGATAATTATATCATTTCGGCATCATGTCCGCGTCAGACGCGGACAAGTGTAGGAATCATTGTTTCCTGAGACATTCCTGCAAATGTCTGCGGACTGACTGCAGACAGACCTAGGAGTGTCATTTAGATATGCGGACAACATGAGGAAATCATAAAAAGTTTTACATTCGATATATGCATCAGTGAAGCTGCCCCCATCGCGGAGGCCTAGAGGAGCGTTTGCGGACAAGCCCCAGATAAGCTAAAGAAAGGTTACGGACAAGTTGCCGAAGGTATGAGGAAGATCGTTCTGGCGTCAAAATTTTGGTCGAGACCAAAATTTGGACGCGGATATTTTGCCCTCTCCGGAGGCTCTGCCGAACGTGCGAAAGTGATTAGGAATGATGAAGACAGTGAGCGGAAGATTTCAGGAATATGCGGACAGGTTGAACGAATGCGGATTCACTAATTTGAATTGCTGGTCTTGTACGCGCCCTAGTGGACGCCAGGTCAAGTTTGGACGCGGAAATTTTGCCCTCTCGAACCGAAGGTGCGGAAACGCCAGAAAGTGTTTAGGAACGCTAGGACAGTGAGCGGAATCGTTCAGGAACAATTTTGCGGACAGGCTGCCGAATGAATGCGGATTTAGTAATTTTGCATTCCGCGTCTTGTCCGCGCCCTAGTGGTCGCCAGGTCAAACCGACAACCCCGATTCCTCCTGGAGCCAAGTTCGATCACATCCTCCTTGCATTTTGTTTTGTTTTAGTTTTTTGTAAATTATCATCCCGAATGTTAAAATTTGCACGGGCATAATTATATTCCGTTGTTAACCAGTCAAAAAGTGGGCTTAAATGCAACCTTGTGATGGCTTTGGAAACATACCTTACTGGGAAGGTAATTTTATATAATATTGTACTATGGACGTTGTTTCCAAATCTTATAAATGGGCATTAAGTCACTTTTCAAGCATTTTGAAGGGGGTGGGGAATTATGACTTTTAAAACTTGAATCTACTCTGCCCCACCCCATCCTGTCTCCACACGTTAGGTACCTATGGAGAAGAGATCGCAGAAGTTTGAGTTGAGGGGGGGGGGGGGGGGCTGACACGCAAACAAACAAAAATTCAGGGACTGTAGGGCCCCTAATGGGGGTTCAGGCGCCTCCGTCCCCAACTCCAAAGTTCTTGAGTTTTTACAGTTTTATTTTACAAGACTATATACGTAATGAACAATTTACAATGTTAGATACTATTTTTTTGTTGCAATTTTTATATGTTTGCGGCCAAATTTGTTTCGGGTGCGGCCCCTCCCCTTGTCGCTTTCGCGGCCCCTGTAAATTCAATTTTCATCCCTTCAAGCTCTCTGATCTTACTGTGCATGTGCATGTCAAAAAACTAAAATTAGAACGAACAAGTACATTTTCAATTATCATATATTTTTCAGTACTGCGTTTTTTCTTCTCGAAAATCATCTGAAATATCAACTTCCTACGAAGGAGCACCCCCTTTTGGAAAAGTAGTAACATTTATAAATACATTAGGAGTATTTTTCAGCTTAGATGTACATGTAAAACATGAAAAATCTGAATTACAAGGAAATTCTAAGCAAAATTAAAAAAATCTCTTGCTTGGTGGAAACAGAGAGACTTAATCTTAATGGGTATAATTAAATTATTATCGATTTTTAAACATATATTCTAAGTTAATGTTTATAGCGTCACTCATTCCAATTCCTCATTCAATTTTAATGAATTTGATGACACTCGATTTTTTATGGAGAGGAAAAGACAAAGTAAAGCGGATTACGATGTTTCTTGATTACAAGAATGGGGGACTTAAAATGTTGAATTTTGAATTGTTTATCAAAGTTCAGAGAATTATGTGGGTAAAGAGACTATAGGTGGAGATCAGCAAATGAAATGGAAATTGTGTTCTGATTATTTACTCGGCATATAGGAGGGAAATTCATTTTCTCCTGTAAGTATGAAATTAGACAGCTAAAACTATCTTTATCGCCATTTTACCTGCAACGTGGTTAGAATCGGAAGACTTGAGACAAATTTGTGGCAGTTACAAAGGTAATGAAGTAATTTTTAACAACAAACATATATGTTTTCGAGGCTTTCCATTTTATCATGCAATTCTAATATCAAAGGATATATTCAGGTTGAAACATATTGTAGATCAAGATTGAAAACGGATGTCTTAGTTCATGGAATATATTGCAGATAAAATATATATTTGAAAAAAAAATCCCTCCAGTTGGAAAAGGCAAATGCAAAAAAAGGCAAACAAAAATATTACCGGTATTCATTTTTTTCGGGGGCGGGGGCAGACATATTCAAATGCATGCTTGGGTACAAAATATGTGCCTGGGGAGCACACTGAGTAGGCCTACATTTTCTTCTTTTCTTCTGCGGAAGGGGGAGGGGGAGGGGAGGGGAGGCTAAACTGGATTTTGTTTTCCCTTGAATGCGTGCTTTTGCTGCTCAATCTACCAGCCAGAGTATATGCTATAGATGCAGCGATGATACAATAATGTTTGCCGAAGAAGCAGAGACACAGAATAAAATACCCACCAGGAGTATTTATCAATAATAATGATAATGAATATGTTAGTGTCACGATTGACATATTTATTTGCGGCTAACATGAAACGGAAAATGTAAAATAGGAATTTCTTGTGATGAGACATCTTCAGAACGTGCACCCTATATCAGTTTAAATGTTTAGTGTTTGTTCTTCTTCGGGCAGATAACCGATACGAGCTACTTTATCTCTCCAATATGTCTGTTTTGTAGTCGTTATGAAAACTTGAAAATACTTTATCATTGTAAATACTGCTCATATAATTTTACAGCTCTTTGCGGCTTCTTTCATTGCAAACGCAAAAGTAATGATGTTTGCAACAGTATCAAAAATGAGTACTTGATAGTAGTGACGACCGGGTAAACGTTTCTTTGTTGGTGCCATTTTTAAAAAGAGAATCGGAAACCTTTGCTGCAGTCTAATCTCTTTAGATTTTGCCAAATTCGTTTACCGTTTGCGACCACAAAGGCAAAAAAAAAAAAAAAAAAAAAGAAGAAGAAGAAGAAAAAAAAAGTGCATAAATAAAATGATGGTAATGAAAAAATGATGAAGATCAAAGCAATTGCAATTTAATTGTGGAAATGTGATTTATTAGGAGAGATGTGGGGTTTTTTGTGTGTGTTTGATATATAAGAACGGGCAAAGTGCCCCTTTTCTTCGTTGTAAAAAGGGGCAAACAATCATTAATTTACACTTTTAAGAAGGTTTTATTATGCTTAGTTAACAGGGGTTAAGCAAACAATAATACATTTACTATCTGAGTCTGAGCATACCAGGCAATAATAGGTTTGAACACGGATCTATTACAGAGCTTTGTGATAACTCCATGTTCTGACCCTTTGCCGAGCGCTGCGGCCGTACAAAATACCCGGTCAGTCGAAACATGCACTATGAGATCTTTGGAGATTGCAAGATTATTTTGACAGAGCCAGGGCAAAGATAAACTCCACTCAAGGTTTTGAGGAATTGATTGTGTTCAAACTTCAAAGGTCAGTTAACATGGGTCTTCACATTATGTAATCAGTATAATGCATTCGTTCCTTCCGGCGACACTGTAAAGCTTTCTGCTGTCGGTATGGACAAAGATAGAAACGAATTGTCACCCTCATTCACAGTTGGAGGATTTGCATGAAAAGGTGCGCCATCGCAGTGGGCACGGCACTTCGTTCGCCCTCGCCTGGTCATCACTGAGCGATCGGAGAAGATGAAATCACGGTTGGACATGGTGAAGCGGTGGTTGAGGGACCGTCGGGGATGGGTCGCCACCGCTGGCTGCTGTGTCCTTTTCTTCGTTACCTTCGGTTTCATGCTTAACTTCAGTATCGTTTTTGTCGCCCTTCAGGAAGAATTCGAGAGTACTGCCACTCAGACAGGTATGATAAAGGCACAGTTCGCCGTCAAAGGAATCTGCATAATTAATTGGATTTGTTCTATATTGCCCATCATGACTGTAGCGAAAAAGAAGTCACACAGCTGGGCCTCATAAAAATGGGCAATTTACTCTCCAAACCTTGGGAATTTTGAAATCTGAAATTCCCGTGGTGTTTTATAATTATAATTAAAGAAGTTGTTCCTTTTCACATTCACCTATATCTAGGGAAAAGGGGCACATGATTTTTTTTTTGGGGGGGGCACTTACAAAGAGCAAATATTACGCAGGAAATTTACCATTTTGAGGCGTTAGTATATACCTCTTAATTCTTTTCAACACACTTTTACAGAGCATTTAAAAAAAAACACAGTTTGGTTACTATGTCACCATGCAGTTTTATATACATGGGTGTTTCATAAAGCTTTTCGTAAAGTTACAATGACTTTACGAACGACTTAAATATGAGGTGCCAAATGGGATCCTCACAATTTTTCCTGACGTTTTCTGAACGATACCTCTGGCCATGACCCGTTTAGACGGCGCAGTTCTTACGTCAGTAAAATGACTCATTTACAAGGGGTATTTTGTAAAATAGCATTTAAAAAAAAAACATTTTGGTTACTATGTCACCATGCAGTTTTATATACATGGGTGTTTCATAAAGCTTTTCGTAAAGTTACGAATGACTTTACGAACGACTTAAATATGAGGTGGCAAATGGGATCCCCACAATTTTTCCTGACGTTTTCTGAACGATATACCTCTGGCACATGACCCGTTTAGACGGCGCAGTTCTTACGTCAGTAAAATGACTCATTTACAAGAGGTATTTTTAGCTTACATCAAAATGGTAAACGCCAGATGTCTCCAAAACCTTTATTGGCATATTTGTGATATTTGTGACTGTGTAGTATTTTATTTCCTTTTTGTCTCGCCCACCGGAGGTGAAGGCGAGACTAAGGGATCCAAATGGCGTCCGTCCGTCGTCCGTCCGTCACAAATGTTAAAGTTTACCTGCAAGACTCTCTTATGACGCACAACTTGACAACTGCTGGTTCAATTGCAACCAAACTTGGGTGATAGATGCACTAGGGGTACCATCATGTTGCGGTGCTGTCGGAGGTCGCATGGTGAGGTCAAAGGTCATTTGAGGTCACATTGTTATAGAGTATCTGCAAGATTCTTTTTACATACATTAAAGTTTACCTGCAAGACTCTCATATGATACATAACTTGGTTCAATGGCAACCAAACTTGGGTGATAGATGCACTAGTGGTAACCTCATGTTATGGTGCTGTCGGAGGTCACATGGTGAGGTCAAATGTCATTTGAGGTCAAATGTTAGAGTTTACCTGCAAGACTCTCTTATGACAAATAACTTTGCAACCGTTGCTCCGTTTTCAACTAAACTTGGGTCATAGATGTACTTGGGGGACCTTCATGTTATAGTGGCATCGGATGTCACATGGTAAGGTCAAAGGTCATTTTATTTCAAACGTTAAAGTTTACCTGCAAGACTTCCTCATTACACATAACTGACAACTAACTGTTGGTCCAATGGCAACCAAACTTGGGTTATAAATACACTAGGGGTAACATCATGTTATGGTGCTGTCGGAGGTCACATGGTGAGGTCAAATGTCATTTGAGGTCAAATGTTAGAGTATACCTGCAAGACTCTTATGACAAATAACTTTGCAATTGTTGCTCCGTTTTCAACTAAACTTGGGTCATAGATGTACTTGGGGGACCTTCATGTTAGAGTGGTATCGGAGGTCACATGGTAAGGTCAAAGGTCATTTTATTTCAAACATTAAAGTTTACCTGCAAGACTCTCTTATGACACATAACTTGGCACATGTTGCTGCAGTAGCAACCAAATTTGGGTGATAGATGCACTAGGGGTACATTCATGCTATTGTGCCGTCAGGTCACATGGTAAGGTTAAAGGTCATTTTAGGTCAAACATTAAAGTTTACCTGCAAGACTTTCTTGTGACATCAAACTTGGTTAGGGATGTACTTGGGGAAACTTTCATGTTACTTAGTCACGGATGGGCGAGACACAATCATTCATTCATTTAACGACATATTATATTCATTTTTCTATATTTTTTTCTAATAAGTAAATTCATTGTCGCTTTGTTATTCCATAGCATGGGTTGGTTCCATTCCCTTCGGTTTTTCCTGCGTCTGTTCACCCTTAGTCAGCCTCCTTATCGAACGCTTCGGACAACCGGTCGTCGTCGTGACAGGGACCTCGATCTCCGCAGCTGGCATCATAGTGACGTCTTTCATGCCCTCATTGCCTCCGATGTACTTTACGTTTAGCTTCACCTTCGGTCTCGGGGCCGGGATGACACTATTTGGCTGTTTCAGTCTCCTTCTCGCCTACTTTCCCCTGGAGAACTCCACCCGAGCTGTCGTCATGCCCATGGCTTGCTCAAACCTTGGTAATGCTAGGAAATTTAAAAGGGCCGGGAATTTCACAAGTTAGGCTAACCAGTTTAGCACGTGTATTTTTTTTTCCAGCTGCTTATTTTATGCAACTTTCGCTTACAAGGTATCTCTCCCCAGGGGCGTAGAAAGCGGGGCGGGGGGGGGGGGGGGATGTATCCCCCACATTTTGAGGTGGACTCATATTTATAATGTGTACAAAAATATGTACGAATGAATTAATCATCCCGCCAGATTTGAGGACCTGTCTACACAATTGGCTCTCCCAAATATTTACTATAGTCTTTCAAGTCTCATTCTATTATTTCCGTTTTATGTATGAGAATACATTCATATATTGGAGATGATCACATCACGCGCAAATGCGGATCAGGGGGGGGGGGGGGTAAAATTCTGAAAAATATAATGGAGGGGCATTTTTTTTCTATGTGTACTTTGATTCGATTTGATCTGATTTGATATAAGGTATATCGAGTGGGCTTTGAGAGGACGCCACGTACGATGCAGTTCTGCCCCTGGCCCATGAATACGGCATCGGATATATAACCTTTTTTAATATTAATTTTTGTTGTAGGTATGTTCTCCCTGGGACCTTTAATCTACCACCTGCAGACAAGGTACGGCTGGCGGAATATGTTAAGGGTCTTCGGGTCGGTGATAGGGGTCGTGAGCATTCCTGTCTGTCTGCTGACATTCAAGCCACCTTCGATACCCAACAACGATCGCGATGCGCCGACGAGATACGACGAGATCTCTACCTCTAAAGACGACTACGACAGAGATAAGTCAATGACAATAGAAACGAGCGAAAACAATTGCTCGAGACTTTATTTCGAAGAACCCAAGGGAGGGGTAAGCGCTGATGATGGTGATCTAAGTAATAAAACTGTTAAGATGATCACTGGACATGAGGTTGACAATAAATTCCAAGATGTTCGTCAAAAGAAATCGAGGCGGAGTCTGATTTGGCATATTCTTTGCACACTAACGTACCCGGATGTTGTACTGTTTGCAAGCTCCGTCTTTGGATATGGTCTTGGGAACTCGTTTGTAATTATACAAATGGTGAGACTGTTTACACTCATATAATCATGATAATTATACCAGAGAGGTCTATCAGGATTCCAAGCTTCTTATCGGTCGAAATATTGGGCATAAAAATTGCTATAGAACATGTTCAACAGCGGTTACAATGATTATAACAGGTTGTATTGAACAGTGTTGAAAAGTATTTATTGCCCTGGTAATAAGCATGATAAGGGTATATTATTTTGCTAGGCAAGGTTTGTAAAAAGAATAGAAGCACAAAAGTACATGTACAAATATTTTCGGCAGTTTATTTACTCTCTGTTTGTTTGTTTTTCTTTTTCGTTTTGTTGCTGTTTTTGTTCTTTAGACCAGTGCAAGATTCGCTGTCTATTTTCCTCTGGATTTCATCTGATCTACAAAAAGGAAGAAATGACGTTATGTATTTATATTTCGGCATTAAGAAAAGAATGTGCTCAACAAGCGTGCCAGAATCTAATGGAATCCCTCCATGGAATTTTCTTTGCAGTTCCCAGTTTAGAATGCTTCACTGACAGTAATTTTACTAAATTCAGTGATGATGACGAAACTAATGGGAAAGTTTGGGAATAAATGTAATTAATGGGCCGTTTCGATAAAAAGTAACGTTTGTTTAGAAACTAAAGCTATGTTGTAATACCTATTGTGCCGAAGCATGCCCAGTACAGTAAATACTCGTGCGATCACTTGCGCCCGAAAATTTTCCCTGCCTGAGATCTCTACCGGGTGTCCCAAAAAGCGGGAAGGCGAATTTTCAGTATAGGTGGTCTACTTTGCCTTCAAAAAGTATGATTTTTTCACATCATTTTGTAAAGCATCTTCTATCGGAGAGAAAAATACCAAGACCACCTATGCCTGTTTCTTAAAATATTGTCTTTTATGCATCATTGGGCTTTCCACAATCATTGTAACATGTTACATGCCATTCGACACAACCCTACTCTCATCGGTCGCAAAAAACATGCGAAATTTGAAAATGACTGTATCTAAATAAAGGGCACAGAATCAAACTTACTTAACTGGTTTCAGTGATCTTACCCATTGCCCCCAATGATGTAAAAATACTTTTCGAAAGCAAAGTATACTAATAAACTGCCTTTAAGCTTTTTTGGGACACCTGGTAAAGCTCGAGTAAAAGTCCACGGTTAAAAAATTGTTCTGAATGGGTATCTTTTGTTAAAAGTTATCAGTCGAATGTTTCTAGGGCCCAGTATTGCCATGTAAGTGGTATGTTTTGTGCCAGGTGGTACTATTTGAAATTTTACAGCAGGGTAATGCATTCCAATATCAGGTTAGGAGGCCTTCAGGAAAAATAGTACAAAGGAGATTATTTTGTGCTCCGACGCATAAGTCTGGTCGAAGTTTTATTCCTCGCTATCCACCCTTATGTAATATCAATCATCTCACTTCCAAATTTGATGTAGAAAACGATTTCACCTACTGCTTTTCAAACTGAAACCAAACTGGTTTTAATATCCAGTTTTATAACAAACTTTTCAAACTGAAGATAACATGTTTCAGCTTACTGAAGGTTTTCGACAGAAAGTGAGGGCAATTTGAAATTAAAAAATAACGACTGGTGATATACATCATGTTTTGCAAGAAAAAGCGTAAGCAACTAGGAGAGGAGCTTGCAAAATATCAAGCAAATGCTTGTTGAAGAAGACGTAATCATGGTAATCAAACTTCAAATTTCAAAGAATGACCACATATTTTCTGAACTATCTACCCTTATGAAATATCAATCACCTTTCAAAAAGAAGAATTTATATAGTTTGCATCATGGCAAGATCAGACAATCTCACACCCCTATCATCGGAGTGCTCTAAAAGTTCAAGGCTGGACAAAACAAATGCAAAGTTTTTCTCGTTCGTTCGCTATGCAACACGGTCAGTATACTAATATGGTTTTCTAAATGCGTCACTAAAATGCATACACTGTATGGGTCCAAAGGTCTTTTAATTCACAGCTTATCTCCGGCGTGGCCCTCACCAGGTAATCATGTTAATAAACTATTTCCACAATAGAAGTTCACAAGACTTGCCTACCAGCATCCAGCTCATTCCATAAATGTTTTGATCACATGAAGTCAACCACAGTAAATTCAAACACCCCAAATAAAATTCCAGAGTAGAAAATAAACCGCAAATGCCTGGTCATGAAGACCGATTCATGATGTGCACGCAGTACCCCCACACTACCAAGTTATCTAGGCCCCTGGTGCAGGGGAAGAACGCCTCCCATTCCTGCTGGAAATTGAAATGGAGCAGAGAGTCTTCAAGAATTTTTATCAACTAATTAAACATCAAATAAGAATAGCAATAATAATCCATTTAGAGTCATTTCTGACATTCAGAATCAGTTTTAAGAGGACTAATGCCGGTTAGTTAGGCCTGGGATTTCTCGGTATCGCGATCATTCACTGCCATCATGCACTGCATGCACATAGTACACAGTACCTTGTCTTGTCAATGTACGTTGTTTGTGCTTACCCCCCCCCCCCCCCCCATACTTCGTATACTCTGTACACGTTAGCACAAACAGTCAATATAGACAAGATAAGATAGTTGTAGGGTTTCTAAGTAGTTAACATTTGGCATCTCTGACACACTGAATGAAGCGCGCTATGGATCCTCGCGATCGCAGGCGAACTGTCCAACGTCAATTCATACGGTCGGTGTCGGATTATAGCGCGCTCGCCGTGGCCTGTTGCGCTTGTATTGTTCGTACGTACGGATGTTGGCAGGCCTGAAAAAGTGGGGGCATGTTTAAGGATTTTCCAGCTCAAAACCATACACCATGTTTAAGGATTTTTCTAAAAAAACGCGACCTATTAGAGCGGCACATCACCGTATGCCTTACAACGCGAGTACACCCCCCCCGGGAAGTATACCCTCCCCCCCCCCCGATTTTTGCAATTTTGATACCCTTTTCACTGTACGCGCGTACATCGCCCGTCCGTGAAAAACAACCATTTTTACGCGTTTTTGCGGACGAGCATGGTGTCCACCCACCTTGTAATGGCAGTGCCCCCCCCCCCCCTTCTCGGGTGAAAAAAGCAACCATGATTTCATGTTGCTATTTCTTTTCTGATTTTTTTTTCCAGGCAAACTTCATGCTCACCATCGGCCACACTGAAGAGAGTGGAACCCAGGTTGTCATGGCGATGGGCGTGTCTCTGATGGTGGGCAAAGTGTTGCTAGTATTGTTCGCAGACTTAGCACCTTTTCCTAAGCTTGGATTCTTTCTGATAGCAAGTGTGATGGGGACTGCCGTGCTGATTTGCCTTCTCTGTGTACACAATCTTATCGTTATTTTAACGATGACTGCGAGTGAGTTTCACTTTGCTATCTACTCACTTTTGATCGTTCGATATTAATTAAGCGCCCTCGGTCAATGATTTCGAGTCATCCAGCCAAGTTCTTCTCGCCTTGAACTTGTTTATTTTCATTTTCATCATTAAACTTTACCTACATGTCACGTATGTTATTTTTATGAGGGAGCTTGGCTACAAGGAAATAGCGGATTCAGAGGGTGTGGGGGGGGGGGGGCCCCTCGGGTTGGTGTCCACCAGAAAATTCGGAAGGACAAAAACACACCCCAAAAATGTGTTATAACCCATTTTTCCTTACACCTGTATTAAGAAAATGTTTTGAGAATGATATAGTGTGCCCTTCTTTTATAAAATCATGGGTCCGCCCTTTCTCCAAGGCAAGGTTTAATTTCCACTTCTCTTCATTTGGAGTATACTTTTTGTTTCGATTTGTTCTTCTTCGAATCCTTTTAATTCCAGTACTCGGTGTGACAGTGCTGAGTACGGGGGACTGTCTTCCATATTCGGTGTGTAATCATGTTTTCGGCGTTGCGTTAGGAACCCAAGCCTTGCCCATCGTCGGCATTTTCCACGGATCTGGATTCATTTTAGCATCTCTTCTAGGTGAGACGAATATCCTGAGGGGGGGGGGGGGGGGGGGGGGCGTTCCATCAACATTTATCCACTGACAAGTTGCCAGCGCTGACAAATTTATCAGCGGCTAACAACTGGGAAGCGTTTCATGAAGTGTCTTGTCATTGATTTTTTTTTTATACTGACAACTGTTATAAGTTACAGAAATCCTTGCATCTGATTTGCTGAGAGCAAATTTGTCGGTAAAAATCACTGACAAGACACTTCATTAAAGGGTCCACTGATACCATTATAAGGCTTGTCAGAAATTGTCGTTAAAAATCACTGACAAGACACTAATATTATTGATGAAACGCCCCTAGGTTCAAATAAAAACAAAAAAGAATTAACCAAACAGCTGACAAAAATTGATGAATAAGTTCGTCATTATAGTTATATTGTTAGAGTTCTTTGACATTATCCGAAAAGGTATTATTTCATCTCTTCGTCTCTGTTTACAGTTATTCTTCTCTCTCTTTCTTTCTCTCTTTTTTCTCTCTCCCTGCTCGCCTATTCTATGATCGACCTGTTTCTGTGGCTTTCCCATTCCCTCTCGACTCGATCTTTTAGCGCACTTTCTCTTATCATCCCTTACATGCATGCTGCATGTCTTCCTCCCCGGTGTTGTCACTCTGTATTGACTTCATGTACGCATGATCGTTCGAAATTTCGCTTAAAGGAGAATGCAACCCAGACATCAGTGTCTTTCCAGTGAATGAAGAAGAACAAAAAGAGTAAACAGTGAAAGTTTGAGCAAAATTGAACAATCTACTCAAGAGTTATGAAGTTTGAAAGTTTAAGTAAATCCTTATTATCAGATCCTTGAATTGGCAACGTTGCCAGCATCTGTGATGTCATCGTGGACAACTCTCCATTCATTTTGTACACAGAATTTAACATTTTCTTTATTTTCGAGAAAAATAAAAATTCTACTGATTTATTGTTTTAGTATGACATGGCTATATCAATTCTGCAAGCATTTTGGGAAGAATTCTGTGGATTCCTGACTTGAAATTTCATATAAATCAATTTTTTGAAAAATTATAAACAAAATGAATTGAACGTTGTCCACAATGACATCACAAATGCTGGCAAAGTTGCCAACTTAAGGATCCCCATAATAGGGATTTACTGAAACTTCAAAATTCATAACTCTTGAACAGATTGTCCAATTTTGCTCAAACTTTCACTGTTTACTCTTCTTGGTCATCTTTATTTACGAAGAGCACACTGATGTCTGGGTTGTATTCTCCTTTAAAAAGGAGTCCTTTTTTGAGCATGTTCGCGATTTCCAAAAAAAAGGGGGGTTGTTTCCATGAGCTTGTAAACGAAATTGAAAAAAAAGGTGTTTTTGAGCTTGTAGACCTCTACTCGAAATTGGAAAAAAAGGTGTTTTTTATTTTCTGGTCCTTATTTGCAAAAAGTGTACTTGGAATGGGAAAAATAGGGGTGTTTTTTACAGGCCAATTTGTACCCATTTTGGTGCCAAATAGGGGTAAAAATGGCTGAAAATGTACTTGAAACACCGCGAAATAGGGGTCAAATTCTGGTTTGCCGAACGATCATGGTTACATCTTTGAATATAGAGTCACAATGTGCTCTTCCTTTATCTTCATTTCTTTTTTGTGCACCCTTCCTCACCTCCCCACTCCCTTTCTCTCTTCTCTACGCAACAGGTGAGAGCGTGGACAAGACTGGTTCCTACGACATGGCTCTCTACGCGTGCATCGGTACTTACGCCCTCTGCGGCCTCTTCTCCTTCCTCGTGCCTGTGTATCAAAAATGTTTCGCCAAAGATCGGTTCATCATGGATATTTCTGTCGGATGGAAGAAAACGGAGAATTTGGAAGAGGAAAAGAAAAAAGTGATTGCTCCATGGACTGATGAAGAAGTAACGGATTTAATAATTGATCGCGTTTCTACCGTTTAATGAGTCTAGATATAGTACGGTGCAATTGAAACTTAACATAACACTAATAAAAGCTCCAAGTACTTTAAAAAAAATCATCTTATTAGGCAATCTCAGTATCCCCTGTCTATCACTTTTAGATATGAGCGGACTTCAAATGGATTATTATATAATCCGAGCATGATTTGTATTGGCAGTATACAGTAGGCTTTCAAAAATCCACTTGAGTTGATTTTTCGAATGTACAGTAGTTTTTTTTATCCTGTTTTATTAGCATCGACTTTAGACTTCTGATTCAAAACATTTTTCGCCCTTGTGATCTAATCCTCTGCAGCTCAGCAGAGAACAGGGAACTGTTCTAAGAAGAATTTCTAACATCTTTTATTAGAAGAATACGAACCAACGAGAACACTTTCCTATCAACACTGACGTATTAGTGTTTTAGGGGGAGGGGGGGGGGGGGCTGCCGTCCCTGCCCAATTTCCTCGACCAAGGGTTGTTATTATTGTTTGTATCTTCAACATGGTCATTCGATCAAATTTCCCTGAATACCTAGCTGATTGGACACATTTGTTAGTCTTTTTTTTTTCTTCATTTTCTTTTAGGACCCCCTTTTTTGCTTGTCAGCAACTGAACTTCTATTTTCTTTGGGGGGGGGGGATAACGGAGCCCCCCCCCCCCAAAGTATTTGGCTCATTTCTCCACTGCCTTGGGTATCTAAGTTGAAAGCATCCTCGCAAAAATCCCCAAATACTAAATGTTGCTTTCATTTAGTTGAAATGAATTTTCAATTTTATTAGTATAAGAAATGTTAGAGGTTGCTCATCGTGAACAAGTTTTTAAATCGCAACGAACTATGACTTAAATATCATTTGAGTGTCTTTAAAAAAAAATCATATCATGATAATTACGTTAATAGTTAAGTGCAAAATGCAAAGTAATGTTTCAATCTTCTAATTGCATAAGAACTCAATAGTTATCTTTTACTCTAATAATTATAATTATTATTTTGTATTTTGGTCTTTTAAAATTCTTATTCACTTATTCAGTCTTTATTTTCGTGAAAACTGAAATGTGGGCATTGCTTGATCTTTTGCCATGCTACAAGTGAACAAATTAGGATAGTCGCTCTCTATCATTGGCTGTGCAAGTAGACTGACACAGTGCAACACAACCACGATACTTGTTTGAATGCCTGATATTGTTGCACTAACATGTCGCCGATCTAAGCAGCTGGCTTCTTTTATTTTCGTCTGACAGTTATTACAAACAATGTTAAGGAAAATGAATGAATTCCTAGATTTAAGTTCTCTCATAGCAGCATTTCAAATACATGTAACTGTAGTAACTGTATAGCCATGAACTACAAAACTAAGCGAGTTATTTGATAGAAATTTCATGAGATTGGCACAAAAACATTATTTTATAAATCATTTGGAATCAATATTAATTGTTTTTCTTTAAGTAACAAAAGCCCATACTCCCTCATCCATCAACACCACATCTCTCTCTCCCCCTCTCCCTGCTCCTATCCCCTCTCTCTTTCTCTCTCTCTCTCTCTCCCTCTCTTTGTATTATTTCTTGTCCAATATTCCTCTTCTTTCTTGACCTCTTTCTGTCTGTGTCTCTCTGTCTCCCTTTCTCTTCCCTTTCATCGATGCCGCTCTCTCCTCCCTGCCTTAACTGTAAATCGATGCTTCTTCTTTTTTTTTTTTTTTGCATAATACAATATATTTCCAACAAATGTCTCTATGTAAGATAATGAACCCCCGTAACTTGTGTGGTAAAATCATTCCTTCCCCACTCACCCCGTTATTTCCCCTTCTCCATTTTCTCTCTCTTTCTCTTTCTCTCTTTTTATCTTCAAATTTCTTCCCTCTCTCTCTCCGCCACTCTCTCTTTTTCCGCTTGTTTTCTCGGTCATGTACCTGATTCTCTCCAAGAGAATCTGTAAGGTCAGTTTATGAACCCCTGATATACTACATGTACTAGCAGGAATACACCCCCCCTCCTTCTTTCTTGCTTGATACCAATGTCTGCTTAATTACTATCTTTCTCTCCTTTCTTATTTTCATCAGTCTCCTGATGTTCTCTCTCCCACCCTCTCTGACGATCCCCCCCCCCCCCAGGTATCTCTGTAATTACAATAACTCCTATAGCAGGATGTTACCCTCCCCCTTCCTCATACCATACACCATCGCCATACACTCTTACTCATAATCCTCCATTTTGGAAAAGGCTACAGTGCGGTGATTGAGAATAGAACGAATACACGGGCAGGTAGCTTTTTCCGGGCTTTTTCACATAACTTACAAAGTCATCGCATACTATTTTCGCACAACTCACTTCGACGGTTAAACACTCAAATCAACAATACCACTGAAAAACATCGAATGATTTTTTATTTTACTTTTATTCCAGCTCATACGTTTCTTCACTTGATTCATTAACATACATCATTAGAAGTGGAAATACACGAGATAATATTATTTGGTAGGAAATGATATACAGTAAATATAGTAGCAGGAGTCTGAAGAAACAGAATGCCCTAATTCTTGTATTTTTATGACAGAGAGAGAGAGAGAGAGAGAGAGAGAGAGAGAGAGAGAGAGAGAGACTAGATAGAAGAGCGGGTAAAGACAGTCAGACTTAGGAGAGACAGAAAGAGGATTATAGACAAACATTTTCACAAGGTGCGCCCGACGCATTTTGACATTTTGTAAATAAGTAAATACAATCATGGTTTCTGTTATGTTTCCTAAGATAGATGGACCTCATGTTTTTGAGACATTCTCCCTCCCCATGCTTTGTAAGTACTAAATATCAAGGTATTTGAGATGATTGTTCTGAGTGTGGCCTGATAGTTCCAAACTAATATTAGCCATAAATAATATGACGGCTGCTGATAATAGATTCAGCGGAAGCTTCTTTATATAGTGCGTGTATTTAGCACCAAGCGAAATGCATACCTTCTGCAAGAGCGACAATAAAGAAAAAACTAAAAGCAGAAAAAAAAGCAAGTTGAACCGTATGTTGTGCACGGCTTAACCGTCTTACAAAATCGCAATTTGCGCGCTCCATATTTTGTCAAAGTTATAGAAATGTTTACTGTACATGGAATGATCAGGCAGATAGTCATGATAAATATTCTAAAATGCGTCGTACATACATTACGTCACACACTGGTTTGCTTTTCAGACTCACATGTACATTACAAATGCATTACAATCGCAAGCGAATGAAAAAATGCATAAGTTCATGACTCAGTTGTTTATTTTAAAAAAGTAAATAAATATTATTTTTGTAATGTACATTATCAACATTTATATAAAACCGAACAGCACAGAGACTCGATTGCTTTTTTCAAAGTATGTAGTCTTGGTGTAAAGGCAAGTAGATTTAAATATTCAATACACTCTAAGTTCTTAGATTAGAAATCAGTCTAAGTCGAATGTGATCAGTGAAAATTCCAGAAGTAGATTTAAAAATTATAATCAATAAGATGATTTCTAAATCTATTAGATTAAGATTTTCAATCGAATTTTGGAGTTCTCCCTGATTTAAGTCTAAGAAATTTAGAGTGTACACCACATTGATATATATATATATACACACACACAATATAACACTGCTGAGTATATGAATATTATCAAATAATAAGTCATGATTGAACATTGTACTGACCGATAGCGAATGCCAAGATGATCTTCCCTGGGTTTCGATAGCACACACTTTCAGACCCAAATACATTGTAAAATGATGAAGATCCTGCATTATGCTCACGTCCAATATTCTCACAGGAATTCAAAGTGCATGTATGTATGACAATCACAAAAGTCATCGTTCTCATTATTTTTCCTCAATGCAAGTTCCGCCATGTGGTAGTTGTCGATTTGATGTAACTTGGTAAGTTCTTAATTTGAAACACATACATTACACTTCACTCTGCAGCCAAAGTATAACCAAGAGTACAAAACAAAAAAATGTACAAGCAAATAGAAAGCTTCAAATGTACATGTCTTTGTGTTGGAAGATAAAATAACTTTCTGCATTGAATATTTACAGGTGTATGTACAAAAAATATTGCTGCAGGAATTTGAATGGTAGTTATTTGTCAGTTGCTACGCAATTGCTATCTATTAAAGGGAGAGTATTACTAGTAGTTCAAAGGCGTCATTCTCAGGATAATGTAGATACGATGCTACTGTAAAATGCATTTTTCTCAATCATATGATTACATTTCGCTAGATTTGGTATGTGGTTATCAACGATTAATAAATAAATATGATTACATTCGCTAGCACATCATATTAGTCTACCTGTACTTGAAATGGAATTGCACATTACTGTTTACATGTTACAGATATTCCACTCGAATGATTTCAGACGACATTATATTCATTCACCTTTCATGATATGTCAAACAATAACTTAACTCCAATTCGAAAGTTAAAGTCACTAACATAATGATCAACAAAATCGAGAAACCACGGCTGATGTTTCTAAAATTGATATTCATAATAGCACCCATTATTTAACAGCTCACTACTAAAATGATGTCTAGCTGTACGAAGATCATTGTGGAAAATATTCATTCAGATTAGTTCCAAAAAGAAATTCATTCTGTCCCTCGTACACCCTCCCAAACCTATCCCCTAGATGAGTTGCAATTATCAGTTTCCTTGTTTAGTAATAAATAGCATCTTTACATATTTCTATACATTTTCAACTGCAATGAGGTACCCTCATCTCTGCAGAAGTTCTTCGTGGAGAATATTTCATCTGCGGGAGATGGCAATATCTTGTGACATCCTATAGATTGCAGAGGGAACGATCTATCAGCATTTAGTGACTTTTCTGGTCTGTTCTATTTGGCCATCTTGTCCTTCTGCTAACTACCATAATTATAATAACCCTGCAACATCATGGACGGCAGATGTTGAACTGGCAAACCATCAAACCATCAAACCATCAAGAAGGACGGATTTTTAGTTCCCAATCCAGGATGCTTCTTTCTTTGGGTGCCTGTAGTGCCAGCCTTTGGATCTTCATGAAGAGTGTCCAATTGCTGGTCAGTCTCAAGTCTATGTTGAAATAGGCAAGGTCTCAACGGGCTCACAGGCATCTTCATCTCACCATCATCTTCCCTATTAGCAGACTGCATCAATGGCGCATAAGCCTGCAGTCGTGGTTACAGAGTCGCAATGTTCAAGGCACAAGGATGCTTATACTGTGCTCCCGGTTCCGCCAACGGCACCCTGTAAGTGGAGGGCATTAACATCAATGGTCTGCATGGGCACGACTCCGTTCTGATGATGTAGAGGAAGGCTGATACCACCTTCCAAATCCTTCTCGTTCTTCTCGGGAATGCTAGGGTCTAGGACACCTCCCATGGTAGTACCGTGTAATCTGTGGATCTCCATGGCTTCACGCCTGTCGGCAAGGTGGAGGGGTCCCCATTCTGGTTGAGGAGTCAACATTGATTTTATCCTCTGTAAGCAAGGAAAAGGATAAGACAGCATTAGTTTCCAGATTCAAACCTTATTCTCAACGTTAATGTCGATCATTCTGCACACTATTATTTTTCTCTCGATATAATGATTTATTTTCAAAGTTAGATTTAGATTCAAAGTTGTAGACAGTGGTAAACGAATAGTCTACACTTGGGAAAAAGATTATGCTATTCAGGAGACAGTACTTACATCGACAAATCCTCCATCAGCACGGATGAACTCGACGGCCCAGACAGCTGGGATGCAGATGAGGGAAGAGCAGATCATGAGCCAGCCGATGACATGGGCCCAGGGAGGATACTCGTACTCGCCAGCAGTAGGGAAAGTCCATGTAGCCCAGTTAAAACCAAGAACAAACTGATTGAGAGAAAGACAGTGGAAGAGAGAGGTTACAATTAGATGTATGTAATGGATGGTGAGGTATTATTTTTGAATGTAACTGAAATGATACTGCCACTTTCCACCCAGGTGAGGTCACTGGGCACCTAGTACTAGTAGGAACAAACTTCTTCAGGGTGTAAGTGCCTTATACTATGAAAGTTAGGTTAATGCCGGGCACCGGGGTACTAACAGTTAGGACTTTGGAAAAAGCATTATCTTAATTTTATTTTTGTTTTTATAATCATCGTCATAATCATCACCGTCGTCATTATCATTATTATTCTCTTCATAAACTGATTTTGAATGAGAGAGAATTATTCTCTTCATAAACTGATTTTGAATGAGAGAGAATGCTTACCAGGAGTACTCCAGGTGTAATGCAACACCATGTAAGGGGCCAGAAGTTGAAAAGCGGGTGATCGACTATCCTGTCTCCGAGCATGGTCCTGATGTCGTTGATGAATCTCCTGGCTCCGTAGATCCAACCAATGCCGATGCACTCGCAGAGACCGAAGATAAGCAGGGCAAAGTCAGCAGCATACTTGTCCATGAGAATCACCCAGTAGCCACCGGCCTGGGTAACACAGCTGAGACCGAAGATGAATCCGAGGAAACAGTAAACAAAAACGACGAGGTGCTTCCTCTTACGCAGGGAGGGAACTTCATCAAGGATTGCGGTGGTGACAGTCTCGATGATGCAGAACTGGCTGTCCATACCGAGGGTGATGAGCATGAAGAAGAAGAGGATGGCCCAGAGAGGGGAAAGTGGCAGGAGGGTGACGGCCTCAGGGTAGGCAATGAAGGCAAGACCAAACTCTGTAACGTGGAAGGAGAATAAAGAAAACATCAGAAGCTGAATGAGAATCACATGTAAAATTGCATAGAGATTGACATTTGAATTGTATAATATTTACCTTCACCTAGATTAGTTTCTTCAAATTTGTCCATAGATATATTGTTTGCTATGGTTTTATCTTTACACGAGCTTTAACAATGGTTTTAAAACTATTTCCTATTCCTTGATTGACGAATGAACAAAATACTTACGTTCATCGACAACGTTCTCAACAGGTTTGTTCAATACATGGGCCATGTGTCCAAGGATGGAGAAGATCACGAAGCCAGCAAAGACAGAGGTGGCACAGTTGGCGATTGGGACGATCATGGCATCTCGGAAGCAGTTGTTCTTGAATTTGTTGTAGGAAGAGAGGGTGATGAGACCACCCCAGGAAGCACTCAACGAGTAGAAGATCTGGACGGCAGCATCCTTCCATACTTGGGCGTTCTTGAGCAGTTCCCATTTGGGAGTGATGAAGAACCTGATGCCTTTGATCTGTCCCTCGAGGGTGATGCCACGGATGAACAAGATGAAGAGCACAACGTAAGGGAAGGTAGCAGTGAAGTAGACTACCTTGCCCGATGACTTGACACCTTTCACCAGGCAGAGGAACATGAGGGCCCAAGCAAAAAGGAGACATAGGGTCAACTGCCAGCTGATCATTCCAGGCTCGCTGATGTCACCAGACTCGTTCAACATGCCATACCTGTGAGAAATTAAGGAGGGGGGGGGGGGGGGGGGAGAAACAGGAAAGAAAAGAAAATGGACACTGATTAGTTAATGAAGATCAAAAGAAGCAGAAGATCTGCATGATACAGTTTAGAGGCTCAATGAAGTAAGGTATCGAAAATCTGATGTACAAAAAGGTATCAAGACAAGGTCAACATTGCTTTTATGCTTAAGCATGAGTATTCCATAAAGTGTACTCGCGCCATCTGTTGACGCGATATGTATTTTCCTAACTCCCCGTGTTGAAGGACAGCATTTCCAGCTCCAGTCGAACGCTTAACACAAGCATGCTTGATTAATAATGCATGGATGGATAAATTTACGAAGAGAAAAATTATTACTAAGCAAATATCACGACACCAAGGCTAACTACATGCGTCACGATAACTAATATGAAAGTATTCTAATTTTTAATTAGGTACCTTCCGGAAACAGCGCTAAAAGTCAAGCAGGCATAAAACACAACGGGCGTTTGTTACATTCGGGCCAATTTTGTCTTTTTTTGGGGGGGGGGGGGTTTATTACTGCTTGGAATTCAGCCTCAATAAACTTTGGCATAGTTTCAAAAAATAAAATAAGTATTCATTCGGGGCTCAACAGTGTTCCCTTTTTTCTGTTCCTAAAAAAAAAGTTTCACTTGAAAACAGTTTTCAGATAATCTACACAAGAAGATATCAGATAGTAGGCCTATATCATAATAGTTATCTTAATTCCTTACTTGTAATATTCGGCTGATGGGCTCTGCCTGCTAGCCTGGAGGGGGTCTTTATAACCGGTGAAGTTCCCGTCATCGGAATAGGTAACATTATAACTCTCCTTCTCCTCGACAGTCAGGTTCCCGAGAGATACGCAAGTGTTGTTCTCGTTAACGATGCCGCCGGACTCTACGCACTCTCTGACGAGCTCAGAGCAGAAGGGGGTGTTCCAGGCGTGATGACACCCCTCCCAAGGGAGCACGCGAGCGAACGACTTGAAGAAGTAGAAAAGGGAGTAGGTGATGATGACGTTGTAGTAGATGCCCACGATCGCCGAGACAACTACCATGCCGTAGCCGACACCTAAATTCGCAAAAAACAAACAAACAAACAAACAAACATTATTATGAGTTTCTGCTAATAATGTTCTAAGCATTTTGGAAATCCGTTATAACTGTATGTGACGCCAAAGGCGGGTAATTAGGGACTTAAGATCGCAAGAGTGAAATATACATGTTGGCCTATATTGCTTCATTGTACTTCCCTGTATTTCTGGAAATACATGGGTTAAACAGAAAGTGGGCGTTTCAGAAACTAAAACCGAGACACTTTTCCAATAAGTTCATTTATATATAATTTTTTGGCATGGTTTCTGAAAACAGTATATTTCTGATATTTCTTATCAGTGTATAAGTTAATCTTTTTTTATTTTAGTTTTTATTAGTCGAATTCAATAAAAAGAATTAAAGAATCAAGAAAAAACTGTGTACATAATCATACAAAGCAGCATGAAGAAAATGTAAAGAAAAGTAAATCTATTAATCGTTGAAATGAATCTCCACTTTTCAAAATGTAGTATTCTAGTCCTAATTAGAATTCTTGTTGACGATTTATCATTATATTAGTCCACAACATTTTATTTTCATACCAATTCGTCATGTATCGTCACAAATGCTATTTAAGTAAGGGGAAACGAAGAATCTTCTACCCCCCCCCCCACCCCATTAATCCTTTGCTTTGTGCTTCTGAACTCCTCTCGACGTAAACCGCAGCTCGAGATCGCAAACCTGGCGAAGAGTTTGTTGGTCTGCGGCCAACGCCTAAACAACACAATTAGTGCGATGATTGGTCAATGAGTACTTACCTCTCATGAGAGGCACTGCGTTCCAGGCTCTGATTGGTCCTTTGCTGCAGTACTGCCCAAAAGCCAACTCGAGGAAAAAGAGAGGCACACCGGCCAGACACAACATGACGAGGTAGGGAATCAAAAATGCTCCTGCAAAAGACAGAAAAACGAAAGTCAAATTAATCGGGATGTTCGGAAAAAATGAGTCATTATTTTAGCATTCCTCATGAGAAGCCAATATTACGAGGCACCTACAAATTAAAATGAAATATTCTATACTATTTCGAAATGAAAAACTGACCCCTTTTTTCGAGTATATCTCTTGATAGAACAGAAGGAAAATATTTATTTTCTAATCATTTCTATTTTTGGCGGGCTTAAGAAACCAGAAAGAACAAAAATATGGGCATGCTTGAAGATTATCGATTATAAAAAGGAAATAATGTGAGAAATTCATCGACTAGCATCGGATTTGTAATCATAATCAAAGAGACTGATATTGTTTCCTGGTTTCCATTTTCCATTTCCTCATACGAGACCAAGAGCAAAACTTCTATGACATGTATTTCAGGAATTTTGCATAGCCGTTTATTCCGTACCGGTCATTAGCGCCTGACCGAGCGACTACGTCATGGAATTTTCCCACACTCTATCGTTTGGCAACAAAGACTTCTTCATTGATGACGAATACTCACGAATGCTCATGAATATTGATCAAATTGCCAAGCCCTCGGAATCAACGCCTGCTATTGGCTAGACAGCGTACTGACGTCAGAATAACTTAATGTTAATAAGGTGTGTCATTGACGTACTGCCTACGCTTGCGGGGGGAACGTTTTTCAGAGAAGGCGGGTGAATATGTAAATTACAATTTGGCGCGCGGCCAAAGGGATGGGCTTTTTGTTGATGTTTTCAACCGGCGTTTTGTACCATACAAGCATGGAATGATAAACCGGCTTTTTAACGTTACCATCACTACTAGTGTGCATGAAGAGTTTAAATTCCAGCAAAATATTGAGATTTACCGTAATTTCTACCAAAATATTTTGCTTAATTTATCTATAAACCTTCGTCATCACCATTATTAGTATCACACTTCGCCATCATCATTATTAGAGTCACACTTCTATATTCAATGTACCGTTTTGTCAATCCTAAACTTGAGTATAATTATCATTGACGAAAGGAGAACTAAATGAACTGGATTTTGGCAAAATCTAAACATTTTTGGCCTTATCCTTCTTGCACATCAATTCATTTCCAGCTATTAGTAATATTTCTAATGTAGGATATAGGATACAGCCAGACATATAGGAATAGTTCAGAATTAACTGTAATTAATTAAATACATAACAAGAATATTAGGCCTCATTCTTCCGCTCTCCGAAATACTCATTGCATCCATCATTCTGTGCACAAAGGTGGTCAAGAAGGAGAAGAAGGAGAATAATAATTATAATAATAATAATAATAATAATAATAATAATAAGAAGAAGAAGAAGAAGAAGAAGAAGAGAAGAAGAAGAAGAAGAAGAAGAAGAAGAAGAAAAAGAAAAAGAAGGAAGAAGAATAAGGAAGAGGAGGAGGAGGAGGAAGTGACGATGAAGGAAAAGATGAAAGAGTAGTCAGAACATGGATTTGAAGAAGAAGAAGAAGAAGAAGAAGAAGAAGAAGAAGATGCTTTCACTCACCTCCCCCGTTGGAGTAGCAGAGATAAGGAAACCTCCAGACGTTGCCGAGACCGACAGCATACCCGATACAGGAGAGAAGAAAATCGAGATGGTTCGACCAGTTTCCACGATCATCAGCCTCTTCGTTTTCGATCGTCTCTTTCTGAGGAGTAGGAGGAATGCTGCTTAGTTTCATCGTCAGGGGCTGTTGCTGGGGCTGCGAGAATGGAAAAGAAGAGAGAAACCATGTAATTATTTCATTATCCAACAAGTAAACAACTAGTCAACCGAGTAAGAAATATAATGGAGTTGATAGCCATGTCTCAAATATATAATTTTAAATGGTCAATTTTTGTTTATATTTTAATTTAATCAGAATCCGGAGAATGAGAAATGAATCTATGTTACAAAAATTTTCAAGCAATTCAATACGTAAACAAAATATCTAAGTGAAATCATATTAAATTATCCTCTCTTTAAAAAAAAGAAAACAAGGTCTAACTTAGGCTGAATAAGAGAAAGGGACAAAGTATTTTGCAGACCACAAAGCTGAAAAGTTCAAGTTGCTTATGGATGATCATTAGCTTTAAGTTTGCATCATAATCAGATTGAATTAAAATTTGTCATTTAAATGTTTAATGAAAATTACATATTACTGAATAACAAAGAAAAGAAAAACTAATATAACTTACCACTTCAGAATATGCCGTTTTCTCTGACTTTGTCTTTTCAGACATGATGATTTCCAAATTGTTAAGTTCACTGAAGCTGAAGAAAATGTAATTTTCAAAATTATTGACGAACAATCAACACGTTTTCCAGTAGTTCAACAATAATGAAAAATAAGTCAGAATGATAATCAAGCAAATACTTGAATAAATTATGAATAATATCCAAAGTTGTATTCTTGAAGTCAGTAGACTGGAAAAGTGAAAATAATCCGGAGTAAAGTATCAGGCGAGATGTTACCCCACCGAAGACTTGCTTGTTTCTGGGGATTTTCCGTGAGAGCCGTTACTATATACCGGCGCGAGCGCATGTATTAGTAAACATAAGCATGTGCTACACGTTGATGAATATTCATGTTTCTAACTAATACCCGTTGATGATTCGTCACAACCAGCATGCCCTGTGCGCGTGATTACCCAAATAAGGAGATTGGGCGGGGCTTATACCATATGAATGACCTGCCAATACACGACTTCTAAGAATACACATGCACGGTGTACAATCATACCTCCGTCGTTCAGGTCTCGTGACTAATTTTACTGTGGAATTCACAGTACAGGATATAAAAAAATCGACAAGATATACAATTAGGCCTACATAACTTTACAAAATATATCAATGGCAACGCGGTGATACATGACATGTAATCCACATTAGTGATCAATATCCTATATAAACAAAATAAGAAAATGAATATACTAATGTTTTAAGAATAACTCAATAGTGAAGTATATCACATGTGACCAGAATAATTTGGAATCATGATTTTTAGTACCATGCATTTCACCAAAACGTGTTTATCTTCAAGAATGTGCAGATTTTGTTGAACAACAATAAAGAAAAGAAAAGTTGCAGAAAGCGCATGAATCTCTTTTTCTCTAACGCTTTGCTTTGTATTTTCTAATTCCTGAAGAGTGAGACTTTATTTCCATTAGTCTAGGGATTATGTTGCCAATTAACATACTTAACGAATTAATTACAAATGACCATACACTGTAACCGTAAAAATATTCCTTGTTTTTCATGGGGGCCCTAGGTGAACGCCCTCATTTTGTAAATAAATATTGCCACGCTGGCGGAAGCACAGTGGTCCAGTGGTTGTTTCGCTCACGCCTACGACTTTGGAATACTACTGTATAGCCAGCAGTGACTAGTACATCCGGGGAACTGAAAGAATGATTGTATGGATATCATTATTATCTTATTTTAAGATTTTTAGTACTATACTGCTAGAGCTAGGTAGTTTTGTTGTATTTGTTTTCGTACTTATTCCATTTATTTTTTATTGTTATTTACATTATTATTATCATTATCACCATTATGATTGTTATTATCATGGTTATGATCATTATTATCAATATCATTATATTACTATTATTATCATTATTATCATTATCATCATTATTATTAATTGTATTATATCATTATCATTATTATTTGTATTGATAACTCTATATGAAACAACTTATTACTGGGGAAACAACAACATAGCTATATCCTATACCATCCTTCCTTGTATACTCATTGCATGCGGATGTTAAACCGCGCATCGCACCACGTGGATATTGCGGTTGCACCACTCCAGATCTTCCTCGTTTTGAGCGGGTGCCCAGCACAGGTTATCATTTAGGGTTATAAATCAAACCTTGTTCTTATTTCATCGCTATACTTGGAAATGTTACTATCACCGAATTCGATACAAGTTCGAAGGGGAAATTGGTTGGTGGACCATTGTGGCGGATACAGAAATTATGCCACATCCAGATACGGGCGGAAGTTAGACCTTTTTTTTCTCTCTTTTTGTTCGTGGTGATCGCAAGTCAACGTTGTACCATAAAGCAACCTGAAATAATTATACTCATTTTATTTGAATTTTGTACCCTTTCTCATTTTTTCCATTAAAAAGAGCTCAAATTAATACTATACTGAAAACCTGACTTGTCTGAATTTTTGTGTGAGGATACATGGGTTATTCAGTTAATAAGGTTTTGAGGCCTTCAGAGATATGAATCATAAGTTCACTTTTGAGTGCCACTGAGTATTGCTACAATGGATGTAATAATGAAGTATGATTATGTAGGGGGAGTCCTATGCTGAATAATTTAATTTCAGATGTCATCATTATCAGCAGCCGCATGCTCAGTATTCAGTGGATTAGGAGGAAAATATCATTTTGACCGTAGGCCTAATATCAATTTTGTCCAGTTGTATAATTTTCTTATTTTTATAAAAAATATGATGATTTTTGTTGTTATTGTTGTTGTTTTGTTGTTTATTTTTTATCTACACAAAATTATCAATTTTCAGTTTTGCTGTGTCACCAAAAGGTCATAAAATTATGTGCTCTATATCGGTTTTTTACAGGGCGTTTAAATCATTCTTTTGTTGCCTTCGAATAAAAGTCCTGGTAGAGTAACAAAGAAACTGACATTCTTGGAATGGAAAAAAGCGTTCATTCATAAAACCACGGCGACAGTTAATGCGATGAACCAATCGTAGCTCTTACTGATATAGTTTTGAAATTCAGACGTTTATCGGTAGAAAGATTCGGTTTTCTATCTTTGTTCAAACATGGACTGTGAAATTAGAAATTTTCCATACTGACTGCTGTATACAAACATGGACCTATACGTCTTACTCATACTTTTCTGGTGTAAAATCAAACAGTTCAACTACCGTTGTCGACTATGATTATCCACGGTCAATTATAGTGCTCTAGTATTACGTATAAAATCGGTGGGGGGGGGGCACCCATCCGCTTATTATAAAAAAGGAAAATGTTAAGTTAAAAAAACCCAAACCAATAATTAACAAATAAATAAAATGAATTAAGGAAGCGGGGAACCATTATTGCTGGATAGAAACCTTTACTCCGGGATAGCCCCCCGCCCTATAACTAACTAAGTCTTGTGGTATCCAGGGCCTTAGATTAGTCAAAACACCTGTAAAACTGGATCGGGCCCTTATAAGAAAAAGTGATACATGTATTTTAAACAATAATGTTGATTGTCTTATGCCATTTTTAGGGGTGTTTGAAGATAGGACGTGCACATTTAATTTTGACAACGGGGCCATAAACCATGGACCAGTAAGATAATATCTAGTACGTCCTTGATTGAATCATGGTCATTTTGGGCAGACCGTGAACACGTGCTCTGTGCAGAGCATTTCATCATGGCTGATTTTCCTTCGTCTTTTTACCCGCTTTCTCTCTCCCTTTATTATTATACACGGTACCATGCATGCAAAATTTACAGTAGATCCCAAACATTGTCTTTTATACCTAATCTCCTTTTGTTTTGGGCCTTACCAAAATAATAAACAAAATGATATCAATCATCTTCATCAATATTTACCGAGAATGATTAAGATTTTAGAAGTTCACCAACCGACACGAAATAAAATCTTCAAGGAACACGACCGCAAGACGGAGTCTATACACTCAAAATGCGGGAACCCATCAACGTGGTATACTATTTACAAACAAAGATAGCGGCCGGCATGTTACGTAATACCCACGCCGTAGTAAAAACCTCATTCACAACCTGTAAAGGGTCCAATGTTTACCCCCTTAGTCAACGCGGACCTACATGGGAGAACTATTCAGAGAAATGATAAGGAAGAAAGAGGATAAAGGTTATTTCGTTAAATACACACATGACGTTGATAATGGCTTTGTGTATGGGAGGTGAGGATTTTGCCGGTAATTGGTCGGGACAAAGCTTGTACCCGGTACTGTTAACATCGATTGGATCGATACAAACAACCAGACAGTCCATGACTCCCGCGCCAAAATTTCGACGCAGCCGGTATAATTATCCAAATTTCAAACGTTGTCACTCTGCCAAATTTATCATGACGATGCATGCATAACAATAATGGGGGGACCACTGCTGGTTTGCAGGTAGTTACGATTTGTTTCGTTTTGTCTTTCGGAATTAGTTAATTAAAAGACAGAACAATTTTTTTCGGGGGGGGGGGGGGTGGTGATTAATTTGTGTTGTTTAAAGTTCAAGAAAATCGACCTTGGGAGGGTTAACAGTATACTTTGAAATGAGTACGGCTGTACATGAAAGACAAGCGATTCGGTTTAAAAACAAATTCTTTAGTCTTGTCAGATAATGGCGAAAGTTTTTTACATTATTTTGTTTTTTTTTAAAAGTGAGAGATCAACCTTGAAATCAAAGCTGATTAGTCAGATTCCTATCAAAACATAGTAGAAGAAGAAGGAGAAGGAGAAAAGGAAGAAGAAGAAGGAGGCGAAAAAGAAGAAGAAAGGAAGGAAGGAAGGAAGAAAGAAAGAACCAAAGAAAG
Organism: Echinometra lucunter; assembly: GCA_029962745.1. Classification (NCBI taxonomy): domain Eukaryota; kingdom Metazoa; phylum Echinodermata; class Echinoidea; order Camarodonta; family Echinometridae; genus Echinometra; species Echinometra lucunter. Next base: position 23,507,997 of record CM057157.1, read on the forward strand.
GGGAAAAGGAAAAGAAGAAGACCCACCCCTTATATTGCCAGGTTCTAATTTTCTTAGCACCCATCCCCGCGGAAATAATAGTTTTAAGAGAAGTGATGAACCCTTATGAATACAAAAACAAAATAACCAGGAAACAATTTTTTTTAAAAATGAAGTGAACGTTGAAACTGAGGATTTTCAGAATCTTTGGCCATTTTAGAAAGCAAACCCGTGAAACGGTTGTGATTAATTACCATTATTTTTTAAATCTACCCCCCCCCCCCCCTCCCGCTTGCCTAATCCATACACTTCAGAGACTTGGTGATTACTACGATTATTGTAAAATCACATACATGCCTCCGAAAATATATGACAAGGTATGATATTTGAGGGCAAACTTCCCGCCAGGGGCTGAGGGGGGGGGGGGGGGGGTGGAATTACAAACACAAAGTATACTAGTATCTCACTTGAGTGCCCTTGAGGAATTTGAATGACAGTCACAAATTAGTTCTAGGTAAAAGGACCCAGGCCTTTCATACGAGTTAAACCTTTCATTATCATGATTATAACACCGTATTGTGAATGAGTTGCTTACGTATAGCTTATGAGGGATTTATTCCATCTTCTTAAGCACCTTCTTATGGTTATGAATGGATGGAAAATTTTCAGTGAGCTGGGGTGACCGCAATAAACACAACAGACGCCATTTATGTTGACATTCCCTATATACATACCAATGGGATTGATAAGTATATACCATGTAGTCTTGTAAAACTAGTCGTATATCTTTAAAAATTTCGTTACAATTTAGTATTACAGTATAGTCTATAATAATTTTATTTGTTAAAATTGATAACTAAACCTATGGCAATAAGACCGTTCTAGACGACGAATGAATGTGATTTTTAATTCAGTTTCCGTAACATGATAATGATGAAGCAGAGAAAGAGGACATAGACTTTGAAGTGCATGTACAGTTTATTCACAGAGAAGTGAATTTATATCATACACATAGTATTGATTTTATATTACATTTCTTGACACATCAAAACGAGGACAGAGAACGATTTATTCCCGCAGAATCAGAGAAGAGAATTACTACAACTAGTTATGTTATGGGAGGCATCAGAAATGTATGTTTAATCTATGCTTATAGTTTAACAGAATGATAAGATAGGTCCCAAGTGGTTTAGGGTTATGGAATTCAATCTCACTGCTCTTTTTCACAGACACTAACAGAAGAGAAAAGGTACGGGGAGACGGAGGCATATACTTGTATTTTATCATTTTAATTACTTCTTTTTTAAGTACAGTGCACTTGGTTGAAGTTGGGATTATAGTCCTGCATCATTGCCCAAAAATTTTTGTGTTACACTATCCCCCGAAATGAATGATTTCGATGTGAGTATTATCTAATTCAAAATAAATAAAACATTATACCGTGTAAGACTACTTATTAAACAACAAGAACAAAAACCACAACAACGACAACAACAAAAAACCACAACAACGACAACAACAAAAACCCATAAAAAATAAAGAATGTTTGGCAGTCTTTGAGATAGGTGTTTGTGGCACATTGACAAGTAAAATGAATGGTGAATTTTTGTCGCGGTAGTGAGAGAAAAATGGAAAGAGAGAAAGGGGCAAGGACAAGGAAAATATATGGAAGATGATTACTACTGGGTAAAATTTTTCATGGATATTTAGCCTGGACGATTATCTGAATTATCAATAATTATAATGACCATGAACTGAAAGGTATACAAGATACAAACCCTCTTGTTTATTTTCTCCGCTGAGAATACAGTCATATAGTTTTGAAATCAATTTTGACCGTCCTGATTCGGAAGTATTAGTTTGTGTGGCCAGGAAACCGGTGACCATGCAAGGCTAAAATATTATGCATAACGTCATCAAGGTCATTTTGGTGTCAATCGTGATGGACATACTTACGTTAGTCTATATGGGCAGGCACTTTCTCTAAAAATCACCATAATAATTATTATGATTATTCACAGTGATTCCCATAATGCTCAAGTGATCTGTTGAGTTTTTTTTTTTTTTTTTTTTTTTTTTTTTTTCTTAGGGTTTTGGGTATAAGTTTATGGGTTACGGCGTATTTTGGGTGTCTTAGTTTTGGCCTACACCACATCTAATTCGAGTGACTGAATTATTTTGATAACATGCATTCTCTGCGCAAGTATTCGCCCATTGATCAAGCCCTGCCCCACCTAGCTGAAAATCTCTTGAAAATATATATCGATATTCGTTGTGATGTCATACAGTTCAAGATAACAGAACACATAGCAGTGACACACTGAGTACATAGGACCTAAAATTTTGTAGTTTGCTTCACCAGTTCGTAGTGCATGATAGCGTCTGAATTGTAGAATAACCATTATGGAGGTAGATAACGTTGGCATGCTAAAAATTTGTTCACGCCTACTCATACATGCTTGACCAACGAAATATTACGTGATTGTAATGATTATAAATAGCTATAGGGGTCACTTGATATCGTTATGAGCATAGTCTGTTTATTATAAAGAAATTAGGTATATCCTTAATTCAACGCAATTTTCAAGTCACAGACCTGCATGTACATTGTGGAGCTGGTCCTCGTACAGGGCATGACCAAACAAGTTAAACTAAATTGTATTCGCTAATTCCAAACGAGCATTCATGGAATAACATATGCTTATACACTGCACCATGTTATTTTTTTTTTATTTTGCCGAGGGTATACGGTCCTTGCCCGAAACTCAGCTTTCCACTTTCAAAATTTTGCGAAAAAGAGAGGGTATACAGGGGAATCTTTTTGACAGGATTCATAATTGCCAAAATCAGTGCGAATGAAAAATGATGCAGACATAATATTTCATGTTAAATCGCTAATAGATCATTAGCTAGAAATGTTTTTTTTTTTTTTTAAAGACAGTAGGGGACCATTTTAGACCCCAACCCACCCTGCGCCTCCAAAACGCATTTATTTATTTATCTATCTATTTATCTATTTATTTATTCATTTATTCATTCATTCATTTATTCATTTATTTATTTATTTATTTTCCTTTGGGGGGGGGGGTGTTTGTTTGTTAAGTCAACTTTTCTCTTTTTGTTAGCACATTTACTCAAGAAAATTTATTCTGTTGAAAGATATATTTCGAACTAGTTAGCCTGTTTATGAATATTGATTCTCTCACACTTCTTGAGTGCTCGGAGTTCTTATGAACTGTTGTTAAACAAGGCAAACTACCATTGAGCGTGAAGGAAAAATACCAGACTCTGCCATGATTGTGAATGTAATCAGTGTAGAAAGTACATGTAGAAAGTACAAACCACTGTTATATCATGAACCTGGTTTGTAAGAACCTGAAACTGAAACGAGGAGATATGGTTTATCCTGAATTATTTACCACGGAGAATCTGAAACTGAGATATGCATAGATAATTTTGTCCATTATTTAACTGTAATAAATTTAAACCAAGATTTTCCCCGTGGCCTATCATTATAAGTGAGATCCATTACATGTGATATGATTGTAAGCCGCAATTAAAATAAAAGGATCTTAATGTATCAGAGAAATGTACTCAAGACTTAGAATACCTTTTCTTTTTTTATTTTTTTAAATAAAAGAAATGACTTTCGTCAATCATCCAAGAAGCTGTTGAACTTTGAACTATGCCACTACATTCCCTTTCATAATTAGTACAATTTTCATAAAGAAGAATGAGATAAAAATATCGCAATAAATTTCAAGCGAATTGTGATAATAATAATTATGTTGAATTATACGTACACTTCACTTTGTTTTTATTTTCGTTTTTGTCTTTCCCACGTGTTTGTTTTTAAAAGTAAATCTGTTTGCCTAGCATGTGATTTATTATTCGTTCCTTCCCCATCTCTGTCTCTCTCTAATCGATCCCCTCTTTCTGTTCTACGTTTATCTATTTATTGACCCTTCTCGGCCTATTTCAGAAACTGAGATCTTAATTTTTGTCATGATTAATGATGAAAAGAGAAAATTTGATAATTATACCCATCCTCTTCTTGCTTCAATCAGCCGTTTGAGAAAAAGTGATTAAAATTTATTTGCAACTGTCTTATTCTGGATTTTTGATAAGCAGTAATCCATTGAGACTTAGCTCAAGTGGGGAAAAACTTATGTAAATATAAACCAAGTCGTCTGAAATTAAAAAAAATGTGTTAAAAAGGTAATTTTAAAGAAGCCAAGTTGCAGTCTCCCCCCATATAGGAATGCGATTATCAGAGAAGACAGCTGAGGAAATGTTTCAGAGTAATCAGATTCTAATGCATTTCTTAAAACGACTCGGATAAGAGGCCTCCGCGGCGGCCTGAAACCGAAGGAGTGGAAAATTACAGTTAGCTTGTATACACGCCTCCGCAAAATGCGACTTGCTGGTATGTTCAATGTAGACATGATAAAAACCTGAAAACATCAAATAGTCATTATTATAATGGGATGGAGGAGCCAGTAAACAATATATTTCTGCATAGGTCAAGCAGTCAGCGTATACACGGGCGTCGCTAAAGGGGGGGGGGGTGTGGGGGGTGTGACACCCCCCTACTCAAAATTCTTGTCGGCAAATTCACGATTGCTGTCGGCAAAAAAAAAAGGAGATAGAGGGAGAGAGAGAGAAAGGAGAGGGAAGAGGAAGGAGGAAAAAAAAAGGAAAAAAGAGGAGTAAGGTGCCCAAATAGAGTCATATTCGGCTTATTTACTTGTGCATTTTGACGATGAAATAATACTGGTACCACGAAAGAGAGTGTATATTTTTCCTTGCTCGCTGCGCTCGCTTATATTATATTTAGATACAGGATGTTTTCGGAAAGCAAACACATTCGGCTAGTGAGATGAACACTATATAATCTAGATATCTTTAGGCCCATCATGTATTTTGATGAAGAAGTATTACTTCTACCATAAAAAGAGTATGTATATTTTTCCTAGCTCGCTGCGCTCGCTCGTATTATATTCAGATACAGGATGTTTTCAGAAAGCAAACATATTCGGCAAATGAGATGAACACAAATATATAATTTAGATAAATTATCTTTAGGCCCATCATGTATTTTGATGAAGAATTATCACTTCTACCATAAAAAGAGTATGTATATTTTCCTCGCTCGCTGCGCTCGCTCGTGTAATATTTAGATATAGGATGGTCTTAAAAGCAAATAAATTAGGTAGGAGATGTGACCAAATATATAAAAATAGGTACCTTAAAGGCCAATCGTGTATTTTGATGAAGAACTTTCACTTCTACCATGAAAAGGATTATGAATTTTTCCTCGCTCACTACGCTCGCTCGTATAATATTCAGATACAAGATGGATTGGGGAAAGCAAACAAGCTATAGGCCCATCGTGTATATTGATGAAGAATTATCACCTACCATAAAATAGAGTATATATATTTCTCCTCGCTCGCTGCGCTCGCTCGTATAATATTTAGATACAGGATAGTCTTTGAAAGCAAAGGAATTAGATAAGAGAGGTGACCAAAATCAAGATATCCAAAAGGCCCATCATGCATTTTTTTATGAAGAACTTTCACTTCTATCATGCAAAGGAGTAAATATGTATTTTTCCTCGCTCGCTACGCTCGCTCGTACAATATTCAGATACAAGATGGATTTGAGAAAGCAAACGAATTCGACAAGTGAGGTGACCAAATGTACCTGTATAAGTTAGATATCTCATAGTTAATACCATCGTGTATTTTGATAAAGAATTGTCACTTCTACCGTGAAAAATAGATTTTTTTCCTCGCTCGCTGCGCTAGCTCGTATAATATTAAGATTTAGGATGGTCTTTGAAACCGAATGAATCAGGACAGAGAGGTGCCAAATATAATTAATTTAGATATCTTTAAGCCCACCATGTAGTTTGATGAAGAACTATCACTTAAGTACGTAAGAGAGTGTATATTTTCCCTCGCTCGCTGCGCTCGCTTGTATTATATTTAGATACAGGATGTTTTCGGAAAACAAACACATTTGGCAAGTGAGGTGAACAAAATATAGTTCAAAAGGAAAATATGAAAGAGGTGCACAATTGAACATGCCTCAATGGGCTTTATACGGTTGAATTTATCGACGTTGGTCGTCGGCAATCGGTGGCATTATTTGTCGGCAATCTGGCCTCTACACCCCCCCCCCCCCATTCAAAATAGTCTAGCGACGCCCCTGAGCGTATACAATCATGAGAGAGAAGTAATAATGATTTTTATAGTAGTTTTCTTTGATACGGAGGTCTTTGATTATTTCCGCCTGCAAAGTTTAATGAAGGATAATAATGATAATCATAATAATGATTATAAAATAGTAATGATAATAATAACAGGAAGAAGGTGGTATTACTGTGATACTGAGTGCATGAGAAACGAGGACTGATATTATGTTATGAGAATAAATGGAAATGGAAAAATATACTCTAAGTTTCTTAGATAGGAAATTAATCTAAGTCGATTGTTATTAAGGACAACTCCAAAATCAGATTAAGAAATTATGATTAATAAGACTGATTTCTACTGAGTCTATCAGATTTAGATTTTTATCGAATTTTGGAGTTGTCCCTGATTTAAGTCTACGAAATTATAGAGTGGGGGGGGGGGGAGGTGGAATGGACTAAATTGAAGAGAATATCATTGTTCAGTGAAATCAATTGTATAAAAGAAAGCAAAAAACAAAAAAAAATCAGATATCATTGATGCACTGCCTCTAAATTAACCAGTTTCAGTTTGTGAGCTGCCAGTCTGATGTGCTTTGACAATAAACCGATAATTATCATGATAAATGATTATTCAAGAAATCTATCAGAAGACAAAATAGAAAAGAGCCGTAAGACAGAGAATGAAACTAATTAGGCCTACAAAGAGAAAGCAAATAAACAAAGTCAAGAAAAGAAAAGGAAATTCCGAGTTATATTTAAGCAAACTGCACATCCGTGTTTACAAAATATTTGCATTGTAAACAAATATCAAACCACTGAGCTTGAATCTTTCAGAACGAGGAAATCCGCAATGTCATGTTCTTTGCAATACACTATACCCCATTATGCATACCCGTATAGCCAACTCCGAGCTTTGCTGTGACGTCAAGGCTCAAGCGGACCTGTTTAGAGAAAGGGGGTCGAAATAATGGATTTCTTCCTCCTCTAATTATGCTATCCAGTGACGTCACAAGACAGATATTGCAATTATATTCCCCTGTTCGTTTGCCAGTCAACAGATCGGATCCCAAGATTTAGCGATAAAATCGATTTTGTTTTGGTATCTTGACTTACGTACGGGCAGCGAGGCTAGAAAGTTGCATACTCTTGGAAAAAGCAAAAACTATCACTTCCCTGACTCATCATGCAGATTCATGTGATGATGGAAACAAATGACCAGAATATCATTATAATATTTTATGATAATTATTGTATAAATATGTCTCCTCCCGATGAGCACAGACCATTAAGCAGCCTTAAATATCACGGTAATTAATTGTTCATGATCGTTCACAATATATCATTATGAAAAACAGGACACTTCAAGCTAAAGTCAACTAATTTAGGGTATGGCTTATTACGTTCTCAACAAACAGGACAAAACAATGCAAAATAATGATGAATATTCGAAAGCTTTAATCATGATTAGCCAGAGCTTTATGTTCACTTATTCAGTTTTCAATGAATTACTTTTATGAATGATATCATATATTGTATATAAAAAAACATACATGTGCATAAACAGAATTAATTAGCATATTTTCGTCAATATAAAGATAAGCAAATAAGACTGTATTCATTTGGTTTCTCTTTTTCTCTCTCTCTCTCTCTCTCTCTCCTTTTCTCTCTCTCCCCCTGCAGTTCATCGGGAGGCTAGCTCGTTCAATTAGTAATAAATATCAAGGGATTAGAGAGTAATGAATTTTCTTCGTAAGACATAACCAATATTGGATGAATACTGTAGCGCTGAAGTTCAGACCATTATTATCATGAACTGCCTCTTGTAAATATGAAATTCATTCCCATTCGGCTAGTTGGACGCCAGTTAGATACTGCTCATTATTTCTTCGGAAAAGACGTTGGAGAATCAGAAAATGTATAATGTGACCAATTTGTAACTTAGTGTCTAGATAAATTGTTTAATTTCTCGTAAAAATTACAAAATTACAAAATTTCAGTCTTTACATGGTTATAGGTTGTATTTTTTATCATGCTGTTCTCTTCGAAATGTAGATATCTTCTTTGGAATTGATATTGTAAAGAATGAAATCTTATTTTGTGTATTTTTTGCTGCGTTAACATTGTAAAAATCTTTGAGGGAATATATAAATCCACATTATTATTATCATTATTATTATTATTATTATCATCATCATTATTATTATTATTATTATTATTATTATTATTATTATTATTATTATTATTATTATTATTATTATTATTATTATTATTATTATTATTATTATTATTATTGTTGTTGTTGTTGTTGTTATTGTTATTATTAGTGTTATTATCATTATCATCATCATTATCATCATCATCATCATTATCATTGTTATTGTCAATATCATTACTATTATCATTATCATTAGCATTGTTGTTAATCCTTAAAGAATAGGAAAGGATTCATTGCAGAAAACTTTGATAAATAATCATATAACTTTTAATTTCACAGCAACTGTGGCCACACACTAAGGGTGCAGAGTATTTGGAAAGACGTGATGAAATAAAATATCCATATGTTTTGATCGCATTTTATTGTACTTTTTTGTAGGGAAAAGTAAATATTTTGTTTTGTTTGACTCAGTAATTACAAAAAAATAACGTAAAATATTTGCTGTATTTGATGTAATCACAGACAGTCCTAAAGAGACACTTGCATCTTTGTATGTCTAAACTATAATCATCTTTGTAGAATAGACCTGTTTATTAATGCAGGTATAGGCCTATTCAAAATTTATATACGTTTCTCTCAAGTCTCCAGATGTTTAACCTGTTATGCATAATGACATCTGAATTGATGGAATCCAGTTTGTATGTTTTAGTTGATGCTATGTTGGGCAAGTCTACGGCAAGGGAAACTATTGGTTAACAACTATGAATAAAATCACTGAACAGGTCTCTTGCAGGTACAATACTTACATGTAATGTAACTTGGGAAACTAATGCATAGGAAGTCACTGTACTTTGCTCGTGATCAATTAAAAAAAAATGAATAGATAAGGGTATGAACGAAGGATATAGAGCAGACAAATAGAACGTAAAGTCAAGGATGTAAATAAAGAAGACTCAGCTTCTTTTGTAGAGGTCAAGTGAAGATCAAGATTTCACCCCTCCTTTTTCTATTTTCTTGTTTGCACTCGTCATCATGTACCGCGATTGGATGGTACTCCATACTACGAAAGAGTGCATCTTCCGCTTTGCATGGTGACGTCAGATGAGTGGGATGAAGAGCTCGCTGGAGTAAATTCTCGAGTATGTACAGCTGTACACGTTCCTCGTAGCAGCATGCATCTCATAAGATCCATGGTAGCAGCAATCAGATACAACGCTGTACAGCGAATCTGGGTGACGTCACTACCCATGTGATGAGTCTCATGACAATAAGAGAATAGTCTGGAAACCCATTTAGTAGGTTCATCCAAGTTTGAAGCTCCTTGGTTCATCGTTGTAACAGGAAATAGAAGGTCTGAACTGTGATGTTTCGACACTCCTAGATCTGTACTGTACCTGATGCTGCATAATCAAAGACTACCAATGCCAGAGGGGACACTGAGCGGTGGAATAAAGTATAAGTGGCAAAACAGCGTCTGTGAATGCAGACTAAGATGAAAGGATGACCCCCGAAAGGTTACACGTGTGCAAAAAGTGTCCTTCTCAAGTTCAGAGCTCGCCAAGAAAGAAAAAACAACACTAAACGGTTCCAATGTCAGTCTGAAAGTAATGATTCCGACGAGTGCCATTGCAGCCGATGACACTGAACAATTTCCAAGAGCTGTGAACTATGCCAGTATCCCTCCCGGCCTCGGGAAAACCCCTTTTCATCTTTGAAGAAAAGAAATAGAAGAAAACGGAGGGCAGCTTTGCTTTCTTGTGCATACTAACAAACAAGAAAAACAACAAAATTAGATAAAACAAAACAAACCAAACGAACACCTCCCAAACCCACACAATCATTTCGAAGGAAAACAATTGTTTGGATGAAAGCACCTTCTTCCACCCCCCCCCCCCTCCACCCCCACCACCACCACCTCTGCAATCATGCTCATGTTTAGGCCTACTGTTTTCCATCCGATAGAGCTGATTAATATAACGATAATAATAAGATAATATTTTTTTGAAAATAAAAAACTTGCTCACTTCTTTCTAGGCTATATTGGCATATCCATGATTTACTTTATTGGAAGTGTAGTTATGCCAATACAGTATAGGCCCTATTTTATAAAAGTGGATTTTTTTTCCAATTTTGTGTAGCATGCATGCCATAATTTTGGCTATATTTCCTTCATGCATTTCAGAGTGTGCTAAAACGAAAACATAAAAAGACAGGTGAGTATTTCTTCTGAATATATCTCACCATCGAAGAATAATAATAATCATTATTATTTTTACACGTTGCTGTTTACAGGATTAATCTTTACGAATCATGATTTTGAAACTTCAATTTCCAAGAGTGCAGAGGGATGTGATAGAAGGTCGACATGCGGGGAAGGTGGCTTTCTTGAAGAAGTATTGTGATTATGTTATTAAACAATTTCCCTTTACTTGGTAAGAGATTACATGTTAATGATTCATTTTCATAAGAAAGATGATAGATAATTACCTTTTCATGATATTGGTAATGTGCCATGTAACTGCAATAATGCTTTGTAAAATGTAAATAATCATACATGAACGTCCAGCATTAGAGGGGAGCCATTTATTTACCAGAGCATTCCTGTAGAGAGGTTGTGGGTTACCACCGCCCCCGCCTTTTACATTTTCTGGCTGCAAAATCGACATTCGAAATATGGAATTTATATTCCTTTACTTATTTATTATTGATTGGTTGACTGACTGATTGATTCACTGATTGATTCATTCATCTACTGATTTGTTTGTTAAAAAATCACTTAATTCATTAGTTTATTTTTGCTTATCAGAGAAAATCGAATGTGAGCATTTTGAATTCCGGCGTGTTTTGTCCTTGTCAACAAACCTGATGACGTCATACAAGTGAGAGGGGGAAACTGCTTAACTTTTTGTCGGTTTTCCAAAGTTTTTGAGGTATGAAATCACATCTATATCCAGAGGTGCAAAATGTATACACCTTCTCGTGTTTGCTGTTGCACCCCCAATGCGTTACCTTCTTAGAAAATTGACTTATGGGGTCAAAGTTCAATCTTTATCCCTCCCCCCCCCCCCCAAGTTACGTGTCGTCAATGCACAAATCTGCATAATACATAATTATATTGGCCTACGGAAATATCAGTCCTGAAAGAATGAAGAAATTTATACATCAGCTTTGACCTGAAAGTTATTGGGAGGTCAATCATATCAGTATAGGCAGGGATGGGGGAATAAAAAAAAATAAATCTTTTCCCCGCAATTCAACGTTGTTGTTGTCGGGGTTTTTTTTGAAGGGAAAATGGTCATCGTCAATTCAGAAAAGTTTTTTGTTTTTCCGAGAAAAAAAAAACCACGAAAAAGGAGTAATAATTCGAGGGAATAAGGGATGGATGCACGCATGAAACTTATTTTCTTTTCCCCCAAAGCAGAGAAATTTGTTTTGTGTGAAGCACTCTAGATGAGGGGATAATGGTTAGCATAATTCGTGAAAGTCTTATTTCTTCCTAAGAAATGTGGAGAAGGGGTAAATCAAGGGATTCGGGATTTGATGCCTGAATGTCCGGAAAAAAAATCCTCCCCCACCTTTCCGTTTTTTTTTTATTCTTTAGTGATAAACTTTCAGGTTAAGATATTTTGCAATTATGCCATGTAAGTGGTCAGCGTAATGTCGGGAAATAGTATTCCTTTCTGCAGAAAAGTGGAGAAGATGAAAATCAAGGTAATTAGAGATGGATGCCTGCTTACGAAACAAATTCTCTTCACCCCCTGCAGAAGGATGTGTCGGTTTATTATTTTTTTTCTCGAAATGTTCTTAGGTAATGGGTTCATTTTTAAATCGTATGGTCACCGTAAAGTTGTGAGAGGTTTATTCATGCTGTCTTTCCAAAGAAAATGGAGAAGGGGAACTTGAAGTGTCACTTTTTGTAAAAGAAAGAAAGAGAAGAAAAAAAAAAAAAACACCGAAAATTATTGATGCACCAAACAATTACAGCCTACCTATTTTCTCATAATCGTGTATTTTCTGGATCTGTACACCATCTACATTCACATTTATTCTGTTTGATAATAAATACCCTAACTCTCTTTTCTCAGAGTGACATAGTTGTACATGATTGCTTTGTGTTTTTTAAGCTTTTTTTTTTTTTTAATATCAATAATATTTTGTGATTTTCCTGATATAGTAACAGTTGTCCCTCCCTCTTTTCTCCTTCACTTTTAATGTTTGCGTCGCCCTCCTGTGAGCAATCTCAGAAGACTAAAGCCCAGCGCACACCTTACGATACGACTGGCTCACGACTGGTCCACGACGAGGTGAGCCGTGGGGCAGTCGTAAGCCTCGACACCGCACACCTTGCGATTCCAGACCTATCTGACTACTCTGACGTCATATCATTTCTGCAGTCTGATTGGCTGGAAGATGGATTGAGCCTGCGATCTCTTGCGATCCAGTCGTGAAGATTCGACATGTCAAATCCTTCCGACTACCCTTCCGACTGGCCTCTGACTGGTCTACGACTCACGAAAGACCAGAGCTGTGACGTCACATCTCCTCTCACTCAGTCGTGGACCAGTCGTGAGCCAGTCGGATCGTAAGGTGTGCGCTGGGCTTTAGACGGATGATGAAAACAGCGGGAGGCATGTGAGTGGTAATAGTGAAAATTTACAACAAGCGTGAAAACGAGGCAGATACTTGTGTACGCAAATTTGGAGTTTAAAATGTGGGAAGGGTTCAGGCGGGCGTGCCCCTTCTGAAGCTACTCGTGAATTCAGATGTTGAATAACGTTCAAAAACCTACGAAAGCTTGTGAGTTCTATCAACAACGACTACAACTTCTTGTTGACATGATAAATATTGATATGGGTGTGAGAGCTACCTCTCTATATCACATAACAATGATTACGTAATATATACTTCCGATCCTAATATCGCTTGGTCGCAGCAGGTCAATAAAATGGCGTAGCGAGCCGTCCAGTCACCTCTAGGGGCACTGATACGAAGGGGGGGGGGGGGGTGGAATCGGTACATAATTTGAATTGATTGATTTGATTGAGTTATTCTTCGCTCATGAGTTAGCTGATAGCTGTTTCTCAAGGGGGTCCAAACTAAAACCAAAGAGGTAAAAGGTACAACTTAACAAGGCCAACGAATGATGAGAGGCTGTGAAGGGGCGGTGCGAGAAGGGGGGGGGGGGGGAGGGAGGGGGAGTCGTAGCATCTCATACCTTACCGTACCTTCCCCCCTCTCACCTTTTCTCTTCCCTTGCTCTCCCTTCCCCTTTCACGGTTGACTGAGGAGACACGTGCCCCTGTGCCTCCCGTGGCTAAGATAGTGGATCATAATTTCTCCCAGTACATGTATAATAAAGAGGAATTTTATCTCTCTTTCGATGTAATTATACAATAAGATAAGGTACCGAATCCTTCCCATAAATGAATTATCAACCTTGAAGGCCGATGCAGTTCGGTTTTGTAATTTGAATCATGAATATCCATCTCGTTCATGACCACTGAGCACTTCAGATATTTCAACATGACTATAGATACGACTATTCATCAAATATCTTTGTAGCATTTGAGAAAAAAGCAATAGCATAAGAAGAAGGAAAGGAATGAAGAGGGGCAAGAAAGAGATTAATAATGATGATAATGAAGAATAATAATGATAATAGTAATGATAATAATAATACTTATTATCATTATTGTTATTATTATCATTATTATTATTTTATTATCATTATTATTGTTATTGTTATCATTACTATCATTAGTAGTAGTGGTAGTATATAGCAGTATATAGTAGTAGCAGTAGTAGCAGTAGTAGCAGTAGTAGCAGTAGTAGCAGTAGTAGCAGTAGTAGCAGTAGTAGCAGTAGTAGCAGTAGTAGCAGTAGTAGTAGCGGTAGTAGTAGTAGTAATAATAGTAGTAGTAGTAGCAGTAGTAGCAGTAGTAGCAGTAGTAGCAGTAGTAGTAGTAGTAGTAGTAGTAGTAGTAGTAGTAGTAGTAGTAGTAGTAGTAGTAGTAGTATCATCATCATTATTATCATTATCATTATCATCACTATCACGAAATTTCGGTTTACAAGGTAGATGAGCAGATAACAAATTTTAGGAGGTCAGTTATCATGCAAATTACTGGTATTTTGTTGTGTTTTTAGTTATATTGCAGTAATCACTTCGATTTCACTTTTTCTATTACTCTTATTTACGTACATGTATTTCTACCCAAAGGACCTGTAAGGTACGTACTTACATTGTACCCTATCATCATGTTCATTATTGTATCCCTTCGTATTGTAAAATATGTTTGTACCACCACTACGAGAAGATTTCCAGAATGTAGACAATAAATGCATACTTATATTTATTTAGGATTTTTGTTTACATAATGAGTTTCACAATTCCCCGTTTACCTAGTAAGAGACTGTTCTAACATTTCTGAAAACTGGTAGTTCCTCTAAAGTAATTTTGTACCCGACATGATCGGTGCATCAGATATTGTCATTTACCGATAGGCCATTGATACTTTAAAAAAAACCACAAACAAACAAAAACACTTGCACACGTTGTTATTCAAATGCCTATAGCATGTTCATTTATTTGATATACGATAAAAGAGCAATGTAGATAAAATGCCTTGCTTAGGGGCATAAGTGCCACGCCGGGAATCGAACCCTCGACTCTCGCGTCTCCAGTCAAGCGCCTTAAACCACTCGACCAAGCCGCACCTCTACTAAATAATCGTTGCATGAGATATTGTCATTAACCGACAGGTCATTGATACTTCGAGGAGGCTAATTATAACGATTACGTTGATGTTTATCAGCTTTGTTACTTATCCCAAGAATCACATTCTTATTCATGTGGGCCTAAGTAATCATGGAGGACGGAGGATGAGCATCGTGTGACAAATACAATCACATTTAATTGAGGAATTACTGTTTACGATTCAGTTTCACATACCTGATTACCTAGGAAACAGGAAACGTGGAGGCACTAGAATCAACATTGCTCTGGTGGAACATGAAGTTCATATCCCAACAGGTCATTGATACTTAGGGGAGGCCAACGGTTTCGTTGAACTCATGATGTTTATCATGGACTGTATATCACGAGAATGATATTACCGTATACGTGGTAAGCTCATGTATCACAGGAGGGGATCGTATGAATTTTCGCATGGGGAAAGACTGGGGACAAGCTTAGGGATTTTCACGAAACATTCTCGGTTGTTAACTACGTGTACGAGGGAGGCAACAAGAGGTCAAAACATTACGAGAGGTCCAAAAATAAGTGTGGGATTGCGGAATCATATATCATTGCAAAGAAATATGATTCGTTTACACTGAAATAAAAGACATTGCCTTTCACGAAAAAAAAAGAAAAAAAAAAAAAACACTTGGCGCAATACCTATAGTGTGAAAAGTGGGCGAAACATTTATGTGGCCATGATGTTTTCAAGCACAAAGGAAGGGGGCAAATTAGAAAAGCTCCCTGACGTCATTATGAGTTTGTTAAATGAAGGATGTTGGCAGCAGAACTCCATTTACAGGATTAATATGTTGATTAAAAGACAAGACCAAAAAAAAAAAAAAGACAAAACAAAAAACACTTAAAATAAAAGAAAACAATAACAATAACAATAACGACAACAATACAAAAACGCACTTACAAAATGGTTATATTGCACACGTAGTTCTTATAATTAGCCTCAGCATTTGTGTGTATTTGAAAAAGTATCAATGGCAAAAGGAGGGCAGTACTTTCACGGGGTTAACGCCCTTTCAGCTACACGACGTTTATTTAAAAAAAAAAATTTTGTTCGAGTTTTGTATAATTTCATTCCGAGTGTGAACAGGCTACTTGCTGTGAAAAACAGGCGTGCAGATGCCCTTTTCTTTCTTTTTAGAAAATGCTTTGCACTGAAAAGCATTAACGTCAACTGAAAAGACCGTGTTTACACAACTAGTGAAGTTATTTGTCATTTTCTAGATGTGTAAACTCTATAATATTGTGCTACAATAGTATTTTCTACTCATATCGACATTATTAAAAATCGATGAAATAGTTTATCTGAAAATAAACCTTATACAAGGTCTATTATACGTCCATAAGAGAATTTCAAACGAAAGTCTGTAATTTATCCATTAAGAATTTAACAAAAACGCAATCACAGGGGCAGCCGAACTTTTTTTGTAGGGAGGGGGAGGGGGCTAACACCAAGACAGGCGAAGTCCAGGAGCCCCGGCCCTGACGCCCTTGGGTTTTTGTGGTTTTACTGGTTTATGAGATGAGCAATTTACAATACATATTTTTACATTTAATAGTTTTTAGCCGAATTTTTGGGGGGACTGCAGCCCCCCCCCCCTCCAGCTTCCGCGGCCCATGAATCATAATGCCACTTCAAGAGGTGTTTGTAGTAGCAAAATTGGAAGTAATTAAATATCCAAGCCTTGACCCTAACCACTATTGCACACTGATTTCAACTAGAATTTTGTCATTGTTGTTCTTAGTCAATTCTTGACACTAAAGGAAATGAACAAACTATTTATACTTAACAATTATAGTAACAGACGATGAACTACTGTGTTATATTTTTGTATCTAATTTCAAGTCGTATAGATCCTTATCCATACCAATGCAACTTTGTACCTTTCGTTTAAGTCCATCCATGGTTTCATGCGTTCTCCGCAGATTTTAGAGAACAGGAAACAATTTGACCATCTCGTGAAGGAATAATACAGAATTTTAACCATGCACCACTTTGTTTGCTGACATGCATGATCTGTGCCCTAGTATTTGCATATTAATCGTGGGCTTTTGTTTCTGTATAAGTGTTGTTGCTAAATGAAAATCATACATGAATTATTATGGTGTTAGGAGATGGAGAGAGAGAGGGGGCGGGAGAGAGAGAGGGAGAGAGAGGGAGAGAGAGAGAGAGAGAGAGAGAGAGAGAGATGGAGGGATGTGGATGGAAAAAAAGAAGGTGTGGGAGAAGGGATAAGGTATGAAGACAAGAGAAATAGACAAAAATTGTTTGTGATAAGCTCGGTATGAAGAGCGGAAATTTACGTACATGCATCATCATGATCGTCATTCAAAACAAATACAGAAAAGGTGTACCATATGGTGATGGTTAATGCGAGAGAACTGTGGTCTATTGGTGAAGGCTCTTGGCTCTTATATGAGACGTCGTGGGTTCGATCCTCGCTGGGTGCTTACATCCTTCGGCAAGATGTTTTACCTACAGTAATGTCCCACTCGACCCAGGTGTAAATGGGGACCTAGTAATTGTTGGGGTAATAATAATTTGCAGGGCCCTCAGGAAGAACAGCACTGAAGCTGATGAGGCTTCCCGGGGTAAACAAAATCATTTTATCATTATCATTATCATCATTATTATGATCATGATTGTATAATGTTCATACGGCACCATGATAGAAAACACTTCTTCCATTGCCTTGCAGGAACCGAAAGCTTCATGACGTAGAATGATCTTGAAAGCATTTCAGTGATTATCCTTGTGGATATAAAGAGTATTATCGTGATCATAGTCTTTTGTTGTGATGAAATATACTCACTCTTGAAAGCTCTCCGTGAAGGGGGGGGGGGGGGGCGGTGTCGTATTATTAGATGAATCAAGAATTAGACTTAAACATAATAATAACATTCCACCACTGATGGTTCTATTCATTAATTTCATGAAACAAATCAGAAATTTACCATTTGTGGGTGATTTTGTGGGTGTAACTATCAAAATGGCAATGGCTGATTAAAAGTACATAGCAGAAAGCATTTACGCTTAAAAACACACTGACAACAATACTGGGTAAACAATGTGTGAACGAAGGGGGGGGGGGGGTCCTGCTATCATTTTGTAAGTACAGGATTGATCGTGACGTGATGAATTAGTTTCCATGGTTAGGCGTGTCTACCTATTCTGTTAAACCCAGATTACTGTAAACAAAACAAACAACAGTCCTCGGTATTTGAGAGACGGCGAACATGACACGCGTGAGTTGGCGTTGTTTTGTGGCATATCTTAATTATTTTCACATTCTTATTGCCACAATGTCAATGTCAACTTCATGATTACCTTTCTTGATTGCGGGAGAACGAAAAATGTGCCTATGCTGGGACCCCTCCCCTTTTCCTTATCATCTGGCGTGTCAACTGGAGATGCATATGACATTTATCAATTCAGAACGTTTTGATCATAGCGGCTTTAGACAACTTGTTGCGAATTGCCGATTCAAACTTCTTTCTTTCTCCTGTAAGAAGTTTTTTTTTTAATTTGCCTACCCCCTTCCTAGATATGCAACTTCGTAAAGTGTAGGTATAGTAATTCAAGGGTTTCATATTCAAGTTTATTTCCGAAGTAATACGAAATATGAAATATCTTTTTTTAACAGTAATTCATAAACTAATGTACATCATTTTCTCTTTTTTGATATCAGCACAAAACAAAAACAATTAATGTCTGCATGCTTGACACAATTAGAAAAGAAAATTAACATTGTGAAAGACAATCCACAAGAAAGCAACTGTTGTAATTACGTGGATTCCTCAAGAAGGGAAAGGGAAAACAAAACATGACATTAGAATAATACAGAGCTAGGTAAAACAGCAATATAACAGTAGCAAGTTCAATCACACAGCGAGGATTCCGCCAGATGAATGATGCGTTGCGCATTAAGACAGGATGAAAAGGGAAAAGACAATAGGAAAAGGACAAGACAAGACGAAAGAAGGACAAGACAACACAAATAAGACAGGAAACGAAATGAAAAGGAAAAGAAGAGGAGAAAAGAAAAAGAAAGGAGAAGAAAAAGAAACGGGAGATGGGAGATGGGCTGCCACAGACCAACATCCTTATATAACCTTACCGACAACCAGAATCGATATTTAAAAAGTCTTTAGTGGTAGAAGGAAGTTCGTTAGTATAGGACGGTGCGTCGGGCGATGACCTTAATAATAGAAATATCAAAAAAGAATATCAGTTACATCTGTTGTAAGGATTAAGCGAGAAAAGTTTGAGCTTATGTTTGATTAAGTTCAAAGAGACACTGTCTTAAGTATAATTACTAAGAGAGTTTATTTACTCACTATAATTTAGCTGAGCAAAATCGTGATTAATTAATCATGAACTTTTTAACGCCAAAGTATAAACAAAAACAGAAACGATATTCATGTTATGCACTTCTTTGAAGAGCACGTGGGTGGAATCTGTATATTTCTAATCTCATATCGTGCAACGTCCTTGATGAAGGGAGAATGCAAAAATGAGAGAGAGGGAGAGAGAGAGATAGAGAGAGAGAGAGAGAGAGAGAGAGAGAGAGAGAGAGAGAGAGAGAGAGAGAAGAGAGAAGAAAGGGGGTGTCCCTTTTGGTCTTTCTATAATATAGAAAAACACATATTATGTTTTGCCTGTCGTTTCCCGGTGCAAATATGATTTATTCATTTAGCTAAGCAAAATCGCAATTCTCAATAATTGCAATATTTAGGCTAGGATTATTTTTCTTTTTTGTTAGAATATTCTTGAACCTCATCCCCCATTTCGCAAAATCCTCGATACACCACTGGGTAAACGTAAACGCTTAGCGAGAGTGTAAACAAAGACAATATTCTGCACTACTTCGAAAATCACGTGAGTGTATCCGATTTCAGTTTCTTTATATCATAACTAAGTCCTAAAAATCCTGGAAAACTTCCTTGTTTTGTTAAGGAGAAGAAAGGGTAAAAATGTGTTTCGTAGGGGAGGGAGTCCCCCTTTTCTTTCTCTTTTCTCCTGTGTCGGGTCAGATACATCGGGGCAGTCATTCATTCAAACGGACCATTTAAAAATGCGTTCATATTATCATTTTGAGATGGAGCGTATATTGACATTGCTACCATAAAAAAATCCATTAAAACAAGAGCATAATCTGCGCTACTTTGGAGATTGATTGCAGTTTCAATTTCTGAATAGCCCATCAGAAACATCCTGGAAAAGTACTTCCTTGTTTGACAGAGAGAACCAAGAGAAGGCAACCTGAAAAAGGGAATGTCCCAACTTTTATCGGTAAGATGCCAATTTACGGTTTCCTCTTACAGTTTAAGTGAACAGGGAAGATACTTGATCGGTATGGGAGGTTATAGGTTCATCTTGAAATATGATTGAGAAAGAAGGATTTCTCGTTGCTTACCTTCCCCCTTGTCATTTCTGTAAAGATAGATAGATAGAGAGAGAGAGAGGGGGGGGGGAGGGAGGGAGGGAGAGAGAGAGAGAGAGAGAGAGAAAGAGGCGTAGGGAAAAAGAAGTGGCGTGTGGTGGCCATTTGGATTTAATTATATCCCCCCCCCAAAAAAAAGCAAACGGCTATATAAAACCTCTTCACTGTATTCAAAAGACAGCTAATTAGCATTTAAAGAGACAACAGAAGGTATACTCTATTCCAAATGTATTAAGCGGTCATTACATAGATCATATTCGAGGAAATAATGTACACGGAAACTGATTTTTTAAATAAGTCATGAAATACTCATTTACAGCCTCTTGGCATCGTGAATGATCTATCCATCAACCAAAAGTAAAATCTTGCCAAACTGTCCAGACTCACATTGATCATGTTGATCAACTTTACTCTAGCAGGAGAAACCGAATCTCAGAGCTTGGACTATACTTAAGCTCTCTGACTCTCAATGCAATGCAGCCTCGTGATATTACTGAGAGTGTTTCCCAGAATACCCTAGCCAAGACCAAAATAAGTTTTCGTAGAAACTCTATTCTAAGACACCATTCATTTTCACAATCAAATGTGAATTACACTGGTATTTGACCGAACTGAAACTGCAACTCTAACGTGTTCGTACATTTGGGGCAGAAGAGCTGGTCGTCTGATATACATTCAAAATGGTGGAAACGATTAAAATGCACACAGTTCCATACAAATATCTCTTTATAAAAAAACGGGTTGAACATGTTGAAAGTAGAAAGAATCGTACGATTTTGTGTAAATCACTGTCGGATGTCAGGCTCTTTGATAAGGTATCCGTCGTGAAAGTTTCCAAACACCTGGACCACTAATAATTATCTCTCCTGCCCTCCCCCATGTCCGAGGGCGTTGCCAGAGGTGTACCTTCGCCCGCCTTTATCACTACCCTATGTTTTGAAGGAGAGAAAGAGAGAAAGATATAGGCTATCTGAAGAATTGCATAAACAGTTACTTTATGTTGCCTTCGTAAATACAAATTTTCAAGACCTACTTGTCCAATACTCCAGTAACTCGGTCCGACAACCCCCCCCCCCGCCACTTCATGATTGTCTGTCGACTTAACCCACTTTTCACAAGTAATATATCTTTAACCCCTAACACCCCGGGATAATAGCTACACTATACTCGCCTAAACAAAAGGGAAGGCGCACTATGTCTAAAGAAATCTTTGACAAGCAAAAACAAAAACAAAAACAAAAGAAAACAAACAAACAAACATTTTTCAGATACGTTTAGCAGGCTACTATTAATCGAAGAGGGCACAAGAATAGTGATTATGTTAGATGTGGTAATTTTTTTTATTGCAATCTAAATTCTTTTCTTTTCTTTTCTTTTCTCTCTTTTCTGAATGTTCTTTTCTAAAGCTAAGTATTTAAGTTTTAAGTATTGTAAGTTTTAAGTATTTAAGTTTTAAGTATTGTAAGTTTTAAGTATTTTAAGTTTTAGGTATTTTATTTTAGTTTCTATTACTTTAATTATTATTATGTATAATTATGTGAAATGATGTTCGAACGGCGACCGCAATATACATTTCGGGGGAGATACTTAAAAATTTCCGACGGTTGGCTCCTTTTATCCCCAAAATTTACCGACAAGATTTTTGAAAAATGAAACCTCGGTCCTCGGCTTTTTCAGGTGTCTTTTTTACCCGAAAAAAACCGCATCTTTACAAGCAGTTAAAGGAAATAAAGGACTTGCATCATTTTTTTTGGGGGGGGGGGGTAGGGGGGGGGGAGGGGAGGGGGGCGTTTTACGCTCATGCCCCCCCCCCCCCCGTGATCTTTGGATCCTCCAGTGGTATGTGATACAGCAATAAATCTCGCAGTCCAGTCGGATACAGCTGAGAGAAGACAAAGGTTATAACCTTATAAGAATATTCATGCTTCGTGTCATTTTATGAAGAATTTCTCACATTTCAGAGCACTGGCGAGGGCCGTAGTGCTCTACTTATTACACTTTTGATCTAGAAAATTAGTGCAAGGATAAAGTGCTGCAAATTTAGGTCGCTTTATGGTTGTGATTTAATACAGTCAGTGTTTTTTCCCCGTTTTCACGTGATGATGGTAAAATGGCATAACTTAGATTTGAATCTAGGTTAAGGTATTATTTGTTTTTTCTTTATGAAAACCACGTACAAGCTTACATCTTTAAATAAATGATAACGAATAGTCAGAGATGATGAAAAAATGATATACATTTACACGCAGCTTCAGAATCTATACACAAACATAACCCCGGATTCAGCCTAATAACTGCCATGCATAGGCGGCGATGGGGGGGGGGGGGGCGTGTCCCCCTTGATTTTTTTCTGGGGGATCGTCCCCCCCCCCCCAGATTTTTAAAACCTGAATATTTTTATTGATCTATTTGAGTGAGGTGACCAAATATAGGCCTACCACTTAAACATCTTATAGGCCTAGAGTGTATTTTGATGGGGCTTTTTATAGCAAGAAGCTCGTTCGCTTCGCTCGCTCGCATCGCTCGAAAGTTGAAAAAAGAGTATGTGGGTGTGTGCAGGCGGGCAAGGGGGTGTGTATACTCGAGTGTGAGTAACAAAGTTCGGCAAAATATTTCGATCATCCCCCTTCACTCCTCGAAACAGATTTTCGTCGGTGGCCTTCGGTGTCCCCCCCCCCCCCACTCGTTACATGAAATCGCCGCCACTGCTGCCATGATAAGGCGCTCAGTTAAGCATTCTGTAAATTCATGTCGTGCCAAATGATGTAAGTGCCGTGGCAGAGAATCGAACCAAGTAACTTGTGATCATCGATCCGCTGACTTTATCAGTTTATGGACTAGATCACGGCTTCTTTATCATCAAGAGAAATGTATCAATGGCTTTGGATTAAGTGAGTAATTAGTAAGATGATGACGACTTTGAATCGAGGAGACAGCCCTTCGCCCCAGACATTCCTTGACAAAGCTCTATATACGCAGGCCTACTTGCTCCTTCCTTTTGTGTTTGAACCCGGGGGGGGGGCACCCCTAGACAAGGGCACTTACGTGATAACTATCTTGTCATCTCCTTAGTCATGTTGGTTATACAGAAAAGCAAGTTTATTATCTGCATATTGGGGTAGCTACGGGGGCACGTACCCTATCCTTGACTGAAATGACAAAAAAAAAAAGTAAAAGAGGGACAGAGAGAGAGAGAGAGAGAGAGAGAGAGAGAGAGAGAGAGAGAGAGAGGGGAGAAAGAGAAAGAGATAGTGGGGGAATAGATAATGAATACTCCTTTCTGCATCCTTCCGCTGTAATCATCTGTCTTGCTAATATGCGTTTCATTCACTAATGCCCCTTTTCTTGATGCATCATGCTGGCCTACCTGCAGACCCTAATTGACTCTTTATTAGAATACATTTAGTCTTGAGAGAAGCCTAGTCCACGTGCCCCCTGGCTGTCTGGCGCAGCTATAGTACACAATCTGCATAGACCCCTTTTAGTCTCCTATACTCAGACCTCTATTATGCGTTTCGACAGGCGAATGATGGACAAACGCTACGCCTCTGTACATATTTTGTTTATAAATTAGAATCAGCGACCAATTAACATAATGTTCTTCAGATGCCAGCCGATGCGATAACCACTCATTATGATATGATATGCTCAAAATCATGTTGCATATTCATCCGTCTACATAATAATCCCTGAGGCCTGACACACCCCTTATCGACTATTTTTTGAAAGGAGAGGCGAGGGGGAAAATCCACATCATGTGTCTACCATGTGTAAATTTCCATTCATAAACTAGATCATTTTCTTTCTTAACCTCATTGACAATGGAAAATATTGTTACGTAATATTACTACTCCATCATTCATAACTCTTTATATAGGCAGTTGCATTTTCGGCTGACAGACAGCCCGCAGACATGATCGACCAGCCGAGCTCCGTCTATAACGGGTGGCCGTTAGGTAACTGATTATGCTACGGGGGGGGGGGGGGGGGGGGGGAGGGGGAGTCGAGGGCAAGTGCCCCATCGAATGGTAAAGAAATTTTTATAAAGGAAGAAAAGAAAGAAAAGGGATCTGAAGAGGAGATGATTGGACCCTCCCTTTACAAGCTGTAGCCTCCAAGTTTCCTTGCTATTTAGCTCTCCTGTTAACCATGTAAAAACGGAGCACCCCCCACACTTTCTCAGGGCTTGCCAGTGCCCCCTTAAGCCCACACCAGCCTCTGTGTCAGGTTATATAACGTGCAAGAACAGGTTTGACAAATCATTTTAATCCTGTATGGATTAATAAATTGGACTTACAATGCAGATAGAACTTACCCCCGTTTTCTATGATCAGATGGCATTTGAGGCTGTGAAAAACCCCCCGACAAGAATGAATGCAATGATAAAATGACAAGAATTAAGTAAATATTAGAACGAATTATGTAAATATAAGCACTGATGATAACAGGGCCGAATCTAGGATTTAGTGAAAGAGGGGGCACACTAAATTCTGACAAGCAAAAAAAAAAAGGTCATCATATTTTCAGTAGGTAGACTAATTCCTTAAAAATTCTCTGACAAGCAGGAAAAAAAGAGAAAGAGAGAGAGAAAAAAAGTTCCTCACTTCTAAAGGGGGCACTTTTTTAAAAAAGCGGGGCCACAAGGCATACTTTTGGCTCAAGGGGGGGGGGCACGTGCCCACTGTGCCCCCCGGATGATAAAGAAGACGATAGAAACAAAAGAAAACGATAGAAACAAAACGAGGACCATCACACTTTCTACCTTAGAAAAACAAAATTATCACGATCTATAAAAGTGCGAAATAAAAGAAATTCGAAGGTATTCAAAAGGGAAGAATAATTTCATTAAGCTGTTCTTGATGAAGTATCATCAGAATAGTGATGGGAAACAGAAGAAAAATTTCACATTGACCCCGGAAGTTATTAACCATATTCAATTACAATCAGAGGGAAGATGTAGAACATGCAGCAAGGGACCGAGCAGCATTATATTCAATCTTTCCTCTTACATAAAAAAACAACATAAGATTAAAAAAAAAAATCATAGCTACAGAGCCATGGAAAATAATTGTGATAACCTACTATTTTTACCATTATCAGATCATAAATATATCTTCTGACAGTGTTGCCTTTAAAAAAAGGTAACTGTGGCCTATTTCGAGGGTTAAGGGGAAGGGGAGAGAGAGAGAGAGAGAGAGAGAGAGAGAGAGAGAGAGAGAGAGAGAGAGAGAGAGAGAGAAAGTGTGAATTAATTGCGAATCAACAATGCTATACGGAGCGGAGGGGTTATGAAAATCTTGTCACTTTCCTATTCCCCCCTCTTTCTACCTCTTTCTCGGTCCGTCTTCATCTAACATGTCTAAGGAGCATCCGTGGCCCGACCCTCCAGTAACTATATACACACTAAGAAAAAGAGGTACAATTTTGCACCTTTGAAATGCAACACCGGGATCTCCTTTTTAGGTGCAACTTCACCTTAATAAGCTTTTTGCACTTTTAAGGGTGCAGTTAGCTACATTTTGCACCATAAACTGCTAAAGGGTGCAGAGTTGTACCCTTTTAGGAAAGGTGCAAATTTGCACCTTTTTGTACGCAAAAATTTCTACACCTGAAAGGTGCAAAGTTACACCTTCTAGGGTGCAAACGGGCATTTCCGGGTGCAAACAAGAACAAACAGAAAATGCACCATGCACCTTTTTTCATATAGGATGCAAGATTGCACCCAAAAAGGTGCTGCCAGTGTTGCAGTTAGGGTGCAAACTTGCACCTTTTTTTCTTAGTGTGATACTGAACGTGGACAAAAATAGACTGTATAGTGCGTATATGCCATTTCCTTTCGTAAATTGAGGTGAACGTGGATTAATTCCTTCTGTGGCACGTCATTGCCCCTCCGTGGCTGTAACCTAGGTGGGAAGGAGGAGGAGAGAAAGATGAGGAGGTGGATGGATGGAAGAAGTGGTTATCAGTGGAAGACGATTTATCTTCAGGACTGAGCATTCATTACCGGTCTGACTAAATAAGAAATTAATTAAATGCTCTGATTTGTTGGATCGGGCATGGGTCTTAGGAACTTCGTGGAAATGTTTTTCTGTCGGATTTTGTGGAAAGAATGTTCTTTATCCACCTCTCATCATCTCTCTTTATCTAAACCAGGGGGTGTTTCATAGAGCTGTTCGTAAAGTTACGAATGACGTTACGAACGACTTGAATATGGCAAGCCAAATGGGATTCTAAGTCATCATAAATCGCATCAGCTAAAGGTGAAATATGCAGACGTAGATTAACATTACTATTGTTTGCAAACATTCTTTTTTATTCGAAGTATATGTTTTGCCACAATTTCATTGAGATTATGGGAAATGCAGTCACACTTTGTTAAAACGTTAGGAAAAACTTTGGGTATCCCATTTTGGCACTTCATATTTAAGTTGTTCTTAAAGTCATGTGTAACTTTACGAACAGCTTTATGAAACACCCCTGGTTTATTTCTGTGTCTCTATGGGTGCGTTTATGCTTACTTTTTGAACGCAGGATGAGCGTTTTGAAACGCACATCGTAATCGTTTATGCTTCTCTTTTAAAGACAAAGGGCAGGTCAAGCTGGGGCTCGAGCTTTTTCGTAAGTTTGGAGTTATAGGCTAATAGGGAAAAATAGAAAGAAGGAATGATAGGATAAAACAAGGAAAAACATAAGAAAGATAGAAAAAGAAGAAGACAGAAGGGAAAAAACCCCGCAAAATAACAAAAGATAGGAAAAGGAAATGACAAAATGAAACATAGAGTAGCATAAGGAAAGATAGAAAGACAGGAAGATAGAAGGAAACAAAAAATAACATAAGGAAAGATAGAAAATAGGATAAAAAAGAATAATATAAGGAATAGAGGAGGGAAGATAGAACAATGGAAACAATGAATAACATTACTAAAGATGGAAAGAAGGGGGAGGTTATATATTTTGAAGTCATATAAATGCGTTTAGAAATGGTGTTGCGTTTATGCTTCCCCAGAAACCGTCTTTTTAGAGAAACGCCGATCGTAAACGCACCTATTTGTGTGTTTACGATCGGCGTTTCAAAAGCCTGATTTTGGCCTGAAAATGGTAAGCATAAACGCACCCTATCTTTCTAGCTGTTCCTTTTGCGTGTCTATTCCCTTTTCTCTACCCCCCCCCCCCCCCTCCCAACCATTCTAACCCTTCTCCGCTCCAATATGCCAGTGCATGACTCAAACAAGGCTATGGCTTTGTTAGTTAAGACCATATGGCACATCGCAATGTTCATTTACTAAAACAATTACGTTCATTATGGACAAGCTTTCAAACATCTGCACCATAGCGTCACGGTAACTGAAACACATTGTCATGTATGTAGGCTGAATCAAATAAAATAATATGAGCTGTGAAAAATACTAATGAATCAAATTTTCCTATCACATAGGATTTATGTGAGTGTAGGGTAGCGTGTCCTATTAAAACTTTTTAACGAAACTTTATTTTCAGAGTTCTTCATGACGTTTGAAAATCACTATAAAGGACCCCATCCCCTTAACAACAACAACAACAACAAAGAGAAAAAAAGTTTCCACTATGATTTTTCTACACTGACATATTAACAGTTATCCAATAATCAGAGCGATGATAATAATACCATCTGATCATAGAAACAGATATAATTGCATCAAAAATTAACCCAGATACAGAAAAAAAAATTAAACGCATAATTTTATATCGACAGGAAAAAGACTCTAAAAGCCTTATGCATAGATAAAATGGAGCAGACAATGGAAGATGTGTGCAAGCGTTATTTTTTTTTCTTTTATCTTGGAAAAATATTTTGAAGTCAGACGGAGAGTGGCGAGTTCCGGGTGTGCTTTGTTTTGTTTTGTTTTTGTTTTTGTTTTGTTCTATTTTGTTTTGTTTTGTTTTGTTTTTGGTTGTTTTTCTTTTTTTGCGGGGGGAGGGGGGTAAGTAGTAACCAGCTATAGGGCATCCTTTTTGCGTAACCCGCTATAATAAACATAAGAAAAAAGAGAAAGAAAAAAATTATTTGAGAGTGAAACGTAGCGAGTTTTGCTATACCTGACAGGGTGCTTTGGATAATAATGATAATAATGATAATGACTACAGTCATGCTGATGATTTTATCCTGCCGGATGTCTTGAAATAGAAGAAGTGAACAACAAGAAGGGGACTTGTTTAATACAATATAAAACAGATAAGCCTAGATTTTTAGAAGAAGGCCGGTTGTTGTTTGATATACCAAAAACATCAAGTTGTAGAAAAGTTGATAATAATGAAAATAATGATGATGATGATGATGATGATGATGATGATGATGATGATGATGATAACAATAATGATAATAGAAAAATGAAAGGACTCTTTCCTTGTCATTTTATGCATATAAGAATATTTTTGCTGTAGACATCACTCATCGCACGTTCGGAGCTTTAAACCAAAATCTCAATTTTCAGCATTTCGATCTGTAAGATCCTCATACTTTACCAGAACGAGTTATGACACAGCCTTATAAGTTCCTAACCCTATGAACTCGACAGGATAAAAAATAAAAGACTTCCGAAGGTAAGGGAGGCATCGGTTTCCTTCAAGGTTGCGGGAATATTAATGCTTTAATGTGCCTAATTATAGCTGGAATAAATCGGGTGACTGGCTCAGAGAGGAAGACTTTATTCACTCTCAACATGCTCAACGTTTGTTTCTGCCACTCATTTGTCATTCTTTATCAGTGTTTATTCAGCGTTGATCCTTCACTGAAGTCCCACCTTGGAAGCTTGCCCATGAAGCCAATGTACATGGGTATTTAACCGGAAGAGATTGAACAAGAATTAAAATCAATACTTCGACGGCTTGCTATGGGTGGGTCTTGATCATAAAGGTAATTTCAATGTTTCATGTTGGTGGGAAAAAAAACATAGTAGAGAAGAGCACTCAAAAGAAGCATTTAAATGATTTTTTTAGGTCTTGCTCTTATCAGAAAAATTAATAAAAAAAGAATGGTTCAACCAGGTAAAATATGAGTATTATATAATTCATATAGCACCAGTGTTTTTAATGGCAAGCACAGAGGGAACAGAAATGCACATGAAGAAGAAGAAGAAAGGAAGAAGGAGGAGGAGGAGGAGGAGGAGGAGAAGGAGGAGGAGGAGAAGAAGAAGAAGAAGAAGAAGAAGAAGAAGAAGAAGAAGAAGAAGAAGAAGAAGAAGAAGAAGAAGAAGAAGAAATTGTGTATGTTGTCAATATCCCTGGTCAAGATAAGTTATAAAGTGGTGATTATGGAAGTTTCTCAGTTTATAAAAGGAAGTTAACAATAATAGGCATTTATACACTCTGAATTTCTTAGACTTGAACAAAGGACAAAATAATCCACAATTCGATTAAAAGTTTTCATCTAACAGATTCAGAAATCAACCTTATTGATTATACTTTTGGATTTGTCTCCCTCCCTCTCAATCATGTCAATCACTTAAATTAATATCAAGGCAAAAAAAAAAAAAAAAATTATGTTGCCCTCAATCGACCAATCGTAAAATGCGAAAAAACAGGGTCGTATTGTTTTATTTTTTTATTTTTAGGAGACCCAAATATACAAACGCACCGTTTTTGTGAGAAAATCTCAGATTTGGGCGAAGAATTTGCTAAACTTTGTATTCAATGGCTTAAAAACACTTTTATATGCATTTTGACTGCGTTCTGCCCGCGTTTTCCCCATTTGAAACTCCTAAGAAAATATCAGAAGACTCAACTCTCTCACGTCACGCAACTGCACATATTACACAGAGTGTCGGCTCCTGCCATTTTTCGCTCTTCTTCTTCTTCTTCTTCTTCTCTCTCTCTCTCTCTCTCTCTTTCTCTCTCTCTCTCTTCTCCCTCTCTTTCTCTTTTTCATCGTACAGCCGTAGGCTCAGCTGCTGATTCCTAACTACTTAAACTTGTGTCTGTACACTCTTAATTTCTTAGATTAGGCAAAAAAAAAAATTGTTATGTTGCTCTCACATGCACACAATTTAACAGTTGGGTCGGTCGGTCGATTTTTTTTTTTTCAAAACTACCCCACTGGACTGTAACTGTTATGCACGCGAGCGAGCGCGAGGGGCGCGGGGGGGGGGGGGGGGGGGGGGGGGAGAAATGATGTGACCATTGGAAGAGAGAATTTTTCAGGCGTCATCAGTCATCGTCCAAAGCTCATATTAATTGAATCACACAACCAGAAAAATTCTGGAAATCGTCACTGTAATGAGTAATTATTCCACCTTCAGAAAACTGAAATCAGTAAAAGTCAATATTTGAACTTGATTTAACCTTCATGCATACTGAGCATCAAATTATTTTTCTCCATTGTTTATCAGAGAAAAGGGGAAAACGCGGGAAGATAATCTCATGTGTGGTGCCTACCATGCCAACAGGAGACTGACAGCAGGCATAATATTATATAGCGGTTAAACGGATCATAATTTTTTCTTTGTATTGATTCAAGATCCTCACTGATTGAGGGTCTATCGATTTTATACTGAAATAGGGTAATTGTAATTAACATTGTGGGAAAAGAATACGTGTCAAATCTTCAAATATTTACAGAACTCCAGAAATATTTCATCGTTCTCTTAAAAGATTCCGGGAGAAGCATTGGCTTGGAAGAATGACTTTGGCATCAATATACATGATATATCCTCGCACGAGAAACTATTGCAGGCAAAAGGGAGAAAGGCAATTTTTTTTTTTTTACATTTTTAAAGGATGAATTACGCTGCAGTTCTGTGAGTGTGCTAACTTCATAGGCTTTAACACAGTTTCAACTATTTTGAGAAATTGGCGCGAAATATTGTGCGCATATTGTTGTTAGCTTCTGTATAGTGATGTATGTACAAGTCATGGTTTTTGTTTATATACTATCATGACTATATTTTGATATAGGCTAACGCGCCTGCTTTGATATAAGCGCTAAAGAATTCAAGAACTTTCCTCCTTCCGAGAACCCCTATTACCTCACGTGGGTGGAGAGTGGCACCCGAGGAATAATATTCTGCCAAAGGGCGTTAGGGGTGTGGCAGGGATTCGAACCCCGTACCTTGTGATTCAACGTCCACTAGACCACAGAACCGGTCCTATCTAAGTCATAAATATAGGTCTGTGAAACGAGGATCGGCAGGCAGATATGCTATACTGAGGGGCATGCACATGCAGGGGGCATATTTTGCTAGCAGTCATATCAATATTTACTATGTATGGTATGGATACTGATGAAGAGAACAAAATCGCGTTTGTTGTACATTTAAGATCTTGCCACAAACATACATTGGATACTGACAGGGATGGTAAAACTCTCTGCATTTTGATATCCACCACATGCTATATATAGGCCTACTATACACAGATGACATAGCTGAAAAGAAATATGAGATATTATTACACTGAAATGTATCATGAGCATGCATTGAAAAGCCAAGTTTAGGTGAAATAAATGCGTTTTCAAGAGACTCATCAGCCCACGGATTTTGTTTTATAGTTTAAAATTATGTGGGTTCACATTACGAGAAAAGTGCAGTGCAAGGACATAATCAGTGTAATCAATATAAAACAATGTGGGAAGAGCATGCTGATCACTATCACTGAAAGTGGAGAGAGAGAGAGAGAGAGAGAGAGAGAGAGAGAGAGAGAGAGAGAGAGAGAGGAGAGAGAGAGAGAGAGAGGGAGGGAGGTGGGTGGAAGATAAGAATTGACTTTCGCACTAGTAATTTTCCATTTTCTTTGTTTCAGCTTGTAAACGTTGATAGAGAATCGCTGTGCAGGTGGTATATGAATATTAGTGCGCAGCCTTGTATCCTAGGTCCATTAAAACGTTGAAGGTTCATCGCTACTATCAACACTCGAATGAATATTAAAATAATTATGAATGAAATTTCAAGCTAGTCTTACTCCAAGATATAATCTGCGGGGGGGGGGGGGGGGGGGGGGGGGGGGGGAGAGAGCTCAGAATGAATTTCTGTTTGGAAACTTTGATGTGCTTGCCCACTCAACTAATCAACAGGCCCTATAACACTACAAATCGACCTGCTAAGGTCCTAAATAAAATATTGGGCAGCCCCCCCCCCCCCAAAAAAAAAAAAAAAAGAAAAAAGGGAGAGGCTCCCCAAATTCATCACGGACAGTCAGCCGCCCCTGCAAATGACTGCTCTTCCTTTTAAAGGGATCCAGTAACTTTGAGGAGGCTTATTGTTGAATTTCGATGCCTGTGTTGTATAAAGAAGTTCAGATGGATAATATAAATAGTCAGGAATATAAAGGTTATGAAATATTATTCTCAAGATACCTATCACTGAATACCGCGACTTTTAAAACCATCCTGGGTGCGCATTGAATAACACTGAAGTTTATGAGTAAAAAAGGTCTGGCATTTCCGGCCACTTTTTTTTTTTTTTTTTTACTTTTCGTGAAGCACATGGTGATTCTTTCGAAGAGCATTTTTCAGGGCTTCATTTTACGAAATATTACACACTGTATACACTGATAGCATGTTGGGCCGTGCAGCTCAGATCTTTAAAAGTTACAACGGCTTTAAGAATGAGTTTAGCCATTTCCAAATCTGTACACTGGTCTTCACCATCTCAAATGATTTGTTGTCGTAAATTTGGGAATTGGGCTCTTGTAATAATATAGAGGACGGCGAGCTGATTACCGTTTAGTCTATAATATAATTGGGCCTATAGGCCAGTCTCACCTTTATAACCGCGAGAAGAAAAGTTCCATTGGCATAGATGCGAGGCTATGCAAAGTGTCTAGTCAGGATTACATGTTGATATTAGGTCTGCTATGATTAGTTTTGAGGTATATATTCATTATTCAATCATCAGCCTGGTGCACCATTACAAAATATTGATAGATAATTGATTGAGGGTCAAATAAGACTACTAAGTGATATTGCTTTGTTTTGAAATGCCACCATGACCTTTATTTTGACATTTTGCAATATTTATTTTCTTAAATTTGAAGGTACAAGTACCATAATCTAGTCTTGGCTTAAAAATATAACATAAAATATTCGATATTCGACCTTTATTTAGCTTGAAGACAAATAATCAGATGCAGAGAAAATTGAATGTGGGGGGAGGGGGGGGGGGGGGTGGGGTGGGTGGGCACATGATATTATTATGTTCTATCCGATACCACTGTGACACTTTCCAATATTATTATCTAAAATGTTATGGCGCCGTTATGAGGGTGTCGTGGTTAAAATGGCAATCTTGACTCCGATTGTTTAATATCATTATAAGAAAGGTACTTAGTTTGAATGATTGATGAACGAATCCTCAGTACCTTTCTACCAATTAATTCATGATGAATCATCTTATCAATGTAAATGTTCGTATGCCAAAATAGAAAAAATCAGGGTGAGCTTTAGAGCTTTCAAAACAGACTATAACCTATTCATTTAAGTATGTGGATATATATGGGTGTAAGTGCGTATTTATATATATTTACTTGTTTATTCATTCACTTATTTATCATTTCTTTACATATTTATTCACTTATTTATTTATTGATTTATTAATTTATCTACCATTAGATCTGATTTGATCTTCATTTGAACTGTTTATTGGTTTAAAATCTTCGTGATGGCGGCATCCAAATTATATATTTGACAAGGAAGATGTATCTTATTATTTCATGGTACTGTAACATTTTCTGACAAGCAAGCACTCCAGAACACTCCCCCCCCCCCTGTCATCACCTCAAAAGATTGGTGTGTGTGTGTATGGGGGGGGGG
The DNA here is from genome assembly GCA_029962745.1 of Echinometra lucunter. Taxonomy (NCBI): domain Eukaryota; kingdom Metazoa; phylum Echinodermata; class Echinoidea; order Camarodonta; family Echinometridae; genus Echinometra; species Echinometra lucunter. The sequence continues at coordinate 23,542,311 of CM057157.1, forward strand.
GGTTAGGTCACCAACTTCGAGTTGTGTATAGTATACCACTACAAGAAGGGGTACGGGCCGTTTTAGCCCCCCCCCCCCCCACCACCACTGATGATACCCGTACACAAGAAACCGTGTCCACCAGCAACTGTATTTGTCTGTGGGTTTAAGATGAATCAGAGAATGAATCATCGTATCCCATAGTCATGACAGTGTCACGTGATCTACAAAATGCTCACCGCATTTGAAGGTTGTCGTATCGGGCATATTGCATTTTAATGCTATTTTTTATTTCAGCATCATTTTTAAGGGCGATTTCGTGTTTTCAAAACTGCATTTTTATAACCCTTTCAAACCTCCAGTATGCAGATATAATTGATGGAAATCGTGGTCTTCACACAATGACATAAGAAAGAAACATGAGTTTATTAGTGGTTTGACAGAGGATGGCATGGTCCATGGATAGAGTGTATGGTTTTTCCTTCTCTTTATTCTCATTTATATAGGTGAGAGGGACATTAGTCCTACTTATATCGTAAGGGACACAAAAGAAGTTTCGTCTAAAATAATAAGTAAAATTAACAGTCATTTTTTAAAATGATGAATCGCTTTAGGTGACCAACTGTTAGAATATGACTCATCCTGTAGCTATGATCTTTAGCTCCCCTCCTGAAAGAGGTAAATTGAAAAAGAGAATTAAATTGAATTAAAATAGATAAACATAACTGAAAGCAATAACAGGCAATAACAATATATTTGTGTAATGCATGAAGAGAATCTTGAGCTAATCCTCAAATACCAAACAATTTTTTTTGTATACATGCATTTCAGTGATTTTTACTTTGATAAGCTGAAGTTCCGAACCCCTTTACACATAGAACAAAACATTTTACATGTACACATGATTTTTTTATGTTTCTCGCCAAAGCTGCCAGCTTCCTGCTAAAATCATTTCAGAATGACTTTCATAGGTATTTTCTCTTGGGACGAAGGTTCTTGGAATATAACAATGCTTGTAGCTGATGTTACGTACATTATACAGTATTTCTAATCAGTGCTGAATACATGTACTGCTTTTTTGCCTACATGAAACCTAACATTATGAACATGGAATTGGAGGCTTCATGAACATGATGAAAATAACACGTGATACAGAGTCACGTGTTTGTATAACCATGGATCTCATAAGATCCATGGTATAACGGATGAGACCGAGTGAAGAAAAAATCCTGTCATGACAATGATGGCTATCACGATGTGATTATTATATAACATGCCTAAATAAGATTTTTTTTTTTTTTTTTTTTTTTTTTGGGGGGGGGGTTCAATAGCAAAATGAATGATTGTTTACAATCCAAACTGTCCTTAAAGAAACAAACATATATATTTTTTCTAAATAATGGAACACACAAATTAGGTGCATCTTTTGGTGGTTTGGGCTTCCTTGATTCATAGCAGAACCCCTAGTTTTGTAAAGCTCTGCATCGAGCATCAACAGAATGAACACGGAGCAATTTAGGGATAATGACTGTTAAACAAGTGATAACAGACGGATGTTGGGAGGAAATTAATGATATTCTAAATTGATTCTGAATCAAAGAAATTATTGTGCCATTTTGAGCTATCAAAATGAAAAGCAAAAAAAAAAAAAAAAAACCCCAATAATTTGGTTATCAAAGTAAAACAGAACATAATTATTCAGTACACTGAGTACAAAAAGAAAGTTCTGTTCAAAACATCTACAGACGATTAAATTGATATACACTCTACGAAAGCAAACCATTATAATGCGCTGTTCGTTGAGCAGAAACAGACCAAACCATATTGTTTTAATTTTTATATGCATTTTTTAAAAATCAAAAGGTGATTTAAAGTAACCTTCATCAGTTTGAGTGTAAAGATGATAGCAGAATTCAGGAGTAGCAATTTGATTTCAAGCTTCTCCATCTGTCCATAGAATATTACCAGCAAAAGACAAATCATTTAATTTGAATATTGTAATTGAAAAGCAGTCTAATATGTAAATGCTAAGAGAGAACAATGCATTTATTTGAATGCAAATGAGTCAAGGTCTTGTGGAAAACTATTGAACGAATGATTCTAAAAATATAATATATATGTATTTGAAAATTATTTTTAAAACACAAGTTAGATCGATGATAATTGTCATATAATTGAATTCAAGAGTGCAGATTAAAAGAAATTCAGGATTAATCTCATTATAAACCTCCGTCGGTATATTTATTTTTAGAGATCACATTAAAAACCGTGGATAAATTTTAACTCAGAGTGACGTCAATTTTGGAGTTGTAAATTTATTTGTCCATATTTAGTTGTTAGCCATCATATGTAGTGATCCTCTATAAAAAAAAAAAAAAAAAAAAAACAAAAACAAAACCCGAAAACGCTCCGTCTTGGATTTTGGTAAAGTGTAAATATTTCATGTATAGCAAGATTTAAATTGGAGATGGAAAAATAATGATGATAAAATGAGTTTACTTTTCAAAATAGAAAACTAGAGCAAAAATATCAATACAAATTGCAAAGATATTTAGAAATTCAACTTTGTTCTCAACACACTAGAAAATTTAACTCGACGGGGGCGCTACAAGCTTCCGAATGTCTACGACCCGATCATCGATCGTTACGTCAGAAAGGTCAAATCGGGTCACATCGTTGATAAAGGCTGCAGTGGATAGCCGAAAATTTCGAGGTAAATTTTCTAGTGTGTTGAGAACAAAAGTTGAAATTCTAAATATCTTCTACCAACACAGATGAACTTTCATGATCACACTGCAAGGATGTAAGGATGACAATTGGAAACATGACGGGTATTATTATCACGTTCCTAACCTTATATAGACATGTTGATTATGTAAATGACGAGTAATGCATATCGGAATGTATCGGAAGGAGGAAACGTTTACCATACCATTGTCTGTCGACCATTTAAAGCTTAAAAGCACTTACAAATTATGAATAATTGCATTAATATACTCATTGAAATTATTATAATGTTGATTTCAGTGCGTCACTGTCATAAAAGGCAGTTTGCTTTTCGCATTGGCCCAGTTTTTAAAATTCAAATTCATGTCTATCCATGGGCGTTAATCTCTTTTCATGGGACAAAATAGAAAAGAAGAAAGGTAGGGAAACTATTGAAAATATTCCTATCAACCCCTGAACCCCCCCCCCCTCAAAAAAAAATCCACCTTTAAGCATGGTATGGAAAGGTGGGAGGGAAAACGTGTTTTCTTTGCATCAGATTCTGTTGAAATGGTGCAATGTCGATGTTTTGAAAATGTTACTATTATCATCATCATCATCATCATCATCATCACCATTATACCTTATAGAAGAAAAATCAAAACATCAACAACAACAACAAAAAAACCCAAAACAACACACGAACAAAAAACCCTGAAACATATATACCAACAACAAGCAAATTAACAAATTAAAACAACAACAACAAAACCGCAACGATAAAGAGGCGTCTCCCTCATCTTCGGACTGGCACGTGCGACTACTCATCAAGCTTATTGTTGTCATGATAGCTAAAATCACAAAAGACAACACTTGCTTGGCACTCATCGAAGCCACTGGAAGAGCGCCAAAACTTTACCCCCATTCATGCAGTGTTCAATTTCATTCTCTAGATATATTTACTGAGATTTTAAGTAATGAAGTCTAAATAACCATTTAACCTTGTATGAATGAAAAAGGATGGAAGTTTGTCGATCGTGCTCAGTATATATACAGTAATTGAGGCACAAAATTAATGAAGAGAAATTTCATAATAGATCTGATTTTCCTTGAACATAAAAAACCCCAGTAATGTTCCTCTACGAACCTTGAAATCTTTCAAGACTGTATCAAGAGGACACGAGCAACATTTTGTGTCATTCTCTCTATCTGCATATAGCATTTCCCCATTTATTTCAACAGTGGATCTAGTAGTGAGAGGATATGTTGATCAACATGTTTATTAGGCCTGGGCAATATAGTTTCATGGGCCGGGACGGGGGCAACTATTAAATAATGAAAACTGATTTTGAAAGACCAACGATTCGGGGGGGGGGGGGGGGGGGGGGAGGTTGTGTCTCCGTTTCATTCTCTCCCCGGCCTCTATTTTCTAGTCGTATTTTGACTAGTAGACTGTCAATTTTGACTGGAATATACCAAGATATTGGACTAGACATATTACTTGCACCCAGCTGACCCTTAATCTAGTCAATTTGATTGAATCGTTTTTAGAGTGTATTATCCACATTTTTCCATAATTATGCAGGTGTTATGGATCTAGAGCTTTTTTTATGTTGGCTGAAAGATGTTCATCTTTTGTTTCGATAGTGATGAATTCCAACAATCAAATAGTTTACAAGGGATGGCCCAGTATGGGGTTTACTCCTCGTTGGTTGGCAACGCGATATTTCTAAATGAAATATTTCATGGATTTTAAAGAAATGCAAACATGACAAAATGAGTTATGTTCGCATGTCACTTAAAACCCGATACCATACGTACTGTGGAACGAGTTAAGTAGTTGATCATAATTATTATTAAGAGCTGCATTTTTTAGGTTTGTATATACTAGACCATGTAGACAGGGGGAGAGTAATGGAATCCTACACATTTGTGTACTGGAACTGTCTGAATTTACCCCATGTTATTCGAATGTTGTTTTTGTTTTCTGACAGTATATGACTTTAAATCTGCATATTGGCATATTTACCTGTATACATTTCATGTGAACGTTCTTCTTTTTTGTTTGTTGTTAATATTGAATATTGTATATATATTCCTTTTTTGTTCATATATTTGTATAAATGTATGTTATTTGTGCCGTTTAAGCGAAAAAACAATAAATGAAATGAAATGAAAATTTTTGCTTACCGCCATTTCATCATGTTCATGAGAACATGTGACAGCGTGCTCTAGCTAAGTTGCATTTTAGATCATCCCTGTGTTATACTGTGGTCACTTCAGTAATAAGAAATCATCCTTCGCAGGAATCTTGAACATGCCTACGCTATCTCCGGCTGAGAGAAAACCAGGACACAATGGCACATTTCATAACACGTAAGATTTGCATACTAATTTATACCCTTCTGTGAATAACAACGTCGATCACTAATGCTTATTTACGACAATATTTGCATCATGGAATCGTTTTCCAAGACTGATCATGACTGAACAATATTTAGTTTTATCATTTGTCATGATTGTATTAAGATAATAATTCTCAGGATACATTCAGATATCAATCATTATGTCTTATGGAAAAATAAAGAGGCAAATGATATGTTAATCCTAGAGAATTCTCTAGAGAATTTAGAGAAAATAATAAATTTCATAACATTTTCGCCTGGAATTATTCTCTTTTATCCATAGGCGTTTCTAAACACGCTTGTTTCATGTTTTTCACTGTGGTTATAATTCACGTGACACTGTAAATTGCAGATGCGATCATGAAGCTGTCTCTCCTTTCAACATAAAACCCTAAAAAATACACGTTTACTGAAGATTGTGTACCTTTTGAGAAACCTTATATTTTGTTTTTCTGCAATATTCTCTGTGAATGAAGCTGCAAGGAATTCAGTAATGATTTAAACAACAGACTATATTAGATTGTTCTTTTCGAAAGATTTTTCAAAAAAAAAAAAAATCATTTTTGTTTGTATACGTAACTTTAAGTACTTAATTAAAAAAAAAGAAGAGAATTCATGTCCATGTTAAGTACAATGAAATACTGTACATTAGACGATTTTGAATGAACACGGGGGGGGGGGGGGAAATCACATCATTTTGAATCTAGACTTCCTTTTTCGGAATTGTAGACATACCATGCTAGAGAGCAGGATGTGGCTAATTCAAGAACATGGTAAAAGTTAACAGTTGCTACCGGATGTCATTCCTTTCACCCCCCCCCCCCCTGCCGCCCCTTCGTCATGTTATGGAAATTTCCACTAAGTTGTCGATCATTGAGGCAGTTTGAGGGGAGACATCAGGGCGAAACTAATACAAAGATGTAGCGTTTTGCCCTTGAACTTCAATTCACATTCATGACTATACGATGAGTTGATGGTTAGAGATAATACATTCTCCCATGTCATCTTAATGCTCGTGTAAGAGTGGTTTCTTTTTCGATGTGGTGTGAAATGAGGGCTCGAGGTGACTCATGAATAAATTCACACACCACTGACTTCACAATGTGATTTTTCTTCTTTTAGCTTTAAAGGTACTATTCATGCCTTTTTTTCGAGTAAAATGATAAAAAGTTTGAATTTTGCATGTTCTGTATTAAAATACATGAAAATACAAACACATATGAATGAAATAATATAAAGAGGGATGATATATATATATATATACATATACATACAGGGTGTATCAATAAAAACGTTACACTTTTGAAAAATCTGTCAAACTTACACTTAAAAATATTTCAAAGATTTTTTTCATGTTGATAGATGCCCAATATTCTCATCTTTCAAGGGCCACTAACAAAACAAATTTTCGTTCACACTTGGGCGAACACTGACTGTTTTTATTCAGCGTATGAAAAATGACTTGCGCCATAATGAAAGAAGAGGCAAAATTTAAAACCAGCTGTTAGAATAAATACTCGCATTCAAAGTAATTGCTCTTTGCTAATACAGAGTTTCCTGACTGCCTAACTGGTTGCTTAACGGATTGATGGATTTGAGCAATTGATTGATAAATTGATCAATCAATCGATTGAATCATTGATTGTTGATTAACTGATCCTTTTTGTCCCTCTTCTTTCAATTTGGCGCAAGTCATTTTTCCCACTCTGAATTAAATCAGGTAGTGTTAGCCCAAGCGTGAACAAAAATTTGTTTTGCTAGTGGCAATGGATAGATGAGAATACTGGGCATTTATCGAAATGAAAAAATCTCTACAATATTTTGAAATGCAATTTTGACAGATTATTCAAAAGTGTAACGTTTTTATTGATACGCTCTATATATACTCCTTCTAGTGTTAATGCACTTCTATATACTTTTCTTTTGAAGAAAATATATTTGACTTCAGGTTATTGTTTTGTGAAGGACATATCAAAGCCATAGCAAAATCAGGGCGTGTCACTTTTGAAATTGCAACTTAAATTTTTAGGACGTAAATCGTGGCATTTCGGGTATAAGGATAACAAAACCCATACATTGATATTTTGAAGCATTTTCACTGTATATTGCGAGTGTGCCCATGCACAGATCGTAAAATGGACGACGTTTGTCCGTCACACAATACTAAATGAACGTAATTCAACGATAATTGGTATGATTGGACTTGTCTAGTAATTCATTACAATGACCTTGCAATTTTGATTACATTTCGACAGCTCGACGGGGTTTATTAGATACAACTGTAATTAAAAAAAATGATTGAATTCATTGTCGATTTATGATGCATCCACAGACGGCAGTACAAAAGCACTCTCTCCCTGCATTCTCACCGAGCTCACTATGTGTTAACTTTTCACGTATAGTATTTATGTTGAAGGTTAACAACCTGATAGTCAGCTTATCACGACAAATTTGGAATGTAATTCTTTTCCAAGAAAAAAAAACCAAGAACTCATTTTTGGAATTAAATTTTTAAGCCTTTAATTCTGTCAGCTTTTACTGACTTCGACGTATACCTTCACTGAAAATATATAACTGACATATTCAGACGAGTTATCATATCCTCTTCCTAGACTATTATGCAAGAGTATGATACGAAATCTAATTTAGACATAGAAAAACATTTATATTTAAAAGTTAAAAAAAAATGATAAAACGATAAACGAAAAGAATGAAAATGAAGGGTGTAGTTGATTACTGCATGTTGATATAGCATTAACATTTACATAACACTGTGAGTAATTACTATATCATTAAGGTTGATAATTAAAAAAGAAATAGTTTTGGAATCACTTTCAAATCCTTGTGGTGATTCATTGACGTTACGTTTTACTAAGTAAATGAAATCAATTATCCCCATATTTATGTATGAACTAAACTAATGGGTAACGTGAATGATTATGTTTACATGCAGGTCAAATTGCAAGCTAGTATCAAGAGGGTCTTATTTGATTTAATTGCTTTGCATTGTGTTGTAAATTCATATCACACCCCCCTCAAAAAAAACACACGCACACACACACACACACACACACACACACACACACACCCCCCCCCCCCCTGCAATGTACAATGAATTAAATCGAATTCCAACATGCATGTTGATATTGACATATTGTGAAAGCTCACAAGATTATATTCCAACTGAACGAAAGAGTAAATAACGATGCGGACCATTGAGACAGATGACGAACCGTGTCAACTGATTTTGTCCCTTTCTATTTATGGTACTCGATACCAGTCATGCCAGTCAAAAGTCATCAAAAGTCATGACGAATCTGGGTCGTGTAAACAAAGAGAGTGATGACAGCGATGACGTAGCGAAGGGGGCGCATTTGGGCGTGTGCCCCTGTCGAATTGGGAAAGAAGTATTTAAAAAAAAAATAAAAATGGGGAAAGAGGTGGAAAATAGGGAACGCGGGGGGGGGGGGGGAGAAGAGGAGAAGAAAACAAAAAGGGAGAGGAAATTTAGATATGATAGTCCAATACCCTTTCACTTTGCAATAGACTTGTTAATTCGCATTTAAGCCACATAAGATCAGTGCCCTCCCCCTCCCCCCTCCATGTCCATGACGCCACGCCTCTGATACTGTGTGGCGGGAGTTTTAATAGGGAACGGAGACTTTAGGGGGAGAGGACAGTGGGAGCGGGAAAGTAAATGATGATTCAAATTTTTTGCACCCTGTTGCGGCAAAATTTAAGACTTTTTTTTTTTCTAATTATGATAAACTTTAATTCGATATTTTGGCGTTAACACGTTCAAAGAAGAAGAGGTGTATCGTGAGGTTTCTCTATAAAGTGTACGCTCATGCAGAATCACGTTTCGTTCGTTCCTTCTGAGTTAAATTTACCCGTTGACTACTTAATTTTCAATGATCTTTCCCTCTGAAAAGGAGAGATCTTTTAGAATTGAGATATAAAATCATATTACAAGAATCCTTCTGGTCACGCTGCGATGTTCATCATGTTCATAAGATTGACTATTTTGTATTATGATAGTACTCAAAATATGAATCCTTAATTACAATAATTTCATGAAGTCTGATTTTTCTTTGGAAGAAAAGTTTTCATTCAAACTATATAATTATGTATAAATAATTATATTTTTCTGGACAGGGGCTGACTCACTATGAACATGGCGGACAAAGAAAGCGGACAAAATAAACAACCTCTCATTCTTCCCTTCACAATGGTTCTGGTAGTCAAAAGATCATTCCTTCACAGCTATTATGTTTAATCATGTAGTTCCAGGTGAATATGCATGTGACACCTGTTCCACATATTTTAGACAATAGCTGTGAAGGGATGTTCTTTTGACTATATACCAGAACCATTGTGAAGGGTAGAATGAGGGGTTGTTTATTTTGTCCGCTTTCTTTGTCCGTCATGTTCATAGTGACTACTTCATCTCTCTTGTCTTTGTCTCTCTGTCTCTGTCTGTCTCTCTGTCTCGCTCGTTATCTCTATCACTCTCCCTCTCTATCCCTTCTTATGCGACGTCACGTGTACGGGAGGGATGATAAATGCCCAAGGACTTCAGTCATACGGCCCTCAAAAGATGCAGGTATTTGGCAGTCACGTGACCACGGTGACGGTTTGTTCCATCACATGACCGATCGCAGGCGCCATGTCGTCTGCACGGTGAGATGTGTGAAAGTCACTTTGTCAAGAAGTAAGAAAGATATTCATGTTCTTAGATTAAACAAATCTAATGCACTCTTTTACACTTTTCGATTTACGCCAACGATGCAAAAGCACAACTTTACTGTTTGAATCATTTCAGGAATTTCTCGACAATGCTTTTTTTTTTTTTTCATTTTTGAAAATACCTTGTGGTCCATGTTGTAACAAGTGTGTCACCACAGCGAGAACTATATTTATCCATCAGAGATAGAGGCTTTTTAAAAAATACAAGCCAAAAGAAAAAAAGTTAATTGTGAAAAGTTTGAAAGACCGGACATTCGAAATATATGTATATTCACGACTAGAATGTATTCTTATAAGAATCACTATAGTTTTAGCTAATGCGTCCTACTTCACATACATTATTATTATAGGAATTTAACGAATAATCTATTAACACCCTCGTGATTATGTATTTCGTTACCTATTCTTCGGTCTTTAAGAGATAACAAGTAAAGCATGAATGACAATATAACACATACACTTCTACACGCCCGGCCACACACACAGCTAAAATAAAAGAAACAAAAGCAAAGAAAAACTAAAATTCTAATTTGTACTGTTTATCTGAAGTCTTACAGCACAATACATTGAATAAGTAATTGAATAAGTAAGGATATTAATGATGCGTAATAAAATTAGGATAATTAATCAGGCTCGGCCATAGTTTGCATAATTCCCTTTGTCATAAAAGCTTGTAACGAAATCTGATACCTCATTGCGATTTAAATATATCGAACATCGTGTAATAAAATATATGGCCACAACAAAATCTGATAATTATGAAAATACATTAGTAAACAATTTACTGATTGATTTTTTTTTATTGATTGTATAGTTTACGAATATTCAAATCTTTATTCTTTATGTAAATGATCAATGAATAAACATAAATAGATAAATAAATGATTAATGAATTAATTAAAAAAAGGAAAGTAGTCAAATATAATTCTTTTGCTAGACACTGGCTATAATTATGTTCAAAGCAGAACAACTTTTATTACTCTGTTGACACTCTTGGCAAGAAACTAAAAGTTTATTTGAATCAGTAAGTTTTAGTAAGTTATAAGAGTTGTTGTGGGGGATTGGCAGACGAGGGGATGAGGGACGGTGGGGTACCCGTACAAATCAGTCTTGCCCTGATATTAATATCCCGATTCTTTAAGAAAGTACATTACACAGGCCTAATAATATTTTCGTTGACTTACGGTTCTATATAGTATTGTGACGGTCATCTTTATGCTGGCATATGGCCAATTAGAGATACACTTTTGGCTCTGCCCCAGAATTTACCAGCCATCGACATGGCATTACCAGACCCATTGAGCTATTCGTGTGAGAAACTCAACACCGGAGTTAGTTTAATTTAATGCTCAGGCTCATCATAATTGAATAATAGAAATCCATTGCATGCGAACGTGATATTGACAAGCGTACAATACAGCTACCCCGATGTGGCGCCCCACTACGTAACCATCTACCCAAGATAACGCGTGGACAAACCCGCAGAGTGTCGCTGACGTCATTAAGCGGCCATACGCCATTTTTCCACTGGGCATTTTCGTCGTGGACATTGTCCAAGCTGCTATAAATGGCCTGTTATAGTACTGTCTAAATAAAGAGACTCTCTGCTAGGCCACTGTGAACTGAGGTTCGTGGAGGGGGTGGTGTTAGTGGTGGTGGTGGGGCGAGGGGGGGGGGGGGGGGCTGAGCCGGTTCACTGGATCTTTGATAAAAGGGTCATTCGTATATTATTCAAAACTTTCCAATCCAAGACGGTGGTATATTGGCGGCAGTGACATAAAGATTCTATTTTGCGGTGTCCAAAAGTGAGGAGATTTATGTCCATAAAATAATTAGTTGCTGCTTTTAGTCACAACATCCGTCTCTCGAGGACTGACATATGCTAGCCCACATTTCTCAGCCCTTTCTTCAGTAATTAATATTGGAGTTTTGTTGCTGTCATTTACATCATTAGGGGATAGATTTTCGTGAAATTATGTTGCGAAAGAACCATCCTGCTGGTCATCGTTTGATCTCAGTATTAATAGTCTTTACTTTCAGGGAAATATACATATACCATATGATCCTTCTACATACTATTAATTCACAAGTAAACTTTTAAAATGTACTCCACGATGTAATGACGTCACAATGCCGTCTGTCGCTTTGGTACAGACGTAAAGGAATCCATCGGCTTATAAATTACAAGTCCGTCGAAAAGCTGAGATTTTCTGAGGATAATCACTCCAAAAGAATCCATTCTCTGTCGTATTAATGGATTATTTTGAGAAATACAGCCGTAATTTATAATGGGGTGTAAATTTTGATTTGTCTAATGCTAAGGGAAATGACCAGCCAATGAAGCAAACATAAAAAGGCCATAATACATAATGTATAAAAATATTATCTGCTTTCAAACACATCGTATTTCGTTTGTGTTTTGTTTTGTTTTTGTTTTGGTGTGTGAGAGAAGTTTATTGCAACAATGGTAATGGACAAGACAATCTTTGCTTAGAAAATACACTCTCCCAGATTTCATTACAAATTTAGATTTTAGATATCAATATAACAATTTCCATGATCCTATTCTCTCTCCCCCCCCCCCAGGAATATACATGTAAGTGCAATGGAGCTGATCAGGAACATGATGTATTTTTATAGGCCTAATTAAGCCTTAAATTGTTTTGTTGTAATGACAAGCAAGTATTTTTACAGTTTTGTTTTTGTTGTTTTGTTTTATTTTGTTCGTTTGTGTTTTTGTGTGTTTCGGGGGCGTTTTTAAAGGAAGATGACAGATTCTGCCAAACGAAATCTAGAGTTGTTTGCTAAAAGAGTGTATATAGAAATCTTTTTAAAATGTATGTGACAAAGCATGAAAAACGCATGACAAACAAAATTAATTGAAGAATACATAATACATGCTGCGACGTATATTTCCATGACAAAATGTGACAGTATGTATTCTATGCCCTAAAAGCTATTTCCAAAGCCATGTATCTACATAAACTCGCTTCTGACGCAAATCGAAATTAGTCTACAAGGAGAGTCTTTTCAATCGCTGGTCGCAACCAAACAGTGGCGTATTAAGTCACATTGGAGCCAGAATGGGAGGTGGGGGGGGGGGGGGAACTTCTCAACTTGCGCAAATCCGTGATGAGGACGCTGTAGAACGTGCAGTATTTCTTGCTTTTCTATTAAAGCAGTCCTTCGGTTATTGACTTTAAAATGATACCTTGATATTGAGAATGTCTTTTCTAAGGATGAAAATCCACAAGAAGGGGGGAATTGCCCTTGCCCCTCAATTACATAAGCTAGTGACACCGAATGCTACCAGGATCTGCATCATGCGTAGAGTGCGTCATACTGGTTAAACAATAATGCGAATATCTCGAAATAGACGGGAGCAAATTGGCAACTTCAGTAACCCTCGCTGGGGGCATGTGCATCTGTGGATCGGAAGACTGTATATCAAGCAAGTCAAATGAGGCCGGTGAGGCGATGAGAGAGGGGAGACAGTGTTTAGTCTGAACCGCTAGGGCCCCGTCAAAACACACTCGTCTCCTGTGAGGTTGTGTGGGAGGGTGGGTGTGAAAGTGTGATATTTTCAGTAGCATGAGAAGAAAATTTTCAAATGAGGAAGGGGGGGGGGGGGTTACATTGACTCTGAATAAGCTCTCTAAAAATACAAATTATCCCATCTCTGGACTGAGAGGGACGTTACTCTATAATTTTTTTTTTCGATTTCATGCACAAATGCCACAGTAGTCATGACATAGAATAAGGTTTTTACGAAATCTTGGCCTGAGAGGTGAACTGGTGAAGAAGAAAATCTAGGAGGAGGAGCTCAGGAGGAGGAGGGGGAGGAGGAGGAGGAGGAGAAGGAGGAGAAGAAGAAGAAGAAGAAGAAGAAGAAGAAGAAGAAGAAGAAGAAGAAGAAGAAGAAAAATATAGATGACTAGGAAGACATACGATCAGCTGAATGGGCTAAAAAAATTTAATGTATAAAACGGAAAGGGAGTTAACTGAAAGAAAATAAGAAGGTAAGCTTTTAAACCGAAAAAGTACATGTAATCATGTAATCCCCAATGAGAAACGGGACCTATATAGATCCGTTAGGATGTAAAGTTTGAGAATGTTTCTTCTGAGTTCAAGGGGCCTGATATACGTGAGGAGGGTAAACAACAGTGACGTAGATACAGGGGGAGGGGAGGGGAGAAAGCCTCGGGAACTTGTGCCAGGCTGTACCCACGGAAAAAAGATTATGAAAGAAATGAACGGGGGGGGGGGGGGGGGGTGAAAGAAGAAGATACGGCTGACTTCCAGCCTTGTCGCAGATTTGTATATTTATTTTTTTCGCATTTAGTAAAACTAATGTCAGACTTTTTCACCCTTCCCAATTGCCCCCCCCCCCTCCCGGTAATATTTGAACCCTTGCGGCGCCACAGAGAAAGACAGCTGTATACATTTCCGTTTGTCCATCTTAGCCGCATGATGTTATTTTCTTTCCCCCGATATAGTTCGAATACCAGTCGTGAGGGTGTGTTTTCGTGATGAATGAATCGACATAGACATGCAGGCAAAAAGAAAGAGGGAGAGAAGTCAGGGGGAAAAAGTAAGAGGGGAGGCTAGGCATTACAACAGGAGAGGAAAAGAAAGAGAGAGAGTGAGAGAGAGAGAGAGAGAGAGAGAGAGAGAGAGAGAGAGAGAGAGAGGGAGAATGAGAGGAAGGAAAACCCCCTAGAGACAGGGCGGGGGGGGGGGGGGGAGAGAAGGTGGAAGAAAAGGAGAAAGACGGAGTTTAGCGTCTGCAGTCTAAGTTAGATGTGAAATGTGCAACTGCCTTTTCCCCTTTCATGTAATGTGTCATGCAAAGATATATAGACATCAGTAATGAGACAAAACAAATACAACTACTTTTAGAATTACTTTAAAAACTGAGATTTCTGTACACGTAATTATGATAGATGTAATTAATATAATTAGTATAACCAGTATGTTTATGACCGAGTTATCAATTTGTAAACAGTGAGCACTGTGCAGCATATCACAAAGAGAAATCCAAACAAATTATTTCCCACAATATTGCTATTTTTTCTCGGAGTTCTTTTTATAATTTGTAAAATCTGCTCATAATCATTACCTTAGACTTGGATCTCCTCTTTGAAGAGAAGATGGTAGTGGCGTTGTGTATGTTGGCCACTAGCGTCATTCAGAGTGGGGGGGGGGGGGTCACCTGCTATTCAAATTCAAATTCAACTTTTTTTTATTGTAATCCATACAAATTGGATTATTCTCAATTTTTTTTTCACAAACATCAACAAAAATTTTACAAAATAAAATATAACTTAAAAAGAACAAAGTATAACATAAATAGCAAAGTATACCAGGATTTTCACAAAAACATAACATAACAAGACCATCGAGTCAGGGAGAAATTTGCAGAGGGTCCCTATTATCTTCCATTCCCCATTCTCGCCACCCTTTCTTGTTATTCCTATGCTCTCTTTTCTTTACCTTCTCCTGTTATTGTCTGCTGCCTTTCCATGGAGAAGATGGGGAGGGGGGGGGGCACCCTGTCCCCTGTCACCTTATAGCTACCCCACTGGTTATTCCATTCCCTGGACCCATGCCAAATCCAGGCTTCTTCTCATATGACGTCCGGTTTACTTTTGTTGTTGCCTGATGGCTAAAACGCCTCTTCGCTCCAAAGAGATCGACCTATTTACGTGTGTGAAAGAATTTTAGAGGTTGGTATTTGTGATGGAGGAATGCATCACGTGAACCAAGCCCCCTTCGTACGTGTTTCATTTAAATCCATTTGCGTAACCCGTGAAGATTGTCTACCACAGCTGCAAAATTAGTCCCGAGTCCGATTTCCGCCATGTAAAGAGTGGCGTATCCAGCAATGAGGGGCATAGATCACCATCCCTCCCTTCTCTCTCGTTTAAGGATCCAGACGAAAAAGACATAAAGTTTGCAATAATACATGTGATTCGTCTCAAGCAATTAGGGCTATCCTCGCTGCTGTGGAATTAGTCTTGGGTCTCATTTCCGCCACGTTAACTGTAGCGTTTCCAGCGTAGGATGGCGCCGGATCCCCCCCCCCCCCATTTCCCTCCCTCTCACGCTCTCTCTCTCTCTCTCTCTCTGTCTCTGTCTCTGTCTGTCTCTCTCTGTCTCTCTCTCTCTCTCTCTCAGTTTAAGAACCCATACAAAAATCGATGCAGCTTATAATGATTGCGTAATAATTTAGGGGTGTCCTCGCTCCTGGGAATGAATCAGTCAGGGATCCAATTAGGAAACTTAATTGTCTGTCAACATGGTAGCTAAACATAAAATGAGCTTTATGTATGAGTGAACACATTCATTCAACTCATGTTCCAAACCGTCAAAGTAACAGTTTCCAAAACGCAGCCATTATGGGTTTTTTTCTAAGTCAAGCGACTTGAAATTCACCATCATATTGCATTGGAAATTGCAAACAAATCATGATTTAAGTTTGCATGGTTCGTTGCACTTGAAAACAAAATCGATCTTCAAATCTAAAAAAAGGACCAAAGAATAGTCAAAGTGGAATAGCATGCCAGGGAGATTAAGGAAAATTTCCTTTTCGGGTACGCTACTGAAACAGAATTGGAATTACAGTGTACTTATATGCACAGGCTACACCACTGAGTAACCATACTGTCATTACATTTGATTCATAAGTTCATACATTCACAAATTCATAATGAAGTCATGAATTGATAACACTAACAAAAAAAAATCAATTTGGGGTATGTAATAATCCATGTGGCTACTCCAGATGTCATTTAAAGTTGGACATAACAAAAGCTTCTCTTGTTTCTCCCTTTCTTTGGGGGGGGGGGGGGGTGGGTGGGTGTGGGGGGGGGGGTGGGAAGAGATAAAGAGAGCAATGGCTCATTTATGTAATTTCAGCCAAGTCTCACAATATGTTAGTTTGATCTTTTGCTCCCATTGTTATGGGGAAGGGCATTTACACATAAATGACAAACTGTCCATTTCTTGCAATTTTTACTTTTGTATCTTGGAAGTGAAAAACGAATGTGTTCACTCATGCGTAAAATTTATCTTGATGTTCATCTACCACATCCAAAGACCATTAAATTTCCTTTAATTTGATGTTTGATATACTGATTTTTTTTTATCAAAGTCTTCTATGAAAAAAGTTTTTACTTTCTTTTTTTGTTGAGTGTATATCGGAAAAGTACTGGCCTCGCTGCCTCAGTGAAACTAGTTCCACTTTCCATTTCTTGTTGGTAAACAGTGCCATACCCAGCACAGGGGCTACGAGATTACGTCTCTCCGTCCCATTAAAGGAACAAAAACAACAAAATGATATAGCTCATACTAATTGCATAATGAGGCAAGGGGTGTCCTGGGATAATTAATCCTTTGTCCCATTTCTGTCAGGCAGACGATGGCGTGTATCAAGTACAGGGTGATACTTTAGTTCCCCACCCCCCATCCTGCTGTTGAAATGCCCAGAAAAAAAATCAGTTTAGCTCGTAATTAACGATTGTCTATCAGCCTGAAAGGATGTCCTCGATATACTGCAAGCGGAACCAACCCTGCTTCCTATTTTTGTTTGGTGGAAGTGGCGAAGGCATGGAATTGTTACTGCGGAAGTCCTTGGTCAGGTTCCACTTCCGTAAGGTAAACCGTAGTGTATGCAGTAAAAGATATCTCGTCGATCCCCCCCCCCGGAAAAAAAGAATTAGAGAGATGGAATTTACCAATGCAACTGTTTTTTAGCATCAGGCATGTGTAAGTTTTTTATATTATGATTCGGATCCACAATGATCGATGAACAAGCATGGAGTCCAGTTGAGGATGAGAGAGAGAGAGAGAGAGAGAGAGAGAGAGAGAGAGAGAGAGAGAGAGAGAGAGAGAGGGGTGGGGGGGGGGGGGGGGAGGGGGAAAGGGAGAGAGAGCCAGGATATGACAGGACTGCAGCTCATCTAAACATGGCCCAGCCTAGCTCCGCAACGATAATTGGCCCGTTTTATAAATGCTTCCAAGTTTTTTGTTGTGTAATTATACACGACAATCGATGAACATGAAAGTAGTGCAGTAGAAGCTAGGAATGAATCGGGAAAGAACTGCGGGCGTCTCCTCTAAACAAGGTCCAGGCAAAACGAGAAACAGTCTTGTAACTCCGCCGTTGCCTGGTCCCAAGCCCAGGATGAGAAAGGAGGAGGGTTGAATGTTGGGCTGGTGCAGCAGCCCAACCTCGTAAAAAAGACAAGAAAAGCGCTACAGAAACTGCTACAATATGAGACAAAGAGATAATTGCAAATGAGAGAAGCTGACCAAAGCTAAAAGACTACAAAATTTTGGTACCTGGAATGCATGAACTTTGTTGCTAGATTGTTCACTCATTAATTTAGTGAAAGTTTTTGATTAAATGCGATCGATGGCCATGGATACACTCCATGAATCAGTGCCAGTACAAGATAAGTGTGAGACAGTACAGGGGTCCAGCTCCTCTAAACGTGACCCTGGCTCCATCTTCATGGTAAATGACCCCCCCCCCCCCCCTAATAACAAGCATGAGTGCGATTGGTTATTTTCATATTTTTCCATTTCATGCACGCTTCAGAGTTTCTGATACTGTTTCTTAGATCTGCACTGATCTATGAACACGCATGCAGACCAGTAGAAGATAAGCGTAAGGCAGGAAACAATTGCAGCTCCTCGAAACATTATCCTGGCTCCGTAGCAATGATAAACGACCCCACCTAGAAACGTGCCGAGTCCTCTACCTGGAGTTAAAGGGGGAAAAGGGAAGACAACAAGAATTCGCAAGAGATGCTATCAAGCAACTATATAATATTGTCTTTACACAATCTTTGAAAACACTGGTGTAAATCTCGGGGGGGGGGGGGGGGGGAGAGAGATGAGGGTATATAATTATCCTCCCACTTTTAGAGAGGGGAGTGGCGTGTATACCCCCACTTTTCAAAGAAGAAATAATATTTTAATCAATAAGTTATTGAAATTTTGATAAATCTATCGTAAACGACGGTTACAGTAGTATTATTTATATTTGAACTGTTATTAAAAACCATGAAATAGGAATAGCAGGTCCCGAGAGTATGTCTATTGGTGTGTGTGTGCGGGTGGGTGGGTGAGGGTGTTTATGTACTCGTGTGTTAATGAATTAATGAAAATAATTTTTTTTTTTAAATCATAAGATTGTGTTATAAGATATTCAAGTTGAATATGGCTTATGATTATAATTATGTTCGAATAAAGTATTATGGTTTACTATGTTCATATATATTCAAGTGGAATATGGCTTATTATGGTTATATTTTCAAGTGAAATATGTTTTCATTTACACATGTTCAAGAGGAATATTTTGTATGTTACATTTTATCATTTGATTTGTGAATGGAATCGAATAAAGAATACGGAAAAACAAAAAAAGTGTGTGAGTTCGCGCTAGAAATTTCGGCAAAAGATTTTGATCATCCCCTCCCCCTCCTCTGAACGTAAGGGGCAGTCTCAGGACCACAGATCTGTCTAGTTTGTACAATAGCGAGTTATGAAAATTATCCTCACAAGTCACTGGACTGGACATCAGAATTCAATGGAAATTGGTATGTTTTAGTTTCATCATTGATTTAAGTCATATTTGGTTAAATTGCTGAAAAGGATATGTTTTAAGCATGTTAAAAGAAAAGCTGGGAGCGCTGGGAGTCAACCAACATTTTTGCGGGACTTTGTAATTAATACCTCATGTCATACATCAAAACTGATTCCAAACCATAGAGATACATACTAATTAGTATGTATCTCTATGTTCCAAACCGACTATTAACAGAATAACTTCGCTATTCGGAGGTAATTTTTATGTTTAACACAGCCAGTCCATGCCGTCATTCGTCGGTCTTCATGGTCCTCTCTAAAAGTTCTTTGTTCCTCCCTATTTGAATTTTCCATTATTCCCTCTCTCTGTCTATCGCTCTCACCTTTTCTTCCTTTTTTCCCCGACATCTTACTTTGTTATCGTGCAATGGTTTTCACTGATAGCGGGAATGTGATCATTTAATAATTGTCTGTACATGAATAATACGGCATCTGTTAATGTGTTATCTGACACTCATTGCCCATAGCTTTGTCAATGTAAAGTGTTTATATAATTCGGTGTTCAGTTCAATGTTTTATTCGCAATAATGTATTTTGTTTTTGGTGTTTGTAAAACATGTATAATTCAGCCTTTGTGCAGCAAAGCATGTCTTCTTCTTGTTAAAAAAAGAACTGTTGTGGAAGAATGTGGAAACTGTAAGATTCCTCACCAAGGCCTCTTGTACCAAACGCAACTGACTGCATTGTTGCAGCTATTTCTGCTGGTGCCATCGCATCGACATAGGCTATGTACGCCGGTCTTACAAGTCCTGAGGTCACCCCCTGAAGGAGCTCGATAGGTAGAGCGTGCCAAGGGTTGTGCAGAAAAGGGTAGCCAACGAATATCAGTCAGAATGCAATCAGTCCCAAACCGATGACCCCTCGTTGTCCAAGGCTGCCGATGGCTCGTGCCGCTAGACACATAAATGGTATTTCTGCAATACAAGTCAACGTCAGAGTGAGCACTGAAAGGGTGAAAAATCCATCGGTTCGTTTCCATTCGTGGAGAAATATGAAGAGATAGTTGTTTTATAAACCCACAAATACCCCATGGATAAATATCACAATTAGGAAGACGAGTATTTCAGGATTTTTGAACAAGCCTGTAAAATTCTTGAATACAGGCTTTTGGCGCTCAGGTGGATTTGCGTATGGTATCAAACAGATAACGGCGGCGCTGAGGAAGTTCGTCATCAGATAAAGAACAAATGCAGGAAGATAAACATTGAAGACTTCTGAATGTGAATCCCTGAGCATATCAACTGCAAATCCTAAAGTAGGAGACATTATAACATAAGCCAGGGCACCCCACAATCTCTGACGTCCGTACTGACACGTTTGCCCCTTTTGCTGGAAATCGTTGATGAGCGCCATTGTAGCAGAATCTAAGAGCGGCAGAGTAGGTTGCATGCAGGCTACTCCCAGGAGTACAATCACCATCATTGTTACAAACACAAAAATAGAATGCTCTTCGTTGGATATCTTCGAAGCATTGGCAGACAAGGCCATATTAGTATTGCCCCTTTGGTCATCTTCACACACGGCTAAGCAACCAGTCAACTGGCTTCCAGAAGATCCTTCCTGGCAGGACCGATTGCACAGTCTGTTCGTTACTTCATTCCCTGCTGAACAATAATAAATGCGTTGTGGGTGATTGCTGCCACTCCAACTGTAAAGAAAAGTGTTCCCCTGATCAACAGGTATTGAGACATGGAACACCCTTGGGTCTGAATCTTGAGATGTTGCGTTCCGATGGTAGTAGACTATTCTTTCAGCTTTGTATGCGGCACCACGAAGGACGCAATAGTCATCGCGTTCACAGAACTCTTGTAAACAGCAGCATCTTCCAAATATCCGTTCAGCAACTGCTGCGTTCGTTGAAGCGTTACTTGATGTCGATACTTTTCCAGCGGCACTGTGTATATTCATCACCAAGACATCATCCGTTGCATAAGGTTTATTCAAAAGAGGAACGAACAGACCCATCCCATACATGAGACTCGTTCCGATGATACAGCTGACAAGGGCCAGTTTGTGCTTGCTGAATCTGTCCGTAAGACTCCCGATGATTGGCACCACAAAGATACCGATGAGTGGATCGAACCCTCTGATCTTAGCAATCAGCATCACATATAAACCAAGATATGTCAGGTACACCGATATCAATGGCAGAAGACTTCCACGCCCTGTAAAGCAAAGCAAGGAACATCAATATGTTACCACGTAACTTATTGCTCATCTAACAGTCATGTCTAATCTGCGGGGTCGTTTACAGAGGCAGTTGGTCTATATTCAATGAAGGCCAATTTTCAAAACTGGGAAGATCTGAAAAAGAAACATATCTAACGTTTTCTAGCTACATCACTTCAAGTATCTGATTTCTGCTTCATTTTTTCTCATCCTGTGAGCTCATAATACAATCTCAACAAGTGTTAACTTCTGTACGCAGTTATTTTTGATGACAGTTGTAAGTCAAGATGTTAGTTCTGTCTGGCAATTAGAAGCGAGTTAGCTTACCTGAGAAAAGCAAAAAGTACGCCTCCTTGATTAGGAGGAATGTTCGAAATCCTTTTGAACCATTTTTTCGGGATCTGTAAAATATCAACCGAAACTTTACAGACTTTGCAATAAGATGTACTGTGCATGATGTCAGAAAAAGTTTGGGGAAAATAAGGATTGTTTTCACATATTAGCCTCATCAGTACTAAGAACCGTTCTCACTAAGGGTCCTGAAATGGTCATCGCTATTTTCCTTGATTTAGTCAGGGTAATGATTGCAGCCACAAGGTACAATAAGGTTTGACTGTTTAACTATTACCATTGCATTATCATTATCATCATCATCATTACAACTACAGCTGCTGCTTCTACTACTACTACTACTACTACTACTACTACTACTACTACTACTACTACTACTACTACTACTACTACTAGCAGACTAGTATTATCATCATCGTCATCATCATCGTCGTCGTCATTATACTGTTTATTATACCTTCTGCATTAGATTCACTATGCTCACAGTTTCCTCGGCTCCCGGTGATGTCCTTCTCCATTACACCTTCCTCAATCCTCCCTCGGTCGAAATGAACCATGGAGCAATGTTACTACCTGATCATGTGTCGTAGGCGACACACAGAAGAAATAACAATGTAGCAATGAGAGAGAAAAAAGCTAAATAAAAGAAGCTTTATATAAATGGGAGTAAATTATCATCTCATTAGATTTTAACATTTTTTTCTACAATTTTGTAAAAATTCCATCACCAAGGGTCTTACATTTGAGATCTTGCTTTCTGTAACTTTTTTCCAGGGTAGAACGACATACGTCATCAGTAGAATCAAATTACTGATGCCTGGCACTGAGCCAAGATGAAGAACCCATCACATTCCGCAACACCGACGAAACCAGGAGATAGTGGCATTGTTTAGAGCTGCTTGCCTTGAATTACATGACGTCCAACGTTTATTTCGAGCCTCGGAATTTGTCATCTAGTCGCTCTGACAGAATCAGATAGCACACGAAAAGGACGGGCTTCTTTCTATTTTCTCTGAGGTTATAGTACTTCTTCTTTTTCCTTTATCCTCTCCGATTTTTCATGTTTTTCTTGATCATTTTTCATAATTGTTATAGTTCTTTAAAATGTTATCATTATTGCATCATTTTTACCTTAATTTACTTACATCAAAGTTTAACGGCCAGCATGATCCCCCCTTTTTAATCATTAATGTCATTATCATCACCATTATATTATCATTAACGTGAGCCTTATTATCATCGACATTTTCATCTCTTGATCATCATTATCATTATCATCATCATCACCACCACCACCACCACCATCATCGTTATCATCCTCATTATCATCACCAACATTATCATTATCATCAAATTGTCATCATTACTATCATCATTTCAGTCATTATCATCATTTTCACACGCCTCTTCCTCATCACTATCACTACCACTACCACCACCACCACCACCACCATCATCTCTGTAATCAACTTTCCTTCTGAAAGTGAGATTACAAGTGTACGGGTTTGATAAAGACTGAGTTAACATCTTGGGTAGACGAACATTCACTGAAGGTACCACGCATCGTCTGATGCCAGTGGTATCCTATTCATATTCGACTTTTTTTTTACCTGTTCTTCTTTTCTTCTTCCTAAAACAAGTCTTGCCATCATTTTCATCGACAGCACTATCATCATCATCATCATCATCATCATCATCAACATTATAACCATGTACAATCGTTATCATCACTGTTACTATCGTCATGAATATCATCATGATGTCGTGGTCTAGTGGATACGTCACCAGACTGTATAGATCATAAGGTTGGCGGCTCAAGTCCCGCCGTGGTATATATACCAATGTCTTTTGGAAAGACATTAATCTACAATTGTCACTCTCGACTGGTGATATGTTATTTTGCTACATGGAAATGACAAAGAATCTGATTAGCACCCAATCGTGTTAGCATCCAGTCGTGCGTAAAGTCGTGCGTAACTTAAGAACAGCTTTATGAAACACCCCAGGTGTAGTAAATGGGTACCCGGTAGGAAGAGATTCATTGAAATGCTAGAGCGCCTTAATTGCAGCCATGCTAAAACCGGGGTAATATCAGTGGAGCGTCAGGAGTGTCAATTCTTGTTGATGTTATTATTAGGTGGTCTGTCATGACGGATCACCTTTTAATTTCGCTGGAAATTTCTTTCTTCTTAATATTCAAGTTGGTTATGTGATCAGATCAATACACGATACAGGATCCTTTCATACAGATGTGATGTTGGTACTATTTTTATGTCTTGAGACAAGGTTTTAAGGTCACACGTCAAGGTTGGATGAAATGATTTTCTTTTGTTGTCGTTGTTGGAACACAGGGACGTGTTGAAAGATTAATGGTCAGTTTTATTTGAAACAGAAGAGTCTTCTTCTTATGTGAACATTTCAAATCTTAATTTTTTGCCGGAAAGATATTTTCGATTTCATATATGTAAACAAACTATAGAACTGAAATAAATTGTGAATAGATTGGTTACGTAGTGAATGACACGAGCGTTATAGAGTTATTCTTTTGAGTACATCCATGTGACAGAGGGTGACACTGATTTTTAATCAAACTTTGACAGACCACTTAATTCGCGTTAATTCGTCCCTAGTGACGAATTCAAATATCTCTTATTATTACAATTATTATTATTATTATTATTATTATTATCATTATTATTATTATTATCATTATTGTTATCATTGTTATTAGTATTAGTATTACTATTATCATTATCTTTATTATTTGAATCATTATTGATGATGATGATGATCATTATCACCACCACCATCATCGTTCATTATCTTTCATCTTTGGAAAATTAAGTTCTTAAGTAGAATCACAACAAAGACTCTTAGCACGGGTAATGATTTAGGACATCTACATCTTTAGAAGAAAAAGAATTCACAAGAAAAACTACGCACTGTATTGCGCAGGTAGGCGTGCGATTTATTATTGTAAAACCACGTTTCTTGGAAAATTCCAGAATCATTATTATAGGTTTCCTTTGCATCACGAAGTTCTAGTACAAATTATTAATCGAAAGAAAAGAGCATTTGATGGACTTTAAGGGACCATAAATGGCGTAGGGTAATAAATCGTAACTAATCATGCTAATAGACCTCCGTATTTATAGAAATAGTACGCTTGAATTCGCCAAGCACGTTTCCATGAAACGTGCACTGCGTTTATAGATCATATTTAATGTGACTGACAAGTAGAATAGTGTCTTTAATATCATTTCCATTATGTCCTATACGTTAAGTATAGGTTTTTTTTTTTTTTTTTTTTTTTTTTTGACAAACAAGTTCCTGTCTCAATATGTGAAAGGAAGAAAAAAATATTTTGAAAGGATCAAGCGATTGGTCTGTATGAAAAGAAAAATGTATGCTGGACTTCAAGAAACAAACATTGTTGTGTTCATGAGAGCCCCCACTCCGCCACAAATTAAATCTTTAAAAATAAAAATAAATACCCAGAGTCCTGTAGCCTTACTTCCGTCCATTAATCATCTATATACCCAATTTCAAACCTTCAAAATACGCCCCCTCCCCTTTCTCAAAGAAATTTTTTTTTTTTCAATAAGTTCTGTAAGTTTAAAATCTTCGGTAATACTAAGTGCTTTCATTATTACTGCAGCTTGTCCTGACATACGTACAACGAGAGACTGGTAAAATTAGTCTCCAATCAAGGCTTTATGCAATTGTGCTTAAGTGTAAAGGTAGGTCCTGTGTCTGCAGTTTACTCCGCCCCTGCATGAAGTATGAACATGTGCATATTGTATCACGTGGTTCTAGCATAACCATGATATGGCACCTCTTGCGTGGGGTATGTTTCTAAATGAACACTGTAAGCAATGGATCAATAACAAAGTGCTCCAATAAGCCTCAGACGATCCGCCGCGATATATTTTCATCCATTAAAGGCTCGATCTCCCACGGCGGTCTGCTGATTTATGGGAAGGTAATGCGGCATAATTATGAAGAAGGTGTTATTTCCTTTGCATTTAAAGTTGACATTATACAGTAAGATGAATGGAGAAAGGAGTAACCTGGGTCCAAAGAGGAAATGCTGACAGTGGGGGGGGGGGGGGGGGGGGGGGGGGGGGGGGGGGGGGGAAGGGGCGTAACAACAAAAACCAAGAAAGGGTCTGTGAAAGAAGGTAGAGTCCTCTTCTTACGTTTTTGCCCCTCCCTCATCTCCTCTCTTTATTTTTTTCTCTCTCCATCTCTCTATCTCTCTATTTGTCCCTCTTTTTCTTCATCTATCAATATTTCGTCAGGAATATGTTGTATTATATCCCTCTATGAATATTCATGAGTATTCTAAATAAATGATTGGTCAATTGGTGCTCATGTGATAAAAGATAATTTCACTAGGAAAAAACCAAATCTCTGCCAGAGCTCCGAATATCTTTAACTATTTTTTCCTGGGCAGAACTGCGCATGCTGTATTTCCTATTTTCTTCCAAGGCACTACTGCGCATGCTCACTGTTCATTGACAAAATTTGTGTCAAATTATTATTCGACACTGAACTTACATGTATGTAAGCTGAGGTATATATTGAAGCCTCACTCTCATTCCTGTTCCTCCCCTCCCTCCCCCCCCCCCTCTCTTTCTTCATCCATGAGTTATATACTGATTTATGATATAATACAATTTTTGTGACTGTTTTTAACGAAAATAATTAGGAAATTTGATGGGAAACCAACCAACCCACCCCAAAAGCGATATCTGTATGGCGAAGTGATAGAACACTCTTTAAAAAAATGTGCCAGTCTGATCATTTTTGGTCTCTTATTTACAATCTCCAGAAAAAGGGGTTCTATAAAGGGTTCTTTATATTTTCAAGAACCCCAAAAGATTCCGTGTATTACTAATAATGGTTCTAAAAACCCCTTTAGAACCCTTTAGAGAAACTTTATAGGCTATTAATGGTTCTGTAAAGAACATTTAAAGGTTCAAAATGTGGGTTCTAAAAGGTTTTAATCAACACCATTTTTCTAAGAGTGAACAAGTTATCCAATAATGTTTACCACCACAACCACCACCACCACCACCACCACCACCACCACCACCACCACCACTACTACTACTACTACTACATCAAAATGACAAACTTAAGAACATCTTAGAAATGTTGGCATGTTTTTTCATAATTAGGTAATTCCCATTATAGGTTTCAGAATTGTATAACAAACTCTGAAGTTTGTCATCAGAAATAGAATACCACAAGTGCAGGCAGAGGGTCGAATGGATTATTCCTCAGAAAAAGTGCAGTATTGTAGTCTCACGAAGATTAGTTACATGTTTTTTTTTTGACGGGCTCCCACCTAACGTGCTTATATTCACCAGATACCCTATGTTGTATTTTTGTATTTTTGTATTTGTTTATTACTTCTTTTCATTCTTAGGTGAACTTTTGACTACAGTCATACCTACAAAACACTATTTTTAATCATTCCGTGAGGCAGAAAAACAATAAGCCTCCCCTTTTTGGCATTTAGCCACAAGATTGTAGAGGTCTATTTTAGGAGCTTGTTGGATGATTACAATTTAAGAAAGATGGATGGATTGGAACAAGTGCGACCCTGGCCTTCGTCTGGAAGTGGAAAGCCTCTTGTAAAATGATTGAAGTCTTGTAAATTGGGAAGTCAAGAACGAGGCTGCAATAGAAATATACTATACCTTTAAAAAGAGAGAGAGAGAGAGGTAGATACTCCCTCAAGAATAATTGACAAAAGTTACACCTTTATCAATTTCCCCGTCTTTCTTCCTTTTCCCTTTCCTGTCTTTCCTGTCTTCTTCTTCTTCTTCTTCTTCTTCTTCTTCTTCTTCTTCTTCTTCTTCTTCTTCTTCTTCTTCTTCTGCTTCACTTATTTACCGTGAAAATGCTGTCCAAATTTTTACAGGCGATTGCCGCGCATTATGTGCAATAGGTACGTTGATTAATATCGACGATTAGTATGCTGCTGGTAATGATTGAAATTTTTATTATTTGATAAGATATGGCAGCTTTAACATCACAAATTCCAGATATTAAATCTTAAAACATGATATTGGCATAATCATCCGCTCAACTTTATGATGCATAAAAAGCAGATGCGAAAAACTTATAGATATTTAGATAATTATCACTGTCTTGAAATTACATAGTGGATGATTTTCTAGACTTTAAAATTAATGGAGAAGATTCCTTTAGATCTAGAGTAATGTTTGAAATGACAAAGAAAGGAAGATAAAAGAAAGAGATGAATTAATTGCTGACGTCACACTAAATAAGATTTAAAATGTGGTAAATGAAAGTCTGGATTTATAAGCCGTGGTATATATTCAGGGGGTGCTTGAGGGGGTTGATATTCAGTCTGGATGTTGCAAGTAAAGAGATAAACACGCCAAAATATCAATACAAATCCTTGTCTGATATCGATAGTGGCTAACCAATATACGTGATAATTTTTGGTCGGTTTGTTTTCTCATCGGTCTGTCTTAAAGCTTCCCAAGCCACTGTCTACATGGTCTTTTATCTTTCCACCCAGCTGAAGTTACGAAAAGCGAGATGTAGAGGCTTGATGGTTTTCATCCTACAATGCTCCCCCATTTTCTATCCTCCGGGTGTTCCCATGACAACCATGTTATTCTCGGAGTTAGATGAGAGCAGTTTTCGAGGCACCTCTGACGTCATATGACGTGTGTAGTACATTGCCTGTGTGCATAATTATAATACGGAACAGTCTGGCGGCCGGGCGCGTGAGACCTTGTGAGATTTGGATGTTATATAAAACATTAAATGATGTTTACAAGCTATAGCCGTCGTATGTACTGCTGTGAGAAAAAACAAAACTGCTCATTAATTATTTTTCGACCACATTCTAACCACTGAATTTATGAAAATTGCCTGCAAAGGGCATCTATCACTGCTCACTATAGAGAGATAGAGGAGGCATTTTGTTTTCTTTGAAGCGCATTAACCTTTCACTGATTATCATGACAACATTGAGGACAAGGCGTAGGCATTGAAACACAGTAATGAAACTGCATGCCAATGCGGTATGTATTCTCTCAATTAATTTATCATTATTGAATTATTCTGTTATTTATTCAGTCATTAATCTGTTAATTCAATTGTTTTTAACGTTTTAAAAGTATGAACGTATCTATCTATCTGTCTGTCTATCTATCTATCTATCTATCTACCTCTCTATGTATGTATGTATGTATGTATGTATCTATCTATCTATCTATCTATCTATCTATCTATCTATTCATCCATCTATCTATCAACCTATCTCACTCGCTACCTTTGCTTTTCTTTTATTTTAAAAATCTTCATTGCTTTATCCGATTTCTTAAATCCTTCAGATAAATCTTGTCGAAGATTTGGCAGGATAAAGAGATGGGGTAATGTGGACTTGTGGAGAAGTCACATCTTTTGCTTAGATTTCCTCTCTTCTTCTTAGATTTCCAGTCACGGTCTTTTAAGAAAATGATCTACTTTTTCCAATTCCGTAAACACTAGCATTTTTCAGAGTTGGAAGGGGAGGGGGCTTCACAACTCGTTTGTGCCCCATTTTTAATTCCAACCAGAAACATAACATAATACACCATCCCAATAACGCGCCTTCCCCACTTCACAAACATGACAAAAGATCCTAGATCAGTCCCTACTGATGCCTTTCACCCAGTTATCGGTAAAAAAAACCCGATAAGAAGACATTCTTTGCCTTGCAGATGAGATCGACTCAGATTAAGCCATCATTGCCACGTAAACTTTTTACCCGAGTTACACATCCGGCCTTGTGATAGCTATCTGCAATATGATGTACTACAGTGGCGTACCGTGGGTCATTGCATTGGGTGGGGGGGGGGGGGGGGGGGGGGGCACCGAGCATGACCGTACGCGGAATTTTTTCCGGGGGGGGGGCAAGGCAACCGAGCTGGTCATGAGGGCGCTTTTGCATTTCTAAAACTGAAATTGAAGGATCTGGTACACACTTTTGTTGGATTTTTTTTTTTACAATTTTCAGTAAAAAAAAATGTAAAGTATTCAAAATTTCGGGGGGGGGGGGGGGGCAACTTCCACCCTGCCCCCCTGCTGCGTACAGCCATGGCACCGAATGGAAAAGTTTGTGTGGGTGTGTGTGGTTATTTCTATCATGTTAACAATAACGACAGTAATCTCGAATCAAGGTGTCTTTAGGGACATGAAGCGTTTTAAAATTTTTTGGAAAATGATGCATCTTGCTAGATACCACCCTGTATTTAAATTTTGCGAGCGAGCGAAGCGAGCGAGCAGAAAACATGTGTTATTTTATTATCAAAATACACTATCGGACCACTATGGGCTCAGATGATATTTCAATTAAATATCTAATCAGCCAATGACTCTATTTTAGCACGTCCCTGGTCTATTGTTTTCAGTCCGAAACTACCATGTCTCTAACCATTACAAGCGAGCGAAGCGAGCGAGGAAGCACACACTCACCCCTTCAGTAAATTACATTGTGAGCATATGAAACATTTGAATTTTTCATTTGGTCACTTCACTCGCCCAATTCGTTTGCTTTGATAAAAAAATCAAACAATAATTTTATTTAGCGAGCGCAGCGAGCGAAGAAACTTATACCCTTTTTTTCATTGTAGAAGTGTTATTTCGTCATCGAAATAATAATATCTAAATAATCTATTCAATCCTCTGTGAGCTGAATATGAATCGGTTTAGGTACCTCGCTCACCGTCCGAAACCATTCTGTTTTTACAAGCGAGCAAAGTCAGCGACGCCCACCCCCCCCCCCCCCCCTACAAAATACGTTAATGTATGGATTCGTCAGCAAAATACAGTGGATGTTTTTGTTGGTGTTTTTGGTTGTAATTTTGTGAACCTCCTCGCTGCCCAAATATTACGATACTTTGCTAACTCGCTTCTGAAATATGATTGCCGTGCCCGAAATCATTTTGTTTCTAGCTTTTCCTAGCGGGAGTTGCGAGCTAGCAAACGAATAAATGGGAATTTTTGTTTTTTTCTCTATGCCATCTACTGAAAGGCCCCTTTTAAGTAAACTTCTTGGAGTGAAATCCAGATGTGGTTATTAGTATTACTAACATTCTGTGAGTGGAACAATAGCAGCCTATAACATTAGACTGAGACACAAGATGCAAACTGATTCCTTTCATAGGAATAGTAATTAGCATCGGCATTGGTTAAGTTACTTAAATGCTAGCGAGCGAAGCTAAGGAGCGCTTCCCGATGTACCATTTTCCTTCTCCTTGTTTTCCCCCTTTTTTCTCTTTCCTTCTCCTTTTCTCTCTCTCTCTCTCTCTCTCTCTCTCTCTCTCTCTCTCTTTTTAGGCCAGCCGATTGGGGGGGGGCACGTGCCCCCGTGCCCCCCGTAGTTACGCCACTGATGTACTAGAATATAAGACAACCTGAAAATCTTTAAAATACTACGAAATATGAAGACCATAGCCTTAAACAGCAACAACAAACAAAAGACATAAAAAGGAAACAAATATAAAAATGAAGTTGTGTTTCCTTCAATTCTTTTTCATTTTTATTTTTCTTTTTTTCATTTTCCTTCTCAGTCCTATGTGCTAGTGGGTGAGAAACGCGCACTTCATTGTTCATGTTGTATTTTCTTCTTCTCTGATGATAATCCTTATTATGTCAGAATTTCAATTCAACGAATTTGAATTAAAAACAGTATTGTTGTTTTGATGACAACATTATTTCAACTTTTTAAACTTTTATAGAAGTTGTTCTGATGACGAAATTATTTCTACTTTAGGACCCCCTCCCCCACCCACAGACGTGCATAGCAGGAATACAACATGTACGTACAACTAGCATCGATCGATGACTACCATACAGTAAGTTTTCTTGAAACTCGCTTGCTATTGACGTAGATGGCGTCAAACGCCTCAATTCCGTTGAAAGCGATTACCGGGGCCTTGAGTCCAAGTTGTCTTCATTTAATATTCACATCCAGGATAAATGCATTCATGCGATGCGAGGCTGTCTATCTCCCTAATTACCCATCATATTTCGGAAAGGTGAATATTTCATAAAGGGCATACGGCTCCTAAAGAGCATAGTCTCTCTTGAAATAGCTCAGTCGTTTCAAGTGCCAAGCAAACAAAACACAAAACCCAAACAAAAACAAACAAACAAAGGAACAAACAAACAAACAAACAAAAAACGTATTCAATTAATTTATTTTCATCTTATTTTCCAAACACACTGAAGTGGTATCCGTTGTTACTTTTTTTATCACCTTTTTTTTTTTTATGTTACATCATATACGAGGGACATAATCAATATATCGGGAACAAATACTTAGACACTATGAGCACTGACAGAATTTCTCAAATCATTGATGACATAAAAATCCAGAGTACTAAAGTACTTGGTCAGTTGCCTTTGAATCATAGTGGCGGCGGCACCAGGATTGTTAAAGTGGGGGGGGGGGGGGGCAAATGGAGGGCAAAATAAAATGTTGGGGGGGGGGGCAGGGGCAGTCAATTTTTTTTGCGTGTATGGAAAAATCGAGCGTGAAGCAAGAGTTTTAGTCGCCAGGGTAAATCCACATTGAGGAGTGGGGGGATAATTGAATTTTTGGACTATCATTTTTTCCTCTTCCACACATTTTAATATCAATTTTGCGAGCGAGCGAACAAAAAATAATCGCTTTTTTTGTTTTTAATCGCATTTTTGAATAAATATTCTGAAATATGACGAGCGAGCGATCCCAAAATGGCTACTTTTCTTGTTTTTAATCGCATTTTAGAAAGGAAATTTTAAAATATGACGAGCGAGCGAAGCGAGCGAGCCAAAAATAATCACTTTTTTGTTTTGAATCGAAGTTTTGAAGAGCAGAAAATGGTATTTTAGAGCACTTCACAGCTTGAATATGATGCTTATGACAACATCTACTTATTTACAAATTACTGTATAATTTTTCTTTTCAGTCCTCAAAATTTCTGGGGGGGGGGGGGCAACTGGGGGGGGGGAAAAGCTTCTGAGTGGGGGGGGGGGGCAAATGCCCCCCCATGCCCCCCCCCCCCCCCTTGGTGCCGCCTCTGGTCAGTTGCCTTTGAATCATGGTGTTTACGGATAAATTTACAACTCATGTATATTGACGTAATCTAACTTGAAATTTATTTTATCCATGATGCTTTACGCAATAGCAGTAACCCTTGGAAGGGTTTTTTTTGTTTTTGTTTTGTTTTGTTTTGCTTCCGCGAGGTGTTAACGTGATCTTTATACTCTCTTTGAAAAAAAAAAGAAGATTGAACGCGTTCACTCTGTTAGGGGTGAATTTCAGACGAGAGTGCATTTAGATAGAATTTAGAGTGAATTTTTGATATTCACTATTTGAGGGATGACAATGATCAGATGATCACTTGAGAATTCTGAGTAATCACTGAGGTCACTTCTAAAAGAGTGAATAAAGAGTGAATATCAACTTTTTTTTAAACTCTTAATTCAATCTTAATTCACTCTAAATTCACTCTCTTCTGAAATTCATCTCTAACAGAATGAACGCGTTCACTTTTTTTTAAGAGAGTAGATATGAGTTTAATTTGTAATGACATTAATCATGAAATTATTTTCTTCTGCAATACTGAATCCAGTTATCATGACCAAACTATCAATTTTAAGTCCGATGTCTAAAAATTAGTTTTAAAAAAGGATCTGTTCAACAATTTTCCCCCCAACCTTGACTGATTTGCATTCAAATAACATGTGCATCATTGTGTCTTGATTTTAATACATTATTATTACAATGTTCAATAATCGTATATGACTGTGGAGAAGCTTGCAATTAAATTGTATATACAAACTTAAATTTGAAGGCAATAACTCTATTTCAATTATAAAATCACCTTGTAATTTACTACTCGCCCAAACCCAGTTGGGGGGGGGGGGCACTCACGTATAGATTCTAATATGTGCGGCCCTTAAGGCCCCCTTTTCACTCCTTGCCAGACGTTCCAAACCATATCTTTTTCATTGACCAATCCGTTCCTATGGTACGCAATTGAAATCTCTCATTCTCTGTTTTATCGCTCATTCTGTGTAAGCCCGAAAATCATTTAGATCCCGTTCACAAGGGTTCCCAAGACCCCCATTTGGAGAGGGCCATTTACATGTAGTTCTTAAGCCCCTCAGTTCATAAGGGTATGGTTTCAGATTTTTGGGCCACACACCCCTACCTTTTCCAAATGACTACATGCATGTTAGTCAAGTGTTCCATGGAAGTAAAACTCTGGCATTCTGAATAAATCATCAGTAATGATAGTATTTTTCTCTTGGTATGTCATTGTTAATTGATTGTTAATTGGGAAAGTCTAACATGACCAGGCGGGGGGGGGGGGGTGAAATAAATTTATTTCGTTATCTTTGGTTTTGTCAACTTTCTCCACATCTTTTGCATTAATGAATCTGTGTAATTTAAGTACACGACAGGTGTCCTACCGCCCACCCGTTTTTTGATGTTTAATCACCTGGTTGTTATTAGTAATTAAAAATCGACTTGTCGATGTCATGCAAGGGTTGTGAAAGGAGGGGGGGGGGGGCAGTTTGCAGTTTCCCTCTATATTTTTTGCAGCACGAGGTCTTTTACAGTAAGAATCTGTCTACAAAGACACACAAGCCAAGATTCAAGAGGTGGCCAGCAAACCTGACATATCTGGTAATTTTTTTTTTTTTTTTTTTTACTTCTTCTTCCTTCAACTCTGATATGAACTTATAGATTACAAAGTTTTAGACAGGAAATGAAAAAATGATAACCAACTTGTGACACTTTTGTAGGTATATTTATACACAGCCACTTGCTACACCCCCCACCCCCCCCCCCATAAAAACATTCCTTTTAAAAATATATATGTGTAAATATCAAGGCAAGCACATGCTTTTTCCTGTTAAGGTTGTTTTGCTGCTAGATTAATTCTGTAACGATTATCACCATTCATTCATTAATTCAATTATTCACGGTTTATTCTTTCATTATTGACAGCAATATTATTATTGTCATAATCATTCTAATCATTACTGTCGCTTTTCTTATTTTTTATTCATTTGAATTTTTATTTTTGTTTCTTGTCCTGACCAAAGAATATCCTATTGCCAAATCTTCTTAAATAAATACAGTATCCTTTTCCTTTCTTTAATTTACAGTAGAAGGTGCTAAATGTATCAGGAGATGAGCCATTTAAGATCAAGACTGTTCGAAGAGACGCAGCTACATGAGAAAGAAGGATGGAAAATATGAAATTGAAGTGGTGCCAACCACTTGTGTCTTCCCCAGTCCATCAGTACCCAACATTATCATCTGTGCCACCAAAACCCATCCCATGGTCATGATGGTTCTTACAGCGGCATGCCCCTTTCCCAGATCAGGAATTTAAGCAGATGATCTCAAATCAGACTTCAAAAGAGGCATTTGCCTATGAAATAACATTTTTTTTTTCATTTCAGCATTCTGAATTTTGACCTTGGAGTTATAAGAAAGACTTTCTACAGTAGGACAAATTTTATAACACCCGAGTCTGAGCGAATTTCTACATTATATCTATGAAATCATATTTCATGCCAATGTGTCACAAGTTTAAGTACACGACAGGTGTCATACCGCCCACCCGTTTTTTTTGTTTAATCACCTGGTTGTTATTAGTAATTAAAAATCGACTTGCCGATGTCATGCAGGGGTTGTGAAAGGGGGGGGGGGGGGCTGTTTGCAGTTTCCCTCTATATTTTTTGCAGAACGAGGTCTTTTACAGTAAGAATCTGTCTGCAAAGACACACAAGCCAAGATTCAAGAGGTGGCCAGCAAACCTGACATATCTGGTAATTTATTTTTTATTATTATTATTTTTTTACTTCTTCTTCCTTCAACTCTGATATGAACTTATAGATTACACAGTTTTAGATAGGAAATGAAAAAGTGATAACCAACTTTTGACACTTTTGTAGGTATATGTATACACAGCCACTTAATACACCGCCCATAAAAACATTCTTTTTTTTTTTATATATATATGTGTAAATATCAAGGCAAGCACATGCTTTTTCCTGTTAAGGTTGTTTTGCTACTAGATTAATTCTATAACGATTATCACCATTCATTCATTAAATTTAATTATTCACGGTTTATTCTTTCATTATTGACAGCAATATTATTATTGTCATAATTATTCTAATCATTACTATCATT
Organism: Echinometra lucunter; assembly: GCA_029962745.1. Classification (NCBI taxonomy): domain Eukaryota; kingdom Metazoa; phylum Echinodermata; class Echinoidea; order Camarodonta; family Echinometridae; genus Echinometra; species Echinometra lucunter. The sequence goes on from CM057157.1 coordinate 23,578,554, forward strand.
TTTCTTATTTTTTTTTTATTCATTTGATTTTTTATTTTGTTTCTTGTCCTGACCAAAGAATATCCTATTGTCAAATCTTCTTAAATAAATACAGTATCCTTTTTTTTTCCCAGACTTCAAAAGAGGCATTTGACTATAAAATGACATTATTTTTTTCATTTCAGCATTCTGAATTTTACCTTGGAGTTATAAGTAAGACTTTCTACAGTGGGACAAATTTTACAACACCCGAGTCTGAGCGAATTTCTACATTATATCTATGAAATCATATTTCATGCCAATGTGTCACAAGTTTAAGTACACGACAGGTGTCCTACCGCCCACCCGTTTTTTTATGTTTAATCACCTGGTTGTTATTAGTAATTAAAAATCGACTTGCCGATGTCATGCAGGGGTTGTGAAAGGGGGGGGGGGGGGCGTGCTGCAGCCCTCCTTCGCTCACAATTCAAAAAGAAAACAAAGACAAAACAAAAACACCTTGTTTCTAAATTGTAAATTGGTCATTTTAGTTTAAAAACCCTATTACCCCAAGATCTTCAGGCGGTCAGGAAGCCCCACTTCAAAAAACGTTCTGCGGCCCCTGTCACGAAGAACAGGAACTCGAATCATATATCAAATGTAAAATAATAATGATAATACATAGGATTTCTATTTTTTCCATTTTGATTAAATGTCTTTATCTTGAAATGTGTCTTATGTATGTCAGTATATAGGTTACTTTATGTTGTATTATTTTTTATTCATTTATGTACCTTACCATGCCCAAAGACACAATTTTTTTGTATTTTAAATTATCTTGAAATCTTGAAATGTTACTGATGTTTAATTCAAGGACTAAATAATTTTTAAGTTGCTATTTTTTTCCGAACAAAATATCCCCATAGTTTTTCAGGACTTACTTTTTAAGATCTTGCTTCCCTTGAATTTCATGCAAATAATAAAATACCAGTAAGACAATGTATTCAGACAATGCTCATTTAATATTGTTTGACAGTCACTTGGGTACTAATCACCCAAACAGATATTCTTCCTCTGACTGCTCTGACCTAATCTGCTCCACAATATTATTGTGCTTTGCTTTCCTAATTTATTGTAGCACCACATCTGTAAACTGGTTACTGGTCCTGTAATTTGTTAATTGTTCTGTATTTTTGCAGTTTGCTGAGTGGGGATTTTCATTTTTAAATTAAATTTTCTGTCATAGAAAAACAATATGATGTGCTTTTTTGGCATAACCATTTGGCCTTTGCTGTCGATTGAGTCTTGGAAGGTATATTTCGCGATGTCGGGGGGGGGGGGGGGAGGGGAATTTGGCAAGCTGTATTTTGTATAATTGCTTTGAAATCATAAATCCTTTGGGGGTAAATTATTTGCACTTTAATGAAGTTTGTGTCTTTATACATCACAGTGAGTACCTAACACATGCATGTCCTCTCACTGATATCATGTTTGCTTGAATAATGCATTTTGTGTGTACTCAAAGGTATTTGAATTTTGAAGATGTTTGCAGTATTCATACTTCTCCTTGAACGATTTGAATAGCAGTATTTAAAAAAAGATTTTGTTCTGTGAAGAATTTGTTATTATTTAAATTACAGTCATATTCATCATATCTGGACTCCTTTTAAATGAAGAGAGTTGTAAAATGAGAGAAATAGAGAGAGAGAGAACCTAGAAAGAGAGGGGAATATAGAGAATTGGGAAATACATTTTATCTTCTCAACCGTGAGTTCATGAATTGTGCAAGTGTTGAATGGGAGTAAAGATGACGCATTAAAATTTTTATGGAACACGAGTACTTAGCAAAGAATTTTAATGAAGGGAGCGATAGAGAGAGACAGATGGAAAGGAACAGAAGGGGGAGGGAGCGACGAATAGAGATTATCTTCTCAACGTACATTGTGCACTTGTGCGATCGGGGTACACATGATGCAATTCAAAACTTTTTAAGGAAAACTAATTAGTGATTTCCAAATCAAAATGATTAATTTCCTTCTTGATCTTTGCATATTTTTTTTTTCAAGATTTCTTGATGAGTTTCAAATGAATTCCATCACGACATTCTCATCTTCGAAAACGACACAATTTGCTAACCGGCACGCTTTTTTAGGTCATGTCGTGAGTGGTGTGCACGAATTTTTATTGGTTTATCTTGTCGGATGTCGTGTCGTTTTGTCGAATGACGGATCCGGTGCGTAGAGGCCTTAAGAATAACAGAAGAAAAAAAAATGGACAGGATTATAAATAAGCGATCAAACCAAACAGAAGATGAGATAGGGAACACGACATTTCGGCTCATTAAAAGCCATAACTACCAAACAAACAAACGAACGAACAAACTCCAAGGTATTCCTTTTTTCGGGGGGGGGGGGGGCAAGGGGGCACTGCAGGGGCGTAGATATGGGGAGGGGGCCTGAGAGGCACGTGCCCCCATAAATTTGGTGTGCCCCCCAGGTGCCCCCACAAAAATCAAGAGGTAGGAAAAGAAAAAAAATGAAAAAGAAAGCCCAAGTCTCTCATTATCAGTAGGCAAAAAAAAAAAAAGGTAAAGCAATACCGAAATGGGCCAGAAAGGCAAAAAATGTAGACTTTTGTAAGTGCAGATTTGAAAATTTTCTTGCTCGCTTCGCTCGCCCTTCATATTTAGAAACAGGATGGTTTGAGACAAGTTCAAGTTCAAGTTCAAGTTCAAGTTCAGGTGTCTTTTTTTCCAATATAACACAAGATATAAAAATATATTTTCTTCTTTTAGAATAGAAATATCGTGAACATAGGCCTACATCATTTTTTCCCTCTTTTTTTTTTTTTTTTTTTTTTTGCATCAAAACAAAATAAATGTCTGCTTGACACAGTGTATTAAAAAAAACAGACAGCATGGACCAGCGAGATACATCCTATTTGGTAGAGTGGTGACCTAATATATACCATTCAAAAAATTATAGGTCTAAACTGTATTTTGACGACAAAGTTGTTATTTTGGTTCGCTCGCTTCGCTCGCTCGCAAAATAGATAATATTTTATGTGTGTGAGGGTTTGTGTATGTGCCAAAAGGCAGGAAAAGAAAAAAAAACAAATTGAAAAATAAAGCCCAAGTATCTCACTATCATTACGCAAAAAAACGGTAAAGCAATACCAAAATGGGACAGAAAGGGGAAAAAATTAAAAAATAGACATTTGTAAGTGAGGACTTCAAAATTTTCTTTCTATCTTCGCTCGCTGTATTCATATTTAGAAGCAGAATGGTTTGAGACAGCATAGACCAGCGAGATATATTGTATTTGGTAGGGTGGTGACCAAATATATCTTTAAAAAAAATATATAGGTCTAAACTGTGGGTGAGGGTGTATGTTTATACTTAAGTGTGAGTTCGACAGAAAAAAACAAACAAACAAAAAAATGTCGATCATCCCCCGCCCCCCCCCCCCCCACTCCTCAAAGTGGATTTACACGCCGGTGTTGCATTATATTTTGCTTAAGAAATATTTTAATGAATTAGGGATTAATTAAAGATTAAAAGTAGTAGCAAGCTGCTACAGACGCCAGATATTTTGGAAATTAGGTAGATTACACCAAATTAAGACTTTAAAAATGTAGTTATTAGTAATCAAGTTAATTTTCGTTTTAAACGTAGATGGGTACCCCCGGATAGTACATAGCTATGAAAAATAAAATGGTGTTATACCCATCCTATGTTAAGTTACTCCAGCTGACTGAATTTAAACAATTCTTTCCAATTCATGAACTACATAATGAATGAACACTGTACATATTGTCCCCCACCCGAAACGACTTTAATGACCCTTCAACAATGAGCAGCCATTCTATGTGTCGAAACGTGAGGGGCCACCCATTTGAGTTGGTCTGAAAATAAGAGAAAAAAAAAATCAAAGGCTTTGGGTGCCCTATGTCGTTTTTTGTATCCCCACAATTTGCCCCTTTTTTAATGCTGATTATAATACACCTCAAATATACTTTCTGTTATCTTTTATAATCGGTATGAATTTAAACTCCTCGCGAATTAAAGAAAAATCAGATAAATAAAATTCCAATGTGAATAAAATTTCTTTGTACAAAGTAAAAAAGCGGAATAATTTCTTTACGACTCTCTTGAATGGTTCATGAAAAGTGAAAACACGGGACAATGTAGAGCCGATTGATTAATCAATTCACACCGGACTGTGTGGTATAGCGCCATCTCTTGTCATTTTGCTACCGCGGCATGCTAGACACTGGATATTGATTTTGCTCTTTCTTTTGAAGATTATTATTGAGCAAACACAAGACACGACTAGACTGTGCATGAGATGAGATGAGCTGAGACAGCACGACAGGTGGATTGTCAGCACGGGACGGAAGCTTTGGGACATTTGATAAAGTATTCTTTTCAGAATATTTAAGATCAACTTTTCAAATCAACGAATATGGCTACTACGAATCCATGGATTGTCTTAGGCAGTAAGGTAAGAATTAAAGAAAGTGCAATCTGTAAAAGAATGTTTTGAAAACTGAATTGATTTTTTTTCTTTCTGCAGCAGCCGCGCGCGTGGCGCCGCGAAAGAATTCGCGGACAGCATCAGCATCTTCGCCCGAATCTTTGGGCAGCTGTGTTATTCATGATCATGCCCTCTCCTTGGGATGACTCGACCAATGATAACTTCCTTTTCACCATGTTTTTTTTTTTTTTTTCCGAGCCTCATTATTAATCTATGTTCAGAATTTCAATCTATTAATTTGTGGTCATTGTAGGTCTAAATGTTAGAATGATTAATTTGTTTATCTTGTGCTGTAGGCCTAAGCCTAAGCCTAATTGGGCTAAGCTCTATTGAATTTTTTAATTTTTATTTTTGTGTTTTATTGAGGAATCAAAACATAATAAAATCTTCACAGGCAGATATAAACTGATATGTAACAAAATATGAAGATAGAATGGATCTGTTACAATTAAAAGTGTTAATGTTCAGTGTTAGCTATTTGCGGCTTGCTTAATATTTTATTGTGGTATCTTCCATTTTCTTTGTTTTTTATTCTTATTATATTCTTCTTTTCATCTTCTATTTCTTCTTTTTCTTCTTTTTATCTTCTAACTTTACTGCTCCTCAACATCCTCTTCATTCTTCTTTTCCTCCTATTGCTATTGTTTTTAATATAAGTTAGGGCTGTCACCGAACAGCGAACTGAACGGAAGTTCGCCAAACATGGCACTTCCGAACCGAACCAAACCGAATAATTAACATTAGTATGTTTGGTATTATTATTGTCTTTGCTGTTTTTTTTTTGGGGGGGGTTTTAATTGTTATTTTCGTTATTTGGGCTATTCTCATCACCGTTCCCGTATAAAAGTACATTCCACTATCTGGTGTATTCTTTTAGTTTTAAAGGTGCTGTGCAGGCATGTAGTCAGAATATAAGAAGATCTACAATAGAACTATGTATGTGCAACTGAAAATGAGTGTTGGCATATCCCTGGTTTAACGAAACTGTACTTTGAGCACCTCCTGCCAGGGGCGTAACAGGTACCTGTTATCGGGGGGGGGGGGGGGGGGGGCAGAGCCCCAAATTTCTCGGTAACTAGTCTATGTCTAGAATTTTTGGCGTAGCTAGGACTGAATTTTAAGAGGATGGTAGTGCTCCACCGGCATAAATCCAATTAAAGGAGTGGGGGATGAAAAAATTTTTTACGATTTTTTTCCCCTCTCACATACAATTTGCTATCTATTTTGCGAGCGAGCAAGCAGAAAATTACCACTTTTCCGGTTTTGAATCGCATTTTCGATAAAAAAATCTAAAATATGACGAAAGAGTGAAACGAGCGAGCCAAAAATAACCACTTTTTTCGATTTTGATCGCATTTTTGGATGGAAATCCTAAGATTTTGATGAGCGAGCGAAGCGAGCAAGCCAAAAATAACCACTTTTTTGTTTTCAATAGCATTTTCAAATAGAAATTGTTCGTTGTCTGTTCCCGGTCTCTTGCATTCTCTGCCTGTTATGGGGGAGGGGGGGGGGGGGGGAGAGCCGAAATTTCCCAGTAACTAAATCTAGAAATAGAATGTGCGGAGGTGAGCCCACACCGCGAGTTGCTTTTTGCGAAGCCCTTTGCAGTGGGTTTTGGCTTAGGGCCCCTGATGAAAGCCACTGCGGGGGTCCAGAGAGTGAAGCCCCCGGGAACTCTGGGGTTTTGGTACTAAATTTTCCCTCATTTCTTTTGTTTCCCTTTGCTTTCTTCTTTTTTTTTTCCTCCTTTCCCTCCTTTCCCTCTCTCTCTCTCTTCTTTCTCCCCTTTCTCATTTTTCTTTCCCTTTCTCCTTCTTCCTTTCCCTTTCTCCTTTCTTTCTTTCCATTTCTCCTTCTTTCTTTTCCTTTCTTCTTCTTTCTTTTCCTTTCTTCTTCTTCCTTTCCCTTTCTCCTTTCCTTTTACTTCCTTTCCCTCCCTTTCCCTCCCTTTCATTTTTTCCCGGTGGTTTGGTGGATTTTCCCGCTGAAATCCTTCAGGGGGCACTCTGCCCCCCCGGTTGTTACGCCACTACCTCCTGCTTGAAGACAAGCATGGAGGTACATGATTGTTATCATCAGTTATCAAGACTGTAATACTAGTAATAAAGATACAAGGAGCCTTTTTTTGCAAGAGCATATCCAGGATTATATTGGGGGGGGGGGCTGGGGCTTGGGTACAGTTATGACTGGAAAATCTGACAAACAGCCTCCCCCCCCCCCTCCGGAAATTAGAACATTTTTTTCAGGTGACCAACTGGAAAATAAATAAAAAGAGTTGGGGGAGAGTGCATTTGCGGACATGTACTTGTGCTCCCCCCACCCACTTAATCCACCTCTGAGGTGACTGGGTAAATGACGGATTGGCCGAGGGAGAAACATTGAAGTGTTTATATGGATTCCAAATTGAGATGGATTCGTATATCAATTCCATGAGAGATTGACACTATTTCAAGGTCCCTAGATTTGACATCAGTTGCTTGATGTATGTCAGGTAATTGGCATACACAGTGGCAGCATTTTAATGGATATGCCTTGCCCCCCCCCCTCAACCATTTTGGAATACACATACAGCCCTTACCCCTTCCCCCTTTCCCAATGTTTGATTAGAATGTAATCCCGATAGTTTAAAAATCTTGTATTTTTCCCCTCTTATTTACCTGTCATCAGTGGAATGTTTTTAAACCATCATCTAAGAATGTGATATGCTTTGACAAATTTTTTTTTCAGCTTGTGGAAGTTTGTGCTATGTCATGCTAACTTGTAAATGTCAGCAGCAATGAAATTCAACACATTATGATGTTCACTTGGAAATAATTGGAAAAAGCCCAGCATTTTTTCTTTTTTATTCCATGTGTTCACTTGGAAATAATTGGAAAAAGCCCAGCATTTTTCTTTTTTTTCCCATGTTTTTCAGATGAATTGGATCTAAATTCATGAATGGATGCTAATCAGGTTTCTCCTTCATTGTGCATTCATGATAGATTGCAGTGGTAAATTAGTCTTAAGGATTTCATTTTAATTCATTGCATACCATTTCCATCAAATCAAACAATCCAATATGAAAGCATTACTTTTTCCTTCTTATGAAAAAAGGGTTTGTGTTTGAGTTCATTGCTCCCTCCCTCCAGTTCCCACTAATGCAGTCTTAGGATTAAAGGCATTGGCTAACTCTGTGAGTAGCCAATTTAAATACTTCTCAAACTAAGATGAAACATGTGTATGAATACTTGTATTTGTACTCAAAAACCCTGAAACCAACCATAATTTGTGATGAAAAACTGTAAGTTAGACGCAAACCGCGATTTTATTATTTTTTGTCTCGACAGACAATAACAAAGAGGTCCATTTTGCACGAATTTAAAAATACCGTTATCTGTCTTTCACCGCATGATACGCCAACACGGTACGGTCCGGTGAGCCATGCACTAGTCTGTGCAACCGGCCCTCGTATATTTTTAAAGCATTGCTTCACATTGCTAATACAGTGAAACCTGTGTATAAAGACCACCCAAGGGAGACAAGAGAAGCGATCTTTATGAGCAGGTGGTCTTTATGGACAGGTTCCTTTAATACACATTTCAATGGGAAAACTATTCAAGGGAAACAAAAATTGTGGTCTTTATAGAAAGGTGGTCTTTCTATACAGGTGGTCACTAAAGCAGGTTCGACTGTATTAAAAAATATTTCCTCTGAATATTATACTCTGAAACTTTCAGACTGGTATTTTTACACAATAACCCAAATGTTTATCCCATTTTCAAGTAACAAAATGAGATTTTTTAAAATCATAACAATGTTAACCAATGTCTTTAAGTAGAGATGGAATTTTATTTATATGAAATTTATTTCAGATGCCAGGAGGATATAATATGTGAGGATCGATGACAAAAATTAAAGAAAGGGGAGCAGTAGAAATGAAGAGCAGTAGTTCTGAATAATTCTGAATGTATTTCACTACCACCTTATACTGACTCAGTTGCATTTGCAACAGCTTTAGAGCAAATGTGAATTTCTTGGTTTTTATGGGCATGAGTGATTTTAATTTTTTATAACATATCAGTAAGTTGGGTCTCAAAAAGTATATTTCAACTCTACAAGCTACAACATCAGTAAATGAAGAAACAGCTCTGATTTAAAAAGGCTCTGTCGTGGGCTTTCATGGGAAATTTGACACCATGGGTGCTTATCCAATAATAGGAGTTGTCCTTCACTGTGACTTTTATGACAAACAGACCTTATGTAATGCTCTGTATATTCCACCCTTTGCCCATATGGCAAAGTCATTACCTCACTTTCCCTCGCCGAGAATGCCTGAAGCTGGCCGAAGAATGTTTATGGTGGGACACCTTGTTTTGCTGTGCTCCAGAAATGTAGCTCTGTTACAGGTATTACCAGTGCTTTTCACAAAGTCTGGTGTCAGCAAATTAAGATTCACTCCCCATGAAAACCCACGACAGAACCTCTTTAAGCTTATTGTGGCATTGCTAATGGATGTTGATAGTGAATTTCAAGATAAGACATGTTTCTCATAGTAATGTGACAATCACATGTCCATTGCCTCCCATGACTAAATCCTGGATCTTGTGGTGCAAGCTGAGGGGGCAATTGTATGAATAATCTATGACAGCAAATAAAAAGGAAATAAAATCATGGAAGGGGGGGGGACATTCTTTTCAGGGGTGTTCAGATATGAGGCGACATTTCCCCGCAACGGTTCCATGACATTTGCTCCGGTGACATTTGCTCCGCCGACAACTGCTCCGAAAATGACGACAAGTGCTCCGCGACAAGTGCTCCGCGACATATGCTCCGCCGACATTTGCTCCGCCGACAATTGCTCCGATGACAATTGCTCCGCCGACAATTGCTCCGCCGACATTTGCTCCACCGACATTTGCTCCGCCGACATTTGCTCCGAAACGACGACATTTGCTCTGCCGACATTTGCTCCGCCAACATATGCTCCGCCGACATATATCCTCCAAAACGACATTTGCTCCGCCGACATTTGCTCCGCCGAATTAATTATAGTCATCAATAAATTGATAATAATTCTACTCTGCTCCGACAATTGATAATGATTATGACAATTGCCTCGCCGCCAATTTCTCCACCGAAATGTTTTGGAAACCACGACACTTGAACCTTGCCCCCACGACACCATTCAGTGAATTTGAGGGCATGCCTTTATTATGTTTATCATTATATGTCACTCTAAATAAGAATAATCATAGTAAATCAGAGTAGATCTCAAACTGCAAAGTAGTTTGCAAATATATAAATACTGCGGTATGTCGGCGGAGCAAATGTCGGCAGAGCAAATGTCGGCGGAGCAAATGTCGTTTTGGAGGATATATGTCGGCAGAGCATATGTCGGCGGAGCAAATGCTGCCGGAGCAAATGTTGGCGGAGCAATTGTCGGCGGAGCAAATGTCGGCGGAGCATATGTCCGCGGAGCAAATGTCGTCGTTTCGGAGCAAATGTCGGCGGAGCAATTGTCGGCAGAGCAAATGTCGGCGGAGCATATGTCCGCGGAGCAAATGTCGGCGGAGCAAATGTCGGTGGAGCATATGTCGCGGAGCACTTGTCGTGGAGCACTTGTCGTCATTTTCGGAGCAGTTGTCGGCGGAGCAAATGTCGGCGGAGCAAATGTTGTGTCACCCCCCGCAACAAATCCCTCCAACATTTTAGTGTACAAGTCAATGGGGTATGACGTGACAAAAAATGTCGCTTAGGCAGGACACATTTTTCTTTGCTGCCTGGTGGCAACAAAATGCGCACCAATCAAATTCCTTAAAAGTTAGTGCAAAATATGATGCAAAAATTTTGTCTGCACAAGTTTTCTCTTTTATTAGAGAGTTGATGTGTTAATGAACGTGATCAGTATAAGTGATGCCACAATGTCGTGCCATATCTGAACACTAAAAATGTTGCAGGGAATTTCCCTGATAGCAGACGTACGTCTTTAAGACGTCATAAAATGGTCTCAAACTGGTCCACACGTACGTCATACGTCGTATAGATGACTATTTTGCGACGGCAATACGTCTTTTTTATGACCAATATTTCCCCACTTTTTGTTTGACCATAATATGATGTAAATTTTACGTCAAACTATTTACCACTTTATTACGTCTTCTCTAAGACCAGAATAAGACAGGGTTTTTACATCAATTATTTCCCACATTTTAACAACTTTTTAAAGACCACAATATGACGTGATTTTTACGTTATTTTTTACATCCATATATTGTTACCATTTTTTATGGCTTTTCCAATGAGATTACAACAATCATCATAAACGACTTCTTGCTTTTTCCAAGACATAAGATTTATTCAAAGAAGAAATTTTCATTTTCTACCCTGAAATTAATAAGGGAACGTTCCATGAAGAGTTTTGTCAGTGACTTTTACTGACAACTGTTATAAGCTACTGAAAATCCTTTCATATGATTGGCTGAGAGCAAACTAGTGGGTGAAAATCACATACTTGCCAACTCTACCGATTTAGGCAGTAGACTACCACTTTTCATGGAATTTAATCACCTACCGACTTTGAATTCTATTTTCAGTAGAAACTACCTAATTTGATCATTTAATGGACCAAAAGTTTATTTTCATGCCTTATCATTTATAACTGGCTCCATCACCCACTATTTATCACACTTTGAAGGATTTCTTTTTTTTTCACGTATATGAAGTCATCTAACTTCAAATTTCAAAAATTCATAACAAATTTTTCCAAACTATCTTAGTCTAAGTATAGAAGCAGTGTCATATCAGTCACCTTCCAAAAGCAAACATCTTATGTGCATCATTACGATTCAAAATATGGAAATTTTCTTAAGGCAGAAGGGAGAAAAAATACCTTGGCATGTTTGGAAGCTTTGTTTTCAGTTTTCTTGGAAAATCGAGAGTATTCATTTACAATGCCTTCCAAGATTTCAAAGCTGAAAAGCGCGAGCAGTGTCATCCAATTTCGAAAGCAAGAATTTAACGTGCATGATCATGAACATGCCCATTATATTTAGTTTCCAACTGTATCGAAAGCTTTTAAAGACGGAAGGGAGAAATAAATGCCTTTGGAAACTTTATTTTCATTTTTCTTAGAAAAGTGAGAATAGTCACACTACCTTTCAAGATTTCGAAGCTGAAAAGCGAGAGTGGTGTCATTTTAATTACATTTCAAAAGCAAGAGTTTAATGTACATCATGACGCCCACTATTAGTTTCCAAATATCGATACGGAGGAATAAATCCCTTTGTAAACTAATTTTTTCTTGGAAAAAATGTAAATAAATAACATCACCTTTCAAGATTTCAAAGCTGAAAAGGGAGATGAGGAAATGGTACCTTTTAGTTTCAGTGCTTCAGTAATCAATATCCAAAACTATTTATGAAATTGATATACATAATCATTTTTTAAAGGAAATAGTGCCAGAAAATAGTTGAATATTAGAAATAATGTCTCGCTCTGAAAGGCTGCTCCCCGGGAGATTTTGCAGAGGATTGTCCAGATGCAAATTTGGAACAAAAGTGCATGTTGAAAATAATGAGTTAAGGCTACAACGGATCGCGACAACAGATTGTGAAGACTTTTCTAATGTGCTCTAAAATATGTGTGACTGTTCAAAAGATACAAAATCTTCCGCTCCATCACTACGCTCCCTTGCATACAATGAAGAAGGTAACCAATTAATTTTCAGGTATTAAATTAGTATTGGATATTTATACATCGCACGTATTCACTAAACAAAGGTGCTCAAGGCGCTCTCAATATTATACCCTGGCTCAGCTAGACTACCAATTTCAGTGCTCAAAGCATTTTAGGAGTTTCTTCCTGCCCGTACCCATCTTCACCTGGGTGGAGAGTGGCAAAATGCAGATTAATTGCCAAATGACATAAATGCATACTGCATAGGCATAATTCTATTTTGTGAATATAAGAGTTAGAGAATGCAAAATTCTAATCCTGCTAATTGGAACTACACAATGAAATGTGAGGTCAACAGTAATTAAGGAAATATTCAGGGGGTCCCTCCTCCCTATGAAAAGAAAAGAAAAGAAAAATGAGCACTACTGACCCCATTAAAACAAAACAGAGAAAAAATAAGTGGATGCTTAGATCAGACTCTGAAACAGTTGTATAGAAAGTGCTTTAACCCTGATAGCAGAACGGACGTCTTTAAGACGTCAAGAACTTGGTCATAAACTGGTCCACACGTCATATGTCGTATACACGACTATTTTACGACAACCTTATGATGTCTTTATATAACCAAAATTTTCTCAAAATTTGTTTGAACATAAGATGACATATATTTTACGTCAAACATTTACCACTTTTTAACGTCTTTTTTAAAGACCGGAATAAGACATATTTTTACGTCAATTATTTCCCACTTTATAACAGCTTTTTTCAAGACCGTAACATGACGTGTTTACGTCAGTTTTACGTTGTGATAGTTGATCGTGATTCATGAATATTCATGAATGACCAGAAATGACTAAACTTCGTGAAAAAAAGGGAGTTAACATTTGAATTTTAACATTTTATTCAATGATAGCACTGCTGATTTAATGAACAATGTACTTCCATGTTGAACAACATTCAGTTAATGTCATGGGCAGGGTATTTCAGAACGTATCAAGAAATTGTAATTTCTAACTGTTTTTTTCAAGTACTACACTACAGCCCATATATATAGTAATGTCGATACAAAGCATCAGTAGTTAGGTATAGGATGTAGGATGTTAGGATATAGGGCTAGTATAGGACGATCTATAGGCTAGAACATTAAGAAAGAAAAACATCATAATGTTGAATACAGTCTAAAATATTTTATAAACCAGCTTTGAAGCTTTGACTTGACGTCTTTATGATGTAATTTTTACCAGTCTGTGAGCTTCCTTTGGGTCGTAAAGACTCATAAAGACAGTTTTTCTGACCAATATGATGTAAAATTGACTTAAAAATATGATGTCTTATTTTATGTCGTGTGCTGGTGCAAAGTATCGTCTTAAAGACGTATATATAATACATAAATAAGACGTATGACACGACTTTAAAAAGACGTAAATATGATGTTATTCCTACCAGTCTCTGCTATCAGGGTTGTTGCAGGGATGATATGGGTATATGGCTTAATCCATTAATTAGCTTAATATAATAAAGGACAGGGGAAGATCAAGAGGGAAAGGTATGCTTGAATGCTTAATTTGTTATTTTTTCCATGGGGGGGGGGGGGGGGAGGATGCACTTGCCCCTTATACCTTTCCTCTTCTGGATCTACCCCTGTCCTTTATTGTATTAAGCTAATTAATTGATTAAGCCGTATACCCTTAACCACCATTTTCACTTGCAGCCTCACCATGTATAATAAGTATAATAAGTATAATAATGACATAGCAAAATGTTTCATTCAATTAACAGTAATTGGACAGGCACTTTTCATTGAGTTCAAGGCTTCATGATTTAAGTACACTTGTAAATGTGTGACCTAGCATTAACAGGGATCAGGGAAAAAAATACACGGGGGCTCAGGGTGAACTTGCCCCCGAAATGCCAAAAAAGAGCCTTGGAAAACTAAAAAAGAGCCCGTGAAATTCTCACAGGGTCCAATGTTAACTGTAATACAAAGTAGAAAATTGGGGCCGATGGGCTCAAAAAGTAGCCCTGGAAAAAAAATTATTATTTTTGTCCCTGACAGGGATCAAGTGCAGAGTTGCTAGTTATTTTTAATTAGGCTTGTAGATAATCATGCAGCAATTTAAGCACTAGTGGATCCAGGGGTTCAAAATAGGGGGGGGGGGGGCGTGGGGCTAAGTGGCGCATGTATATTTATAAGGTATAGTGCCACCATAGTGTCAATTTTTTAGGTGCAATACCGCCATTTAATGTGAGAGTGCTGATTTCACTTAAACAGCCTAGTGGTGCCTTTGGCATTAAGGAAAAATAAGGAGGGGCACACAAGCCCCTATTCCACCCCCTGGTTTCCCCACTGAACAGATTAACTCATTTTTTGGAGAAAACTGCAGATTTCTGAAACCCTTCTATCCTGTTGGCAGCAACCTGTTCAATATATCCTGCATATTGTGTTGTCTAATATACATGTAATGATGTAACAAGGATGCGCTTTTGTCGTTTTTCCTCAAGATCATGAATTTCAGCTTTGGTCACATGAAACTAGGGACATTGCCTGGATTTTTTTTTTCTAGGGCGGAGGCACAATTCTGAGAATATATTTGACAGGCTAGAAACAATGGGAGGGGGATGAAGTTGAGGTGGGGGGGGGGGGGTTCAAATATTTTGCTGTATCTGTAAGGTAAACCCATTGGGGTTTTTTTGTTGGGGGGGGGGGGGTGTTGGCTTGTTGTGCCTCCATTTAACCTAAACCCATCAGAGTGTATAACATGGTTTATTACTTTTCACAGTCTGTCTTAAGAAATGAACTCTGAATTTAAAGAAATAGATTTTTTATTTGAAATAGAATCTTAGACATAGATGTTCATGAGTTCAAACAAAACAAATACAAACTCCCAATGGTTGCTTTTTCAGGTTTTTACTATGACATATTTCCCTTTAAATGCCTTGGCTGAAACATTTATGCATGTTTTTTGTCGAGATGCTTGGAATTTGATCCATTGCAAGACATCCGTTATCTTCTCACGATATCACATTCCATAAATTGCACTGTAACCCATTTTTTTTGTTAAGGGGTACGTTATGCTGAGGTTAAGATCCTCTGCAATCTTAAAGGCAGAAATCAACCATATAGTATTAAGTAGGTAAAAATGAAAAAGAAAACAAATTGTATGAGTCTTAACCCACTGCCTACTGGAACCGGTTAGCCCCTGTATTAAAGGGGGTACCCAATGCTGAAACAATGTTTCAGGCATAGATTTCGACCCGCATGCGGTCGAGGATTCATCTAGTTAATGTTATTCTTCTTAGAATTCTATTCTATTCTCGATCATATATCCAAAAAAAATTTACCATTGTGTAATCACTTGAAGCTTATTGGAATTGAAGAATTCAGTAGTCAGCAGCTTAAAAGTTGTAATCAATCAATGCACATTAACAACTCTATAATTTACATTTTGAATGGTTCTCACATTTTCTTATTACTAAAGTGACCTACATGTAAATTAGTTGCTGTTAGTGGTTGATGGTAGATCAGTAGTATTTCAAAGAATGGATGAACAAATGTAAGCCATAGTTTGTTCCAGCATTCTCAGACATATTCTCATACTATTTCCATGGCACATATACAAATTTATTTTTTTCAGTGAAATTCAAAATTAATATAGCTAGTGTAAAGTCTCTTAAAATCAATAAATTTCATATCTATAGATTCATTGCATAGCGAGCAATGTATACAGTTAACTGTATTATTTTGTCCTTGTTGATGAATTTTTTATTTCAAAAGGGAAAAAAAAATCAATTTCTGCATTAGTTGTGAGGTCAGTATAGGATTCATTCAAATCCAGATAGCTTTCAATTTTGCTGAATGTAACAATCAACCATGTTATTGCATTAAGTGGTGAAAAATCAATTTCTAGAATTGGAACAAATTTGCAAAGAACATTGCACTGTTACCTGATTTGAAAGCATGCTGCATACCATATGGACATGTTGTTGAATGCATTATTTAGCATTTTGCATGCTGAATCATTTTGGCCAGTTAATTTTTACCCTTTTACTTTTCTTTTTTTTTTTATTCTTCTTCTTTTGCTTCTTTTTCTTCTTCTCCTGCTCATTTTTCTTCTTCTCTTGCTTGTCCTCCTTGTTCTTTTTCTGGTTGTTGGTGGTTCTTCTTTTTCTTCTTCTTCTCCTTCTCCTTCTCCTCCTCCTCCTCATTGTTGTTGTTTTCTTCTTCTTGATCTCCTTTTTCTTCTTTGCTATTTTTCCATTGCCACCTTAGTTTGACTAATGTATTGATACTGAGAGAATTATGCTCTGTGTGTTTTTTTGAAAGCTAAATGTCATTTACATGTTGATGTAGTTTAAATCCCACAGAAACAGAAGGTTCCAGAGACATTAATGCCAAAGCTGTTTGTATTTCACAAGAGGAATATCATTCTAAGTGTGCATCATAGGATTGAATTGACATATCTTAATGGAAATAGAATTGGTGTAATTTAATTGGAAGGAGTAGGGATATGTGTAAAGCCTTGCCATTTTCTATTGACTATTGAAAGATTGGTACAGATGTAAATGAAGAGTTAATTCATACTTTGACAAAAAGCTGCCTCATTTTATTTAGTTGATGTTGGGGCTGCTTGTAGATTAGAATGGTCCCCTCCCCTCCCCCTTTAACTGTGCCATGGATTTTTTCAGTGTTTTATATTCACTAGTTGATTACCCAGTTTGGGCATGCAAAAAAAAAAAGACCAAACTCCTTCTCTGGCTGGTCAAGTATCATGTAGACAACATATTTGGATATTACCATAGAGAAAAATAGCAAGGTGAAAATTGCATAGTGTGTGGAGGACATAAACGATAACGTAACATGATAATGCATGTGAAAGGTACTTGTGATACAATACTGCGTCAAACTCAAAGGAGACAACACGGTCCATCAAGGTGCATGAAAGAGGCAAATGGAATCATGTTGTAAAGGGGAAATATGAGATACATTAATAATGGGAAAGGAAATTGAATAGGAAGCAAACTGTGTAGGAGTGAAAGTGAGAGAGAGAGAGGGAGAGAGAGAGGGAGAGGGAGAGAGCAAGAAAAAATTGAGGGATGAGAGCAATAAAGAGAGAGAAAATGAGAGAGCCAAGAGAAAGGGATGAAAGTAAGAAATATTTTGTGGAGAAGTGGTGGTATAGATAAAGAGAAAAAGAAAGGGAGAGATGAACGGGGGGACTCATGGGTAGATTAACTATTTTGGAGCTCTCCTTCCTGCAGCCAATCTCATGTTTGGTCTACATTTACATCCCTATTTCCCACCTCTGCAAGGCTCTTGAGAGCATTATGATAATCCTGTTACAGCATAATAGTGGAAATGCTGCATGGTGTATGAAATGATAAAGACATTTTAGCCACTGGCTGCAAAAGTTTTAATCTTGTTACCGATCTTTCAGTACCACACTACGCTTATGCATTTGACGGTACAATGCATGTCGAAATTCAGTAAGCTTAATGCAATCATTTCATAACATAAGATTTTTTTTCCAATGCTGATCACATGCTTATTACTAAAATTTTTGCAAATTTTGGCTTGACTGAATGATTTCTGTGTAAGCAATGCTCTAGTTCTTTCCAAATTCAAGATACTATTTCATGTGCAGATTTTCTTCAATTTCCTCTTGCTAGAAAGATCATTTGATGGATATTTATCATCAAGAGAAAAAGAAACTGAACCACCTGTAATACTGCTGATCCTGACAAACAAGAATAACATGCAGTCTCCTGTTTGTAACATTATGTGAATTTGCATGTGATACATGCTTTCTAGCTTTTATTATGCATGCTTTTCCAAAGTATTGCCAACTTGAAGAAAGAAATGTGATCGACTTACATGTATAGGTCTGAAATGATTTCTCTCCTGCCTACAGTTCTAGCTTTCATTATGCATGCTTGTTTAAAGTGTTGCCAACTTGAAGAAAGAAATGTGATCAACTTAGGTCTGAAATAATTTGTCTCCTGCATGCAGTTCTAGCTTTCATTATGCATGCTTGTTGAAAGTGTTGCCAACTTGAAGAAAGAAATGTGATCAGCATAGATCTGAAAGAATTTCTCTCCTGCATGGAGTTCTAGCTTTCATTATGCATGCTTGTTTAAAGTGTTGCCAACTTGAAGAAAGAAATGTGATCAACTTATATGTAGATCTGAAATGATTTCTCTCCTGCATACAGTTCTAGCTTTCATTATGCATGCTTTTTCAAAGTGTTGCCAACTTGAAGAAAGAAATGTGATCAACTTAGGTCTGAAATATTCTCTGTCGTGTATGAGCAGGTGTGTGAAGATAGAGAGACGTCACTAGCATGATGAGGTGGAAATGAGATGGAGAGCTTTGTCTATGAGGGGCTGGTCAGACTGCTCATGGAAGCAATAGCTCCACATATAGTATAATAATAAGTCATTTCCAACCTCACTGATTTGTGCTGACAGGGGGGGGGGGGGTGCCAGGGTATTTAGTTGGGGGGAGATGACCCATCTGTGATTTTATTTACATTATAAATGAACAAATATTGTTATATAGTTGCATCACCAAGCCCTATCTTTTTTCTTTCTTCCTTTTCTCCTCTTTTTATTATTTTTTTATCACTTGAAAAAAATCACAAGGGGGGGGGGGAGATGCCCCATGCCCCACCCCCTTGTAGTGCTGCCCTTGTGTGCCGATGAGCCTCTGTCATCAATTTTATGATCTGTTTGTAATTGCTTGGCCAAATACGAATTATATGTCATGTGTAGGAGCTGAATATGAATACCCTATCAGTGATATCTGTGAACTGAAGAAGTCGTGGATTGTGACCGTCACGTTTGATTAACAAAGCCTCAACAATTTTATCACTATGTCACTACTATTATGGTTATTTTTGTCGGTGCATTATATACCACGAAACATAATTTAATCATGATCTCATATTTGACCAGCCCCTTAAGGGAAAAGGCTTTATTCTTTTTCAAGAATACAGCAAGATAAATGCATTGCAAGTGTAAAAAATAATCACGTGAAGCATCTTAATATGGATGAAAGGATGTCATCTGCCAGTTCCCATGGCAACATCATCTCGAAACTGCGTACGGAGAGTGCTTAGCAATACAAGTATGGGGAATTGTCCCTAATCTATGATGTGATGATGTTTTAATGCATTACCTTCTTACTCATATGTACACACTGAATGTACATGTGTGTTATGTAATACACATTTTCTTTTTTTTTTATTTGCACTGCTGGTAACCATAGATATTAATTCATTGCTCAACCAGTACTTGTATACCAAGTCCTATCATTCCTATAGACTTAACAGAAGGACTACTTGGTTCTAGTAAGCAGTGAGTCAACCCGTTGACTACTGAATGCTCAAATTCACATAGACTTAATACAGGGACCACCCAGTTCCAGTAGCCTTGGGGTTAATATATTACACTCTGAGAAAGGATTGGTCAGAATAACCAAATATTGGTACATTTTAACCAGTAATTTGGTCAATCTTAACCAATAATTTGGCCGATTTTGACCTATGTTTTTGGTCGGACACATATTCACCAACACATTGGTTATTCTGACCAATCCTTTTTTGAGAGTGTAAGTGGTCATAGCCCACAAGACCAACAGTGATCTCCAACAAGCTTTGAAGAAAAGAGAGAGAGAGAGAGGAGAGAGAGAGAGAGAGAGAGAGAGAGAGAGAGAGAGAGAGAGAGAGAGAGAGAGAGAGAGAGAGAGAGAGAGAGGGAGATAGATAGATAGAGAGAGAGATGGGGGGGGGGAACAGATCAAGATTCTCCCAATCTTCTGAAGATGTGAAGCTATTGAAGCTCCTGCAATGTGCATGGGTTTGTCTTGCATGTTATGTGTAAGAGATTGAAAAAGAAGGCGTGTCTGTGTGTTTGAGAGTGTGTATGTGTGTGCGTTTAGAAGGAGAGTTTGACCAGAACAACAGCAAGACATTCAAAGTTGATGATGGTGATGATGAGATGATGGTGATGACGACCATGATGATGATGACGACCATGATGATGATGATGATAATGATAATTTTAAGGATATTGATCATGACGATTATAATGATGGTGATAGTAAAGATGATAAGGATGAGGATGATAATGGTGATGATGACGATGAGGATGATGATGGTGATGATGATGATGATGATGATGATGGTGATGCTGATGGTGATGATGATGATGATAATGATGATGATGAGGAGGATGATGATGATGATGATGATGATGATGATGATGATGATGATTAGTAGAAGGAATAAGTAAAACATGGAAATGGGGTCGTGTGTATTATTCATAGATCTCCATTGTAAAGAGGTTTCTGGACGGCCCTTGTTCCAAAGTCCAAGGTTCTTTTGGAATGTGATTATTTCCCCTAAATAATAATAATCATGTTATTTTATGCTTAATGATAATTTTAAGGCACCACTAGACTTTTAATTCCACTTTTTGCCAATCATTATGAAAAGTATTATTAACCAGTCTTCTGTCTCCTTTGTATATCCATATACTTATGTTGTGGGACGCATTGTATGCATTACCAAAATAAATTTGTTTTATGTGCAAACAGTCAGACTTTCAGTACATGTAGTTTTCTTGAAGTAATAAGTGTGCTGTTATTCTGCAGAGGATTGCACACTTGAAATTGCATTAAGGCGTCTTAAGATGAACGTCAACGCATAATGCTGCACAACATCAGCAGTATGCATTATTAACCCTTTGCAACTTTTGATACAATCAAATAACATCAGCATTTCACAGTGGTGCTCACGGAATCACGCCTGGGGTGCATCCAAGGGGTTAATTCTCAGCACGCGTGATTTAGATGTGATGGGAGAGAGGCGTAATATGATTAAGGGTCGTGTTCCGAGGCAGTCTGAGTGGGGCGGACCCTACCAATAATCTCTTTAGAGGGGTAATATATCTGAAGCTCCACTGCTGCGAAATGATCGACTGTTATGCTGCCGATGGAGATTTCCTGAGTAGGGGGTAGTCAGCTGTGAAACCAGGGGAGGAGAGATGGAGAAATGGGGACTCATCTAAGGGTTTAAAGAGAGTGAGGAAATGTGTCTGTGTGTGTGTGTTGTGTGTGTGTGTGTGTGTGTGTGTGTGTATGAGAGAGAGAGAGAGAGAGAGAGAGAGGAGAGAGAGAGAGAGAGAAAGAGAGATGTGGTCAGCTGTGAATCTTAGGGAGAAAGATGAAGAAAAGGGAGTGATATGGGGGTATAGGGAGGTGGAGGGGGCGGGAGGGGGGGGGGGGTGAAAGAAGGAACAGGAATGATCTTGAGCCAGGACTGGAATGGATCTTGAGGGTTGGGGGCTTGGAAGAAATCAGGGAAGAGATGGAGAAACATGGTTAAAAAGGATGAAAGGGATTCAGAAAAGAGAGAGACAGCGGGAGAGACAGTGACAGAGAGATTGAGTAATAGGAGAAGAGACTTATAAAGCAAGGAAAAACAAATAGTGTACAATAAAGAACAATTACCTTGTAAATTTGAGAATGAATGTCCTACTGCCTATTCTTCACTCACCAATGTGAGAAAAAGAGGGAGACTTATGAGTAGTTACAAATTTTGTTGTTTCAAAATGTCTTTACAAAAGAAGAATGCAAGAAATGCTCTTAAACACAGCATCACAGCCCTCTATAAGGCTACATGCTATCTTTGTTTATGAATTTGATGTAGTTCCCTGTCCTTCCTGTCTATCCCATTTTGTATTCATTGATGCTTTATTTTTTGTCATGAATCTCTTATTTCCTCCTCCTCATCCTGCTACCTCTTTTGTAAGTTCCTTGATGCTTGATTCTATGTTTGTAGTTCTCGATCTGCACTTACATAGATCTACTTTATTTTGAATTGTGCAAAATTCATTGTTTGTGGACCTTCTTATTAATAGCAGCTCCCTTTTCTGTTTTGCATAGTCCCTTCTGTTGATTCTGTGTTTGTGGATTGCTGAGAATGCTTGCGTTGTCATGACCCTGCTGGGAGGAGGTTGATGGCAAGGATGCAGTTGTCGTGGTTACCAGCAGGTGTGTATGTGGAATCATCTCCTCGAAGGAGAAGATGATGATGATGCTGGAGTATTATGTAAACCTAACAGATGCCATGTTCTGTAATCCATAGGTCATGTATTATTTACTCGACCTAGAACAAGAATACTTTAAATCCTTCATGACTTTATTCAGTATTCTTAAAGGAAAATGATGATGGAATTATACGTCAAACAGATAGACCTCATAATGCTGTTTATTGCTTACATAAATCGTCAATGGAGTGATGTAAAGTCTCCTAAAAGAAAAAGATGATGAAGGTGAAGGAATGTTATTTCAAGCAGACACACCTCGTAATGCCGATTACATGTATTCTGTATTCTATGGATCATGCAATGTCAGCTGAGCTAGAGTAAGAATACTTAAATTTCATCCTTAATTTGGTTTATCCCTGAAGAAGATGAATATTCATTCCAAGGGTAAATGTCAACCAGACAGATGTCTTCATGCTGATATTTTGTTACAATGAAAAGAAGCCTTTTTCATGGATGCTTCTTAAAGATACTCTTTTTTTTGGGGGGGGGGGGGGTGGGGAGGGGTTATCAGAGCTCTTTATATTGCCTGAGATATTTCAAAGCATTATAGAGATTGTGATGTGAAGCTGACGACCTGATGTGAACCATTGTTACGTCATAAAGCAGGGTCTTGCATCGCGTATTGGGGAAGACGAGTATGCACGCAGAAATCAAACAAAGCGCGCGCTCTCAAATATGAACCATTGTTACGTCATAAAAAAAAGGGTCAACTAAGGTTTTGCGTCGTGTATTGGGGAGGACGGTAAACTGGCCCCAGAACCATCGTGTAAAACAGACGACGCAGGATGGACTTGAAAAGAGCTGTCTCGCGCATGCGCACAACAACATTTTTGGCAAGATACCGCGTCGTCTGAGCTGCGTCGCGTATCTAAAGCTCCCTATTAGTTCAAGTGAAGGGGAGTTTTCCCCAAAACTGCAGACTGTACATGTACTTGTGATGTCTTATTTTATGCTAGTTTGACAAAGCGTTGATTGTTCCACACCTTTTTGCCGCCTTGGGACAGAAAAGATAATACCTGCAAAATTGCATAACAGGACTTTCATCACCTACTTTAGATTGATAATGATAATGATAATGCTAATACTACATATCACTATTGTAGTGTTTCTGTGCGCTTAGGAAAAGGAAACAAAAAAGGAAAACTGAAGAAGAAATTATTGCTGCAGTTTGCACAACCAAAACTTCATGATGCCTTTTAAACAAAACGTCTTTGAGAAGGGTTTTGAATGTGATGAACATGGGAGTTTCCTTGATGATTTTTATATCCTGTGCTGATGACACAGTTTTCACACCTCATTCCTCCTAATCATCATCATCTACATCTTGTTGCTTGTTGGTGTTTTTCTAATCAACCTTTTCATTCTCATCTCTCTTCATGCATGCAGAAGATGCCTCTACTTGGGGCATAGTTACACCTGTACATACAATAGGAGGTGAATCTGCTTGAATGATTTCACATCTTCCCAGGATAGGCACCAAATGACTATGGGAATGATGGATGTGTAATTATTATTATGACTGCAATAAATTTTTCATTAAAAAAATCTTTTACAGGTCAGTACATTTTATGCATGTTGTCATTTTAAGGTCCTGGGAATGCCAAAAGTTTGATTCTTTTCAAATTCAAACAAAATTTCCATGAAAGTGAAAAGAATTTGCATGTTGGGCTATCATTATCATGTATGCTGTAAACCCTGTGTAAATTGAATGCCTGAAATGAAAGAGTCCACCTCCACTACGACAGTTTCAAAATTTTTTATTAAAAATGATAAGTTCTAAGAGACTTATAGATTTTATCTTTATGGAAGTGCAATATATGCATGAAAATATGAAGCAACAGAGAAGTCATGCTACAAAATCCTCACAACCTCTCCTTCCCATTCATTTTGCATATGGTTACTCTAACTTTATCCCACATTTCCTGGTTTTCCCTTTCTTGTTTAGGCGATATGAATGACGAAAGTGGGAACCGATAGTGCGTAAATGAAGGTCAACACTAGCATTGAGGGAGCGATTACTGCCCTGAATGGTTGTCATATTAAAAAGAAAATGATGCTTTTCCCCTCATTTTTGCTATTCTACACCATGGAAAAGATGGGATATTGAAAGTAACACATAAATGAAGGTCAACACTAGCACTGAGGGAGCAATTACTTAACTGAATGGTTGTCATATTAGAAAAAAAAATGCTTTTCCCCTCATTTTTGCTATTCTACACCATGAAAAAGATGAGATATTGACAAGTAATACATGCTGTCAAACAGGACTTGTGTCTATTGTGAATGTCATTGTGCATGAATTACTCTCAATACTGACAATTTTCTCCAACTTTTGTCCTTTAAACCGCATGATTGACAGTGAAAGCTCAAGTCACAGGAATGAAACCAGTAGAGGGCATTATGTACTGTTCATCTTTTGAGTCAGTCAGAGAGGCGGGGGGGGGGGGGGGGGGGGGGGGGGGGGAGGGCATAATGTAATGTAATGTAAAGAGCAGGATTTGAACAAACCATTTGGTAGACTGTAACTTTGCAGGCATTGCAGTATAAAGCAGAAGACATCTATTTCACAGCAGCAATATCATACTGTGTACATGTGAGGTTTATGAAATAGAGCCTGTGCATATAGACTATTAAATCTGAACACAAGTTTGAGCAGAGGTGTAGTTTGCAGGCATGAACCCTGCTCATTCATGATCAGTCGCTGCATGAACCACTACTTTTGTCAATCCTTATTCCCTACAGGATGTTAATTGTTGTTATTTTAGTTTTTATGGCGCTTGTCATTCAATTTTTGAATATTTATGCCAATTTCGTTGTGAAAAATGTTATTAAAAATATTTGAGTTTTTAGCGGCGATAGATTGTACTTACTTCATTTTGTCCCCCGCAATTTTGTGGGAGATTCATGGCAGGCTGTCATCACAGATCATTAGTCTGTTTTTATCATACTTTCAGGCTAGACCAGTTTGTTACTTCAAACAGGCTTCTCATGCAGGTTGTTGTTGCTGAATTGGGTTTTTACAGACATGTATCAATCAGATGTGATTATTTACGTCTGGGACCAACCTTTAACGTCACCATCCGAAAGACGTGACTCAGACTTGAACCTGGTTCCGCTGAATCACTGTCAGTTTATCTTCCATTGTTAGCTGGATTACAGGCGCATGCCACAATTCCCAGTTTTTGTTTTTTTTTGTGGTGGAGAACCCGGGCAACGATCCCGGTACCTCTCGCAAGCCAAGTGAAGACACTATACAGTGTAGAGTTAAACTCAGCTCAGAGCTCTCCAGAATTTTTTCAAGTAACAGAATTATAGAGTCTGATTCTGCAGACTGGCACACACCCTGCACTCTGTCTCAATGCCAGTGGCGTGTAATAATTGGATGCCGCGGTGAGAGTGATAGCATAGCATACATTTACGCATCTGTCCTTCCTGTACACAGAGCGATAAATCAGTGTTACAGACCCTGGCATAATGGAGGATATTTGTATTGAGAAGAAATCACATTTCACTACTTAGTAAAATAAATGTACAATGTAGGCATCTTCATTACTTTACATTGGTTTGTTTGCTTGTTAAGACTGAGGGGTTATATTTAGTGAAGGGTAATTTTTTCCCCTTTATAAGGGGGGGGGGGATGTTTTTATGACCTGCCTTCATGTATTCAGTGCAGTGAATGTGTATATGTAACATACATGTATGAGACTTTCATCATCTGTTTCTGTATACAAAGCGATAAAACTCAGTGTTATCGACCCTGGCATAAATGGAGGATAGTTCATTGTTGTATAAATCATGTTTTAGTACTCTGTAATGCATCTAGACACTGGTTCACCTGAACATAAACAGGTATGGGATAAAGAACAGAATTTTTTATGTTTTATTTTTGTATTTTTGTGGGGTGATCTTTATCATCTTGATTGCATTTCTGTTGACATCTTGCATGCAAAGCTAATTGTTTAAATCAGCATCCCAGAGGCCAGTATAATTGCTAATTATTTGCAATAATAACAGAATCATGTTTGAATGCTATAGTGCAATAAATCTACGAATTTACATAAAAATACCGTACTTTACATTGGCATGTTGACTTGGAAAAATGTGTGATTAATAGCAGGAAGATTTCTTTTATTTCTATGGGGATGGGTGGGTGGGGCCATTGGGGATGTTTTCCATCACCTGTTTTTCATATGTACATTAATATATAAAGTAATAGATCAGTGCTTACCCTGGCATAAAATTTATGAGGTATGAATTTTTATTATCTGTTCTTCCTGTACTCAAAGGGATAAATCATTGTTTATAGACCCTAGCTTCACTATTTAGTAAAAATAAATCTAGACATGGTGCATTCCTTTGTTAAAGGGGTATGAATTAGAGAAAGGTTCAGATTTTTTTTTTTTTTTTTTTTTTTGGGGGGGGGGGGGGTTGGAGGATGACAGTATTTTCTCTCTCCACACAAACTGATGAATCAGTGTTATGGCCCTGCCAAAATGGTGGACAATTGTATTAAGAAGAAATTATGTTTTACAGCTTTGTATTATAATTTAGATATTAATACACTGCTATACTTGGAAAGAGATATGATTTAAAGAGGGGCCTTTTATTCTGGGTGGGGTGGGGGATGCTTTCTATGACCTGTTCTCCATGTACATGTACCTGAAAAATAAATCAGTGTTAAAAGTCTATACATAAGTATTGATGAGTATTGGACTTTGGAATCACTTAGCTTTGAATGATTTTACAAGTAATTAATGAAGATGTAATGTTAGCACGTTCTTGTTACCTTTCCTTTAATTTAATCATGTTCTGTATTTTTGTAGTGGGCTGGGTGGGGAGGAAGGCCCTTGGTAAATAAAGTGCTTTCAGTGTCAGAAGAGATTAAGAAATATTCATGTTATTTACTTACAGCCAAAATGAATCTGTATAG
Organism: Echinometra lucunter; assembly: GCA_029962745.1. Classification (NCBI taxonomy): domain Eukaryota; kingdom Metazoa; phylum Echinodermata; class Echinoidea; order Camarodonta; family Echinometridae; genus Echinometra; species Echinometra lucunter. The sequence goes on from CM057157.1 coordinate 23,605,737, forward strand.
ACTTTATAATTTTACCTAATTGAGGTGTGAGTTGAAAAGAACAGTTTATTCTCTCCCCTTTTCTGTTTTACTCCCCTTTTCCCCTTCAACTTGCATGATGAAGATGATCTTCCTATATTTAAATTAGATGATAGATCATGTACATGTAGATACTTAATTCTTCTGCTCACTCATATCATAGAGATGTGAAATGTGATGTCTTCCAAAGACTGCTGCTCAACTGATGCAGTTGCCATCTTAAGATATGGTTTAAATCTTGGTTTGGGGGGAAATAAGTATAGAAGGAATGAAAAAAAAAAGTGGTCTTGTGGCAGGGATTAAAATAGAAAGGGAGATCAGGAGGGAAAAATTAAAGAAAAAAAAAGAAGAAGAAAGAATGAGAAGGTGAGAGAGAAAAAGAAGCGAGGAGAGAGATTTATGTGAAATGGAAAATTAGATTAAGAAAATTAGATCAACAGAGAATTGGAGAGAAAAAGAGAGAATGAGAGAGAGAGAGAGAGAGAGAGAGAGAGAGAGAGAGAGAAAGGGAGAGAGAGGAAGAGAGGGGGTAAGAGATTAAAGATAGAGATGGAGTCTAAAAAAGATTAAGAGAGAGAGGTAGATTAAGGGGAGATGCTAAGACAGAGAGGGGGGGGGGGTGTAGGTATAAACTATACAGGCTGCACAATGGAATGAGTGAGAGAAAAACAAGCTATGAATAGCATCTGGGTTGCCATGGCAAAACCTCCTAATCTAACTAATAGTCTACAAACTAGACTCTTGTTTTACCATTGACTATCTTGCATTGTCTGTGTATGTTTAATCATTTAGGCCTGGATGTTTTTCTAGTAGCTGTATACAGGCATATACCACTTATGCATTGAGCGAATAATATTGAATTGATTGCTTAAGAGATGGAATTATTGCAATTGGATTTTATGCTTTGAAGGCTTTAGTATTCAACTTCAATACTTCTTCGTGCGGCTGGCAGAAGGGCTTAAGCATTTACGCATACGCTATTTTTAACTTCTGTTCGGCTGGCAGAAGGGCGTTAACTCGTGCGCATGCTGTACATTTCGTGCAGCGCGCGCTCAAGCTGCCACCCTTCTGCCAGCCGCATAGAAATTGAAAATCGCGCGCACGCATTTTCTTACACCCTTCTGCCAGCCGCACGACAAATTGTTGTTTAGTTTTAGGCCCCGTTGGCATTTGGCCTTTTATAACCTTCTTTCTGCCATTGGAAAAAAAATTGTATTTTACAGGTATTGAATGGCAACTTTGGGTAAAGAAAAAGAAAAAAAGTAGCCGTGAGCTTGAAATGTTCGTATAGATCCCATTGTTCAGTTATTGTAGCCTATAAGATGCTAAAGAATTAACTTAAGTGCAAAGTACATGTACTCATGCATTAAGGCTTTTAATACATGTGTCAGAATATTTTGCCATTCTAGTCTTTTAGGTGGTTTAATGCATTATATGTGAGCGAGGCTTAGTAGAAAAACAAGATTGAACAGTGAAGTCTTTGGTTGACATTAGGTGGTGCATGCCTCAGTGTCTTACTTTGAACAAGGCTATATAGGAGAACCCTTGAGTATGTTTGTCAAGAGAGAATGCCTGAAAGCCATCGTTTGGGAGGAAAGAGGAATATTGGACCAAGGAATTGAAGGTTGATTGAGTGGGCAAGGTTCGTGTCTTGCCCCTGACTTAAGTTGGCATAACCTATTATAGCTGCAGCGGTATTCGTAGCAGCTCAATTCCAGTTCACACTAAAATGCATAATTTACATACATGTAGAGCTCTATTGATTTATGTTGCAGAGATTCATTACTAAATTGGCAAAGTTTTGTTCCGTCTATTTTAAAGGTCTTGTTGACATTCTGCAGTATATAACATCATGGCTAGCAAGAGGGAGATAAAAAGAGAGAGATGAACATGAGCAAATGTTACTTAATGAGAAAAGTTTCAGACCTCAATCTCAACCTCTTTAATGTATGAAGGGTGAATAAATTTTATATCCTTGTATAGGGCATATTCTGAACAATGTTCATTATCAATCATTTGCATATTACTTATATATTTTAGAAGAAAACGAGGTGTTAACAATGCCGTCATTTTGTGAAAACAAAAAATTCAAGGCCCCACTGTAATTTTGTTTTCACAAAGTGACGGATCTCATCCGCACGCGTGTTAAACAAATGGGACTTGATGAGTGTGCATTTGACCTGATTGTGCGCGATCACGTATTCAAAGCGAAGACACGCTCTTTTATTTTTTTCACGAAGTGACGGAACTCGACCGCACATGTAAAACATACGGGACGGCTGAAAGCCGTCACTTCGCGAAAACAGAAAATCCTTTTACTAGGTATTTTCTTGTTGACGTCATTGCCATAGTTACGTAATTAGACATTATTACTTACAAACTGAAACTCTGTGAGGTTCAAGATGTTAGTGAAAGTTGTCCAAAAAATGCTAAAAACTCAAAATTGAAAAATTTGTGATTTTCCTCGTATCCGTCACTTCTGAAAATAGGGACGAAGTGTTGAAATAAAAGCACTCCATGATTTAGAAAAAAAGATAAAATCTTGATGTCAGTTTGCAGACTTGCCAAAGTACATGTATAAAACATGTTAAAATTGTGCAGTGTAAAAATATTAGCAAAAAGTTGAAAAATATAACACATGTGACACTATGTTAGGACACTTTTGTTATATATTTGTAAAAGCCAGGCCATGACAAACAGTCATAAATGCTTGTAGGCATTAAACACTGTATTCCCTGATATAATACTGTAAGGTTCCCCCTAGGCCCTCCAAATGGCTGTGTAAAAACACATTTGATTGTTTTTTCTTAGATGGTTTAAAGCCTCTCATATCTCTCTTGGGATATCACCTAAATATGTGTGGCATTTATCCTAGATCTCATCAAGATCAAGCAGTTAAGTAATTCTGACAGTTAAAAGATGCTTAGATTCGTGTGACTGTCTCCCTTGGCAACACACTGAAGCACATTGAGGAGTAGTGCCCCCTCTTTGTGGTTGGGCTGAAAAGCATTTCGTGTAGAGCCCTAAAAATAAATGTGATGCACCAGCAGAGAGAGCACAAATTGCCATATGGACTCTCTCTTTTTTGTTGTATACAAATTGCGCTACACCCTAAATTTATTTGACTTGAACCAGGGACAAATCCAAAATTCAATGAAAAATATTATTCAAATAGATTTAGAAAGCAACCTTATTGATTATATTTTCTTAATCTAATTTTGGATTTGTCCCTTATCACAATCCCTCAGATAAATTTATAATCCAAGAAATTTAGAGTGTATGAATTAAAGCAAATTAACAACAAGAGCAAATGAGAAATTAACACTCTCATATGAATGTGATAATCTTTTAGTCCTCTTCTTTTCTGGCATTTTCCCTGCTTTTACATATTAATTTTTTTTTTTTCAGATTTATGCCCTCTCCCTTCTGAGAAGTCATTGGATCGGCCCCAATATTTATGATACTGAGTTCATATCTAAGCCAGATTTTGAATATTAATGAACACTTGATATACACTTAATATTTGGTGAAAGATGTTTGAAAAAGTTATAGGGAAAGAACATTATTTTGGTGATGACAGTGTTTAAGAATTTTCAGTTTTCAAATTACTTCTATTCTTTATGGTACATATCATTGTGTGCCTGGCAGAAGGAAGTGAAAAAGAATTTTGGGTAGGAAAATTGATTCTCAGATTTTCTCAAAGAATGATTAAGAATTTTGTGTTCTTTCTTCTGATAATCACTCTTGAATCTCATTGTAATGTCATTATAAGATAATAAGCCACTGACAAACTGATCTAGGCATACAGGTATGAATTCCAAACTCCTTCATGGCAGGACGTCTCCTCACCCAACATGCCTTTGCGGGCATGACCGATTCGGGTATGCTTCCTTCTGCCAGGAATTTGATTTTCGCATTTGGGTAAATCCACAGCATATGGGACACAGAGCTCAAAATTTGAAGTCGCATTGTGCCCTGTTAATTCCACATAAAAATCTAACATCACTACAGAGTCTTCTTTTTTTTACAAATAAACATTTAAGATTAAAAAATTGCAAATTTTGTTATGCAGAATAACATAAACAAACAAAAAATTGCACATATGGGACAATGATCAGGGAAAAGTGCTTTTAAATGCTTCTTATTCTGATATTTACTCATTTTTCTCAGATCTGTTTTCATTTAATTGATTTTAATGGATTACTTTAACAGATTTTGGGTAGTTAATGAATGAAACCCAAATGGAAACGAGCAAAACCTACGCTGAATTTAAGTGTAACGCCAGTTACCAACATGTCTTCAGTAAATTTTTCATGGCACTAAAACAAATTATTCAAATAGCTCATTATTTTGCACATCTCTTCCCAGGAACCTAGTTGTAATGTCAAATGAATTACATAATCCCTACAACTCGGAGACATGAGATATATAAATTTGATTAGACACTATCATTTTCCATGTCTTTTTGCGTAACGTCAGTTACTGGCCCCTTTTTTGCTTGCTGTGTGATAAGAAATGCAGTTTGAGATAAAAACTGTCCATGTGTTTCTTCCCCATTATCAACTTATTTATCTATAGTAATTAAAAGCCAAAGCAAGTGTCATTCACGAAACTGCAATATAAACAATACCACTAGTACTCTATCTTGGTAATGTCAGTTACCGTGGAATTGCCCATTTATACATTTTTGTTCCCAGCAGAAAGATGCAAAGGATAAAATATTAACAATTGGCAAGCCTTCTAGTGTTCAGAATGCAGTTATTATTATTATTGGAAAATGGATTTTGCTTCATGTGGAATTCTGACAATTAGGATTGAAAAAAAAATACGTTGGCTACTCTCTAAATTCCTTAGACTGAGATGAGGGACCAATCGTAAATTAGATTGAAAATCTCAATCTAATAGATTTAGAAGTCAATCTTTTTCTCAATCTAATTTTGGATTGGTTGCAAACCACAATCTTTTAGATTGATTTCCAATGTAAGGAATTTAGAGAGTAAAGCTTAAAGTTAAGTAAAAACTTAATTTGTGCTTTCACAAAAAAGTACTTTCCACAAGCTCGCGTGTTCGGGTCATTCTGCAGGGCACTTGACAATACTACTATTTTGAGGGTGTATTATTTCATCTATATTTCTGTGTGTATAGCAGTGTATGAAAAGAAGCATGTAAATAGACTAAGACCTACTGAATGTGTACATCATGTAGGTTGTTTCAAAATAATAAGATTTCTCCCCCTTTGTAATGAAAATGAACATTGTCACAGTATTCATCTGATATATGATTCTAGATATCTTTTTGTAGGTCTTGTACTTTTTGCATACATTAGAAGAAGATATGCATTTATACTGTGGCCCCTATCTGCAATATACCATCTTTCATCCTGTGCATAGTATGAGGTTTGGTTAACTTGACTTTATTATTCTCTTCATTTTCCGTGAGCTTCAGGGTGTTCAAATTCCATAGTGGAGAATTAAGATCTGGGTCACTGCTCATAAAAGCTCTTGTGCCTGGGTAATATGAGTAATTTAATAAAGCATACAGGGCTTCTGGGATAGAATATGCAAGCATGCTACACAGATAAAGGTAACAATTAGATATTTTCCAACTGAATTGACATTTGACAGTGGTTCAGTGGTACATACTGTAATTTGGGTCTGTATACTTATCTTTTTCTGTAAGGGGAGGGGCAGACAGACATTTCTAGCTTCTGTATGCATTGGCCCAATGATACATTTTCAAAATTCCTGGGTGTCCACTGGTATTTTATCAACTAATATCAATTTCTGATCTGTGAAATTGATTTTATAATCAAAATTGATTTCAGCCTTGAAATTGATGAACTAAACTTTAAGACTTTTTGTTTAGATTACTATTAAGACTTGATTAAGTGGTCAATCAATGTGCACTAGTCACCCTTTCAATGTTCAGTCCTGCAAAGATGATTAATGAATATATTAGAAATCTCAGAATTATAAAGTTACAAACCTAAAGAAACTACAAGAAAGTGTGAGAGAATATGCTTCATTCATGAATAGAAGCTTAAGATACATGTCATATAAAGTTAGAAATGTTAACTCATTTTATCAAGTATTATTTTGTGCAGTTAAACAGTGTCTCAAGATATTAGAAGGAATCTTTTATTTGAATGAATAAGTTTATTACCAGAAATCACAATGATACATGTACATACATCTGATGTGTTTGATGCATTGAATGTCAGTGTGTATCATTTGAGACTAATTTGAGACTAATTATTTTTGTAGCAGTGTGTAATTGCAATTATATGGAGATTCATGTCATGATGTGCATTCCTGCAGCAGGAGCACCCTGCAAAAGCCTTGGAGGAATGTTGTACTGTCTTAGATCAGTAGATGGCGCTATACTTGAAATACAGCTAGAGCCAATCCTCATGAAGGATTACCCAGGGTATCTCCCCCCCCTCTCTCTCTCTCTCTCTCTCTCTCTCTCTCTCGCAAGTGTTAGAACCTGCAGCTATCTATAAGAGAAATTACTTCAGCTGAATTTGAATTTGAACTTAATATCTTTATGAGGGATCCACATGAAGATGAAACAAGGAAGTTCTTCAAATTTATGATTCTTAGAAGTCATCTAAATTGTTCATGCACATCAATTTTGTGTGTTTATGTGATATAAGTTGCATACTGATCAAATGTACCTTTATATTCAAACTGAAGGAGCAAAAAAGTAGCTTATTGGCTGATCAAACATAACAACAACAGATTAGCCTTTAATAAAATACAGGAAACATTAATCTGTGTATACACTTTCAAAAAAGGTCAGCAAATAATCATGAAGTTTGAAGTATGCACAAAAATAAAAATGTCGCTCAAAGTCTTGGATATGTAGAGAAATATATGTTCCGTAATGTCAATATTTGCATGGTGCATGATCTATGCATGTGTCTTTATTATCACTTTTCTCTTGTTTTTTTCAGCAAGAGTATGACAATGTACTCTCCCAAGCTGGGGACAAGCTAGTTGTAATCTACTTTGGTGCTGCTTGGTGTGGACCCTGTCGAGCTATTACACCTGTGTTTGAAGTAAATGAATTTACAAGTACCTTCTTTTTTAAAATTGGATCCCTATTGCATAAAATATATGAATATCATGAAATCAGGCATTGATTGGCAACATACCTTTGCAGTAATGCATGAAATATTATTCTAGCAACATTTGACACAGACCCTCTTGAGTTCTTTTAAAAGCTAGAGTTTAAAGTGAACTAAAGCATCAGTTCTTTTGTTTTAGATTAAAAATATTTTAACTCTTTTCAGTAATTTGCAGTTTTATTATGAAGGGTCCTTTTTTCACTCTTTAACATTTTCATATGCCAAATAATTACCACTATGCTTCCAACAGTTTTGAGTCTAATTGTAGCAACATGTATTTTCACAGGTTGACCTCATTATCTTTTATATAAATTGTTTGTCTAGGTATTTGTTCCTTTTTTCTCATTTTTTTTTGTTTCTCTTTTCTATTTCTTTTCCTTTGCAGAGTATTACAAGATCTTCAGACTTGGCTCCCCATGTAGTTTTCTGTAAAGTTGATGTAGATGATGCATCGGTTAGTAGAGGCTTGTTTAGCAAACCACTGTACTTTCAAACTCTTTTTTAAAAATCGTTTTATCTGGCAGTGGTGAAGCTAGGATTTTTTCTATTTATTTATTCATTTATTTTTTTTTTCGGGGGGGGGGGGGGGGGGGGGGGGGGGGGGGGGGTCAGTAGTGCAGGCTTCCTAAGGGGGAGGGTGCTGGGAGGGGGCAGTTTTCACCCTTTCTTGGTCCTCCCCCCCCTCCCCACAAAAAAAAAAGAAAAAAAAAAGAAAAAAAAAAGCAAAATGCTAACCAAAAAAGAAAGAAGAAGAGAAAAAGGTGAGAGAATGCAAGAAGAAAAGAAGCAGACAAGAAATGATGACAGAGAAAACTCAAAGAAGCGCAGGGAGGGGGGAAATTCCCCCTCCCTGTTTCCTCCTCAGGAAGTGTGCTTTGCATGCTCAATATCTAATTTGCATGCTTTGCTTGCTCACTGCTGCCCTCCTTAAAGGGAAAGTCCACCCCAGAAGTTTCACTGTTTCAATAAAAGGAGATGAATTTGAACAGCATATTAAAAAAGAAATGAGCAAAATCGGTCAAAGAATAAGAAAATTACGCTCATTTACATTTTCTAGTAAATTACTCTCGGCTCTGCAAATTGGCAACACTGATGACATCATATGCGAGCAGCTCTCCATTCACTTTCTACATGAAATTTCACATTTTCTCAATTTTCTTGGAAGTTACACATTTTCTCACCCCATTGTCAAAATAATATGTAAAAAGCAATTCTTCTGAACATAACATTGACTATGGGGGTTAGAAAATGTGTAACTTCCAAGAAAATTGAGAAAATGTGAAATTTCATGTACAAAGTGAATGGAGAGCTGCTCGCATATGATGTCATCAGTGTTGCCAACTTGCAGAGCCAAGAGTAATTTACTAGAAAATGTAAATGAGTGTTGCCAACTTGCAGAGCTGAGAGTAAAATGTAAATGAGTGTGATTTTCTTATTCTTTAACCGATTTTACTTATTTCTTTTTTAAAATGCTGTTCAAATTTAACTCCTTTTATTGAAACAGTGAAACTTCTAGGGTGGACTTTGCCTTTAAATGAAATACTGGCTATGCTGATGTTGTGGGGGGCTACCATCCCCATTGCCCCCTATATAAATGTATTTCTCATGAGTGTATTCTGTTATCATACCTATAAAATTCTATACTACATTGAGGGGTTACATTGGTATCCTGGAATAATTTCATATACACACTTAGCTAATTATTTTGCAAACATTTTGTTATGCACATTGTATTCCTTCTTTTATTTCGGTTATGTTACTTATCCTTTGTCAGGCTTTTAATACTCTCTTAATTTTGTACTTTTAAAACTAAATTGATGTGATTATTGCCTATCCCCCTATAAGCATAGTATTTTGGAATTTGTTTTAATGCCAAATTTTTTTTAATGATCTCGTTAAACAGGAGGTAGCAGAGGCCTGTGAAATCCAATGTATGCCTACTTTTTGCTTCTATAGAGGAGAATCAAAGGTAATATATATATACAGTTATTAAAGGAAAATGCAACCCAAGCATCAGTGTGCTCTTAGTGAATAAAGATGACCACGAAGAACAAACAGTGAAAGTTTGAGCAAAATCTGACAATCCGTTCAAGAGTTATGAATTTTGAAAATTTCAGTAAATCCCTATTATGAGGATCCTTGAGTTGGCAACTTTGCCAGCGTCTGTGATGTCATCGTGGACAACTCTCAATTCACTTTGTACATAATTTTTCAAAAAAATTGATTTATATGAAATTTCATGTCAGGAATCAACATAATTCTTCCCAATATGCTTGCAGAATTGATATAGCCATGTCATACTCAAACAATAAATCAAAAGAATTTTGATTTCTCTTGAAAATAAAGAAAATGTTCAATTCTGTGTACAAAATGAATGGAGAGTTGTCCACGATGACATCACAAATGCTGGCAAAATTGCCAATTTAAGTATACCCATAATAAGGATTTACTTAAACTTTCAAAGTTCATAACCCTTGAACAGATTGTCCGATTTTCCTCAAACTTTCACTATTTATTCTTCTTGTTTTTCTTCATTCACTGGAAGCACACTGATGTCTGGGTTGCATTCTCCTTTAAACATGATGGCAAAGACTTAAAATGATATCAACTTTGGGGTTATTTTGTATGTCCCATAGAAATCATGTTTGAACTCTGCAATATGGCATTGTAATGTTTTCACATTTCAATTGCATACCTGCCAACTGTCTCTATTTGATAGGGACAGTCCCTGTATATTTTGGGGGAAAGAGCAATTTTCACCCTTGATGACCGTGTTTCTCTATTTTTGTAAAAATCTGAATATAGCAATGTGTAGGAAATTCTGGAATGCCCATATTTTGACATTTTTTAATCATCTGTCCCTATAGACCAATTTCACAATGCAAGAGGGCAGCAGACTGTTCAACACAGTTCGACATACTGCGGTGGGCGCTCCAACTTTTGTAGTACACAAGTCAATAGCGCGTTATGTACATTCGTTCGATTTTTTGTCTATTTTGACCAATATATGCAGATTTCTTTTAATATTTGCAATGAGAAATTGTCAGGGAAGTTCAGGTCGCAGCTGTGCGGTGCTTGAATGCCACAAGAATTGGAGAAAGTTTAAAAATTGGAAGCTAACTGAGTGCAAAATTCACTCGTTTTTGACTCATGAAGCCTGTTTGTGTGAGAAGCCGTACTCCCTACACAGGTTTCCGTAAGCAATGCGAAGGAATCCGTCGCCAGTGGGTAAAAATATCAACAGAAAGGACTTTGAAGTCAAGAAACATTATCATTATGTTCTTTGGCGTAAAATTTAATGAGTGAAAACATGACTTTGTAAACAGGGTAAGATTGAGGGCTCCTGTTTACTACGGCTTCTATGCTGCAATCGAACTTATACTGACAAAACTAAGTTGAAAAACTATCGAAAGTACAAAAATACATCATACCTTCATCTGTCAGATATGGCCATTGTCTTACCTCATGTACCCATGTATCCATGCTTTATTTTATTGATCTAGAATAAAGTAAATGGAACAATATTAGGGCATACCTCATATCTTACATTCATTTTGTACACAGAGCCAATCGCGGTCAGCGCGCTTGCCCACCACAGCAATGGCGTCGCCGATAGAGGGCCAAATACATAAACCTGAGGTGAAATTGGTCTATTTCGTGACTTGCAGGGTTGGCAGGACTGGTATGCAATAGGTGATCGAAAAGGCTTTTGAAATTACTTTAGGTTAATGGTTGAAGTCTTTGCATTTGTGCTTGGTATATAAATTCTGTTTGTAGTTTGTAACTAAAACCCACAGTACCCTATCAGACTGTGATCCAATTTGAGTAGAATTGCCAAGAGGAGGACGCTTGTGCATCCAAACATAAAAATGTTAATGATCATGGTTCAGAAGTAGTCTGCATGCACAGACCCTAATTGACACTTTCCTAAATTACATTTGGGTCTTGAGAGAAGCCTAGGCCACATGCCTAGTGGCCATTTCAATATGGCCTGGAGCAGCTACAGGACACGATCCCCTTTGACCTACTTTAGTCTCTTACTCAGACCTCTATAACATGTTATGACAGACCAGGGGAGCGTTTCATCAACATTTGTTGTCTGACAAGTTTTCAGATCTGACATCTTTCCTTGATTTTGATTGGCTGAGAAGCATCGTTACCATGGCAACTGTCGGATAAAACAGACTTTGTCGGATAAAACATCAGACAAGTCCTTTCATGAAACGCTCCCCAGGGCTTATGCCTGCAAACCAGTTCAGAAGTATCACATGAATAAAAAAAAAAAAAACAACTTTTGAATGTAAAAGTCTGCTTTTGGAAGAAAAAGCCAAATCAGCTGCAAATTGTGATGTCAGACCGCTTTTTCAATTGTCTATGCTTTGAAGCCGACTCAGCCTTCACTTTATGGAGAGGGCTTACAGTGCACCATTTCTTTTTATATTGACTCAGCCTTCACTTTATGGAGAGGGCTTACAGTGCACCATTTCTTTTTTTATTTTAGCATTCATTCATATTATTTGGAACCTCCATGGGAAGAGTATTCTTCTTCATATTTTTATTCTTAGTGCCATTACAATTGCATAAAAAAATTAAATCGCAGTCGAATTCAATCGTGCATGAGAGGCTGTAAGGGCAGGCCCTGTATTGTTGATAGTGATAGTTAATAATGCTTGACGGGTCCATATTTACTATTTTCAAAATGTTAAAAATGGCAGAGCTGTTCTGTCAAATAAAAACAGTTAAAGTACATAAAGGCTCTGCTCTCATGGCATATGAAATGATACGGTTTTTATCTTTCAGAAATAAGATGTTGATCTGCAGGATTCTAAATCCACTTATTTTCCTTATTTCTCCGGGTATACTGGATTATTTCTATGTATGTGTATGTGCTTCTGTAGAAACACCATATTTTTCAAAGATTTTAGTAGCTACATGTACTTTTAGTGCTACGAGGTATTTATGTGTAAATAAGATTTTGATAAAAAAGGCTTTAGCATGCTCTTGAAATGAACTCTTCAATTCTTTTCAACTTATCTTTGACTTCTTTTCTGTTTCAGGTTTGTGAATTCCATGGTGGAAACGAAAGTAAACTCAGAGAATGCATCGCAAAGTATAAGTAAAATTCATCCAACACCCTAGGCTCATCTTTATAGAGGAGTTTTGAATATTTTGTGTTAGATATATAATTTGTGTTATAGATATTTTTCTAGTCTTCAGTTGTGGTGACAGCCTTACTGGTGACAATGGATGTTAGTAGAATAAGGGGACAGGTTTCGCATCAGTGAACTTGGATAGGTATGACTTCTTTACAGTCACTGTGGCTACGCTGCTTTCTTTAGGTCTGCATATCTGTGTATGTAGTAATGAATCATCCAGTTTTTCTCTGGAAAGCTTTTATTAGAAAATAGTATAATAGCATAAAGGTATGTGTAATTAGTTTTTGTTGTTGAGAACTACAGATATATCACAAATTACAGTTACAAAATCCTCTGGGTTGTTGGATTGCAGGAATTTTGGTACATGATTTGAAGAGTTTCCTCACAAAATGTTTATCTCTGTTTGGGGCAATCCAAAAAATATAAATTTTTTAATGATGAATTTGTGCAAAGGCAAGAGGTCATGACATATACATTTGGTGTTTTTTTTTTCTGTCAGTGGAGCAAAATATTACAAGTAGTTTGATTTCTGTAAATTGGCTGAGTCGGAGCATTGTTCGTAAAATCCACAAGACTGGCTCGATCCTCTATCCCAGTGCACATCTGAATGGCACTGCATGTATTCATCGTTAAGGTCGCATGCATCAATTGCGTTTATAGTGCCTTTTGCCACAGAACCCCCTTTCCCCACGACTTTTTCAGAAAACTGATTATATTCTAGATAATGTTCTCTTTCTTTAAGTTCACCTTTTGTTAAATTCTGTTTTAAAATTAGGTTTGACGTTAGTACGCTTGGTTTTGTCAGTAAGAGATCACATAGATATGAGTCAAATAGGGGCCCGATTCATAAAACTTGTTATCAATAACAAGTTGCAATAACTGTTATAAGCTACTGAAATCCTTGCATCTGAGTGGCTGAGAGCAAATTTGTCATAGAAATGTGGCATTTGTTACTAATAACAAGTTTTATGAAACGGGGGCCCAATAGACTGCATAACTATGGCAGAAGAAGCTTCAGAAGACTCAAAGACCAGGCTTGTTCACTCATGCAGAACTTGTCTCTTTCAATATTGAAGGCATCCAACTCCCCCAGTAGTGGTTAACTCTGTACTGGCTTTGGATCAAACCTAGGACTGGCACATATTTTTAATTTGTATGGTACATATTCAGTGTATACTGTGTGTGCCAAGAGTCAACTATGGCAGCTGGCCGCTTGCGCCATCATAGTCGACAAAAGCAGCTAATGGGTTAATTCAATCAAGTCAGCAGCCTATTGTTGGCTTGGTATCAGTCTTGTGGAAATGACTTTAAAATTTTTCCTTATCTTTTTCTTTCTTTATTTTTTGCTCTTCAGTTGATGGTAATGCAGTACCAATTGTTTTTGGACCAATAATAGATATGCCTCAGACATGTTTGATCTGATTTTGTTAGAAATATATTTTTTAATTTAATGCTGTCTCCATTCTGTAACTGATAGGGGCACACTACAAATTCATCAGTGCACGAAAACTTAAGAAGAAACTGTAAATAAGATAAAGTTATCAAAATCAGTCTTTTTAAAGATACCTCACAATTCAGCAAACAATCTTTGCAGTATCAATGATGAATAAGATTAACTGTCATTGGTGGGAATTTGGATTATGAATCACAAAGTTGTCAGAATGGATATGTTATATATCAGTTAATACAATTTCTTTCTTTAAAAAAAAAAAGTTGCAGAAAAAACTGAGGGACCCAATTGTTAATATTAATATAGATCATGTGACTATTTAATTCATTTTTATAGGAGTTTTTTTTCAAGCATACGTATGAGATAGTCACCATGCTGTTATTCTTCAGTTTTCTAATTTCGTTTTTCATGATTGCAATCATAGTGTAATGTTCCTTGTGTTTTGAAATATTGTAAGATCAAATTTTGAAAAAGAATAATTATTTGTGTGATAACAGTTTAGTCTGAACAATATTGTTACATACTGTTATATTTATATGCCTTTTCTTGCACAGTTTTGTATCTTGTTAATGTTTTCTTTTGGCATATGTGCAATCTAGAAGCATGACTTTGTAAAAGCTGCAGAAAAACTCTACTTTTTTTTAGTAGGAGAACCTTGAAATACATGTACCATTGATGTAGATATATGTATTTTTGCAAGCAACTTGCAGTTATAACTTGTATTGTATTTCACCAAAAGAGGGCAGTAGACCACTGCACCATAGTGATCCCAATGCACTCATGGATATGGATTACTTCATTGCACCAGCAAAGAAGTTGGAAATTATATATGTAGGCCTACATGTTACTTTGAAACAATGAATAGACATGGCTTAGGGCTACTTTCAACAAAAAATTATATGGGAACCAGTTGGTTCTTGCATTAAACCTGTGTGAATGAGAAAATTCAGAAGTTAACAGGTTAGAAGCAAGCCTTAAGGCTTAGCCCCTCACACTGAACAGACAGTTCAAGTGTATTGGTTGCAATGTCCAAAAACTCTGAATATGATAAGTCATGACGAAAACCCGTCATTTAAAACTGAAACCCCGATTTGACTTTCGCAACTTCTAGACACCTGAGATTGCAGTAAGCCTAAACAAACAAAAGAACCAGCAGTGTAATCCCCTGCCGGAGAAGCGACCATGACGGTGATAGGGAGAGAGAGAGGAAGAGAGAAAGAGAAACATGCAGGGGCTCCAGATGCCCAGTGCTACAATATCGCAGCGTAATGGCCTGGGCCAGCTTATGGAGTTAAAAATGTTCCTATAATCGCCAATTCTGGGTCATTTTACTTCGTTTGAAGTTTAATTTTGGTCTTCATCTATAAATTATGAGTGACTTTTGGACATGGCAATATCTTAAAACAAGTGTTGTTAGTTCTCATTTCCTTACAGGCAGTGCCATGGTAAGAGTTTGTTAACATTATTACATCAGATGATGAGGAGTGCAAGTGTAATCCCAAACCACCACCTCTCGTGCGAAGATGCAAGGCACTGATAAGACTTTATACAAGAAAAATGAAATGGGAGTCGGTATACCCCACCTGAAATACATAGGTTCCTGTGTTATAGTGGTGGGGTATATTTTAAACGAGAGATTCTTGTAATGTGATTGCATTTATGCTGGCAAAATATTTATTATTAGTCTCTTGATTCAGGTGGTTTTCCCCTTTTTCTTTGAATCTTTTAAATTTTTTTCTTTTTCTTAGAAAAAAAAGGGTTTCCCCTTATTCTGCTGAAAGGAAGGAAATGTGTTATGTAAGAGTAGTACCTATAATGTCTTGGATTTTAAATTCATAATTGAACTGTACTGTAAGGACTATTCTTCCTTTAAAAGAGAGAGAGAAAGAGAGAGAGAGAGAGAGATTCACTCTTGTCAGTCTGTGAAACAATGCCCAACTGACATTTAATACACAAAATTGTCCAAATGAAAATTAATACACAAAAATGCTCCATTAAATAGCATGTTTTCTTTGTGGAAGATGCAATTTTTGTGGAAGTGCAATTTTTAATGCTGTGATATTTTATTCCTCAGTCTTCATTATTTGGTTGATCAGGGCATGTTAGGGCAAGTTGCTTTGAAGAACACCCCTCTCTTTTCTTTGCCTACTTCTCCTGTTTGTGCTCTTTTTCTTGCCTTGAAGCTGTTTGAGGGGCCAAAGTAGGGCTTTATTGAGAAAAGTGCAATATTCTTGTACCCTAAAATATATCTTTAATACTGAGGTTTGTTGATGGTGATATGTTTCTCAATGAAATAGTACATATATCCATTCAACAGAGAACAAAGGAGAGATACCCCCCCCCCCCCCCGCCCCCGCCCCCTCGTATTCCTCTCATACTCCTTCTCTCCTTTTTCTCTTACTGTTTCAAAAATTAAAAATTTGCAAATTTGTGTATTTTTTATATCATTTGTCAAAAGTTGGTATTGTACTGTGAAGCACTGAAAATACCACCCCCTTCACCCCACCCCCATTACCCTAGTAAAAAAAAAAAAATACCATGGAACCCATGGTAATGTGGTGGTATACTGTCATGTTGGCATTGAATTGTAGTTACCATGGTTACCATTTTTTAAAAAGCCAGGGTAATCCCTTTGAAATCTCACGTACTATTTCTATCAGAGATTAATTGGTTCTACTATGAAGCAGTGAGTTATTTGCTACCAGATACTAGACATGCAACCTTTGATATTGAAAAGCAAAATGAGGTGGAGTTGATAATAATTGCGCATTGGTAAATTCAGTGCAAACAAATTGATGCACATCCTGTCATAATTTTGTTTGCCAATAGGGATCGCTGAAAGGAGCATTAATTGCTGATGTGGATCTTGTCAGTGCACACTCATTCATTATCTGCTAGCACTAGCTTGCCTGTAGATGATGGTGATGATTATAGCATGATTGGAAGTTGCATTTAACCCTTTTTTCTACTGGAACCAGATGGCCACTATGTTGGAATTAAAAAAAATTCAGTAGTCAACAGGTTAAATTGTAGAAAGCTGAGTAACTTATTTATTTCCATGCTCCAGTGGGTAATGAGATAGTGTATTTGCATGGTTAATTATGGATATACATGCACATACATGTAGGTGAAAGGAACTGGTTACCCTTTTTCATATGGTCCTGGAAGTTTTTGAAATGTTCATTAATTCTTTTAAAGAGGATGAAATATGGAAAATAACCCCATGTTTCAGGAAAGGAAATTTTAATTTCAGTTTTTAATAAAGAAAGGTGGGAATTCTATTCATACCGTGTTAAAGAAGATTCAAATTTATAGATATAACCAGACAGCTATTTTTCATGATATCAATAACATTGTAGCCAGTCTATTATCTTGCTCTCCAAGTTTTCATGTAATTTCAAAACTACTGTGTAAAAAAAATGTGGTAGTAATTGCCTACCCTAAATTTTTCAGTACTTATTGTTTCCTGATTCTTGCCATTTTCAACTTTTACAAGGACAGGATTTTTTCCTTGCCAGGGCTGGATAGATAACTTCTTTTTCTGGAAATTTAGAGAATATTTTCCCTTTAGAGTTCAGGCAAACTTACTGTGAGCTTGCAGTACAAAATGATACCTGGCAGAGGATTTGGGAGGAAAATACCTTTTTTGGCCCCAACTGCATGTATGCACAAGATGACCTGTAATTGGCACATGTTTCATTTGTTTGGGGAAACATGATTTTTCTCCAGCAGTGAAGATTCTGATTCGATTCTGATAAAAACTTGGCGAAATCGGAGGATTTTCTCGGCACAGCGTCCGGGCAGTGACCGAATGATTACCCACCAATTCCTGCACGATCTCCCACCTGCATCCGGCCGATTTTTAAGAAATTGCCAGGCGGCCGGCCGGTCGATCATGCCGGTGATCAGCGGGGAATCTGCTGGTGTCCCGTAGGTGCATCATATCGGCGGCGGCCCACCGCTGACCGACCCGATCTCCTAGCGATACACAGGCGGCAACTGCTCGGCAGGCTTTACATCTAGCGTCTTCGATTTTTAACCTAAATCGCTCGATGGCAACCGCTCGCGATTAGGTTGGTCTCCGGGCAGCGACCGCTAGGGCACCGATCGTATTTTGGGGCGGCGAGTGAAAAGTCAGCAGGCGCCGCCGAAATTTTAACTCCGCACTAAAACTTTAGCGGCAACCGAGCGATGCCCAAAATAACAGCAGTGTCCGAGCGGCCGCTGCTAGGTACCCGGGCGAAATTGACTAAAAAATTGCCGCTGAGCAGGTTGATTTTGGGCTTTGTGACCATAGCTTAAGATAACTTATATAGTAGATACCCCTGTAGTGGTGCATGTTATGAAGGTGCTTTTGGCTTGAAGTGTAGGAGCTGGCATTGTTTGATTATGTAATATAGCTTGCAAGTATTCTAATGCCCTGGGATTAAACGATCAATTATCTCGTCCCATGTTTAGTGTATATGCCTTTAAACCGGATTCTGCATTTCCTACTAAAAAAGATTTACCAAGAAGGAAATTGAAACCAGCTCCAGTATACAATTTCCTGTAGTTGCATTTTAAGCCCTTTTGTATTCTTTGTACTGTTTATTATGACATACCAGTATATGTATATCCTGGTTCTATTTTTGCCCAGTCATTCTACTATAAGTACAGATCATGGGCTGTTTGTATAGAGTTGTTACAGAGGGTACACCCTATATAGAATGTGCAGCTTTTGCTGTGTCACCGTGTTCACATTGTAAACTGATGTGATAGGAGATAAAGATCAGTATTCTGATAAAAATGTATTTGCTTTTGAATGTCAGAAGAATTAAATGTACACATACTTGATGGTCTTTAAACAATTACATTTGTTCGCGTGTTTGTATCTTATATGAATTATTGCAGTTTAAAGGTACATTACATTTTTTGTCAAAGAACTTTAAATATTGTTATGAAGCTGCCAGATTGGAAGCTTGAGGATCAGAGAAACATAATTTAGTTTGAAACAGTTGCGTCTGCTATCAAATATTTTGTAATAACAAATCAGTCTGGACTTAGATGTACATATATACCCATATATATATATATATATATATATATATATAATCATCTGTCTGCCAAACTCTACATCAGTGCTTTGCAAGTAATTGAACCCTTGACCTTTTCATGATCAAGCCAGCAAGTGCTCAAACCATTCAGCTATGACCGGTACAAAACTGAACGGCTCTAGCTTGTATAGGTGGTGGTGAAGGAGAATAAGGCAGATGAAGACTGTTATTGCCCCTGTCTGCATTGTGAAGATCACTACAGTTACAATGCTGAGATTTTGCCAATATGTGAACGTCTACCATCCTAGAATGAAGTGATGTGTAAACACCTTAATGGACAGACAGAAGTTTTACTGACATCATGTGTGAGATTTGCAAATAAAAGATGTTGCTTATGAAATGAAAACAAAAGTGGAATAAATATAATTATGATAAAATCAGTTGTCAAACTGTGTCTAATTGATCATTGAAGATTTCATAAATACATGTATTCTTAACCTGTTGAGCACTAAGCACATAGTTATATGGAAAATGTGTGTTATACCAAAAGCTAATTGTATTCAACTGGTTAATAGGATTTTCTTTTAACTTAACAGCAATGCGTGCTCATATGATGCTGGGGTTGGCTTCCCATTGTTAGAGCTAAGAATTGTGTGTACCATGATCAAATATGCTTATTAACGTGTAGACCATTTTGAAGCTTATAGTATTATGTTTCGAAGTTATGATCACGTACTATAATAGTGCATGCGGATGTAGGTGATATATTTTGTGTCATTTTGAAGTATGTACAATCTGTTTGAACACAGTACCAATAGAATAATGATTTGCACTTGTATATGGAATAAAAGATTTATAGTGAATTATATTTCAAAAACCAGTTTCTGTTATTTTAGTATAATTAGAGAGTTCAGTTTTATTAGAAAGCTTTGCGTTATTAGAGAGTTCAGTGTTGTTACAGAGTTTGGTATGAGTTCAGCATTACTAGAGATTATCTGGAAATGTGGAATTGTATGTCATGAATATTTTCATTACCACTTATTATTTTCTGTAGTATGCAGTTGATGAGAATTATTGGCATGATCAAATTTGACAACACTGAAAATATGTGGATGCAAATACATATAAATGTGTGTGTATGTCTGTATGTATGATGCATATGTACATTTCTTGGTATGCATGGTGAGCAATGTGTTCGCAAAACAAAATAATATTTCAAAATATATACATGTATATATTTTTGTAACAAAAGACTGTCAGAGAAACATTTCAAAAGGGTTTTGGATCAACACGGACTACTGGTATGGCAAACTGAAAAATATGAGGAAGTGTAATAATGCAGACCAACAGTCACAGACACAATGCATGCATTTGCAGTATGCAAGAATACTGCAGACACCTTCGCTGTAGGCGTCCCAAATCCCTCTTCCCCAAACTGCATACCTGCCAACTGTTCCTATTAAAGGAGAATGCAACCCAGACATCAGTGTACTTCCAGTGAATGAAGAAGAACAAGAAGAGTAAACAGTGAAAATTTGAGCAAAATCAGACAATCTGTTCAAGAGTTATGAACTTTGAAAGTTTGAATAAATCCTTATTGTGGGGATCCTTGGGTTGGCAACTCCACCAGCATCTGTGATGTCATCGTGGACAACTCTCCATTCATTTTGTACACAGAATTTCACATTTTCTTCATTTTTAAGAAAAATAGAAATTTGTTTGATCTATTGTTTGAGTATGACATGGCTACATCAATTCTGCAAGCATTTTGGGAAGAATTATGTTGACTCTTGACTTGAAATTTCATAAAAATTAATTTTTTTGAAAATTCATGCACAAAATGAATGGAGAGATGTCCATGATGACATCACAGATACTGGCAAAGTTGCCAACTCAAGGATCCTCATAATAGAGATTTACTGAAACTTTCAAAATTCATAACTCTTGAACAGATTGTCTGATTTTGCTAAAATTTTCAGTGTTTACTCTTCTTGGTCATCTCCATTCACTAAGAACACACTGATGCCTTGGTTGCATTCTCCTTTAAATAGGAATATTCCTATTTGGGGGGAAATGAAATTGCCATTTTAACCTGTGTGTTCCGATCTCTTATTATTTAGGAAATTTAGGAATGTTCCTATTTTTGAAAATTTCTTAATAATTTGTTCCTGTTTTTTTTGGCTGTCAGGGTTGGCAGGTATGCAACTGCCTCTCCTTGTCTCTTTACTCTGTTCATATTACTTGATCCCTTCCCCATAATTACCCTTTTCTCTTTCTCTCTCCTCTCTTTTCATCTCTCTCTCTCTCCCTCCTCTCCATGCCCCAACCTATATCTCCCTCTCTCTCTCTCTCTCTCCCTCTTTCTCTCCCTTTCATGCATCACGGAAAATCATGGCTCTAACACTGTATAACAAACTAAATATCAAGAGGAAGATAACAACCAGAAAATGGCAGAGTATGTTAGAAATATTCTACTTTACTACATTCACAACAAAATCTGATAAGTCTGAATGAACATTACATGAATCGGAAATGGAATCAACAACAGCAAGAACGAAAACAGATGAAAGAAAACTTGCCTGATGTATATTCATATTACAATGTATTCCTCTCCCTGGGTGGAAAATATGGCTGATAATATTAAACTGTCCAATTCAACCGGCCAATTTCAATAAGTAATTTCAATAATTAAGCTGCTGTGTAGAAAAAATCAGTTAATTCTGATTCCTAAATGCATTATGTACAACTACATGATTGTACGACACTATCAGGTTTACGAATCAGTTGCACGGATGCACAAGTCAATTAATCCTTTTTCTTACGTGTTACCAACAACAAAAGTATATACATCATATTGTAGCTGCAATAAGTGCCATTTGGAATAAAATTAACCCATAGAGGTACAGTGTCTCCTTTAGAATCTGCTGATCCAGAATGCTGGGCATTACACACTATACAGGAGCAGAAAGAGATAAATTCACTGAAAGTTTTGAGTCCATTCCCAGTGCAGTATGTTATTGCATTTTTGAATTAGAGCAATTTAAATGTAACGAATCATTAAACTCTTTAAATTGGCTATGCAGTGATATAATGCAGTGCAAATAATCACCGTTTTCGTGTTCAAATGGGCAGTTTCAGCTCAAATTTTGCAGTCATAATTCATTTTGGTTCATGTTATATCTATTTTTTTTTTCAAATTATGTAAGGGTGGAAAAAAATATCTGTTGCCAATTTGAGGATTTAAGATGATTAATTTAGACCTCTAAAAAGCTCTGTACTTCTATGGGTTAAACAAATTCATTATAAAGTAATGCAGAACCTGCTTAGAGAAAACCAAAAGGTTATGGAATTAAATGATTGCAAACATAATGCTGATTGTGTTTTATAATATATTTCTTTTCTTTTGTTTCTGAAGGTCTATTAATGCTGCTAGCCTGCATTCCACTTCCACATGATATAAACATGAAAATGGGATACAATTTACATGTACATGTAAATTCAAACAATACATAATTCATAGAGATAATGTATGATAGAGAAAAGACCTTTAAAAGATAAGGAGTATATATGACTGCACTCACTGCAGTGCAATCAAGGACATATCAATATTATATGTACCAAACCCCCATGAGGTAATGACATATTTCAATTTCACCTGATTAATTACAGCTGAGATCATATTCCATTGGTGTTGAAAACAGTGCCCCCCCCCCTCTCCTTACAGTGATCTTACATGTAGTTTTGTCTTCATCACGAGGCACAGGAAAAGACTTGTTAAATATGATTTTTAACCACTTGACAAAACAGAAAAGGCACTTTAAACATTTCCTTTTATTTGCAGAATCATTTTCATCTTGTGCACAGTGGGGAAAAAAAAAGTAAGAAGAACATAACAGTCAATGCAAGCAGGTGCAAGATATACCAAAATTCAATTTAAAAAATAGCATGAAAAGGAATTTACAAATTGCAAGGATTGAAAAAAAAAAGCTACCAAAATTGTAACACAATATTATGGATTACACTACACACAGGTAATTCATAGTTTTTTCCTATTAACTGTAATTGACAGATTGCAACATCTCCCTGTTTTATAATAGAAAAAAGAGAATGGAAAAAATGAATATTTCCATATATACCTATCAGTCCTGTAATGGCAACAGAACAGTTGTGCGCTGCCGCAGTGGCAGAAGGCGGGGCCTCGGTTGAATCTGCAGTGATCTATACATACGCATCGGTATAGAGGGGTTGGGCAGTTAATGAAAGCTACAAGTACATTGTAGAATGGATGATGTACACAGGTAAGGGGAGTGATGATAGAACGTTGCAGTTAAGTCAATACGTTAGAACCCCACTATGAAGCCAAGGTTTCGATGATTTGTTCTAGTTTTGCCTGATTAGCTCCTTTCAAGTCTTCGTCCTTTGAAAAAGTGAGAAAGAGAGCAGAAAATCATCAATAAGATCATAAAACTTGTGTTCCCAGCCATGAAGCTGATTTTGGGATGGCTTGATCTAGTTGTGCCTGATTCACTTCCTTCAAGTTGCCCTCATATACAAAGTGACAAAGAAAGCAGAAACTTCACCAATGATTTGATCTATTTTACTTTTGGATTTCTATGCCATTAAAAAACAAACAAAACAAACAAATATTAGCATACAAATGTAAATGCAACAAAAATATAAGAGTTGCCAACAAGAACAGAAAACCTAACTAGCACACATTATTAATTTGAAAGGAAAGAAAATAAAACATGTCATGCATCAGAATACAAGTACAGAGCACAGAAGAAATATTTTTTTTGCAGGTGGTTTGGATGAAATATCAAGTAGATATGTACCGACACAGCTAAATAATGACTTTATCATGCCAAATAGAGAAGACCCATTATAAAAAAAAAACAACTTTGATATAGGCGAGATACATGTACAGGATATAACAAGGTAATATTGTTGATCTGAGCTCAGGGGCCCGTTGCATAAAAATTTTTGCCAGACTTTTTTTCTGGCAAAAAAAAGTCTGGCAAATTTTTATGTAATGGAAAACTATGGCAATTTTTTTTTTGCCGTAGTTTCCTCAAATTTTGCCATAAAAAACTCCGGCAAAAGTTTTATGCAACGGGCCCCAGCTCTTTATTTTTCTTGATGGTACAAGATCCCTGATATAAACATGAATATATGAAGGTAATTTTCTTGGTCCCCAATGTCCTTATTTTAACAAGTTTCCTCTGTATGTCTATGCTACTGCATGAGCAATAAATGTTGAACTGAAGTGAATATGGACATGAATAGCATATTTATAGATGAAAGCACATTCACACTACCACGTCATTTCTAAACCAATCAAGTCTTTTTCTTTCAGGTTTATAAAGAGAATCTTGAGTTCTAGGAGAGGTGAAAAATAAATGAGCTTTCAGATTATTTCATTTCAGTTGGGGAAAATATAATACCTCTCCAAAAGGACTGCTATTCAAGTGCCCTCATACTGTAAATGCAGAAATATTTGTGGTACATTAAGTTTCGTGTAATTTTCAGCAAGTGCGAATTCTAGAACTCTCGAAAATATTAGCACAATTTCTTATGCTTGTTTTGTAGTGACCCTGAATTGTGTTTCAGCTGATGAAATGCGTGTTTGAATCCAATTCAGTTTAGAGTATGTTTGTGTAGTTGTGTCTGCTGTATGCATTTGATTGACAGCGTGTGTTGTGAGATAATAAATGGAGCCGCGCTGATTATTCATGTTCAAATGTGACCATTTTGAGCTCTAACTAGGGCTGGAAAACGATTGCCATGCACCAAATTATCAAATTTCAGAACCCACGAATATGTTTTTGGGTTGCTCAGCGAAAAAATATAACGTGCGAAAATAACAGCGTTTACAGTATATGAAATATGACAAGAAACGGCATGATTGAGTGTTTGACTCAAGCACTTGTTCAAGATCCCATACAATACCCATTACTGTGTGCAGGGTATTTTTCAGTAAGATCAAGTTCATTTCTTAACACTTTGATGATTTCAAGGCCTCAAGGTATACAAACATCTTGATGTACTGCTTACTTGACCTTTCCCAATCGCTTTGAAAGAGTTTCTTTTGATATATGATTGCATGACCAGAAAGCAAGTTTTTAAAATGTAACTTCTTGTTCAGTCTTGTTGTTGGTCTCAATCGGGTGAATGGAGTATAGGAATCATGATTTTACTCACCAGCTTAGTTCCATCCTTATAGAAATAGAATGTAGGCATGGCGCTGATACCGCAGTGCTCTGCTACATCCTGCAAAATAAATAATAAATGTTAAATAATAAATAATGAATAATGAATATTACTACATCTACCACTGTTGCTGCTGCTGCTGCTACTACTACTACCACCACTACTACGAAATACCAGTCAAATAAGTGGTGCACATCAGTTATCACAACTCCTTGCTTTCATAGCCTGCACTTGCTTAAGATATCAGTATTACATGTAGGCTCATAACCTCAAATGATTTATACAACAGGAAGGTGCAATGTCACGCCACTGCAGACCACACTTGCCAAATTTGACCAAGATATAGGCAGCAGACAACCTACATGTACAGTTAAGAAAGTATTTGTTTGAATGCCCCTGCACCTTTACATCCAAGATGTGTCTGGCCAGCCCTTGCTACATAGCAGGCTGCTACCGTAATGCCGTAGACGTGTACAGCCAGCGACGCGCATTAAAGGAAGAAAATGCTTTAATAAGCCACATGTTACTTGTATATGAGAACACACAGCCTTGATAGTCCCACTACATTCCATTTGCCAACGCAGCCAACCAAGAACTACATGTAGCTTAGTAAATGTAGCTTTATCATAAAGAAATCCAAATGTACTGCTTTTGAGGTGCATGTTTAAAACTACGGCCCATGGTGATCTTGAGAAAACAAAACAAATCAAAACCTGAACTAGCATGCTAGTACTTTCCTTGGATCCAATTTGAAATGTGAAAGCAATTCAAACTATTCAAAAGAAGTCTTTTGGGCACTTCTTTTTAAAATAAAATCTTTTTTTTTTTTAGATCCATACATGTAATTGTCCAATTTGGCCTTTCTTGCTTTGGAATGATGTCACATTCTGGCTTAAAGCTCATGTACAGTTTTGTACCAAAAGAAAAATGGCATAAAACATGGTAAACATAGAACCACATTTTTCAGAAGATGTGTATACGATCATGTGATATTCCATTCTTGATTTCAAGCGAATTTAAAAAGCTAAAGGGAATGCTAAATCATGACTATACACCACATACTGTATCTCTTTTATTCAGTCTTTAATAGCTTTGATTTAAAAACAACTTGACTTGAGTTTTGGTTTCCTTTAATTCTAAAAACAACTTGACTTGAGTTTTGGTTTCCTTTAATTCTAAACACAAGATTGATAGGAGAGTAACCTGCTGCTTTGATATAACTTGGTACACATAATAAATGGCTTCTTATCAATCTAACACCATCCGAAACCTTCAAAGGATATCTACACATATAATAATATGGTGTTTACACAGTGACTTGGCTCGGGGGTTCGACACGCGACCCGTGCTCAACACGGCAATTTTATGTCATGTAAACAGGATCAGTGTGACAGTGTTGAACACCACTTTTTCGATCCGCCAGAATTGCAGGTTTCAATCCGCGAGCTGAGTCAGACTCGCCAATTTTTTCGTGTGTAAACAGAAAGCCGTGTTGAACCCACTGACCTAGGTCATTGGGTGAACTAGGCAAGTCATCACAATTCTACTTCCGTTTGTGATGAACGAGCCCTTTTTGTTTCCATATAAACATGATCACAGTTGCCCTCATTGCAGCATTCGATTCTACTTGACGATTCAACACTCGAGCCAAGTCACTGTGTAAACACGGTATAAGTTAAAAGAGGATTATCACATTTCATACAGTTTGAGAATAATCCCATGATTCCTGCATTGTGATTTCCATGAGGAAATCTCTTTTTGCCCCTGAATACAATATAGGAGCACAAATGGGGCATCAACGCTCTGTGTGAAGTTGCAAATATGTCAAGAAGCATTACTTAGCCCTTGGTAATTTTTCCTTTCTCTGGTATCTTCATTCTTCAAAGTTTAGTATTGGCATTAACCCCTTCGTGACAAGAATTAACTGAAGCCTTCTTTGAACAGCTTTTCTTAGAGCTCCAAAGTGGCAACATCAGCATTTTCCTTTTATTGCTGCATTTACATTTTAAAAGTATTGCATCCACAAATTAATATGAATTTACAGAGCATTTATAAAAATAAAAAAAAACAAATTGGCATTTAGGAAAAGAGTGATATTCCACTTTTCATCACATTGCCAAATTAAGCTTTTTATGCCCATTTTCCTTTAAAAAAAAAAGAAGAAAAATCAGCATCAAACAACAAAGGTCATGCATCATGAGGTCGCCTACTTTTGCGTTACATGGTGATTCTACCTTCAGTAGTGTACTTCTAACTTTGAAAACTGATATCTCCTTAAGTATCAGCCCTGTGATAGCAAAAGTATATATTTTCTGAAAGGAAATTACAAGAAGAATCTAAACTGCACTTAAAAATGGCACAAGATGTAAGACAAAGGAATTATATTAATATGCATATGAAAATTGTAATAATTCCTATTATTTCATTGTTTTCAAAATAACTTTTTCTGTGGCACTCCTAGGGCAGTTCTAATGTTATATTCTTACAGGAGACATTCAGACCTTTTCAACAAGGTATAATTGTCTTTGGTTTATTATCATGTACAGTAATAACTAAAAAAAAAAATCATTAAAATTTTTGCCAAAAATATCAGACATTTTTATGAGCCACTGTATATTAAGTGTTCTATAATGTACTAATGACAATGATGCCTATTTTTCAATCATAAGATTATACAGCTGAATATAATAGCTTTGATTTGGAACCAGAAGTAAAGCCATATTGCAAGTTTTGACCAACACTATTGAAAGTTCCGTATTGACTCTGTACAGTCAGTGCCAATTTTGACCTAAAATTCCAAGTATTTCAGTTTCACACTACCATTGCTTCTAAAGCTAAAATCACTTTCCAATCACAGAACAGTAAAGAGGAGTATATTAGCTTTAATTTGGTACATTTGAAGTCATATGACAAATTTTGACAAAAATATCAAAATTTTTCCCCAAAATGCACTGAAATGGTGCCGGGGACAGGGATGGTGCCGCTTCCGGCACCATCCCTGGCCTTCCAAATATAATATATAAGGCTGGAATTCAAGTTATGTAACCTGTAGCTGTAAAACTTAGCAGACTAATAGCATATTATTATAGCTTTAAGACGATATCAAACTTATTATTGTAGCCTTAATGGTCCTGATAAAAATTAAAAAATACTTCAGTTTTTTTTTTATTTAATAAATACTTCAGTTTGAAAGCACAAAATGTAAGAGCACCACCCTTTTTGGGAGGCGAGTTCATGACACATGACCTAATATACTGATGCATCCAAAATGGGCACAATATGTGCAGATCTACATGTATTTATTTATTTACTTATTTATCTAATTTTTTTTTTTTTTCTGCTAGTTGAATCAATCTTTTGGGCAAAACCACAAAATATGGGGTTTTAAAGAAAAATAAGCATACAGTCCTTAAATCGACTATGTCACAAATGGAACTTTTTGTTTTTCAAGTTACTTACCGATGCATCATCAACATTCACTTTGGCAAACTTGACGGTTTTGAACTTATCTGACAATTCCTGTAAAGGAAAACAAAGAATGACTCAAGTCAGATCTCATGGGACTTGGGGGGGGGGGGGGGGAGGGTGCTTGTGACACATAAATTTCATGAGGTATCCAAAAAAATGCAAATGGGATCCCCTACCTTTAAAGGACATAATGACTGTGAATGACAGGCTCCATACATAGAGATATTGATTGAGAGATCTATTAGCAAACGGACCAGTCAACAAGCAATACTGACAATACTGAATGCATATGGTACAATGTGAGGAGGTGTGTGTGAGTGTTGGTGTGTATGTACAAATACACTGTTTTACAGGAATTAACCCATTGCCTATGGGAATTATGTGGTTCCTGTGTTCAGCCTTTGGCAAATAATGAATTATTGAGTAGTCACTGAGTTAATATCGTGTGGTACTGGATATATAAATATATATCCTTGATCACAATTAATTTCTGTAATGTCATCTGCGCATAGGAAAGGGAAAATAGACATAATTATTTGTACCTCTTCCTACTGTATTTAATTGGATAATGGAAGAGAGAGCCAGTGTAGTAGCTCTGTGTGCCAAAACCTAATGTTCTCAAACAAATGATACACTACTGGGTGGTAGGTATTTATAGCACTGTTGATATCCATCGCATTGTCATAAATTGCAGGAATGGGGCAGCAGTTTCACTTAGCATTATTAAAATCATGCACATTTCCACATGTATTTTTTTTCTTCTTTTATTTACAGTGATTTGGGAGT
This sequence comes from Echinometra lucunter, assembly GCA_029962745.1. Taxonomy (NCBI): domain Eukaryota; kingdom Metazoa; phylum Echinodermata; class Echinoidea; order Camarodonta; family Echinometridae; genus Echinometra; species Echinometra lucunter. Next base: position 23,634,987 of record CM057157.1, read on the forward strand.
GTTGAGTGTCACACTTTAATTTTGAAGGCACTTTTTCAATCCACAGAACACGCACTTCAAAATATTATGATTACAAATTCGGAGTATAATTCATGAAAAATTAGAAGAATAAGAATTCTGAACTGCAGTGCATGCTACAGAATATTTTGCACTAAATAACAAATAGAATTACAGAGTATTTATAAGGTCTAAGTTAGTCATCTTTACCCTGTTTAAAGTGGCTACAATTATTTGTTATGTTACACTACAACATAAAAACTTGTTTTTTAAATAAGGAAAAAAAAAAAAAAAACGGGAACCAATTCAAACAAAAATTGCATTAACAGAAAATTGACAGTTTGCACATGAAAATAGTGATTATATATTTGACCCTCCACCACAAAATGACCAATACATGTAAGTAAATAGGCCCTTTTTACATTTTAACATATATGTACTTTGAGAGCTTTGACTCTCAGGTTTTCAATATAGCTTGCCTTGCGAAGACCATGCAAACCCTTTGAAATTACAATGAGAATGAGAGCTGGTCAGACAAGCTAATCACCAGAATAAAAGTGAAAAAGAGAATTTACAAGATGAGTGACCAGTCCCCCTGAAAGGTTGAATGAATTCTATAGTGTTCTATGAGTTCTATGAATTCTGATAGTGACTATGAAAGGATTATCAGATTAGGCTCAAACTTGGAATAGTTTCAAAAGAGACATGTACTGCTCTCCTTATAGAGATTTTCATAGCCACAGAATGATTAACTTCTGAGTTACAATGTGTGTTCTGAGTTACAATGTGTGTTCAATGTGTTAATATGAAGGTGTTTAATACCCAGCATGTTGATGTTTATTTAAAGATCCTCCCAAAATGGAAAATTCAAATCAAGAAAAAACACATAGCTGTGTTACAGATGGCTTCCCAGTTTGGTCAGATGGTACACGTAGATCAAGAAATGAACTGTCAGAAAATATAAAAAAACCTAAAATCAACTTTTCAAGCTCTCTATTTTTGCTGTTTGCTCTTACTCTTACTCATAAACTTACACATTTTCAAAATTCCCTGACTTTCCATGACTTTCCCCGAGAGGAAACTGTAAAATTCCATGACCATTTTTACATTTTCAGAATGAGTAAACATATGTTGCAATACTAGCAAGTTCCCCTCAAACCAGTGTGTACATGTACGTGGTCAGTCATAGTGATGGGAGCTTGCTAGTATCATCAGTACTACTAGTATACAAAAATATTATTATAACAGGGCTGGTCAAAGTAGTGTCATAGTGGCCTTTAATAAAAAAAATGGTCTCACATGAAAGCATTCATTTGAGAATTTTATTCCCTTAGCTAATTAGACAAATAAATTAAAGGTTATTTAAAAATATCTTGAACAAATGATTTTCACTGACTTTCCAGAAGAAAGTGATGAATTCCCTGACTTTTTATTTCTGGAAAAAGTATTCTTCGAATTCCCTGACTTTCCAGAAATTCCCAGACCCGTAAGAACCCTGGAGAATGAGCCTACTCGAGGCAAACTTACTACAAATTTGGGGGAGATCATCTTGCATGGTCCACACCAATCTGCATAGAAGTCTATTGCCACCGCACCATCCTTGATGAATGCCTCAAACTCTGCCTGTAACATCAAGAACAGTACATTATACATGCAGATTTTGAATTTGTTCTCCCTGATAACAGACTCTGACATGGGACACTTACCAATTCTCGCATTTTGCAAACCTTGCGCCCTCATTTGTGACGGTCACTCCGAAAAAGCAAAAAATTCTACACAAACTGTGCCCATTTTGGTTGCGCCAATATTTGTTGTTTGATGCTGAAAATTTTTTAAAGGAAAATAAACATTAACATCCTTAAATTGGCAATGTGATAGAAGGTTTAAAATCACCGTTTTCCCCTGCAAATTGGCAACTTTTTTACTTCTCATCATAATTTCTGTCAATTTATATTCATTTCAGATACATGACGTTTTATAAGGAAAATATAGCAATAAAATAAAAAAGTTGGTGTTGCCGATTTGAAGAATAAAAGCTGATCAAATTAGGCTTTAAATAATTCCTGTCACGAATGGGTTAATGGAATTTTGTTAAGTTGTGAATGCAGATCCGACAATGAGGGTGTCGAAATCAGGACAAAAAAGGATACTTTTTTTTTCTAGTTTGTGGCATATTTCTTAATCTTATGGATTTAGCTAGATAGAAGTTAGATGTACTTGATTAGCCATAGTGGTTCTTTCTCTCGCATTTCAACCGGCCGTATTCAAACAATCGACCATGTACGCTTGGGCATATACGTACGAATGATGTTTTCATTGTTGCTGTTGTTTCGTGTTGGTCGATCGTTTTAATACGGTTGAAATGCGAGAGTCGCAAATTCGCTGATCTCCCTGCGAAAAGCGCGGAGGCGAACAGAGATAGAGGTTGGCTGCTGCAAGATTTTCAACCGAGAGGACCTACATGTAGCGTTAGGACCCTGGATTTACCTGAAAATGGAGAGTTAAGAGGAATAAATCATAAAATCGGTAAGCCGTCTACTCTATAGTGTCTAATGATATTTTCATATTCATGAATAAAGCGGAAAAATGATTGATTTGAAGTAGTTTTCTCGTTGTGCTGCCCAGCACAATGAGATTGCACGCACAACGCTTCGGGGGGTTTCTGTCTCTATAAAGGAGGAGTGCCGACCCTACCAGAATACGAGGCTATAGTATAACGACGACTGTTAAAAGTGTTAGAGACAGAACACTTCGGTCTATCCTGTATTCATATCTGATGAATGAACCGAGTGAAAATGGTGATTTTTAATTCCAAAAGGGCAAGACTTCCTTTTGCAACAGCCACCCAACATGCAAGGTGTGCTTTATTCCGTTAGAAAATTTGGGTGGCTGTCGCAGAACTAGGAAGCCTTTCCAAAAAAAAGTGACGCTTATCGGACTCATAGTCACTCATAGTCATACGTACAATGTAGGTGACAGCATGCCGTCAACTAACAAACAAAAAAGCATTTAGTTTCGGTAGACCCTCTACAGACTTGTCACGTTTGCAGGACGAGGTCAATTCATTGACCGAGTACACAGGATGAGTGCCTAGCTAGGCCTAGATCTAGATCTAACTTAGTCATGTTAGTCAGCCTAGCCCACTGACAGTGTGGCACTGGATGCAGCGAGGCGGCGCTGAGTGCTACAATGTAGCTGCTAGCGCGATAACGGAATGCTGCGGGGGTTGATTTTTTTTTAAATGAATGGATGGGCGTCGCTCGGTTACCGGGCATGGCGTGGCGATCAACACGTGTCCATTTACATACCAAAATAACATTTATTCTCAAAATACTATTTATATACACATACCATGGTGTTGATCACTTCGACAGGCATGATGAAAGATGTGTGTTTTAACGTAAAGATTAAATCAAAATATTAAGATCAGTCGATAACTTCTGCCACCACGTAGGATCCAACGCAGTACCCGTGCACGTGTATATACTGTATAATTTGGCGCGC
>CM057157.1:23638987-23674508 GCA_029962745.1 Echinometra lucunter
TTCTTACGGATTCAGCTAGATAGAAGTTAGGTGTACTTGATTAGCCATAGCCCATAGGTGGTTCCTTCTTTGAAAAACATGCAGTAAAATTACTTGAAAAAAACTCAATAAGGGTATAATTTTGACCAAGTCGTTTATTACGGTGTCTATACTGGTCTATAACATATAATATTATATTTTGATACTAAAGGTGGCAGCTGTTTATAAAGCTTTTTGCTTTTCTTGCTGTCTCCTCTATCTTGTGCTTTTATATTTTGTATCTATGTATTTTTAAACTATTGATAAATGATGTTGACTACATGGTTTATTTTACGTTCAGTTAGTCTACACTACGAGGAGACTGGACGAATCAGTGACAACTCACCCAGAATCTAGTAGTAGCAGGACAGCGGATCCTGAACGACCCACCCATCCTTTTTTCCCCTAGCCTATGAACATGATAATGATTGTGAGCAGACTCAATTAGAGGCTATGATTTCATGGATTAACCCCGGGGGGGGGGGGGGGGGGGGATATGTCTCATTGAGGCCTGTATTTTGTCTGGGTAAATCACTTTCTGAAAAGTACCCTAAACAGGGATTGAAGTAGGACGGAAGTAGGAGTGATTTTAATACCCTAAACAGAGAAATAATGTATTACAATGTACATCTTCAATTTTTATACCCGTAACAGGGATTTTATGCAAAGATTGCATCATAATCTAATTCAATAACCTTTTCCCAGATTTTCCGAATTTTGATACCCTTAACAGGATCCCCGTTTTCCCCGCCTGGTGCTGAAAACCGACCCTTTTTCTACCTTTTTTTGTTACACGGATGATGTAGGGGTCTACAGGCCGCAATCCCCCTGGGGGACTAACTACAGTCCGTACATTCAAGTTAACATTAGTCTAGACTCTAGATCTAATGCTAAATAGAAAATTCCCTCATTTTTTGTCGATGAAGTGGTTAATTATGTTTTTTTTAAATACAGTCATGACTGGAAATATGGCAATTGCAGACTTTATAAGAAAGCCATATCAGCCATTACCCAGTTGAGAAACTTGCAGTACACTGTCACAATGACTCGCATACCGGCTGCAAAAGCCAAAGCTGCAGCATGCAGTGCTTCCCTACGGACCCTAGCCTAGCCTAGGCCCGGGTGGGCCGTAGCCGTAGTTCAAAACGGCATTTTGAATAGCAAAACTAATTGCTGACGTGAACGCAAAATACATCTTCTAGAGTATGTACTCCTGTGGGCGGCCGTCCCCTGTGAGCGGCCGGTGGTGAATAAAAACTAAAAATTAAAAAAATATTTTTGATATCCCTTCAAAAATTACCTTGGACAGTCTCAGGTAGGTTCTAGTGCACCAAAAAACATACTCAGTGAAAGCAATAAGCATAATGAGTCTCACTGAATATCATTAGAAGTCGACACCACCAGTCACTGACTGAAAAATGTCAGTTTCTTAACTTTTAAGTTAAGAAACTTTGACATACTTAAGCCAAAACTTAAGCTTTATTTGTTCAATTTGATAGCTGATTTGATTTTTATTTAAGAGAATGAAGTTCATGGCCCATATTTTGCTGCAGAAATTCTTATTTATACCACCAGAGAAAAAGTTGCATGGGGGTGGCCGCTCACCAGAGCCATTTTTCAAGATGGGTCCTGTGAGCGGCCACCCTATGTAAAACGTGTACAAAATGCAGGTTTTTGTAGGAGATTGTACTCTGCCTTCATTTTTTTGTCACGGCATTTGGTAGATCATCACTTTTGACAGATTTTATGGATTTCTACACAGTATCATTACTTTTCATGAAGTATTGGTGTGTAAAGCATGAAATTCAATATTAATTTTGTTTACTTCGTCACAAATATGGCGGTAAATGCTCGCCAAATGATAGGCGGCCGCCCACAGGGGTAGGGGTGGCCGCACACAGGACCCCTAACATCGTTTTGAAAAATGGACACTACTGACCACGTAATTGGTCAATAATTTTAAGTTTGCCCTCTATTCAATTAGCAGGTATTTTGACTATGCATTGATGGTACTGAACTATGTGTGAGTCTTTGATTAATAAATATAATCAACAAATTCCCTTTTTTAAGCGGCCGCACACCAGAGCAGGTACTCTATAGAATCTAGAGGTCTAATAGAAAAGAAGTTTTGATTTTATTTACCAGCAATGTTCCCGATGCTATGAAATTCAATTTTCCCCTTTCTGCTTTATTATTCAATCATATCTGATGAATGAACTGAGTGAAAATGGTGAATTTTAATTCCAAAAGGGCAAGACTTTCTTTTGCGACAGCCACCCAACATGCAAGGTGTGCTTTATTCCGTTGGCGTTAGCAAATTTGGGTGGCTGTCGCAAAAGAAAAGGAAGCCTTTCCAAGACGCTTATCGGACTTGTACGTAGGTCGACAGCATGCTGTCAAGTAACAAACATAATTAAAAGCATTTAGTTTCGGTAGAACTCTACAGACTTGTCACGTTTGCAGGACGAGGTCAATTCATTGACCAAGTACACAGGATGAGTGCCTAGCTATAGCTAACGTTAGGCCTAGGCCTAGATCTAGTCGAGTCGGCCTAGCCCACTGACACTGTGGCACTGGATGTATGGCAGCGAGGCGGCGCTAAGTGCTACATGTAGCTGCTAGCGATAGCGGAATGCTGCGGGAGTTGAATTTTTTTTAAATGAATGGATGGGCGTCGCTCGGTTACCGGGCCGGGCATGGCATGGCGATCAACACGTGTCCATTTACATACCAAAATAGCATCTATTCTCAAAATACTATTTATATACACATACCATGGTGTTGATCACTTCGACAGGCATGATGAAAGATGTGTGTTTTAACGTAAAGATTAAATCAAAATATTAAGATCAGTCGATAACTTCTGCCACCATGTACAGGATCCGGCGCAGTAGTACCCGTGCACATGTACTGTATAATTTGGCGCGCGCTCGCACATAGCGCGCGCGTAATTTGCCAGATCCGATGCATGCAGAAATCGGGGGGGGGGGGGGGGGGGGGGGGGGGGGGGATATGTCTTATTGTAAATGTAAATGTAATTGTATATCTACTCTATTGAAGAATTGCATAATCACCTTTGAATCAGATATCCTAAACGTACACGCATTATGAGCCGGCCTGCATGCGAAAAAAAAGTACTTTTTTATGTATCTTCATGGATGATGTACAGCAGTGATGGAGTCGAGGCTGGCGGTTCCGAGTCGAGGCCGCATTATAAAAATATCAGAATTTTCAGAAAGTGATGCATGCGGATGATGTTCAGGCCTCATGCAATGAGTACCCCCCCCCCCCCCCGGCGCGTGGTTCTACGGGGGGGGGGGGGGCTATGGGGGCTGAAGACCCCCTCAAAAAAAAATGACGACATAAGTGCAAGTTTAATCTCATATAGATTCTAATATAATGTCCTTGTATTAAACCCGCATATCAAAACAGGGAGGAAAAAAGAAAGGATAAAGAGGATAAAAGATAAAGGAAAAACCTGGGAGCGCTAGCTCGCTTCGCTCGCTGGCATTTTAATGATCTTAACCTTAACCAATACCGATTATATTACTATTCTTAAGAAAGGAAATATGTTTGCATCTTGTCTCGCTACCCCAAGTTTATGTTATTCTTCTACTCATTAATTGTTAGTTAGGCCTATATAACTGCAATGATTCCTGAGCGGCAAAGTTGACCTAAAATAGATGAATTTTCAGGAGATAAATGCCTGTGATCCTAAACCTATTCGCAATACACTCTGTGAGAACGGAAGATGTCGATAGATATCATTGTACGTTACTAAATCATGAGAAGAGAGTAGTATGAACATGATAAGCCGGTCTCACTATTAAAAAATAAAAACATTTTTGCTCGCTCATAAATTCTAGAAACGAAACAAGATGATTTCAATCAACAATCACTGTTATTCCCGCAGCAGTCTATGCCTTTTTTTTTGCAGCGACGTGTCCGACTATCCTCGAAATAATTCTGCAGGGAGTGTACATGATAAGATCAATAAGGGAATTTTGTATATTTTTTTCCTCGCTTGCGACGCTCGCTCATATAAAGAATTATTTAGGAAGGCAAACGAATTGGACATGCCAGGCAGGTGACCAAATGCATTTTCTATATCTTGGCCTGTGGAGTCTTTATTTCCTTGCTCGCTTCGCTCGCTCTTTAGGAACAGGGTGGTTTTGGACAGCAAAAGTTTTGCCAGTGAGGTATAAAGCGAGGTGGCCAAGAAGACAATTTAAATATGCCAGTCTAGGGTGTATTTTGATGACAATTACAGCAAGAAGTGGTTATTTTAGGCTCGCTCGCCAATAGTAGATGTGTATTTTCGAAAGTCCCTATCGCGCTCGCGCCTCTGTGTGTGTGTGTGTGGGGGGGGGGGGGGTATCCCCTCCCCCTCTCAGTCGCTTTGCTCAAACTCTGGTATATATCCTCCAAGCCCCCAGTAGCTCCCCCCCCGAATCGTTTGCTCTAGAACCGTGCCGGCCCCCTGGAATTTACCCCTTAGTTAGCACAATTATATAGGCCCAGAATATGAAGGTGCTGCACAGCTCAGTGCCCCCCCCCCCCCCACACACACACACAGACACCACACACACTGTCAAGTACCCAATAAGGTGTGCTTTTTTCTCTATAAGGCATACATGTGCGAGCACACTTTTCAAATCTGATGAGTGCATATTTATAAATAGCTATCTCACTTGGATAGAACCCCTTAACCCCCATGTAAAAAAATACCATGGGTACCATTGTACTTTGAAAAATAATCTTGAAATCATGATGATTTGACAGTACTTTCATGGTTTGATTGTAATCTTGTCAAAGGAATTTAGTCTTTCTATAAGTGACCTTTTTATTCCCCTTCTGATGCCCTATCTTATTATGTTGCGATTTTCTAAAAAAAACAGAAAAAGGAGATACTTCAGGCATTTCTGGTAGTACAAGTATAGCAGGACCCATACGTACTCGTAGTGGTAGGATAGTGAAACAACCTGTATTGTTTACTTTTAAGCTTGTAAATAGACTATTTTGTACTTATTATATTATATCATTGTATACTATGTATGCAAACATTTTGTTTTCTAGTTGGTTATAGTCTACACATGTACATGTACATATACATTGCTTGTGTTCTGAACTTTCTTACTACAAACCTATTATTATTATGTCATTATCTTTGTACAAGAAAAGTTCAGAAGTCATGTATTGTTATTTATACTTTTGTTTGAACTCTCATACCCCGAGAAGGGGTCAAAGAGTCAATAAATTCTACAAATTCTACAATCTTAACCCATTGAATAACAAGCTTGAGATAACTTGGGCTGGGGTCTATCAAATCATGCTCAATGGGTCAACTGATCCTTCAAATCTGATGTGCCTCTTTTGCTTCTGCCAAGTGCCCAGGCGGCCCTCTTCTTCCCTTATATTAGGTGCATCAGCCCATTTCACCTCCAAGTGCCCCCTATCACTCTTTACTGCAAATCTAACAATCATCCCGATAAATTTCTCCTTTTGTTATGCAGTGAAACTTCTTACAGTGAAGACATATGCAGCATAAAATTAACTCATTACTGCATATCAGGAATCTTGTTTTAATTATCAGGATAAGAAAAAAATAAACAAATAATATAAAAAGCCGAGACCAGCAAAATTACCTTATTCTTCAGGTATCTGGTTATACCGAAGCTCTTACTTACTACATGATCTGTCCCTTTTCCCTTCAGACAATTTCCCCTTTCCACCAGGCCTCTCATAAGTGCCTACTTTGAAATCTTATGGATGAAAAACTAAATAGAACCTATATTGTTTTCAAATTAGTTGCTAGTTATAAACTCCATTCCATTCTCAGAAATTATAAACTCTCGTTTATTTTCAGAATTATTACCACTACTTCATTAAGAATTATGAACCGCCTTGTTAGGACATTTGTGTTTCAGATTTTTTTTTTCTCAAAGTATGAATATGAACCTTTGAAAAATACTTCTAAAGAGGAAGTACCCCTGAAAAAAAAAAAAAAAAATCTTGATGCCCCCTGCAGTAAGTGTTACTCATCTTGTGCCACCCCTCCCCCTCCTGAAAACAGCTACGGTATTCATACAAAAAGAAAGATCAATGAGAAAAACAGATGATTCATACAGCATTTGATGTATTTTATTATCATGCATTCTTCAAATGTAACATTGAAATAATTTTTAATTTTTGACATTATAGTACAGCATCAGGAGACCTATACATATACACTCCAAATCTTAATGATATGTTAGCCTTCATAATCATATCAATCTCTCATTACAACTGGCAATTTTATAACTCAATATCAAATACAGAATTTTTATCAATTAACATTTCATTTTCAACTCATATCTTGGTCCAAGTTTTGGCATATCAAGAATTTGAATGATAAATTAATAGAAAATGATCGAAATAGCTCTCTTGCACAAAGAGTATTTAAACTATAACCATTTCAATTACAAACACAGTTGAGATGTTACTCAAATTGTTAAATAATTAAAAAAATACTTTAATAAAAAATAACTAGATGTACCAAGAAGAAACAAATTGTCTGGTACAATATGTGCATTCGAAAACAAGGTGTGTGACATAAAACCCTGTGTAAACAGGTGTTAAATACCTAAATTAATGTGTTTCAACAAAATACTATATAAAAATTCATAACTGAATAAGTGAAGATGTAATGATTTTGCAGCCAAGGAAGTTCATTGCTTGATGTCTGCACAAAGCTTCATAAACAGTTGTAGACATCACTTTAAAAAAAACCCACAGTTGTAGACAAGGCTTATGGAAGAAAATGAGAAACAATGGCCCTGAGAGTAGACCTATTGCATAATGGTAAGCCTCCAGTAATGAACTTTATGATAAGTTAGGATGTGTTCATAGCTTGAGTGAAAAACCAGAATCAGCATTTTGAAATATCATTATGAAACACAGTTTTGGAAGCTGCATACCCTGTTTATATCTTTTTTCTCCATTATGAAACCATGTTTTTGAAACGTGCACACCTCTTTTATGAGTTTTTATCAAAACTCTCCTTTAAAACCATGTTTCCACATAATAAAGCTGCAGAAACAATTAACCCAGAATTTTTTCAGCAAAAACATAACAAGATCCCGGATCTGGCCTGAGATATAGAGCTATTAATGCACCCTTAAATTATTTACTGTTTGCAAGTATACACCTCCTTTCCTTCCAACAATTCATCTGTTGAAAAAGTGGTGTGAAAAGGAAGGGAAAAATGCTACAAACCAAAAGATAACATGCATGTCCAGTAAGCCTCTTGTAGGTATTCCACTAAAATTTACATGTATTATTTGTGGTAACAGTGGTAGTCATAGATCATCAAAATAAGAATACTGGTACATGTGTTACATGTGTTAACAAATGAATATAAAAAAAAAGAAAATTACACAACAAAGCAAAAACAAGTATTTCTATTCAAGCTGGCTTATAGCATAGCAAATGATAGAAAGAAAGAGAGAAAGAGTGGGGTGAGATAAAGCTTTAAAAACATTAAAAATGGCCTGAAACTAATAAGTAACCCTCAAACGCAAAATGACCAATGAGTCACAAATTTCCCTTTTTACAAGTTTGATAAAGTTTGAAAGCTTAGAGTCAAAGCTTTTGAATGATATTGTGCTCACCTTGTCTACCTTATGCATACCTTTAAAATTACAATGAGAATGAGAGCTTGTCAGACAGGCTAATCACTAGAACAATGGAGAAAACAGGATGTAAAGTGGAGTGACCATTCAGAGTGCACTGTAACTGGTGTCATTTTGGCTGTCTCACTAAAATTTTGAATGAAAGCTCCCTATTGACCGTGAAGGGATTATCACATCAGGCTCAAACTTTGACTAGTTTTAAAAGCCACAGAGTGAGTAAATTCTAAGTTATGAGGTTTTACGCAGCATGCTGGCATACATTTATTTCAAAATCTCCCCAAATGGTAATCTTAAATCAAAAGAAAAACACATTTCTACATTGCAGATGGCCCCCAAATATGGTCAGATGACAGACCAATAAATGATCTATCAGAAAATGTAAGCTAAATAACCTAAAATGAACTTTTTAACCCCAAGCTCCCCTACAGAGAAATACTCTGAAACTTCCATTACTACTTAACAATCACCTTATGATGGACGGCCACATACGGAATTTGATCATAGTCTCTCCACTAGTGCCATTTGAATGTGAAGGTAGCTTAGCGAAATGGAGGGGTGCGAAAAGATGCATTCGGAACAAAAACAATACAGACAACAATATGCATTTTTTGTTCTTATGCACGTTTTCACACAACAATGTTTGGCTATTAAAGCTTCCTGTATACCTAGGTTGCTTTTATCATAAAGCACTGGTATTTTTATTAGTAGTTGCTTTTTTACCCCCAGTTTCTGTGCAACATTGTCATAAAGATATATTTGCGCTGGTGAGCGGAAAAACATAAAATAAACCATACAAAAGTAGCAGATGGTGATTTAAAACACCTAATCTGAAGTTCTGACTCATTATTACCACTTCCCTGGGTATTTTTCTACCAGTTAGTGGAACTATTTTGAATGGGACTTATAAATGTCATTAGTATTCTTTAGATATTGATTCACTCCAATGAGTAAAATCAATGTTCCTCACTCCCTCTGACTATATTGCACATAAATCCTTCAAATTAAAACAAACAGAACATATAACACAACTCATATCTCTTGAAAGTGCATGGATTATTAACATGAGGAATATTCCTTAAACATGTATCTCAAGTCAATCATGATATAAAATTTCCATCTTATTTACATATGTACAGGTATCTCCACTCAATCTCTTATTTACAAATAATATTAAACATTCAAAATCAATTCATCACCAGCATCACAAGGATCTCAAGATAGTTGTTTTCATACTAATTCTCCAATACATCCCCTGTCATCAGCAACCCTTCGGCATTAATTTTTGTGTATAAGGATATCACTGGAATAAGGATACTGGTGGAACAAATAAATTTGCAAACAAATGGCATGACATTTGTACCAAATCATATGGTTTATGGAAAGAGCTTAGCAGACCTCCCCCCCCCCCCCCCCCCATTCATTTACTGGGGACATAACTTGAAACTACCTAAGACCATTTCAATACTTAGATATCTTTTAAAAACAGCAACTATTGATACTAAAAGTAATATATTTTCAAGAGCCTAGCACTAGATTAACACTAGGTAAAGTAAGTACCGTATATGTAATGCCCCGATCAACAGTTAACTTGAATTCATGTGTAGGGGCACTTTCTGAAATCGTAGCCTTTCGTATTCTTTAAACAGAAATGCTTTCAATATACAGGCTTACCTTAAATTGATGCATATTACAGTTAAAATATGTTTGTAGATGAAAGAGAATACTGAAATGGGATTAACACAAACAATAAAAAATACAACATAACAAAATATTTCAATCATCATGCTAAGAAATGAATACATACTTCAACATGTAAACTACATGGACAAGGTATAAAAATGATGGAGTTTCACATAATGTTGTAATAATATTATGTCACAGGAAATACAGACATATATTTCCTGAACGTTAAAAGAGAAAGAAACAGCAGCATTTCAGGTTTTGAGTATTTGGTCGAGAAGACTTTAAAGGAGTAAAATAACAAAAAATTAAAATAAATAAAAAGCATAACAAAAGTATCAAAAAAATTGCACAAACTGCACAATTTTTAAATCAATATTACAGGGGAGCATTTCATCACGTGTCTTGTCAATGATGTTTACTGACAACTGTTATAAGCTACTGAAATCCTTGCGTCTGATTGGCTGAGAGCAAATTTGTCAGTAAAAACCACTGATAAGACACTTGATGAAATGACCCCCAGATCTCCTTTATAAAACACACTCATTTGTCCAAAAAGGACAATCTTTTCAGGACATTCTGACATTTTACAGAGAGAAAGAAAACATTGTACAGCAATAATAACAAAACCATATTGCTATAATGTAATTGACATGAAAACCAGATATAACTTTGGCATTTAACACTTGGAGTAAAACAATATGGGAAGACAAGAAATGCTTAACAAAACATGAAACAAAATAATGAAGGACAATTTTGTTCCTTGGAGTTGCATATATGCGGCAGGAAAATAATTCAAAGGAAACAAAAAATTGTGCATACAAGGTGAGAGTCTGATGCTAAACGCATTGCAGATGACCCTGTCAGGTAGATCTATCTCACCTAAATCTTGGCCAGGATCTTACTTCCTTGCCCCAAGAATTGTTCACCCTCTTGTCAGGTCAGTCAGGGTACTCTTTACTTGCCATGGATCTAGACTCTGGGCCCGGGTGCATAAAACTTGTTATCAATAACAAGTTGCAATAACTGTTATAAGCAACTGAAATCCTCAATGTGATTGGCTGAGAGTAAATTTGTCATAGAAATGTGGCAGTTGTTACTGGAAACAAGTTTTATGAAACAGGGCCCGGGACTACCACATTTGTCTGCTAAGTGAATGCTTTAACTTTTTCATTATTTGACAACTGTATTTCAGAGCTGAAATTTTAATTATTTCCCCTCAATAATTTTTTAAAGTAAAATTACATGTAATTGTTTACTTGATCAACTCATGCAGGAAAACTCTTTTTGTTTAAAAAAAAAAATGTTTGGTTTCTAATAACACATACATGTGCAAAAAGTCAAATGTGGTAGTTTACTGTATGTTACAGTGAATGGCTGACCAAAGTGAGTAAAGAGTTAACAGACTGCTACAGGCTAAGCTGTAATCCTGTACAACCTGTTTCAGCACCCTTCTGGTAACTTTCATACCTGGAGGAGGCCATCTATGGCTTAAATAGTGCGACTGGATGCTGGCAGACATCATTTTGCTGTCAAGTCACTGTTTGACAGGATGATGTTTTCCTTAATCTCAAAGCTTTAACATGTTTAACCCACTGAACACTAAGTCCAAGATAACTCAGTATAGGGTCTGGGGAAAATACATGTTATACTGAAATCCCATCATGCTCAAAGGGCTAAGTCTTAAGAATGATGCCTTTTTCTCCAATCAAGTGGCTTTTTTCACTATTACTTTCTTTCCATGTTATTTTTCAAAAACACAACTTTATACCATTATCATTACCAGGCTACAGAAGAAATGCTGGCCGATTTATTCCATGAGAAATCCTAGTCCGCTTTGGGTTAAAGCATGTTGTCAACTTTGTAAGAATAAAAGTACATGCAGTATGACACCTACAATTTATAACAGACCTTGTGAGTTTCATTCACCAATGCTAAGTTTGTTTTAATTGCACTTGTAGCAAACATGAGCATTGTAAAGGCAAGCAATAGCACCTTGTTAATCTGAGTTTTTCATTATCAGCTGTTGACTGTTGAACTAAACTTGGCATAACTGGTTGCAAACTCAAGTTTGTTAGATGGTACATGTACCTCTCTCACAGGAATACGAGAGACATTTAGCATTCAAGCTGGAGTTTTCAAGCAATCAAACTTGAGTTTCCAACATTTTTTTAAAAAAATTGGATTTAAATAGCACCAATACACATGTACATGCACTGAGTTAATATCTCAGAGCACCAGCATAGCCAAGATTCTATTTTAGGGGAGGGTAGTGTGTTTCTGAGAATTACATATTGAGTGTGTGAAGCATGTTCCCTAGGGAGGTGGGATGTACACAACTGAGAGAAACTAGCAAAAGAAGGGCGTCACTTTGTAAAGTGATCTTCCACACTTGAAAACAACATTTTTTTTTTCATTCTGTTTGAGATTCTGCCCCTCCCTCTACCCCCTCCCATTTTACCAAAAAAAAACAACAACAACAAAACCCTGAAATCATCTTGAATGGAGAGAGGACTTTCCCCTTGAAAAAAATTATTCAAAATGATTGAATAAGATGATGAAGTCTAAATCAAACAAGTAAACTTAATGATGATTTTGGAATGCATGTTATCAATTAAACAGTAATAGACAAAGCATTAAAATATTTCTTCTTTTTTTTTCAAGTTTTAAGAAAGATAGCAAACAGTCTTTATTCTATTTTGAGTATTTTTTTTTTTTATATACCATGAGTTTGCAAACTTTTGCACATAAATGTAGCTTTTTATCTTGCACAATTTCACAGAACATTCTACTGTCTTCAAAGTTCTTTGAGCATGTTTAATGACATGAGTTTGCAAACTTTTTTTGCACATTAATGTAACGTTTCATCATGCACAATTTCACAGAGCATTTTACTGTTCTCCAGAGATAAAATCCATTCAAGACGGATATACCAGTGACGTGTCCTTCTCAGTGAATGAGTATCAGCAACTAGCTCAATGCAGAATTTTTTACAATCACAGTACACGGCATGGAAGAAGCACATACATGTATAATTCAACATTGCACATGTGCACTTTTGAGTTTGGTGAGATGTTCAGAGCATTGACTGACACCCTCATGCAAAGTAACCCAAACTATAAGCAAAAAATGTGAACAGCTAGGCCTCTGCTGGATGAATCTTCTTTAACATCACCTCTCATCCAGTCAGCATTGCACTCTCAATTTGTGAAAGGATTCCTTACTGGTCATCAGAAATGCAATATTGCTTGAAGAAGACTGTTTTCCTAAAAATGTACATCATTACAAAGGGTCTGTGACCTTTGACCTAAATCAGGGTCATAGTTTTGTATTCTCTTCCTCGCCTTTACCCATCATGCCGTAGAGCACGTGTCGTGCATAGGAGAGTCGGGTGTGAAGTGCCTTTGTACAGCCATGATGGGTGATGTGGAGCACACGATAGGTTGTTGGGGTGCGGGATTCGTTGATGTACGTCACAAGATGATCGCTGTTGTTGTGGCTTAGAATGACCTTGGTGTGATCTTCAAAGAAGTTGACCTGTAAGATGGTATCAAAACAGAAACCATAAAATGTTTATCATGAGAAAAAGAGGAAGGGGTTTTATTCTACTCCAGTCTCCACTCTAAGTTTACCAATTATAGTAAAGATTAAGGCCACTTATCAAAAGTCTTGTCCTGGGTGTTTGATCGTTTTCTCCACGACCATTCTTGTAAATCGGCTTTCCCGATCCCCTGTTGTTTTGTCTAAGGAGAAACAGGAGGATCGGAGGGAAAAAGACGCTGAGCGAGAAAGACGCTAAAAGCTGCGTTCCAAATTGGATCTGACTTTTGACAAGGGGCCTAATATCTTACAGCATATGTACAGGTACCTATAAAAGTGCATGGTTACTTCTGCACTTTTCAGTTCCACTTCTCTGAACAAGGTTGGGGAGAGTTCACCCTCCTAAGCAAGGATAGCTCAAAATAGTCCAGTAAAGCAAAGATTAGTGTTTCAAAGTTCCTGTAAATGCGAATGACTATTTCATACCTGTATCTGATACAGGTATGAAATAGTCATTCTATTCTAATACTATTACCATTACGGAGGTACAGAGTAATATGCTCTTTCCTGTTCTTTTCCACTTTACAAAATAACGCCAGTGAGTTGATCAAATTACCAGCACCACCCTAATCACCACCTCGCCATTTTAGAGAAGCTCTCAAACAGCTTTTAAAGCTTAATACCTCTACATGTAACCATGGATATGAATGGTTATGTCATACCTGTAATGTACCATTACTGAGGTACATAGTAATAGCTTTTCCTGTTCTGTTCCATTTCTCTAGATAAGGTTGAGCAGAGTTGACAGGACCCGGTTTGTCGACTCCTTTTCTCTTGGGAGAGGGTGACCTTATACCATCCTTCTTGTCAGAATCAATACCCTGTCCAAACAGATCAAATTATGTTACTATCAATTTTTTTTTTCTGTGGAAACTGGAAATCTTTTTTTGGAATTTTCTGCAAAGAGATGTTTCCTATAATTTGGTAGCCATACAGTACATGAAGCTATATTACAAAAGAAAATATATCAAAATAATGCTGTATATCAAGCGTACACAAATCAAGCCAATACAAAATGAATTTGGTTTACACGAAAAGGCTCTATACATGTCTATGTACTATACTGTATACATGACAATTATTTTCACCACCAAAAATCTAATCCTTATTACAGATCAAATAAACCGGTTAGAATCACAAAAAGAAATGGAAAATACATTCACACATAATACAAATCTTTAATTTATGAAAAGCAAAAGAAATTTAATTAAGCCTACAGATCTTTGACACAGGCAACAAACAATCAAACACAGAGTATAGCTATAATTAAAAAAAAAAAAAATATTTTGTTAAGGTTTAAAAAAAGGCTGATTAAACAGAAGGTGCAATATCACAAGACCAAACCATAGACCCAAATGACCTCAGATGACCAGAGGAACCAGATTATAAAGAACACTGGCCACACTTCCATTATTCTAATGTTCTTTTCTCTTAGCCCACACAGGAAAGGTTTCATTGCCACAAGGTAATTTCCATAAAGAGTTTGTTATTATGAGGTTTCACTGAGAGAGAAAAGCAACTACTAAAACAGCCACTTATCTATTCCACCACTGCAATATCACTTGATAAACCTGTTGGTTAATGGAACTGGGTGGCCCTAGTAATAAGTCTATGGACAATTCAGTTGTCAATGGGTAAAAAGCTCATGTACAGTTTTGGTGCCAAACAGAAAACTGGCATGAATGTGATTAAATATGGTCTCACATTGTGTGAGACTCCTGTGGCCCAAGATCCAAATGATTTTTTGCCTTTCATTTGTTTAATATTCTTTGAGGAGCAAAGATCTTCACAGCATCTTTGTTTTACTTTCATCTTGCTGCTGAGCAGCTAAAAACAAAACAATAAAATCTGATGAAAAGTTTTTGAGGGTCTACGAGAAAGAGAGAATTCAGTATTCAATGGGTTAAAGTTAGAGATGGGTCAAGTGAGATACTGACCTGTTACACATGTACAAGTAGTAGATAATGTCAGACAAAATACACTCAAAGACTACTACAAAAAACTACAACTACAACAACTACTACCGTACTAAACTACTACAACCACCACTAATCTAATGCGCCACTGGAACAGCATAACGATATGCTACCTGAGGTGAGTTAGTGATTGGTGAAGTGCATGTATCTCCATACCCTAGGTCAGCTGCTGGACCCTAGGGAGTCAACGGGAATGATGCATGATGGGATGAACAAATGAGATTATGTGACAAGGATGATAATGATACTATGCACAATCACCAAGCATGGACAAAAGTGCACAACCTGAACGAATGTTCTTGTTTATTTTTTATTTTAAGGTACTGCTTAATGTACAGAGACAAAAGCTGACAATTCTTGCAACTAAACCAGATTAAGTAGTGCCTCTAGGGTGGGCAGGAGGGGAGGGGGAGACTGATTTTCTTGTATCCTACAGCAATACCTGAAAACTAACCTGTGAGATGCAAATTTACTCCCAAGACAACTACCCATTGCAAATGCTCTAAGGACAACAACCTCCTATGACGCTTCCCACCCACCCCCTGAAGAAATAAAAATGGGGTGAGGATAACTCTTTGTATTATCCTAGGACAGCTTCCTTCAAACAATATGTGACCCTCCACCACAAAAACAACCAATAAGCTGGAAATTTGGCATTTTGTCATAGTTTGAAGCTCGGACTTTAAGCTTTTGAATGGTATATAGCTTGCCTTGTCAGGACCATGCAAACACTTTGAAACTGCAATGAGAATGATAGCTTGTCAGACAAGCTAATCGCTAGAATAATAGAGAAAACAGGACGTAAAGATAAGTGACCATTCATGAGTGCCATACTGGTGTCCTATTGCCTGTCTCACTAAAAGGATGAATGAAAACTCCCTAGCATTGACTATGAAGGATTATCACATTACGCTCAAACTTGGACTAGCTTCAAAGGAGATTATACTTTTCTTCTTTACATTTTAAACATCAAAGAGTGAATAATTTCTCAGTTACACACACATTTTAATGTGAAGGTTTTACCAGCATGCCAGACACTTGTATGGGAAATATATCAGGAGGTTATCAATAATGGCCTGAAAACCAGTGTAATAAGAGGGCAGGAAAATTCTAAAACTCACAAAGCGGATGAATTAGAGAAGCCCAACATCCAATTGTTAAAAACTTGACTCAGTAACTAGTGTAACATTGCACATTAAAGAGGATTATTCTAAGCCAACATCATATGACTTGAAATATGATTCATTGTGGTTTCTAGAAGTCTGCATGGACAACTGCCCCGGGGGGAAGGGGGGGGGGGGGAGAGGGGGGTCCTACAACCTAGATATCACTGAATGCACATATTACCTGGATACCTGGACCATGAAAGGAAGTCATCTTCCCCACTTTGTTTATTATCAAAAGAAATTAAAATGGCCACAGGAAAAGTATTTGCCCATAGCAACTACTACACATACTTGCAAACCTCTGAACATGAGATATTATCATTCATAACTAATTACCAATGCCAATAAGATAAATCCCCAGTTTGCTGGTATGAAAGAGAGGATCAAATAATTCCTGAAAGAAGCTCTCTTCATCCATTACTAACCTTGATAAGGTGTTCATCCATGTAGGTAGCAAAGTAATCAAGTAGTGTGACCTTCTTGGACAGCCTGCTAGGGACAGAGCTGAGGGGAAAGGAATGCACCTTGCTGTCTGTTGATAAATATTGCACTGAACTGAAAAGAGAACCAAGAGAAGACAGACCATCAATACACTGTTTTACAGTGTGTCACTCAACATCATTCCCCAAGAAATTTTAACAAACTAAATTTGACAGAAACAAAGTATAGCTACCTTGTACAAGTAAGAGCTCAATGTATCTGCCAATTAATCAACATTATTTTTCATAAATTAATTGACATGAAATCCAATACAGTCAACAAAGTTAAAGTAATTCTTGAATTCTTGTTGAACAAAAATACCTTTTGATTCTATATAGAGTACATGAAGCTGTTAATGAACATCTTATAACCAGTTAGCAACTGGAACAAGATGGTCCCTGTATTAGTCAATGGGAATAAAATAATTTAGTACTCAACAGGTTAAGGCCCCTGTATAACCCCTTTGATTTCATTTTGCTAAAATATGATGAAGCACGTTCTGGTGGAAACTTTTTTTTTTTGCTTGAACTGTTGTCGAACGAACCCCTACAGCCTTATCTAAATGTTAATGAAAATGACCACTACAAACTATGGACTCTTATCCTTAGACCTTGGTCACCACAAATATATTATACATATAGTGCATGCTCTGGAGTTGAATATACCGTAATATGTGCATCCATAGTTTTAGAATTTCTCAAGTGCATTAAATGTCATCGAGGCCGTAGGCCGAAGTGATATATAGTGCATGAGAGAAATTCTTTATCTATGGATGCACATTTTATGGTATATTTGACGACAATGAGCATGTACTATGCATTATATAAGATGGGAATCGGAGCTCTCAAAACTATAAACATTGCAACATCCGTTGATAAAGTGCAACAAACTCCGTATTATCGATAATTTGTAAGTTATCCGATACATTTTCCTATGGGATTTTGTACACAAATTAGCATGCTATATAAAGCATTATATGCCACAGTCGTGGCCATATAATGAATTACGCAATGGCATCTGACCAATCAGAAACCTTGTTTTAAATAACCCATCTTATATATCTATATATGTACCTACCTTCTATCTGGCGTAAAGCTAATTCTTGATTTGTCGTTGAACATGACCCCTACAACCTTGTTTGAGAGCTGGTAGCCGAAGCCATACTTGTTGGAGTAGTCAACCCACTTGATGACCCAGACTACCTCACTGGGGTTTGGCTTGTATTTGGGTGTAGTCCTGTGGTCTTCTGCAAAATGGGGAAGACAAAGGCAACGCAAAGAAAATAGTTTAACAGCATGTTCTGCCTACCTTCCACTTCGAAAATTAGGAATGAATATTTCATATGCTTTTACACAGAATTTTAAAACATACAGAGTGCCGGATCAAACACTACCATTGGTTTGAAGTCACCCAATATATTGTCTGCTTGGAGCGAGAAGGGTGGTAAGTCTGTCTGTATGAAATGAAATGGGTTAATGCCCTTCTGGCTCCGAACAGACAATATTTACATGTAGTGCAGACAGCATTGCAAACCTATTCTACTACAGACTATTGTCTTCACTAAAGTACAAAAATAAATACAGTCTGAATAATCCAAGTTAAAAGAAGATGCTCAGTGTATCAATGAAGTTTAATTTTCAAAACAAAGAAAAAATATGCTAAATTTGTCACCTTTTGGCATGTGTTCTAGGCACGTATTCAGCATCTCATAGACCTTGTCCATGGAACAGATAGGTACGCTCTTCACCATGGTAACAGCTGTTAGGGAGGAGAATAACACTTGTGAATGTGTGAAAGCAAGGATATAGATGAGACAAATATTTGCCATGTGTGGAACCAAAATTCACACAAATCTAAAGTTCATAATATAAAAAAATATAGGACAAAAAGTGCTTAATTTATCACACAAGACAAACATTTGCGATGTGTAGTCCCGAAATCCACACTAATTTAAAGTCTAAAATGTCACAAAAATATAGCACAAAAAGTGCTAAATTTGTTAGGTGTTGGAGATAAATGTACATGTAGGATTAATATGATGCTTCATATTTGGCATCTATCTGCAAACTACCAGACCTTTCGTTCCACTGAAGACTTTACATCCTGCAATATTGGCAAATCATATGACCATTCAGACCTCATAAGAAAGAATTTTCATTCCTGAATTTTCTCATCAAATGCTAGCTCCAACATACTTCTTCAAAACTCATGTTGTAAACAAGTGTTATATAATGAATATTTTCAGTCAATTTTAATTAACTTACCTGCACTTCCCTTCTTTATGATATTCACCATGGCTGTCTTGATTGCAGAGGTCACCGACTATTCAGAACCTCAATCAGGAAGAATTTACTTTTTAAAAATTTCCTTGAATACTTCTCTTTCTAATGTCCAGGTAAATGCATTTCTTTAAAATCTGATTCTAGACTTGTCATCTACACACAAATATCAAAGAGTATCTCAACTGGTTTGAATCAACCTAACATATGTGCCTTGAGCCCTCCACAAAGTGGATTTGGCGCAATATAAGTTACATTTATTATTAGGATTAACCTACCTGCACTTCTTTTCTCTATCACATTCACCATAGCTGTCTTGATTGCGGAGGTCACAGGGGTGATAGGTCGCGTTCCTGCTATCCTAGTCCTCAGCTTGGGTTGACTGGAAGGTTTGCCTGAGTTTTGCTGATGTATATGTAAATACAAAAGAATAAAGTTATTTCAATGACGAATTTCAATATTGGGTTATTCCGTGCAATGCATTCCTTGCAAATGGATAAATTTCTTATGTCGTACATGACACCTATTTCAGCTGAACTTGATGTATAACTGAAAATTTACTGATCCTGTCAAATTCAAATATATTCAGTAACAATGGCAAACTTTCTTAACACATTAAACCATTGCCACACAAAAAAGAAGCTCCATTTTTTAAAGAAAATTTGGGCAAAGATGATTGAAAAAACCCCAACAGAAATAAGAATATCATAAGAGGAAAGCCCTCAGTGAAATATTTTTTACAAAACAAACATTTTTCAAAGAATAGCAAATTTGATCACACCTTGTTTTCCTCCAAAGTGAATACCTATCCAAGAAACAGAGAAAGAAAATCTTGCCTAGGAAGATGAGTTGCAGCAAATAACCAACTTGCAAATTTCTCTGTACTGACAGGCCAGTTTTATGCCATTGTAGGTGAATACACTCTTTTACTAGAAGTCTTATTTTCTTCAAACTTCTTTTATGCTGTTTGCCTGTATATTCTGCTTCTACTGGAAGCACATTATTCTTGGACAAGTTTGCCTTTGAGTCTGGTTAATTCTGTGAAAGGGTATGAACTCACTGAATTAGTTCCTGATCCCTGCTTGCTGCTATCATTATTAATCAGTTCAGACAGCGGCGCGGTCACGTCTCTCCTCTGCAACGTGCTTTCCCGTTTTAACCGACAGAACTCATTTGTGACAAGGTCTCCCTTGCGATCGCTGATCAGGACCTTGGTAATCGGAAAGTCCGGCGCTGTCACACATGCCGTTGGTGATAACGTCTCCGGAACAAAACCCTGCGTAAAGAATTCATGATCAATGACCACCTCTAACGGAGGTCGTTCCTCTGGATCTGAGGATAATAAGTCTGAGATGATTTCCTTGGCGACAGGGGAAAGGGTTTCCGGGAAGTGATATTTATTGTGCTTGATGCGTGCATAGGTTTCCTTGAGTGAGCTGGTTTCAAACGGAGGTCTGCCCACCAACATTGTGTACCTGGAAGAGAAAACCAAGATATGATTAATACCTGTCCAGGTTCATTTCCATCACTGCATATGTATCATATTGCACTGATTTTAATAAAAAGTATGGAGGAAAACATCATCATAATTATTTGAAATTTACTCAGAAAGATAACAATCAAAAGCAAAATGTAATAAAGTTTCTTTGTTCAATTACACGTTTGTATCTCATTAGTGCCTTGAAAAATATGCATGTATCCCTAAAAAACAAAAATGCACACATTTAGAGATACATGAACATGTATATATACATGTACACCCGTTCCATGATGTCTTTTAGACCATTTAAGATGAACAAAAGCAAACTAACAAAAAAAAAAAAAGAGCAAAAAATCCCAAGTTGATCTTTTTGAAACAACCTTCTGCGAAAGCTTCCCTTATTTTGGAAAATCATGAATTCATATCATGTCTTGATTACAATTCCATCTGTATGAGCCTGGCACTAATTTACAATCCATGTCCCATATGCACATTCCTGATGAACAACTGACATTGGGTGCTTTTCCACTAGCCCAAGCATGGTAATGTCGAGCTTGAGATTTTGGACCGGTCAACATTTCCCGCAGAGAGTTTCAAGTTTTCTATCTTACATGTACATAAGGCCAAGATAAGCAATTCCACCTACTCGAGGAATGAAAGGTACCATGCATATGCATCCAAGTTATAGTTCCAATTTAGCCTATTATAAAGTGACTCACTGGCAGGCTTTCTCATGAACAAGCCCTACATGTAAATTTGCTTGGGATCAAATAAATATGTACCCCACTATTTGCACTTTGACTTTGATTCAGCTCAGGCTACATTTATTTGTGAATAGGATAATTTTCACTAACTTAGACAGCTTAGCAAAATGTGGTGGCATGAAAAAGATGTGCCTGAAACATAAACAATACAACAATATGCATTATGTGTTCCAGATACATCTCTCTGTTAATGCTCCCTCATCAGAATTTCACAAACTATTTTGTGGACTCCTGCTGATGAAAGCAGGCCCACATGGCCTTGAAAAAGTTTGGGTGCATTGTGCATACATGTACTTTTAAAAAGTCAAATAAAACAGCTGCTAAAAGCACAATAAAACAGATATGGCCTATGGAGGGAAGTGTTTACGGAGAAGGTCACAAATACAGGAAGATGCAAGTTCCTTCCCGATATGAATTTACAAAATGAACTGCACGAGAAGGATTTGATTTGGAATAGAGATAATGTGTTTGATAATCAAACAGAGTGGAATCACACAAGTATTTCCTTTGAAGCTTCATATGAATCTAGATTTGTCACTTATAGTCATTAATTGAGTGACCAGGATAATAAAACCTGTAGAGCATTTAAAAACATGGAATTAAGTGCTACATAAATGTAAGTATTCTTCTTCCCCCTCCCCCCGACCGTCTCCCCCTCCTCCTCCTCCTTTTTCTTTGTCTCCCCCTCCTCCTCCTCCTTTTTCTTTTTCTCCTCCTCCTCCTTCTTCTTCTCCTCCTCCTTCTCCTTCACTTCTTTTCCTCTTCCTCCTCCTCTTCTTTCTCCTCCTCCTTCTTCTTCTCATTCTTCTTCTTCTTCTTCTTCTTCTTTGTCTTCTCCTTCTTCATAATTATTATCATTATCATCAATCAAATAAAATGCACTTACATGATGCAACCTAAGGCCCAAACATCAGCTTCAAAGCTGTGTCCTATCTTACCCAGGACTTCTGGGGCTATGTAGTTTGGTGTGCCACACATTGTTCTGGAGAAAGGAAGAGAATGGGAAAACATAGAGATCATTACAATCATAATAATCATTTGCCTTGCATAGTGATACATGTAGCACAGTAGAATGACACATTATTTGCATTTAGAAAGGGTTACAAGAGAGAAGAAATCACAATGGAGATAAGGAAACATGGACAACAGACAATATTAAGAGGGGCAGAACAAGATCTAGAAAGGAAAATACATATGAAGAATGAGTATGGAGGAAAGGAGAAGGAAAAGAGAAAGAGAAGGGGGGGGATTGAAAGAGAATACAGGTAAAGAACGATAAGAGATAGACTGTAGACACAGAGAATGGAGAAAGGAAGAAAGAGATTATAGGAACTACCTGAATGTGGAGAGAAAAAAGACTAAAACAAGCAGAGAGAAAGGTAAATGTAAATAATTAAAAAAAAAGGAAATATTACAAAACATATGCTAAGGGCTAGAATGGTGCAAAATTTATATTACTATAGAGTTCAAACCCTTTAGCCCTGAGCAAATGACAGATTCATATAAATATTAAATAGCAAGACAGACAGATACACGGAATTGCCATTGTCAGAAGATAAGAATACAAGATAAGAAAAAAAAATTTCCATGATAATGCCAATTTGAAGAAGAAAAGATGATTTGCAAAGGCCTTCAGGAAATCCTTTACCTTGGTGACGTAATGATACAGATTTCATATAAAACGGAATCATCACAGTAACAAACTGTATACTCTGTTACAAACTTTCTTCAAATGACCCTTGGCAAATGCCAGGAAATGCTTACTTAGAGAAGCTAGAAAGCAACAATATTTTGCCTCTTCACAGGACTGTCATGGATATTGATGACCTTTTGAAAAAAATATAATGGTCATGGACTGGAAAATATATTAAGCAGAAGCTTTTGTGGTTACAGCAAGTTTGTGGTTACAGCAATGTTTTTGCAAATGATGTTAGTAGTGTTAACTGTCCTGCCACATAAATTGTTATCTCTTCTTGTTGCTGTTATTGCTTTTCATTTGTTTGTACATGTATTCTGCATTTGCCTGCTTCTGCTCTGTCTTGTTCAAATACTTGTACACAAGTATCATACTCACTTAGAAGTTCCCATTATTTTCTTAATATTTTGATATCCATAGAAATTAAGAGGAATACACCCAAAGGCTTACTCACATATCCAGTAGTAAACCCCTGCACCCCCCCCCCCCCTATTTTTTAGTTCATTGCAGCAAGGCATGGTAAACTGTGCCACTAATGAGTCTCATTATTTTCTTAATATTTTGATATCCATAGAAATTAAGAGGAATGCACCCAAAGGCTTACTCACATATCCAGTAGTAAACCCCTGCACCCCCCCCCCAGTTTTTTTAGTCCATTGCAGCAAGGCATGGTAAACTGTGCCACTAATGAGTCTCATTATTTTCTTAATATTTTGATATCCATAGAAATTAAGAGGAATGCATCCAAAGGCTTACTCACATATCAAGTGGTGAACCCCTGCACCCCCCCCCCCAGTTTTTTTAGTCCATCGCGGCAAGGCATGGTAAACTGTGCCACTAATGATAATGAGTTGTATGCATTCAATATTACATGTAGTTCATGCTCAGTTAACCCATTTTGTGGTTTGACCTAATATCTTTTGATGCAAAGACCTTAAAATCATACCAAATACATGAGCAGAAAGAGCGAAAAATTTTACACAAACTGTGCCCATTTTGGTTGCGTCAGTATTGGTTGTTTGATGCTGAAAATTTTTTAAAGGAAAATAAGCATTAAAATCCTTAAATTGGCAATGTGATAGAAAGTTTAAAATCACCATTTTCCCCCGCATATTGGCAACTTTTTGACTTCTCATCATAATTTCTGTCAATTTATATTCATTTCAGATACATGATGTTATATAAGAAAAATGTAGCAATAAAATAAAAATGTTGGTGTTGCCAATTTGAAGAGTAAAAGCTGATCAAATTAGGCTTTGAATAATTCCTGTCACAAATGGGTTAAAGGAGAGTTTTGTCCCTCTGTCACTGCAAAACAGTATGTGAAAACAAGCCTTTATGACTTGTATCCATTTAAGATCAGGAATAAGTTCAGAGATGCAATCTGTGTTCATGACTGAGCAAATCAGATACAAGATGTATCAGGCATGAATCCTAAAACAATTCAAACAATAGTTTACTGATTTCTGATCGTTTACCCCCCCCCCCCCCCAAAAAAAGTATACATTATAAACAAATGAATACATGTAGAAGAAATTTTTAAAAAGGTAAATAGTAATGGCTGTAATACATTTATCTGTAAACCATAAGTTATATCACACAGGTATTAAAACATCAGTTATTGAAACATACTCCAATGTACATGTACCTACAAAATCTCATAATATCCCCTAAATATTGTATTCCATGGCATTTTCCATCACTCTTAATCATCGTCAGAGTTTGTAGGGGCTCTATATTTGGCGCAGACGACGGGGGAAGGAAACTCTGATAAAAGCCATCACAAATAGTTTACTTCAAACCATAGCACGCAGTCAGGTTAGTGTCTAGCTACGGCTCATGATTCTGACTCATCGATGGCTTCCGTTTACAGTAGCTTGTGCAAGCTCTACAAAAAAATTTACATGTAACACTTTAGTCACCATTTTATGCAGCGTTTCTCCTACATGTACCTCCTACCCTATAGCTCGCATTTACATGTACAAAGCCATCAACCTTAAAGTTAAAACAACAGATGTACATACGACATGTACATGTCTATGTTCAAGTTCAGTGCTAATGTGTTGTACTGGTTCACAATGTTGACTTGTTTATTTTTCATTTATTTATTTATTTATTCATTTCTGCATGGTTCAACACGTTACATAGTATGATCATGACCTGAACAAATAATAGTAAACACAAGGAAATTACAATCACTTTACATTTACAATTATAGATCTATAACTGAGAAACATACAGAGGTATGACAATATTAAAGTTCAATGATTGAGATGTTGCCACAAATTTAGCATCCAATGATACACATTTTCTTAAAGTGGTAGAAAAACTAAACGACTAACAGATTAGACTAGACTAGACGAATTACCTAACTAAAACATGACATCATTCAAAAGATATATAATGAAGTGTTATTTGCAACTTTTAAAGAACAAAAGGAAAAAGAAAAAGGTCAAGAACTGGCAGCAAAGAAGAATGAGATAGAATAGGATAGCTCTTCTAGTGCAGGGTTTTGAAGTTAACTTCTGTTATACATATAGTTCAACACAAGGCATTCAATCTACTGTAAAATAGCATACGAATGCCAATGGGTACATGTTCACTGCATCAAGTTCTGGAAAAGTGGGGTTTTTTTGACAATGTGTGTAGGTTTGTTTTCTCCCAGGAATGATGCAGCTAATAATCCTGCTGTATTCATGATGAAATAAATTAATAAATAACTTTTTAAAAAATAAAACAGACAAAAAATTATTTGTAGGGAAAATATGAAGAAACATGTTTCCACTTTTCCATTCTATTCATTCTAATTTAGAGATCTTGCCTCCCCCCTCTGTTTCACATGTGATCTGTGCTCTACAAAAACTGAATATTCTCGGCTACTATAATGAATACACAAAGGACCACTATAATTATACCGACCTTTTTCTATCTCCTTCAAACTCCAGTTTAGCAGCCAGCCCGAAATCTCCAATCTTGACACCCATTGTGTCTGTGAGAAACATGTTGCCAAGCTTGAGATCTCTGTGGATGACACAGTGACTGTGAAGATATCTTACGCCCTCTATGATCTGTAGCATGAAGTAGCGAACCTCTGGCTCCGTTAGATGCTTTCTCAGCTTAAGCATATGAAGAAGAGACTGGATAAGGACCAAAAATATGAGAAATGATATAAATATATGTCGATTTTCCCCCAAAAAGACAGAGATATATTTCATTATCTTGTGGATTTAGAATGATAAAGAGGGACTGACCTGAGTCCATTCTGTTACCAACCACATCTGCTGTAGCCCCATTCGAGCTTGGATGAGACAAAATACATGTATTACACATCCAGCGGAAAATCCCAATGGCCTTTTTTAGTGATTACTATACAGTAATAATGAGATGCATATCAACAAGTCAACACTCAACTCAAATAAAAGTAGAGAGTTTTGCCAAAGTTGTGCAGACAAACTTCTGAAGTCATCATATCTACACTTACTTTTATAAGAATTTGATTGGTCAATACATTTTTGCCCCCAGGAAGACACATGTAATTTTTTGCATCGGCATTTCATTTTTGCCACCTCATCTACCAATGTTCACTTATGCATACAAAACCCACAGGGGGTCTGTGGGGCCTTCATATGTGAACATGCCTCATGCGAAGTGTAGCAAAATGCCATGATATGGGATATACTTCAAGCCTGTCCATTATGTCATTAATAAAACTCTTCATTTATTCAAACCTTTAAAGAAATGTTTTTGTGTTGTTGTAAACCTGAGAGTTGTGTGGGTTTATCATACAGATGACAAACTGAATCTTCAACAGGTTTCATGTTTGCTTTAATAACAAACAGACATGTGTACATCTATTTTTTGCAATATCTGTTTTCAACTTTTCATACATGTTTAAAAATCATTAGGAGCTGTTTAAACCATTAATTACAATAAAAATCAAATATTTATTCTGTCACCAAAGCATGAGGAACAAGGCATTGTAGAATGAAGGAATTTAAAACAAATACTCCTAGAGCCATCACAAACCAGTGGTAGGCACTGTCCTTGGCAAAAAATGTAAATTGTTTGAACAAATTATGTTAACATGACCTAGAAAAATATTGATAAACAGTGCTAACTGCATGCCATTAAAATCTCACTTTCCAACTACAGTACATCAGATATCCATTCAAGGATAAATGATAGATTGAATTTCCTCTTTTCCTGAAATTCGGTGGATTTCAAGAACCATTACTACCTGTATAATTTTTCGTTAGACCAAAATACATAAGGCATGCATATATTAATACTGGAAACAATAAAAAATGATATTCAAGGAAATACCTGTACATTTTGGAAAGACGTAAACTACTGTATATACATGTATGTATGTACACATACATGTACAGTGTATGAAACTACCTTAATAAAAACCATGTTTTGTTTTTTGGTGTAATACTATGCATGGGCATGTAATACATTTTCTCTTTTTTCTGAATTATAGTGTTTTATTAGTTTTTCAATCACATACATTTTCTTCTTAATTTGCACTTCAAGACCACAAGAAATGTAGGCCTACAAACAATTCATACTTTACTTCTTATTTTCATTTTTAAAAAACTGGATACTTTGTACCTCCCAAAGTAAAAATCAATTACATGTATGGTGTTATATGAATGCACTATGAAAGACTTGGGTGCTGCAGTGAGTAAACCTACAATGTACATGTACTTGTATCATTAAGTAATGATTTACTGTTTAAAAAGAGTAACAAATAAATTTCATTTCTTGTCATTAATATCACTTGAAATTCTCACCTCTTTGCTAGTTTGAGTTATAGAGTGAAGGACCTAACAGTGCCATCATTATGCTTTGAAATTCTAGAATCTGGTTTAGTCTATTGCTAGAGTGAATTAACCGATAAGCACATTTGCAATGTGTAGAGAGAATCTCTCACATGACATCATTGTGGTGCTTTTTAAGAAACACAGTTCAGTAGTGATTAACTCAACGCCAATGTATCAAATAGCAACTGACTCGCTACATGACACTACGTAAGGCAAGACCTGCATGTGCTACACGAATACTGCTGAGCGATAAAACTTGATTGTTAGCCAAAATAGCAAAGTGAGATATAATTAGTTTCAGAGTGTATTCTTGAGCTAAATGAATAGTTGGCAACTTGGATGGAAAAGGTTATCAGTTTAGAGGGAAGTGCAAAATTATGCTCTATATTAATCATTTGCTTCAGCTTTTTAAACACGTTCACAGAGGCCTTAAAAGTTCACTGTAAATGTGAATACGAAAGCTTTGGCTGCACACTTTAAATTATTCATGAATACACATGGAGAGTATGCACTAGGCTCTTCATAATTAATAATCATGAATAAAATGAGGAATAACAATTATATCCATGAAAGAAAGTAATCCTCGTATTATGCCAAAAAATATACCTAGCATTGTATAATCTTTTCACTATCTCTAATACAAATGTGCATGCATTCTTGCAGGTTCATGCACTTTGCTGTAAAAATTTCTTACTGGAGCATTCTTTGGTATTCAGTATAGTACATGGGAAGGTTTTAAAGGGCAATTCATATTTTCCCCAAGCTCTTCATATTTTATAATCCTGTGACTTCTGAAATTATACAAAACTGTGCTTTAATGTTTTACATGTACATTTGTTGATAGTCAAGCACTGTAGAATTCTTGTGGATGTACCATGGTATAAATCTATGGTGCATTCAATTACTTTTATTTAGGAATGAAGATTCAAATCCCTGCCACATACTAATGTGCTTTAGCAATCAAGCCATTAATCTACATCTGCACCCTCTATTCAGATAAATTATGAATACCTGATACATGTACGTACTATGTTCATGTAGGAGCATATTGGTTTGGTTGCTCGACTATGACCGAACTATCAAATAATACTGGGGGTGGCAGAGAAGCATCATGGCATGACGGACATGAGCACTGCGCTAGAAGCCATGTGTGCGGTGACTACATCATTCTGTTGCCGAGAGGACAAAGAACACTGTAAACACAGTGAGAGAATAATTTTCCAGGTGAAATCACTGCATCTGAAGAGAACAGTTTTCAATTCTAAGCTGCATAATGGACAGAGAGGGGAGGGGGGGGGGGGATAGGGGACTGAATGCCCCTACTTTTTAAAAAATTAAAAATTCATCCAGGGAGGGAGAGTTGAGGCTTTTGGGCTTCATGCATCCCTATCCCTCATCTCCCATCTCAACTCCTTCAACTGGAAAATCTTCTCTAAACACAACTCCCACAGATAACACATGAAACTCACCTTATGTCTGCAGAGTTCAAGAAGGATATATATGTTTCTGCATCTTGGAAGTGTTTATGGAAGCCCACGATGTTTTGGATGCCTCAACTGTGCATGGACTGCAATCTCTCTTTCCATCTGATGAAAAAGGAGAGAGAAGAGAACATTTTAAGTGTAATAAAACACCCCATTTGCCAATTGGGATCCCCACTGACATCTTGGAAGTGTTAGGGAAACCAAAGGCAACCAGACATAACTACATGTATAAGCTGTTGCATGACCCAAGAAAATCTCTCTCTCTCTCTCTCTCTCTCTCTCTCTCTCCTCTCTCTCCTCTCTCTCTCTCTCTCTCCCCTCCCCCCATACATGCCAAAATGATTAAATTAATCAGTCTACTAATTAATGATGATGATAATAAAAACAAACTCAGTCTGAAAAGAGAAATACACACATACAGACTATAATATACCCATTGTTCTAATACAGTTACTGTCAGATTCATGAGAAGTCACATGTAATTAATTCTGAGTATTGACATTCTCTGAAATAGTCTTAATCTCGAGTTTCAAAATAACAGAAACCAGTATTGCCAATTTAATGAAGGTGATTCATTAGGGGAGATTGCTTCCTACAGTACATCTTCAAAGCACACATATGTTCAGAGGCTCTAATTCTGCATTTTTATATTTTCATATTTCACCTGGAATCATATACCTTACCAACTGGTGTCCACTATTATTCACAACAAGTTAGCATAACATCATAAATTGCGTCTAACCTCATTGCCCTTATAGCCTACAGATTCTACAGGCAATAATTTTTCTTCATTGTCTAACCAGTTTTTCAACTGAATATATCCACATCATTCTCCAAACTTTTCAAGCTTTGAATGATCATATCAGTAGTTTTGTTGTGGTCACCAATGAAGAATTCACATTTTATGTTGCCAAACCATATATGAAAAAGGAAATCCACATCTGGAGTTGTTATTCATTTGGCAAGCAAGATTAATTTGACAGTTAAAGGTCGAACTACATATGGCCAATCTGTTCTTTCACAATAAGTACTATTACAGCCAACTCGTGATTGAGTCTATCCCTTATGATACTGTGCACATTATTCACCAATAATACAGTTCTGAAGACAAGTTTTAAAGCCATACTAGTGTTCATTACGAAATATGTGCATCAGTTGTGAGTTCAACCAGTAATATCAATTTTAATTCTTATAAAGAAGACATAATGAAATGAAATGAAATGAAAAAGTTTGAGGTCTATTTCAAAATCAATTTTGCAACATTGAGTTCGGTGTAATCCTTTTATCTTCTAAAAAACACACCTTCTGAAAACCCATTTATAGCCCAACCACAATCAAGAACATTTAAGAAGAACATGCAGTTAGAGCTGCCTGCAATCATTTTATTTCCTCAAAGTAGTCTTAATTTTCATTTTAAAAGCACCCATGGTCATTGTGAAGATTTATGTAGCTTTGATACACACAGGCAATGAATGCAATTTACAGCTGAGAGTACAAAATACTGTAAATGCAGAAATCTTCGCAGGACATTAATTTTTTCACGGATTTGTGCTATTTTGGCAAGCACAAATTCTAGAACTCGCGATAATATTAGCAGAAGTCCATATGCACTGAAATATCAAATCAAATCTTGCACTTCTGCCTGCGAGTAATTGTGCAGCACGAATTAAAGAACCCGCGAATGTGTTCTTGGGTCACCCAGCACGAAAATTTAATCATGCAAAAATAATGTTGTTTACAGTATTGAAAAATAACAGGATAGAGGAGAAATCATGACATTCTATGATAGTTCAAAAGTGCAAATGGACATGTACTACAACAAAATAGCTTAATAATCTGATCTCCTATATATTTCCTTCTCTAATTTCATCCAATAATCAGGATATATCAGTACTCAAAGACTTCAACCACAAGCTAATGAGTTATTTCCTATCAATGGTTCTATTTTCTGATGTTAATGGGTATTTATATCTTTATTTTGATTGGAATGGAAGGCTCTGGATGAATTTTGAAGCTTGCAGGCTATTTTCTCTTCTTTTGTGCTAGCTCTGTCAAGATGACGATGGAAAACAGGACATGAGGAAATAATGCTTTGTCTTCAGAAATAAAGTGTTTATATTCAGTTAAAAAACTGTCACAATTACATATTATATCTGTCATGATAAGAATCTCTGCAATTGATTGGTCCAATGCACATCATGTGATAAAATACAATTCACCAGCATCATGCAAATGAGCAAATTTGCCATGGACGGTAACATCTGACGTCACAAGCCATTAAACATGTAGTTCATCGGGACTACTATTTACGGATACTATATAAGGCGTATGACATCACACAAAAAGTGCGTACTTCATCGTGACAACATTAATTTGCGCGTGTTCTATGTCTAAGGCACCAAAGCGTGATGATGATGTCATCATTTTGTTAAATTAGATCCGCGCGCAATGCAAACACTGCAACAGCACTAATGTTATCTAGAATACTAGTATCTATAAATGTAGAATCTCTGATTTAAGAGTGCAGATTCTGCCCTTTACTTTACTATAAAAATGACGGATATAAACCAAATATATAAGGCCGTGAGAGGGTCTGGCTGAACTACGGTACCCTCAGCAACGCAAATGCGACCATTCGCGTTTCTTCGGGTACCATATTTTCCAACCCAGATGCTCTCACGGCCGCTACATATTTGTACTACTATCTGCCAATTATG
This sequence comes from Echinometra lucunter, assembly GCA_029962745.1. Lineage (NCBI taxonomy): Eukaryota > Metazoa > Echinodermata > Echinoidea > Camarodonta > Echinometridae > Echinometra > Echinometra lucunter. Next base: position 23,670,824 of record CM057157.1, read on the forward strand.
CATATGATGTGCAAAAGATTAGACACGTTTTGTTATTTCCTGATGGATAAACCCACTGTTAGGCGTAAGGATTTTTTTGCAATTTTTTTTCCTCTTTTAAAAGCAATGTGAAATACATGACATGTAATTCCCTCTTCGTAAGGGCTTGGAAGCTCATTATTCATTTTTGACAATCTGTTTAAAATGTGGTCTATGGAGGACAACTGACCTACGTCCCATTTTTTAAAGGAATGGACCATGTATCTTCTAAAGCTCACAATTTTCTCTGTTTTGATTGCATTCAAATATCACAGGTAGAATCCTTTGGTATATATATACGATAGGCGACCATATGAGGAGGACCTTACAATTAATGTGGCATAAAAAGGAAATTACAAATACATTGTTATTCTGACAACACTTCACATTTTCTCTTTGTGATGGTTTTGCTATCCTTTCCTTAGGCAACAATCTTGCCTGCATAGCCATAGTGGGTGTCTTGGTGTGTCAGTTCATAGCAACGGGCAAAACCACCCTGGATAGAAAAGAGAATAATATAACAAGAGAAACCAAATTATACAAGAATAGTGACAAATATTTCTGGTATATTTCACAGAGTATTCATGTACAATAGATTAATAGTCACATTACCTCAATACTTAAGTTATTGTTTAATAAACAACAACAACAACAACAACAAAATGCCAATATGGCACTTGGTAGAACTGTCTTCTCCATTTTTTTTTTCATTTTTTTTTCTTTTACTTCAGTACACCATTTCCAGATCTGGTGAATCTCTTTATAATCAAGCAAGTTTAAAGCAACACAGCTCTTGATTTTTTTCTCTCTCTCTCCCTGCCCTCTCCCCATAACTCCCCCCTCCCTCCACTCCCTCCCTCCCTCCCCCCTCTCTCTTTGTTTTTCCATTCCCTCCCTACCTCCCTTTCTTTCTCCCTAAGCTTTGCATATAGCCCCGACCCCCAATTTTTTTTAGCAATAACATACAGAAAACCAAGAGGATTATTCCTCAGAATAAATACCCCATAAATTTAATTATAAAATTTGAATACAGTGTACACTGTATGCAGTTAAAGGTACGAGGAAAATAACAATTTGCTTTTTTGTGAGATTTAATAGGTAAATAGTCATTTTAGATGTATCATTTCCCTCTTAATAGGCAGTTTTCTTTGAACCTTTTTGTATTTCTATTTTTTTTCCTACCAAGTGTGATATACACACTAAACAGTAAACAAGTAAACAAAGAGACGGTTGAAAAAATGATGCCTTCAACCTTTCTCCTTAGAAAGACACATTTAATATATTAGTATGATAGAAGGGCTTTCAAAAGACACAAAAAGTAAGAAAAACCAATGTAAATTTCCTTCACAACTCCTTGTTCTGTGCAAACAGGGCCTCATTGACTGAGAGTATACCTTGTCATGGTTGTCATGGAGATAACAGAAAATTAGAAATCTATATATAAACGACTGTTTGAGAAACGGCAACAGGATTTAGTGTGATTAAGGTACCTATGAATCATCTGAATCACCTTAAAACTTATAGAGTTCTTATACACAAAATGGACCATGTAATTTCATCTACATTGTATTAGACTTTTTTTCCTCCAAAAAGCCATTCGATCTATAGCTCTGCAATAGAATTTAAGGAATCTTTTCCAAGCACATTATCAGCGCATTAAAACAAGCAATGCGAGACAAAAATCTTTCTAATTTTCAACAGCATATAAGTGACTCAATGCACTGCAAGTTTGTTTGAAACCAAGGCAAAAGTGTGTATGTATACTGTTCAAAGCTGCATGTTGTATACTCGGTACACAATGGGCAATAATGGTGAGCCATTATGCAGTACTGACTACTGACCATTGCGTTGACCAGTGTCCTGTACAGAATACTATATGGTCACCAAGATCAGGAAAGCTGAACTCCCCTACCAGAAAATGGGTTTGCCATTCCAATTTTCAATCAACATCATCATGCAATTCTCTTGTGAAAAAATCCATTTCAAAGTCAATTCGGTGAAACGGTTTTATAGTAATAAATAAAATCATCACAATGGGTATGTGAGGACTACCAGTAAACAAACTATGGTGGCCCTGAAGTACGTCCGATGACAGGTCATGTGCGCGCGGGTGATAATTTCGTGGCCAAGTCATCGAAATTCGAGACTTACTGGACGCAAACTTTGTGACTTCGGCCTGACAAAGTTGACGGACTTTGGACCGCGAACTGTGCGATTTTGTGCCTTCAAGTGGTACGGACTGTGGTCGTTGAACCTCGTAGGCCAAGTCGCCAAGTACGCATTTACAGTGAGTCACGAATTTCAGGACTTGGCCGCGGGAATTCATGGTGCACAGGACCTGTTGTTGAACTGACATGCTTACTTCAGGGCCACCATACAAAACATGTTCACGTCAAACAATCGAGCTGTTTCTGGTCGTGTTGCAAACTATGAAGGATGAGCATATCCTCATCAGAGGAAATTTCCCACGATGATATCCTTCCAAACCGATAAGAGAGAGAAAGTTCAAATATTATCTTTCATGTCCTCACAGAATTCAAGCTTCTCTTTAAAATATTGTAACCAAATTTGTTGGGGTAATTATACAGGGAAATGGAGTTAGTTTATGACACTCAGCACTCAGCCCTGGCAGCATTCGTCTCCCTCACACATTAACTGCTACCACGAAATACGAAGTACTACAAGAAGTGACAAGAGAGCTTCCGGATCAAGTAGTTTTATTATACATGTTGGATGGCCACATGCGGTACAAAGTTATTTACATTTCTCCATGATCTCGGGAGCAAACCCAACAAGCTAATCCTCTCTTCTGCGATTTTCCTTCGCTTTTATATGGAATTATATTACTAGTATGCTGTCCTTTGTAAGGACGCGGCCCAACCTCAAGTGGAGGACAGAGTTTGACGACCTCAGACTGAGGTTCTGACCTCTACTCGCGATCAGTGGAAAGGCCGCACGCGACTGAAGTCCATCCTTGCCATTACATAACACAAGGGCACAACGACGAGCGAGACCCTGGCGTTATGTAACACAAGGCCAGACTTGTTGGAGGTCATAATTCAAGACGCGCGAGCAAGGTTGACAAACAAAGTCGTAAAAAATAGTCAAGGGTTAGAATTGGCATCGAAATCATGGAATACTCTTCATAAATGAATTCTGCTGAAAATGTGGTTTCCAAATTCGTGACAATGTAAAGCAGTGATTAGCTAAGAACCACAACTCTACAATAGCAAGTTTGTGAATAAACAGTAAAAGGTAATAAAGTTGTGGGAGGTGCCGTGGTCAAGTGGTTTAAGGCGCTTGACTGAAGACGCGAAAGTCGGGGGTTCGATCCCCGGTACGGCACTTATGCCCTTGAGCAAGGCATTTTATCTACATTGCTGTTTTATCGTATATCAACTAAATGAATATGATATATGCATATTGATCCCAACGTGTGCATGTGTTTTTAAAAAAAAGGTAATAAAGTTCTGTAAATATAACAAGATTTTAGATTGCTTTTTTGATGAGCTCGTATTACATTTAAATCCTTGAAACTTCCTGATTTTTATCAACTTGTCCTCAATTTTATAAACATGTAAGTGTACATGTATGCTTAAATGTTTGGAAACATGGATTTTGATATTTTGAGGGTCAGAGCATTGTTTCGAACTAGAACTTGATAAAG
>CM057157.1:23675008-23728644 GCA_029962745.1 Echinometra lucunter
TATAAAAACATATGCTAAGGGCTAGAATGGCACAAATTTATATTACTAAAGAGTTCAAACCCTTTAGCCCTGACAGATTCATATAAACATTAAATAGCAAGACAGACAGATACACATAATTGCCATTGTCAGAAGATGAGAAGAATACAAGATAAGAAAAAAATTTTCCATGATAATGCCAATTGAAGAAGAAAAGATGATTTGCAAAGGCCTTCAGGAAATCCTTTACCTTGGTGACGTAATGATACAGATTTCATATAAACGGAATCATCACAGTAACAAACTGTATACTCTGTTACAAACTTTCTTCAAATGACCCTTGGCAAATGCCAGGAAATGCTTACTTAGAGAAGCTAGAAAGCAACAATATTTTGCCTCTTCACAGGACTGTCATGGATATTGATGACCTTTTGAAAGAATATAATGGTCATGGACTGGAAATATGTTTAGCAGAAGCTTTTGTGGTTACAGCAAGTTTGTGGTTACAGCAATGTTTTTGCAAATGATGTTAGTAGTGTTAACTGTCCTGCCACATAAATTGTTATCTCTTCTTGTTGCTGTTATTGCTTTTCATTTGTTTGTACATGTATTCTGCATTTGCCTGCTTCTGCTCTGTCTTGTTCAAATACTTGTACACAAGTATCATACTCACTTAGAAGTTCCCATTATTTTCTTAATATTTTGATATCCATAGAAATTAAGAGGAATACACCCAAATGCTTACTCACATATCCAGTAGTAAACCCCTGCACCCCCCCCCCCTATTTTTTAGTCCATTGCAGCAAGGCATGGTAAACTGTGCCACTAATGAGTCTCATTATTTTCTTAATATTTTGATATCCATAGAAATTAAGAGGAATGCACCCAAAGGCTTACTCACATATCCAGTAGTAAACCCCTGCACCCCCCCCCAGTTTTTTTAGTCCATTGCAGCAAGGCATGGTAAACTGTGCCACTAATGAGTCTCATTATTTTCTTAATATTTGATATCCATAGCAATTAAGAGGAATGCATCCAAAGGCTTACTCACATATCAAGTGGTGAACCCCTGCACCCCCCCCCCCAGTTTTTTTAGTCCATCGCGGCAAGGCATGGTAAACTGTGCCACTAATGATAATGAGTTGTATGCATTCAATATTACATGTAGTTCATGCTCAGTTAACCCATTTTGTGGTTTGACCTAATATCTTTTGATGCAAAGACCTTAAAATCATACCAAATACATGAGCAGAAAGAGCGAAAAATTTTACACAAACTGTGCCCATTTTGGTTGCGTCAGTATTGGTTGTTTGATGCTGAAAATTTTTTAAAGGAAATAAGCATTAAAATCCTTAAATTGGCAATGTGATAGAAAGTTTAATATCACCGTTTTCCCCCGCATATTGGCAACTTTTTGACTTCTCATCATAATTTCTGTCAATTTATATTCATTTCAGATACATGACGTTATATAAGAAAATGTAGCAATAAAATAAAAATGTTGGTGTTGCCAATTTGAAGAATAAAAGCTGATCAAATTAGGCTTTGAATAATTCCTGTCACAAATGGGTTAAGGAGAGTTTTGTCCCTCTGTCACTGCAAAACAGTATGTGAAAACAAGCTTTTATGACTTGTAATCCATTTAAGATCAGGAATAAGGTTCGAGATGCAATCTGTATTCATGACTGAGCAAATCAGATACAAGATGTATCAGTAGGCATGAATCCTAAAACCAATTCAAACAATATTTACTGATTTCTGATCGTTTACCACCCCCCCCCCCCCAAAAAAGTATACATTATAAACAAATGAATACATGTAGAAGAAATTTTTAAAAAGGTAAATAGTAATGGCTGTAATACATTTATCTGTAAACCATAAGTTATATCACACAGGTATTAAAACATCAGTTATTGAAACATACTCCAATGTACATGTACCTACAAAATCTCATAATATCCCCTAAATATTGTATTCCATGGCATTTTCCATCACTCTTAATCATCGTCAGAGTTCGTAGGGGCTCTATATTTGGCGCAGACGACGGGGGAAGGAAACTCTGATAAAAGCCATCACAAATAGTTTACTTCAAACCATAGCACGCAGTCAGGTTAGTGTCTAGCTACGGCTCATGATTCTGACTCATCGATGGCTTCCGTTTACAGTAGCTTGTGCAAGCTCTACAAAGAAATTTACATGTAACACTTTAGTCACCATTTTATGCAGCGTTTCTCCTACATGTACCTCCTACCCTATAGCTCGCATTTACATGTACAAAGCCATCAACCTTAAAGTTAAAACAACAGATGTACATACGACATGTGCATGTCTATGTTCAAGTTCAGTGCTAATGTGTTGTACTGGTTCACAATGTTGACTTGTTTATTTTTCATTTATTTATTTATTTATTCATTTCTGCATGGTTCAACATGTTGCATAGTATGATCATGACCTGAACAAATAATAGTAAACACAAGGAAATTACAATCACTATACATTTACAATCATAGATCTATAACTGAGAACATACAGAGGTATGACAATATTAAAGTTCAATGATTGAGATGTTGCCACAAATTTAGCATCCAATGATACACATTTTCTTAAAGTGGTAGAAAAACTAAACGACTAAGAGATTAGACTAGACTAGACGAATTACCTAACTAAAACATGATCATTCAAAAGATATATAATGAAGTGTTATTTGCAACTTTTAAAGAACAAAAGGAAAAAGAAAAAGGTCAAGAACTGGCAGCAAAGAAGAATGAGATAGAATAGGATAGCTCTTCTAGTGCAGGGTTTTGAAGTTAACTTCTGTTATACATATAGTTCAACACAAGGCATTCAATCTACTGTAAAATAGCATACAATGCCAATGGGTACATGTTCACTGCATCAAGTTCTGGAAAAGTGGGTTTTTTTTGACAATGTGTGTAGGTTTGTTTTCTCCCAGGAATGATGCAGCTAATAATCCTGCTGTATTCATGATGAAATAAATTAATAAATAACTTTAAAAAAAATAAAACAAACAAAAAATTATTTGTAGGGAAAATATGAAGAAACATGTTTCCACTTTTCCATTCTATTCATTCTAATTAGAGATCTGCCTCCCCCTCTGTTTTACATGTGATCTGTGCTATACAAAACTGAATTTTCTTGGCTACTATAATGAATACACAAAGGACCACTATAATTATACCAACCTTTTTCTATCTCCTTCAAACTCCAGTTTAGCAGCCAGCCCGAAATCTCCAATCTTGACACCCATTGTGTCCGTGAGAAACATGTTGCCAAGCTTGAGATCTCTGTGGATGACACAGTGACTGTGAAGATATCTTACGCCCTCTATGATCTGTAGCATGAAGTAGCGAACCTCTGGCTCCGTTAGATGCTTTCTCAGCTTAAGCATATGAAGAAGAGACTGGATAAGGACCAAAAATATGAGAAATGATATAAATATATGTCGATTTTCCCCCAAAAAGACAGAGATATATTTCATTATCTTGTGGATTTAGAATGATAAAGAGGGACTGACCGAGTCCATTCTGTTACCAACCACATCTGCTGTAGCCCCATTCGAGCTTGGATGAGACAAAATACATGTATTACACATCCAGCGGAAAATCCCAATGGCCTTTTTTTAGTGATTACTATACAGTAATAATGAGATGCATATCAACAAGTCAACACTCAACTCAAATAAAAGTAGAGAGTTTTGCCAAAAGTTGTGCAGACAAACTTCTGAAGTCATCATATCTACACTTACTTTTATAAGAATTTGATTGGTCAATACATTTTTGCCCCCAGGAAGACACATGTAATTTTTTGCATCGGCGTTTCATTTTTGCCACCTCATCTACCAATGTTCACTTATGCATAAAAAACCCACAGGGGGTCTGTGGGGCCTTCATATGTGAACATGCCTCATGCCAAGTGTAGCAAAATGCCATGATATGGGATATACTTCAAGCCTGTCCATTATGTCATTAATAAAACTCTTCATTTATTCAAACCTTTAAAGAAATGTTTTTGTGTTGTTGTAAACCTGAGAGTTGTGTGGGTTTATCATACAGATGACAAACTGAATCTTCAACAGGTTTCCTGTTTGCTTTAATAACAAACAGACATGTGTACATCTATTTTTTGCAATATCTGTTTTCAACTTTTCATACATGTTTAAAAATCATTAGGAGCTGTTTAAACCATTAATTACAATAAAAATCAAATATTTATTCTGTCACCAAAGCATGAGGAACAAGGCATTGTAGAATGAGGAATTTAAAACAAATACTCCTAGAGCCATCACAAACCAGTGGTAGGCACTGTCCTTGGCAAAAAAATGTAAATTGTTTGAACAAATTATGTTAACATGACCTAGAAAAATATTGATAAACAGTGCTAACTGCATGCCATTAAAATCTCACTTTCCAACTACAGTACATCAGATATCCATTCAAGGATAAATGATAGATTGAATTTCCTCTTTTCCTGAAATTCGGTGGATTTCAAGAACCATTACTACCTGTATAATTTTTCGTTAGACCAAAATACATAAGGCATGCATATATTAATACTGGAAACAATAAAAAATGATATTCAAGGAAATACCTGTACATTTTGGAAAGACGTAAACTACTGTATATACATGTATGTATGTACACATACATGTACAGTGTATGAAACTACCTTAATAAAAACCATGTTTTGTTTTTTGGTGTAATACTATGCATGGGCATGTAATACATTTTCTCTTTTTCTGAATTATGTGTTTTATTAGTTTTTCAATCACATACATTTTCTTCTTAATTTGCACTTCAAGACCACAAGAAATGTAGGCCTACAAACAATTCATACTTTACTTCTTATTTTCATTTTTAAAAAACTGGATACTTTGTACCTCCCAAAGTAAAAATCAATTACATGTATGGTGTTATATGAATGCACTATGAAAGACTTGGGTGCTGCAGTGAGTAAACCTACAATGTACATGTACTTGTATCATTAAGTAATGATTTACTGTTTAAAAAGAGTAACAAATAAATTTCATTTCTTGTCATTAATATCACTTGAAATTCTCACCTTTTGCTAGTTTGAGTTATAGAGTGAAGGACCTAACAGTGCCATCATTATGCTTTGAAATTCTAGAATCTGGTTTGGTCTTTTCTAGAGTGAATTAACCGATAAGCACATTTGCAATGTGTAGAGAGAATCTCTCACATGACATCATTGTGGTGCTTTTTAAGAAACACAGTTCAGTAGTGATTAACTCAACGCCAATGTATCAAATAGCAACTGACTCGCTACATGACACGTAAGGCAAGACCTGCATGTGCTACACGAATACTGCTGAGCGATAAAACTTGATTGTTAGCCAAAATAGCAAAGTGAGATATAATTAGTTTTCAGAGTGTATTCTTGAGCTAAATGAATAGTTGGCAACTTGGATGGAAAAGGTTATCAGTTTAGAGGGAAGTGCAAAATTATGCTCTATATTAATCATTTGCTTCAGCTTTTTAAACACGTTCACAGAGGCCTTAAAAGTTCACTGTAAATGTGAATACGAAAGCTTTGGCTGCACACTTTAAATTATTCATGAATACACATGGAGAGTATGCACTAGGCTCTTCATAATTTAATAATCATGAATAAAATGAGGAATCACAATTATATCCATGAAAGAAAGTAATCCTCGTATTATGCCAAAAAATATACCTAGCATTTTATAATCTTTTCACTATCTCTAATACAAATGTGCATGCATTCTTGCAGGTTCATGCACTTTGCTGTAAAAATTTCTTACTGGAGCATTCTTTGGTATTCAGTATAGTACATGGGAAGGTTTTAAAGGGCAATTCATATTTTTCCCCAAGCTCTTCATATTTTATAAATCCTGTGACTTCTGAAATTATACAAAACTGTGCTTTAATGTTTTTACATGTACATTTGTTGATAGTCAAGCACTGTAGAATTCTTGTGGATGTACCATGGTATAAATCTATGGTGCATTCAATTACTTTTATTTAGGAATGAAGATTCAAATCCCTGCCACATACTAATGTGCTTTAGCAATCAAGCCATTAATCTACATCTGCACCCTCTATTCAGATAAATTATGAATACCTGATACATGTACGTACTATGTTCATGTAGGAGCATATTGGTTTGGTTGCTCGACTATGACCGAACTATCAAATAATACTGGGGGTGGCAGAGAAGCATCATGGCATGACGGACATGAGCACTGCGCTAGAAGCCATGTGTGCGGTGACTACATCATTCTGTTGCCGAGAGGACAAAGAACACTGTAAACACAGTGAGAGAATAATTTTCCAGGTGAAATCACTGCATCTGAAGAGAACAGTTTTCAATTCTAAGCTGCATAATGGACAGAGAGGGGAGGGGGGGGGGGGGATAGGGGACTGAATGCCCCTACTTTTAAAAAATTAAAAATTCATCCAGGGAGGGAGAGTTGAGGCTTTTGGGCTTCATGCATCCCTATCCCTCATCTCCCATCTCAACTCCTTCAACTGGAAAATCTTCTCTAAACACAACTCCCACAGATAACACATGAAACTCACCTTATGTCTGCAGAGTTCAAGAAGGATATATATGTTTTCTGCATCTTGGAAGTGTTTATGGAAGCCCACGATGTTTGGATGCCTCAACTGTGCATGGACTGCAATCTCTCTTTCCATCTGATGAAAAAGGAGAGAGAAGAGAACATTTTAAGTGTAATAAAACACCCCATTTGCCAATTTGGGATCCCCACTGACATCTTGGAAGTGTTAGGGAAACCAAAGGCAACCAGACATAACTACATGTATAAGCTGTGCATGACCCAAGAAAATCTCTCTCTCTCTCTCTCTCTCTCTCTCTCTCTCTCTCTCTCTCTCTCTCTCTCTCTCTCTCCCTCCCCCATACATGCCAAAATGATTAAATTAATCAGTCTACTAATTAATGATGATGATAATAAAAACAAACTCAGTCTGAAAAGAGAAATACACACATACAGACTATAATATACCCATTGTTCTAATACAGTACTGTCAGATTCATGAGAAGTCACATGTAATTAATTCTGAGTATTGACATTCTCTGAAATAGTCTTAATCTCGAGTTTCAAAATAACAGAAACCAGTATTGCCAATTTAATGAAGGTGATTCATTAGGGGAGATTGCTTCCTACAGTACATCTTCAAAGCACACATATGTTCAGAGGCTCTAATTCTGCATTTTTATATTTTCATATTTCACCCTGGAATCATATACCTTACCAACTGGTGTCCACTATTATTCACAACAATTTAGCATAACATCATAAATTGCGTCTAACCTCATTGCCCTTTATAGCCTACAGATTCTACAGGCAATAATTTTTCTTCATTGTCTAACCAGTTTTTCAACTGAATATACCACATCATTCTCCAAACTTTTTCAAGCTTTGAATGATCATATCAGTAGTTTTGTTGTGGTCACCAATGAAGAATTCACATTTTATGTTGCCAAACCATATATGAAAAAGGAAATCCACATCTGGAGTTGTTATTCATTTGGCAAGCAAGATTAATTTGACAGTTAAAGGTCGAACTACATATGGCCAATCTGTTCTTCACAATAAGTACTATTACAGCCAACTCGTGATTGAGTCTATCCCTTATGATACTGTGCACATTATTCACCAATAATACAGTTCTGAAGACAAGTTTTAAAGCCATACTAGTGTTCATACGAAATATGTGCATCAGTTGTGAGTTCAACCAGTAATATCAATTTTAATTCTTATAAAGAAGACATAATGAAATGAAATGAAATGAAAAAGTTTGAGGTCTATTTCAAAATCAATTTTGCAACATTGAGTTCGGTGTAATCCTTTTTATCTTCTAAAAAACACACCTTCTGAAAACCCATTTATAGCCCAACCACAAATCAAGAACATTTAAGAAGAACATGCAGTTAGAGCTGCCTGCAATCATTTTATTTCCTCAAAGTAGTCTTAATTTTCATTTTAAAAGCACCCATGGTCATTGTGAAGATTTATGTAGCTTTGATACACACAGGCAATGAATGCAATTTACAGCTGAGAGTACAAAATACTGTAAATGCAGAAATCTTCGCAGGACATTAATTTTTCACGGATTTGTGCTATTTTTGGCAAGCACAAATTCTAGAACTCGCGATAATATTAGCAGAAGTCCATATGCACTGAAATATCAAATCAAATCTTGCACTTCTGCCTGCGAGTAATTGTGCAGCACGAATTAAAGAACCCGCGAATGTGTTCTTGGGTCACCCAGCACGAAAATTTAATCATGCAAAAATAATGGTGTTTACAGTATTGAAAAATAACAGATAGAGGAGAAATCATGACATTCTATGATAGTTCAAAAGTGCAAATGGACATGTACTACAACAAAATAGCTAATAATCTGATCTCCTATATATTTCCTTCTCTAATTTCATCCAATAATCAGGATATATCAGTACTCAAAGACTTCAACCACAAGCTAATGAGTTATTTCCTATCAATGGTTCTATTTTCTGATGTTAATGGGTATTTATATCTTTATTTTGATTGGAATGGAAGGCTCTGGATGAATTTTGAAGCTTGCAGGCTATTTTCTCTTCTTTTGTGCTAGCTCTGTCAAGATGACGATGGAAAACAGGACATGAGGAAATAATGCTTTGTCTTCAGAAATAAAGTGTTTATATTCAGTTAAAAACTGTCACAATTACATATTATATCTGTCATGATAAGAATCTCTGCAATTGATTGGTCCAATGCACATCATGTGATAAAATACAATTCACCAGCATCATGCAAATGAGCAAATTTGCCATGGACGGTAACATCTGACGTCACAAGCCATTAATACATGTAGTTCATCGGGACTACTATTTACGGATACTATATAAGGCGTATGACATCACACAAAAAGTGCGTACTTCATCGTGACAACATTAATTTGCGCGTGTCTATTGTCTAAGGCACCAAAGCGTGATGATGATGTCATCATTTTGTTAAATTTAGATCCGCGCGCAATGCAAACACTGCAACAGCACTAATGTTATCTAGAATACTAGTATCTATAAATGTAGAATCTCTGAATTTAAGAGTGCAGATTCTGCCCTTTTACTTTTACTATAAAAATGACGGATATAAACCAAATATATAAGGCCGTGAGAGGGTCTGGCTGAACTACGGTACCCTCAGCAACGCAAATGCGACCATTCGCGTTTCTTCGGGTACCATAGTTTCCAACCAGATGCTCTCACGGCCGTACATATTTGTATACTATCTGCAATTATGAATATGATGTGCAAAAGATTAGACAGTTTTGTATTTCCTGATGGATAACCCACTGTAGGGTAGGATTTTGACATTTTTTTTCCTCTTTAAAAGCAATGTGAAATACATGTACATGTATTCCCTCTGTAAGGGCTTGGAAAGCTCATTATTCATTTTTGCAATCTGTTTAAAATGTGGTATATGGGAAACTGACCTACGTCCCATTTAAAGGAATACATGTATCTTCTAAAGCTCACAATTTCTCTGTTTTGTTGCTTCAATATCACAGGTAGAATCTTTGGTATATAATACGATAGGCGACAATATGAGGAGACCTACAATTAATGTGGCATAAAAAGGAATACAAATACATGTATCTGACAACACTCACCTTTTCTCTTTGTGATGGTTTTGATATCCTTTCCTTAGGCACAATCTTGCCTGCATAGACATAGTGGGTGTCTTGGTGTGTCAGTTCATAGCAACGGGCAAAACCACCCTGGATAGAAAAGAGAATAATATAACAAGAGAAACCAAATTATACAAGAATAGTGACAAATATTTCTGGTATATTTCACAGAGTATTCATGTACAATAGATTAATAGTCACATTACCTCAATACTTAAGTTATTGTTTAATAAACAACAACAACAACAACAACAAAATGCCAATATGGCACTTGGTAGAACTGTCTTCTCCATTTTTTTTTTCATTTTTTTTTTCTTTTTACTTCAGTACACCATTTCCAGATCTGGTGAATCTCTTTATAATCAAGCAAGTTTAAAGCAACACAGCTCTTGATTTTTTTCTCTCTCTCTCCCTGCCCTCTCCCCATAACTCCCCCCTCCCCTCCACTCCCTCCCTCCCTTCCCCCCTCTCTCTTTGTTTTTCCATTCCCTCCCTACCTCCCTTTCTTTCTCCCTAAGCTTTGCATATAGCCCCGACCCCCAATTTTTTTTTAGCAATAACATACAGAAAACCAAGAGGATTATTCCTCAGAATAAATACCCCATAAATTTAATTATAAAATTTGAATACAGTGTACACTGTATGCAGTTAAAGGTACGAGGAAAATAACAATTTGCTTTTTTGTGAGATTTAATAGGTAAATAGTCATTTTAGATGTATCATTTCCCTCTTAATAGGCAGTTTTCTTTGAACCTTTTTGTATTTCTATTTTTTTTCCTACCAAGTGTGATATACACACTAAACAGTAAACAAGTAAACAAAGAGACGGTTGAAAAAATGATGCCTTCAACCTTTCTCCTTAGAAAGACACATTTAATATATTAGTATGATAGAAGGGCTTTCAAAAGACACAAAAAAGTAAGAAAAACCAATGTAAATTTCCTTCACAACTCCTTGTTCTGTGCAAACAGGGCCTCATTGACTGAGAGTATACCTTGTCATGGTTGTCATGGAGATAACAGAAAATTAGAAATCTATATATAAACGACTGTTTGAGAACGGCACAGGATTTAGTGTGATTAGGTACATATGAATCATCTTGAATCACCTTAAAACTTATAGAGTTCTTAATACACAAAATGACCATGTAATTTCATCTACATTGTATTAGACTTTTTTTCCTCCAAAAGCCATTCGATCTATAGCTCTGCAATAGAATTTAAGGAATCTTTCCCAGCACATTATCAGAGCATAAAAAAAGCAATGCGAGACAAAATCTTTCTAATTTTCAACAGCATAAAGTGACTCAATGCACTGCAAGTTTGTTTGAAACCCAAGGAAAAAGTGTGTATGTATACTGTTCAAAGCTGCATGTTGTATACTCGGTACACAATGGGCAATAAATGGTGAGCAATTATGCAGTACTGACTACTGACCATTGCGTTGACCAGTGTCCTGTACAGAATACTATATGGGCACCAAGATCAGGAAAGCTGAACTCCCTACCAGAAAATGGGTTTGCCATTTCCAATTTCAATCAACATCATCATGCAATTTCTTTGTGAAAAAATCCATTTCAAAGCAATTGGGAAACGGTATAGTAATAAATAAAATCATCACAATGGGTATGTGAGACTACCAGTAAACAAACTATGGTGGCCCTGAAGTACGCTCGATGACAGGTCATGTGCGCGCGGTGATATTTCGTGGCCAAGTCATGAAATTCGAGACTACTGGACGCAAACTTTGTGACTCGGCTGCAAAGTTGAAGACTTTGGACGCGAACTGTGCGATTTGGCTTCAAAGTGGACGACTGTGGTCGTGAACCTCGTAGCCAAGTCGCAAAGTACGCATCCAGTGGTCACGAATTTCAGGATTGGCCGCGAAATTCATGGTGCACAGGACCTGTTGTTGAACGTACATGTACTTCAGGGCCACCATACAAAAATGTTCACGTCAAACAATAGAGCTGTTTCTGGTCGTTTTGCAAATATGAAGATGAGCAATCCTCATCAGAGGAAATTTCCACGATGATATCCTTCCAAACCGATAAGAGAGAGAAAGTTCAAATATTATCTTTCATGTCCTCACAGAATTCAAGCTTCTCTTTAAAATATTGTAACCAAATTTGTTGGGGTAATTATACAGGGAAATGGAGTTAGTTTATGACACTCAGCACTCAGCCCTGGCAGCATTCGTCTCCCTCACACATTAACTGCTACCACGAAATACGAAGTACTACAAGAAGTGACAAGAGAGCTTCCGGATCAAGTAGTTTTATTATACATGTTGGATGGCCACATGCGGTACAAAGTTATTTACATTTCTCCATGATCTCGGGAGCAAACCCAACAAGCTAATCCTCTCTTCTGCGATTTTCCTTCGCTTTTATATGGAATTATATTACTAGTATGCTGTCCTTTGTAAGGACGCGGCCCAACCTCAAGTGGAGGACAGAGTTTGACGACCTCAGACTGAGGTTCTGACCTCTACTCGCGATCAGTGGAAAGGCCGCACGCGACTGAAGTCCATCCTTGCCATTACATAACACAAGGGCACAACGACGAGCGAGACCCTGGCGTTATGTAACACAAGGCCAGACTTGTTGGAGGTCATAATTCAAGACGCGCGAGCAAGGTTGACAAACAAAGTCGTAAAAATAGTCAAGGGTTAGAATTGGCATCGAAATCATGGAATACTCTTCATAAATGAATTCTGCTGAAAATGTGGTTTCCAAATTCGTGACAATGTAAAGCAGTGATTAGCTAAGAACCACAACTCTACAATAGCAAGTTTGTGAATACAACAGTAAAAGGTAATAAAGTTGTGGAGGTGCCGTGGTCAAGTGGTTTAAGGCGCTTGACTGAAGACGCGAAAGTCGGGGGTTCGATCCCCGGTACGGCACTTATGCCCTTGAGCAAGGCATTTTATCTACATTGCTGTTTTATCGTATATCAACTAAATGAATATGATATATGCATATTGATCCCAACGTGTGCATGTGTTTTTAAAAAAAAAGGTAATAAAGTTCTGTAAATATAACAAGATTTTTAGATTGCTTTTTTGATGAGCTCGTATTACATTTAAATCCTTGAAACTTTTCCTGATTTTTATCAACTTGTCCTCAATTTTATAAACATGTAAGTGTACATGTATGCTTAAATGTTTGGAAACATGGATTTTGATATTTTGAGGGTCAGAGCATTGTTTCGAACTAGAACTTGATAAAGAATCACGGCCTGTGTATGTCTGAATATATGGTGACCACAGAACGGTATAACAGGTCGGGGCTTAACGTGAGCGTGATCGAAGGAGACATGACCCTGCCATGGCAACATGAGCAGTAGGAAAAATGTGCATCTAAACGATGCTTCTTCTGAGAGGTCGGGATGTGTGTCTGAACGGTCCATAGGCTTTATGATTACAATTTTATACGTTTCTGTATCGAGTTTAGGTATGTTTTGGGTCTAAACGGGGGGAATGTATTCACTCGTTATGAACAATATAGTGCTTGTGAAAAATTTCAGACAATACAAAGTACTTGTAAGAATGCATACACTTTATACTTCACTACAAACCATGTTTTAATAAATGCTCTTAAATGAGCAGTTTCACTTTCAATGAAAATGTATGCATCCTTTAGTTTCAATCACTTTCATGAAGACAAGGAAATAGATGCTTGCAACAATATGCCTATGCTAGCTTTACCTTTGTGTATTGTTACAAGCAATCAAGAAGATATATGCAAATTATGCAATATACATATAATCATTACAATATTTTAATCATTGCATAACATTTTCAAGTTCTGATTCAACACGATGAATACTAATGAGCAATGGTATTTCCAATTCGAAATATTAAGAAAATTTATTTCATTTCAAAGGCAGATCCAGAAGAACTCAGAAGGGAAATCAAAAGAACACTTTGGAGACTGGACATACATGTACATGTACATGTACATTGTATAAAAACATGACTTGTACATGACATGTAAACATCCACATGTATAAATGAGTGATGATACAAATCAATGACTAGAGATAAAAGATGTATGTTTTGTTTTGTTTTGTGTTTGGAATCATTTAAGTTTGCCTTGAAATACACTACCCCAATATTTTTCTCTGATAATTTTCTTTTAATTTATAACCATAACTTCTTATCAGTTTGTTTCAATTTGTCTGATATGTTGTTCTGAGAAAGCAGATAACAAAAGTTGCAATAAAGGTTATAGTGAAAATACAAAATATTTTGAATTTTGTACAGGGTTCACCTCTAAATAAGCCTATCATACACATTATTAACCCACAGAAGTACAGAGCTTTCTTGAGGTCTAAATTAATCATCTTCACTCCTCAAATTGGCAACAACTATTATTTTTTCCACCCGAACATAGTTTTGAAAAAATAAATATGGATATAACATGAAACAAAATGAATTAAAATTGTAAAATTTAATTGGAAATTGCCAATTTGAACATGTAGATAGTGATTATATATTATTCACAGCATTGCCAATTTAAAGACTTCAGTGATTAGTTACAATGAAACTGCTTTAATTCGAGAATGCCGCACCATAAGGCATTGGGAATGGACTCAAATTTTTCAATGAATTTTTCTTTTTCTGCTAATGTATAATATGTACTGCCCAGCATTCTGGACCAACAGATACTGCAAAAGTGTCTCCTAAAGGAGACGCTGTACGTCTATGGGTTAAGGGAAAGCTGGATTTGTTATGTATGCATGCAATGCACATGAAGTGCATTACAAACCCACATGGTAATAAGATCTAAAGAAGAAGATATCATAAAATGACCCTTAAATAGTCACTTTCTAATACAACTGCATAACACTACTGCATACGAATCTAGAGTACTCTCAGGGAGTCCCGTTTGGCTACAGAGGTCTGTGTTGATTCATATTGAGTATTTTGATGATATCTTATCGCCTTATGACTCATAAGTGCCAGGTTTGAAGGGGGAAGGAAACAGGAAAATTGAGGCAGCCCCCGGGTTGACGAAGAGTCAGGCAGACTGGAATACGCTGGCTTGCATCATGCGTATCATGCAGTACACTCATATATATGTATGTAGCTGAGAATGAGGTTTTAAGATTGGACAGGAATTGTATGCATCTCTATACATGTACATTGCAGATACTTCACAAGTCAAAGAAGTTTAAACACAGAGCATGTCTGCAAGGAAAACAAACCTTGATGCTCATTTTTGTCTATACTCTGCTTTTCCCATAGCTCAAAGGTTAATCAATTTTTACTTTTCCTTTCAAATGCAAGATTAGCAGGGCCAATTATAAAAGAAATACATGTATACTACTTATAAGCAGAAAAATGATTAAACAAAATCCAACACTGAAAGCATTACACTATGAACAAAATCAGGACAATCAGTGAAATAAGAAGATGGATGATTGAAGAAAAAAATGTGTATAATGCACAAATGCTTATAAAGCCAAGATACATGTAACTTGATAATAATAATAATGAACAGTTTTTGTATTGAGCATAACATATTACAGCAGTCATCAGTATGTCTCTATGTGCTTCGGGAGAAACAGAAAAGAAAGAGAAGATAGGTCACTGAGTTCACTTTGTTAAGCTAAGATACAGTTTGAATAATTGTGTGTGTTTTAAGGACAGATTTAAACTCATCTATTGTGTCTTTGTTTCTCACAGAGTTTGGGAGGCTATTCCATGAAACCGGGTCAGCATGAGCAAAGGAATTATATTATAAATGTTGTATATGTTTGTGACTCTATGAGAGAGGGGTGGGATGAAGTATAGAGTGGAATACATAGACAAAGAGTGATTATAATTAAGTTTGTAGTCTGATCAGTAACATGAAAGTCACATGCAGCTGCACACGAAAACCACATCACTGTGGCAATTTATTGATTCCAGCTGCTAATAAAACTCAGAAAAACACATTTCCTTCCACAATACAGACATCACTTTTCACTCCATACATGTACTGTATACTGAGTTCAATTAACCATGGAAGTATTTAACTTTATGCTCCAGTCTAACAATAAAATCCGTCAAGCTCTTATTCACTTTTATCAACTGAACAAGGACTGGCGTCTGTTTTCAAATTCACTCTACAATATCATGAATATTGACAGAGATATGACAAGCTCGGAGTCCATTCCCACTCCTTTATGAAAAGCCTTGGTTGAGCGCATTCTTCTGTAAGTTAGCAAATTGAGATCTATTTCTCTTGTAATCAAATAGATCTCTTTTAATTAAAGTACATGTATATTTCTACATGTACAGAAACATTATCATTTTTTATATGAGTAATACACATTCATCAAAACGTCATTTCATTATACAAGTTGTTACATGTATGATAATGGCATTTGGACTTGCGGAACGAAATATTAAAGGTTACCTAAACAATGTAAAATTCTTTTATATATAATATATATATATAATATATAAATGATTGTGAAAAAAAATCAATCAAATTACATGCATGCATTAAATTTCTCATCATCTGATGGGATGACATACAGTGGTACAGCCTCCTTATTGGATGCTACACAGCGGAAACCATGATGACACATAAGATGGACACTAATTGGTGCCAGACACTTCAAAAACTGACCCATATTCTAGTCAGTTTACCATGAATGGTCATCAACTATGGACCTACACATTTAAGGTACATTTACACGTATATAGCCAGGGGAACTCTTCTAAGGGTCAAGGAAGTTTTTTAATACAAGTCATATTTACAGTGACTACAAATAAACCCATCTTACATCTTAACTAAAGAACTACATTTTCGGCTCCCCCTCTCTCTCTTTCTCTCACTCTCTTTTGTACAGGTAAGTGTCAATGAATGGCAAAAAATACTCTATTGTAAGATTTTACAAAAGAAAAATTTTCATTGAAAATAACTTTATGAAACTGCTTATCCTTCCTTTGTATCTCAACTTGAACAAGGTCATATGCAGGATTTTTTTTTTTTTTTTTTTTTTGGGGGGGGGGGGGGACAAGAGAGCTTTTACATTTTGACTGTTGTATTTTTGATAAGTTTTTAAAATAATCAAATGCAATTTCTATTTAGGCAGTGAGTACCTGGGGCATTGGCCAATGGATCAGATTTATTAATTTACTCTGGGAATACTAAATCCAAAAAAAGTGTACAACAAAAATAATGATATCAGTGCTGTAAATAGAGTACATTTGCTCACTATTCTAATTTCAAAACTATGTCTTTTACATGGTGCAAGAAGGAAGCCTGTTTGGGTGTTTTGGTGTCAAACCGTAGTCAACAACTAAACACCTGGCAACACAGAGAAACAGACACAAAGAAATGGACAGTCATAAAACAACCCCAATTACACAAGTAGGATCTATTTATTCAAACCGCTTTATCATTTCCATTCATTCACAAAGTGACGTCAACCGAACCGGAAAGAATGACTAAATAACTACTGAATGGTTCATTGAACTGTGCCCTACAACGTATATGTAATTTGGCATCAAGACTGAAAGAACTTTTAATTCTTTCCAAGCATAAGAATAATTTCAACTGAGTCTGGACTCTGGAGAACATAGACTACACCTTCCGCCACTTTCTATCATCATCATCCTCTTGACAACAGGGGATATAATTATGCAGATAAAATCTTCATAACTCTATCAATGTATAGTCAAGAAATTCAATTCATTTTCATTGACAACAACCTTCAACAGTATAATCAGTCTGTAAAGCAGACTAATATGCACCTTTTATCTTATTTATTTTCTCAGAGTAAACAAAAGGTCAACATGTAGAACAAATGCGCACAACAAATAATCAATGGAGTGTTAAGGAAGTGTTGACACCTAGATACAATGTAATATTTGAAAGTATGTTTGTGTAATGATGATGGTCATGAATAATCCTTTCACACAGATCAAACAGCCTACAGGATTTGTGAAATGTAATATAGTCACTGCAATCAACCAATAAGAAAACAAAGCAAAATAAAGCACAACAGACAAATCAAGGATACATTTATATTGAAATGAGAATGGAATAATGAAGTATTTATGTTCATGATACTGAAATCCCATATAATTACTCCACTTCCAGCTCTGATAAATACCTGGGCCGGTATTCTGAATTTTAAAAAAATCTTTTATCTTATCTTCACTGTGTTAATTGTCATAACAAATTTTAAAGGTGTACTTATGATTGGTTTGAACTGCGCAAATGACCAGCACACAAGACAAAAGTGCATGATGTGAACCAATGGCGTACTCTATTTCTGATTGCTATGGCAATTAAAATAAGATAAAAGATAGAGCAATTTTCAGAATACCGGCCCTGTAATTCATGTATTCAGTATCAAATATTTCCTTTTATACAACAAATCATACAGCAATATCATCTATAAATGACCAAAATTTTCAGTACCCACAGTGTAAATTGAAAAATTATATATTGAGGTCAAAAGTATCAGAAATCGATCTCTTTCCTCTCTATCACCTCTGTTTTACAATGTATGCGACATTTTTTTTTTTTTTTTTTTTTTTTTTTTTGGTCATTCCCCTTTTTGTGGACACAATCTCCAATGGAAGAACAAGCTTACCCAAAGCCGTTTACACTACTTCCACTTATCTGTTATAATCCAATACATTTCCTCAATGTTTGTGCTTTAGATAGTGTTAACACTACTCAAAGCCAGAGTCTGTGATGACCTAACAGAAGCTTTAAAAGGATAGTCACTGAAAGGGTAGGCTTGACAACCAGCTGAGCTGTTTTTATGACATTTAATCTTCTTTGTTGAGAGTTTATGGAAGGTTACTCATCGACTATAACTGTACAATATCAATAGGATTACATTCCTGAAAAACAGTTACTAAACCTGTGACCAAATATATCAGGAATATGCCATTTGCAAAGTTATAATCACAATGCCCAAAGGCTGTATTTTCTTCTTCCTCATTCTTTTTTTTTTGGAGGGGGGGGGGTTATATTCTCATGAACACCGTATTCACTCTTTCATATTATTCTCCTTTTATCTCTTGTTCCTTTGTCTCCTTTTCCAACTTTCCTTCTTGACAAAATGCGTTAGCTGTATCTAGCATACATTACATCCCAAATGTCTTTTCATGACATTCACTTGCGATAAAACGAGAGAACTGTACCGTACATTGTACCTAAACGAATATGTAAAGGGTGTACAAATGTACAGTGTAGATATTAAATTCCAGAAAAGATAAATCATTGCAATTTGAAGAGACTGTAAGTGATACAAACTAAATTTTCATCCCAACATGCAGAGCTTTAAATCATTCAAGCAGGCATTTCTTAAATACATTGTACATGTAGCTCTTATTGTTCAGAAGCTCAAGTTGTGCTGTTTCTCCATCAGCGCATTGACAGCGACAACGAATACAAAGCCTCTGATAACATGAAACAGGGTCTGAGAGCCCCTCACTTCAAGTCAAATAACAGGAAATTGACTAATAGCATCACACCCTAGCCACCATGACACCTCGTTTGCACCAACGGTTTGCATCAGCAGTTGGGGGGGGGGGGGGTCTTCTCTTTTCTTCTTTCTTTTCTCAGAGTCCTTTCTTCAATCTACTGAGTACTTACAATTTAAAGCCCCCCCCCCCCCCCCCGGCATTTCAACCAATTCTTCTCATTGACTGGGGTGGGGGTGATGCTAGTTTTTCATGCTAACCTCTTTTCAGGTTACATGTACCTAGAACAATCCGTTACCTCAAGTCTTTAAACCAAGAACCCTCCTCAATTTCAGAATTATTTTTCAAAGGGGGGGGGGATGATTTCCTTCTGGTATGTATCTATTCTTTCCATTTACATGTACTTCTTGCATCTCCCACCCCTTCTCTCCCTCTTCCTCTCTCTCTCTCTCTTTCTCTCCAACTCTCCTCCTTTCTTTCTCTCTGTTAAATTATAAGGACTGACGCACAGAATGCAGCCTTTGTACTGTTGGATCCAGCAAATACAGATGATGTAAAAAATGTAATTTTCATAAAGAGTGTAGAGTCATTAGTAAAAATAAAAGAAAATGTATATAAACTACACTTTATAATTGTTGGAAATTATGTGAAAGAAGCAAATATGTAGTGTTGGCATGCTTTATTCGGGGATGGATTTTCATGGACTTTGAGAATTAATTGGCACAAAACATAGTAAAAATGATCGGTTGTGTTCATTACAGATACTTCCTGATTCAAGGCTGGCCTTTCCTTCTTCAACTGAGAAAAAGGAACTGGCAAAAATCAATGCGGCCATTCCTAATGCTTACAAGCATATATATGGAGAAAATTTCCCTCCCCAAACATGAATCCTAAACACTGACTTTGTGGCTACTAGTACTAAATTGATTTAAACCATGACTAGTTTCTTTTTAAAAAAAAAAAAAAGAAAAGAAACTTGAGCTTTTTTTGTTTACTACATACATGTAACTACAAAGTGATTAACACAAAAAAGGGGTCAGGTGAACAGGAAACAGGAAAGCATTTCATTATATTTTTCTCCCAGGGATGATGCAGAATTTTTAATGATTCATTTTGATAAATAAACAATGTAAGAGGGGCTTTAAAAAAAATGTCTCTCCATCATCCCCCATGTTAATCTGGTATTCCATCCCCATCCAACCACTTCTCTTCCTTTCCTCCACCCCCACAAGTGGCTACAGTGTTTCTTACCTTTCCTAGTAACCTTCCTCTGCGGTACTTATCTCCAGTCTCTGGGTCCACTATCACTGCAGGTAGTTCAGGCAGCTTGGTAACAGCAGGTGTGGCCTTTGGTGCCCTTGCTGGTGGAATGGGGGGTTTCACATCGCCCTCCCTACCAGCTCCATGGGGCCTGGAAGACAGCAAAGGTGATGAAGGTGTGGTCTTTGGTGTATCCTCAGGGCTCAGTGATGCAGGCTTTTGTTGCAACTGATCCATGGCGTATCTAACATCCTTGGTAAGACCCACTGGTAAAACAGGGGAGCGGGTGAGAGGCATGATGTAGTTTCAAATGAACAAAAGAAACAGAGAATTAATGCTCAAATTCATGAGAAAAAAAAAAACAAAAACAGCTACAACATAAAGTTGTACGGTGCATTTGCTGTCCAGCAATAAAAGGTAATCAAAATTGGTACTGGTACAATGCTGAAAGCAAAGGTCACGTTTGTCCTTCCTCGCAATAGACGAATAGTGTCAACTAAGACAGTATCAAGTGAAAAAGGGTCACCTACATGTACATACTACATGCAGGCCTGCACATTCATGTAGTATTTACTCAGGCACTCTCCCACTCAGACTGGAGTGCACAGAATTAGTGTGGTTCCTGAAACAGGTGGCACTATAGTGAGCCTCTGATCTTCCCAAAACCAGAGCACAGCAGAAAAGTCCAGTCAGACGCAAACGAAGCATTTACATGTTGTTAGTCATACCAAGTAGTCCGTCAGATCATGGTCAGGTTTCCCCTCATAATCATCAACTCAATTTCCTGGGGCTCTGAGCTGTCGTATCAGCTAAAATTATCAGACAAACTTGCGATTACCTGACACGGTCTAGGTTAAATCTAAAAATACAGCATACATGTTGTTGTGTGAGGGAGTATGTACAGGCAAGGCCTAAAGCAGGGTGATCCAACATATCATGCTCTGCCGACAAATGGGCAGGCTTTCTTTTGTCAAGGACATTTTAGGCTTACATATGGTTCGGGTTAAGGTTACCAAAATACAATTCAAGCAAAAACAAATTAAAAAAAGACAAATCAAATGAAAAAATAAACAAACAGAGCAAATGAATAAATAGGCAAACAAACCAAAAGAAAAAAAAATTGTTCAATGCATATTGCATCTTTCAAACAAAAGAATAAAATCATTGCCATTATGAATGACTGCCTCAACATCATTCAAAAACCAGTCCATCCTAACAAATGCAGAATTCACTGCTGACAATTACAATGCATTTTGCAACATTTTACTCTTGATTAAGCCCTAGGTGTATTGCACCTTTCATAATTACATCTTTGCAGATATGGTACAGTTGTGGCTTAGGGGAATATACAGGACTTTTAATGGTATCAAATTCAATTATGATATCACATCAAAACAAGGGACATTTACAGATAAGTTTTAAGTGCAGAATGGTTTTAAGAGTTTGGAAAATCATTCTATCACTTCAAGATTTTTCACATTTCCTTTTTTTTCTTCTCCATTAATTTCTCCTTCAACATCCTCAAGTAAATTAAAAAGCATCATAATTCCCATATAAAATCCAGTCTGCCTGCATGCAAGCCTTGATAAGTTCATCAGTATCAACAATTTGTTCTCTCTCTCTAACACACAAAACATAATTTAGATCAGGTGTCGATCCCGGATTTTGAAAAGGATGGGGCAAAAAGAGGGTCATCACCTGCAAAAGGGATAAGAGACCACAAGCTACCTGGAGTTGTGTACTTGAGCTACAGCTCTTAGGCATAATGTACATGTATATTGTATTTCACAGTTGGGGCACCCTGAACCCCCCCCCCCCCCCCCCCCAAGAAAAAAATGAAAATAAATAAATAAAAAATTAAATAAATTAAAATGAAGATGAAAGTCAATACAGATCTAGAGAGCAACAATCACACTGTGATAAGCCAACAACTTGCACCCAGATAAGGCATGACTGTACTAATGTAGGAGAGTTGTGGGATGCAAATGCAGGCCAGAGTTGGAGGAGTCTTCTGATATATATGTAAAGTGGAACAAGAAATTATCTGACATGTCTGAGTGAGCAAAAACAAAACAAAACAAAACAAAACAAAACAAAACAAAACAAAACAAAACAAAACAAATCAAATCAAATTAAATAAATAAAATGATCATCAGTTCCAACCCATGATAATGGCAATTGTACAAAGGGGGTGGGGCACAATGAAAACTTTCAAACATGGGGGGGGGGGGGGAGAAGGAGGCATGGGCCAGAAGTGCCCCCCCCTTTCCATCCAATGAGAACTGCTCTACAACTCGTCTAAGATTTAACAGTTACTTCATTGCAGCTGAGCTAAATATAAAATTTATGAACAAGATCGCCTATTAAAAATAATCTTAAAAATTCACTTGATCAAGGTGACCGAGATCCAAAGACATTTCATCATCTTTCAATGCAAGAATGAATGATTTCCTAGAATTTTACTGATTACTGTGGTGAATTTAATATCATACTACTACAAATCACGATATCTTTGATCCAACTTCAATCTTGTAACTCACTAACTGACTTGCACAGTTATGATACCATAAATGGCCGATACAACTTTAACCTACCAGAGAGAGTAGGTAGCATTGGAAATTTGTTTTTATTACACTGGTATAAAGCATAATGGAATTCCCTTAACAATAATATAAAGAAAATAGAAAACTTTGCTCATTTTAAGAGAAAATTAAGGGAATACCTAATGACAGTCAGACTCAGAGAAAAGAAGCAAATGACATGGTAAGTATGACCGAAAAAAGGTGAAATAGCCTTTAGAAATATAGACTATTTTTCTTTACAAGGTGGATTCATATTTTCTAATTTTATATATTTCATTGTTTTAGAAACCATATATGATGTTGATTTTGTTTTACTTTTGTCAGTCTGTAAATAATATAATACTAAGTTTATATTTATTTTGTATTTTTGAGGGCCCCAAGTCAGCCAAGCTCTCCAGCTTTAATGGGTTATCCTGCTCAATCTTATTCAATTTCGATCGGTTTTTCTGTGACTATTCTACTGTGATATCTTCAAAACTTGGCAACAAAAATTAATCAATCAATCAATCAAAAAAGGTCATACCGCCACAGAAATCGAGCACTAAAGTGAGTGACATGACACAAGACACGGCCCGAGACGAGAGGCATGAGAGGCAAGAGCAACAAATATTGATTGAATGTGAAAGCCAATATCTATAAGATAAATACCATGATTGGCAAGAATTTAGGCATAGATCTACTACTTTGGGAGAGGGAACTAATGTACAAACAGAAACTGCGTAAAGAAGCAGAAACTACGTAAAAATTAAGAAACATGAAGTCATAAACGAGCCCATTCCCATCCAACTCGTCTAAGCCTCGGTGCAGTGGAACCGTGGGAGCCGCGTCACCAGACCCCAGCCCAGCCGCAAGCAACCGGGCCAAAACGAAGGAGAGGACCCCCATTGAACTGGCAGCTGCTACATTGGCGATGAACGAATGAATGAAAGGCGTGTCTGGTATTTTTAGACATCGTTTAACCACCTTGCAAAGGTAATCTAATCTATGATACCTCGTCTCAAAAAAGATACCAACCATATAACCACAAAATGAGGCTCAACTAGTCCAAATGATCAAGAATATTGAAATTATTCAATGGTTTTTAATGCACTTACCTTTATCAGAGAGACACTACGGTACTTGATCGAATGAGCGATGTACGTACAATTACAACGCGATTCATGTATTCTACACACAATAGCCTTATCTACAGAACGATAATGGAATCGAGGCTAGGCGTGGGAAAAAACGAAAAAGGTAAATACATTACCAACCTCGCGCCCATGAAGTCTGTCATATCCTTGTTTCTGAGAAATTAAATATCATCGGATCAAGAGGCCTAGGACTATTATGCCCACCCCCCCCCCCCTCCACTCAGGCGGTCAACCATACATATATTCTTGTTCCAGATTCTTAGAGATACCATATGACCGTACTCAGCGGCGGGGGGGGGGGGGGAGGGGGAATCCCTAGGAATTTTCAAATTTACATTTTTTTTTTACTGAAAATTTCCCCAAATTCCACCAAAAATGTGACCAGATCCTTCAATTTCAATTTAAAATATGCAAAGCGCCCTCATGACCAACACGGTCACTTCACTCCCTCTCTTGCGTGTTTCTTCAAACATTTAAAGCATCCTTGCCCCCCTCCCCGAAAGAAATTCTGCGTACTGCCATGAGATACCCCCTTCAAGGACGGAAATTTTTAAAG
Source organism: Echinometra lucunter (assembly GCA_029962745.1). Taxonomy (NCBI): domain Eukaryota; kingdom Metazoa; phylum Echinodermata; class Echinoidea; order Camarodonta; family Echinometridae; genus Echinometra; species Echinometra lucunter. The sequence continues at coordinate 23,699,655 of CM057157.1, forward strand.
GGAAGCTAGCAAACTTATCCCCCGAATTGAAGGAAGATGTGAAAACTACCCCTAATTACTAATATTTCGGACAAAAAGGCTAAAAGACCCCCTATTTCAACGATTTTTCAGGATTTTTTCCCCGAACTGAGCCCCTAAAATATCCGACTAAACAACAACAACTTTACTCAGAGTCTCTGAATGTAAATATCTAGGGGTTTTACTAGACCCCAACTTTTCATGGAATCTACAATTAGACCATGTAAAGAAAAAGGTTTTACAAACATTTTTTGCTTTAAAGCGAATCAGACAACTTATTGATGGAAAATTAGCATTAATACTTTATAAAACATTAGTTCAACCCCACTTTGAATATTGCAGCATAATTTGGAAGAACGGCCCTTTGACCAAACTTAAAAAACTCCAGATTGTACAAAACAGATGCCTACGGATGGTACTCAAAGTAAATAGTAGATTTCCCACTGATATATTATTTAAAACCCTTAATAAAGATCAACTTAATGTACAATGGACAAAACAGGCACTGGTCATAATATTTAATTTGTTATTTAATTTTGGTCCTCCTCGGTTATCCGCTTTAATTGAATTTAACACCCGGTTAGGCTATACACTTCACTCTGCTAACTCACAAATCGCCATCCCAAGACCACACACAAATTTTCTCTACAATAGCCCTTTATATCAAGCTTCAAAACTGTTTAATACTTTGCCCGTCAATCTTAGAATTATTAATGATGTCAAATTATTCAGCACAGTGATAACTAAAATAGAAAATATTGGCCCACTTCTTTCTTCTACTAGATAATTCACCTGCCCCTCCCCCTCATTTTTTTTAATACCACTCCATTACATGTACTTTGGTCCGTTTTCTGTTCTTTTCAATTTTGTGTAAATATGTTTATCCATATATTATTTATATATGATTTTTTTTTTCATCGCTATTAATTGATTTGATTTCATTCTTGTTTTCCTGTATATATGTTTCAATTTATGATTTACATATATTTTGTTTGTTATTTGATTTTTCATGTTTATACCTATTTCAATGTTTCTTTTTATCACGGCCCTGCTGAAAAACAGCTTTCAGCTCAATGCGGGCACAATTGTATATATTGTTTTTAACCGTGAATAAATAAAATAAACAAACAAAACAAACAAACCCTTTTCCCAAAAACTTGGGAACGCACATGCGGTACAGTTGACCACTTGAGGGGGGGGGGGGGAGTATATGATGTGAAGAATAAAATATTTCATACAAAATTGAGCTGCTTCTAACATAAATGCTCGGTATTTTTTCTCATTTAATTCAGTGCTGATAGGGGAAGCCCTCTCTCACCCCCCGCCCCGAAAGGGCCCGAATGATTATAAGAATGTCAGTTTGCAAGAGAGCAAACTGGTCACATGAAATCTCTCTAAATGTGTGCTTATTCCTTCCTCATTCAGTGCCATGTGCCATATTTCGAGTTGTTTGTTGATTTCTATTCCCTCCATGAAAAAATTCAAAATAATTATATTGCCAATAGAATTAGAATTTCCGCTTCTTTCCTTCTTATTTCAATTAATCTCCCATTTCCACATTATTTTTTCTAAATGAATCTCTCGTTTGTTTAAAGTCTGCCGAGAAAAGATTAAAATGAAAGGTTGAAAAAAAAACCCAGTTATATATATATATATATATATATATATATATATATGGGAATATATGACTTGCGATAAAGTTATAAGGCTGTTCAAATTCGAACATCGACTGAACTTTGTGCACTAAACCTGTACACTCTAATCGTATTTCTGAAAACATATGTTTGAAGTATAAGTATAAATATAAAAAGTATAAAAAATATAAATAAAACTAAAAATAAGAATAAAAAACTCCGTAAACCAAAGAAATTTCACGAATTTTCGCCCTTAGGGCTTTATCAAGTGCGTCGTTTATCATGATCAGTAAACAGCGCGCACACTCTGCTTAAGGTATAGGCGTTAGCTTACCAGACGCACATTACGTAACAAAGAAATACATGCGCTCAAATAAAGTGAAAGAGACGGAAATAGGAGGGGAGAGAGAAAGAAAGAAGGAAAAGAGGGAGGCAGAAAGAAGAAGTAAGAAAGAACCCTGCGAGAAAGAAAGAAACCGGGAGGAGAAGAAAGAGAGAGAAGAAGGAAAAAAAAAGAAGAAAAAGAGAAAGAAAGAAAAGAAAAGATAAAAAGAGGAAAAGGAGAGAAAAGAGGAAATGACACAGAGAGAGAGATAGTAAACAAGAAAAAAAGTGAACAAACAAACCGGGAGAAGAGGAGGAAGGAGAGAGAAGAGAGGAGAGGAGAGATAGAGAGAGAACGAGAGAGCGCGGAGAGAAAGAAAGACAACAAACCGGAATATATATATATATATATACATATATATATATATATATATATATATTATATATGTGTGTGTGTAGAAAGATATTCTGCGCCGGTTTTGATAGATAAAAATTGACAAGGAAATTGTAGAATAAAAAACAATTTTTTATTCTACACTTGTCTTGTGTATATATACATATATATATATATATATATATATATATATATATATATATATATATATATACGTTCAAACTCATGTTGGCAGGTTTTTTTGGGGGACGGGGGGGGGGGGGGGGGGGGGGGCTGTCCCGGGGCGGGGAAGGAGCACTGACTGGCTTATGCCTCGTACCCCTTCATTTGAGCAAACCTTTAAAAAAAAAGGGGGGGTTAAAAATGCCTCAACGCCTTCAAATATTCAATCCATAATTTGTATATATAGTTTTCAAAGACAGTAAAATAAGCCAGTAGACATAGCATTAGAAAATAAACTTAATCGTTGATAGCAAGCCATAGCCATATCTTTTTTATTATTGTTTTATGTTGTCAGAGATGATGAAAATCATTTAAAATGCATTATTTTATTCTTTCTTTGGCTTTTTAATCATTTTCCAGAATTATTGTACCCTACCCTCTTTAAAAAAAGTGCCTATGTGAATAGCGCCAACATTTGCTATAAACAGTATAATCAGCCAGCCGCTAAATGACACCACAGAAATAGAAGACGTCTATTTCTGTGAATGACACATACCTTTTACTTGCCTCATTGTTAACGGAATAGCAACTGACCATTTTCCGGGCTTCTTAGAGTTTAGCCATTGATTTTCCGACTACTGGTGGTTGTAAATTTGATCGATTTTGAAAAAGTGAGAAAATGAAAATGAAATAAAATAAAACAAACAAAATACGGGAAAAAGCCTCGATTTGATAAATAAAGTTCACTTTGACTGCAAGGAAATGACTACGTTTTTGTTTGACCTTCCATCCTCTCTCTACAGCATCAATGACATCAGAGGCGTGATGAATTTTCCTTTGGCCATTGAGGGCGTTTTCCCTTTGGACTGCAATTTATCTTCTTTGAGGGAAGTTTGAACATGTTGAAGGCTGCCCAAATCCCCAATATTAATTTACGCTTCAATGCAAGCTCAGTGTTGTAAGTGTTGAATTGTACCTTATTTTGTAGTTGAGATATCAGATAATGGTATAAAGCATGTTTTGTAATGATTTCGGGTGCAAAGTAAGAGTATTTGGTGATTAATTGTTCATAATGTTGCACAGTGCCTATGTGTATTGTTACGTAGTTCCATAAGCCTTACGGTATGAGGAGTGCATAGGGAATGTACTGTACACGTTTGTGTAGGCATTTGAGTAGTGGAAGTGAAATTTGTTTTGGCACTGTTGCGTGCAGTAAAATCCATTGAGACAAGAGGTCTATATTTTAGTTGATGGAAGTTTAGTTTAATGTGTAAGTCACACAGGTATAAAGCTGATATTTATAGACAAGTTCAAGTAGGATTTGTGCTGTTATTGTGTACCAAGAAGGTCATAAAGGGTTGTGAATTAATTAGCACAGTTCGGTGCATTTGGATAAGATATTCATGCCATTGTTATACCGGTGACAGCCCGCGAGACCGAAGGCCCGCGAGACCGAGGGCCCGCGAGACCGAAGGCCCGCGAGACCGAAGGCCCGCGAGACCGACTTTTTTTTTTTTTTTTAAAATCTTATTTTCATTCATCAGGTGCCGCGGTCGAGTGGTTTAAGGCGCCTTGTTGCAGCGACGTAACAGGTGCCTGTTATCAGAAGGGGGGGGGGGGGGGGCAGAGCCAAATATTTCCCGGTAACTCCGTCTAGAATTAGTGGCGTAGCTGGGATTTCAGTTTAGGGGGGGCGGTAGTGAGCACGGGAAGCGCGCTCCCAAGGGGGTGCAGGGGAGGGGGAAGTGTCCCCCGCGAGAAGCGCGGAAGCTCCGACGTTCCTTTCAATCGTTCCTTGTCTGCTCCCGCTCATCTTGATACGTCCTCTGCCTGTTATCGGGGGGGGGGGGGGGGGGGGGGCAAATAATTCCCGGTAACTAAGTTTAGAATCAGTGGCGTTGTAGGATTTTCATTTTAGGGGGCGGTGGTGGGCATGCGAATCGTGCGAAACACTTACTGAGCGCGCGAAACGGGCTCTCTGGGGAGGGGGGGGGGGGGGGGGTGCAGAGAGGGGGCATTTATTTAGGAATCAAGATGTTAACATAATTGGAAGAGAACAGAGAGGGAGAGAGAGTAAGAGACAGAGAGGGGGGCCATGTCAAGAGGAACGATAGGAGAAATTGAAAGTAAAATGAGCTGTGAGAAAAGTATAGAGGAAAAGAACTTGGAAGAATATCCAATTTATTTGAGCGTGCTCTGTGTCTCTCAGTGCGTGGGATGAGTGTGTGCGTTTATATGCAAAATACACTCTTAAAAATTCCAGGTCAAATTGACCCGGAAAAGAGTCCATTGGGGCCACACTCCGTTCCGCGTCAAAAAATGATGCGGAATAGGGTCATGAAGACTTGTTTCCGGGTCACATCTGACCTTATTCCGGGTCATTTTTTGACTCGGAACGAAGTGTGGCCCCAACGGACTCTTTTCCGTGTCAATCTGATTCGGAATTTTTAAGAGTGTAGGGTTAGAATATTTCTTTTAAAAAAGAAAAGCTCGTAATTTGCAACAGCCCACTTCGGATGCGGCACCACTGTATTTTGGTTCATCAGTAACTGTTCATTAAGAATTATGTTCTAATTGTTGTAACATTTTTTGGTTTCACCACGGTTGTGTAGATTTCTTCAGAGACTTTGGCATGATTTCGTTAGACGATGAAGTGAGAGACGGGATAGTGTGTCCGATTTCGTAGTATCATGAAAAGCATTTTTGCAAACTATTCCAAGTCTAATAAGTTAATACTCCGGCAGAAGCTGAAATTTTATCTCAGAAAATTGATATTAAAAAAAGGAATCAATATTAATGAATAGCTGAATGAATGAATGAATGAATGAATGAATGATGAATAAATAAATGAACATCTATATTTATTAATTGATTACACCCTCGTAGCAAAGGGGGCGGGGGCAGTCGCCAACAAAACAAAAAAAAAAAAAAGAAAGAAAGAAAGAAAAAGAAGGGGGAAAACGTAAGAAGAGCAAGAGCAGACAAGGAACAATTCGAAGAAAACATCGGAGCTTCCGTGCTTCGCGGGGAGGGGGAAAACTCCCCTTATAGGGAGCGCCTTTCGCGCGCTCAGTATTAAGTGTTTCGCAAGTGTTTCGCGTGCTCACTACCGCCCCTAAAATGAAGTCCTAGCAAAGCCACTGATTCTGGACTAAGTTACCGGGACATTTTTGGCTCTGCCCCCACCCCCCCCCCCCCGATACAGGCAGAGGACGTCTTAAGATGAGCGGGAGCAGACAAGGAACGATTGAAAGGAACGTCGGAGCTTCCGCGCTTCTCGCGGGGGACACTCCCCCCTCCCTGCACCCCCCTTGGGAGCGCGCTTCCCGTGCTCACTACCGCCCCCTAAACTGAAATCCTAGCTACGCCACTAATTCTAGACGGAGTTACCGGGAAATATTTGGCTCTGCCCCCCCCCCCCCCCTTCTGATAACAGGCACCTGTTACGCCGCTGCAACAAGGCGCCTTAAACCACTCGACCGCGGCACCTGATGAATGAAAATAAGATTAAAAAAAAAAAAAAAAGTCGGTCTCGCGGGCCTTCGGTCTCGCGGGCCTTCGGTCTCGCGGGCCTTCGGCCTCGCGGGCCTTCGGCCTCGCGGGCCTTCGGTCAAGTGGGCGGACCCCGTTATACCAGGTTGTTAAAATGTTATCAAAGGGGTTACCTATTGGGGTACATGTTGATAATCATGTTAGGGATAGGCATTGGTATGAATACTTGTGATATGACCAGAATGGGTACATATTTAGTTAGATTCAAGACAGGTAGCATACAGTTTACATGTAGAAGATTGTGTTATGTTACAAGGTTGATGATCTGGACAGGAAATTTATTATTGTTAATTTCGTTTATCAATTGCAGATTGAACCATCATCATCATCGTCGTTGTCATGGATCACCATTGCTGTTGGCATTGAAAATTCAAGGCAATAAATCGTCACTTGACGCACTGATGGTATCGTAACACATCTTTGCTGGATTCTTTGATTGGTGGATGAGGGCTCAGAGTTGATTCACGATAACAATAAATATAAAAGTATAAAGTATGCCTATAAATACTTTAGTGAGCCTCATGCTCATCCTTGATCATTTAGGTTTTTTTTCATCCCCAAACTCAATAAGCACCATCTCTACTCCTATAGGAGTGGAGCCCCCCCCCCATGTTTCCCCTCTCTACATCTACCATGCCCTCTCTCTTTTCCTCTCCATCTCCCCTCTCATTTCATATCTCTCTTCCCTTCTCTCTTGCTCCCCGTTTGTCTTCTACAAGCATGACAGGTGTAGTCCCATATATTTAAAACGTCTTTGGTCCCATGCCCCCTCTCTCTTTTTTCTCTTTTTTGTCTCTCTCGTATGATACCTCCCCTCCTCAAAGATATAGGCAATGTCAGACTTTGTGTGTGTGTGTGTGTGTATATATATATATATATATATATATATATATATATATATATATACATATATATATATATATATATAGTACATGTTTATTATAAGCACTTACAGGCTCAATAAACGTTATGGTGATATGTACAGCAAAAAAAATATATATATATAAAATCTGTGCGTGTACCCATGACCCTTTCAAGACATGCGCAAACATCGAATCTTATTTGTTCAAATCGTTAAAAATCGAAACATTCGATAAACTATACAGCTATATACCAGTATTCAATAGATACCTTACAGGGATAGCGGAATGTTTTTGAAAGGGGGTTTGAAATGGAAAAGCCTTCAGCCCCCATGCTCATCCTGTTGTGCGGCCCATGTTATGCATGTAGTAAAATTTGTATGAAAATCCTTAAACAAGCATAAAGGAAAAAAAAATCGTTACCCTGAATGGCTCAGAATCTGTATTTATGAAGTCGGTTTGAAGTTGGTTTGGCGCTGTGACCGACGTATTGATCAGTTTGTGGAACTTAACTTCACGAGTTTACCCTCCATTTGTCCCTATGCAAGTGACATCATCTACATTTTGTCAGCAATTAAAATTATATATACATCTTCCTCCGATCTTCCTTTACAATGCATGATGAATGTCATGCATATGATCAACCAAAAGTAAGTGTCACTCAGGTCTGGTCCACCTTCCTTGAACGATGATGAACTAATTTCCCTTCCATTTTGATCTTCAAAACATGTTAATCAAAACACAATAGATAATATGGAACTGTTGAAATGATAACTATTGAATGTAAATTCATGTTACCTACTATACCTTCACTTCGTAGGCCCATAGTCCAGTTTGCAAAGGTAAATTTACACATGTTTCTACCCATCACCATGATCACGGGACCCTGTGGCGATTGCTTAATGATGATTCATGGATATGATCCACTAAGAAGTATCATTCTGTTGTCTGTTGCACTGTGTCTTGCAAACAAAACTCCTGCAAACGCTCGGATCGTCAAAGTTAAATTTCTTGATATACAGCGTATTTACAGCCTGAAATAGTCAACCGTTCCACTGTGCGGTTCTGGTTATATAGGAGGACCACGATCAGTTTTCAAGCGTTTTAGCACAATTTTATGTTGATGTCATCTTGATGCTTGTTGCACTCTACAAGCTCAAAGGCATTCTTTCTCCCATAGCACTATCTACGTTAATCAGTCCCTTCAAGGCAAAAGACTCGTAATTACTTTCAAGCAACATTTACTAGCACTGTTAATTTCCATTTACTTTTCATGCTTTTTGTACATCATTCTCAGAAAGCGCGTCAAAACCAGATGAGGAAATTCACATGTTTTTTTTCCCTCTCAATTCCATAATCCCTTGATGATTTCCGTGAGTTAAGTATTACTTAACAGATTATGTACAATTTGTGCATAAGTTGTCAAATTCAAAGGTCACTCGAAATATGTGGCGTGAACCGAGGCTATGGCGTATAGAGACTGGTTCTGGAAGCTTGCAGTTGCGAAGTTGTCCGTATCAGTATTCCAGACAGCTCGACTCACCATCTGCATACTTTGTCCGTTCTTGGAGCCGATGTAGACCTGACAGACAATCTTATACCTCGGCATCTTCAAGTCCTTGACGCGTTTCTTCACCTCGTCCACGATATTCTGGGTGAAAATGGACACGGTTTTTGGAGCGTACTGCGCTGTAGATAGATACCTCTCGAGGGTGTTCTCGAGGATGGATCGTACAGCACTAGATTTGAAGACGGCTTCTTCGTCGGGCTTCATCTTGTACGTGTTCTCATACTTCACCGCCGGTTTCGACTGCTGCGATTCCGCTGCCGACCGTAGGGCAGGAGCACCCCGATGACTGCCCATTGAGATTGAATATGCTCTCGACAGACGTCGCCACTTGCCTGGATGACCGCCAGGAGGTCCCATCATATCGCCATCCCTGGATGTCGAGTGACTACTCACGATGGACGCTCGACGAGACATAACCGAAAGTCGACGACGGCCAGCTGGTTGCTGCTGGTTGTGCTGTTCTAGGTTCCGTTCACTCAATGCCGCCATTTTGTATGATTATAATGGCGCTGGGTGTGAAAAATGTTCAGAGTACAATTGGATGCTCGTTTTCTGAGGCCGTTGCGATCCGCTAATGTCCAGATCTCCTGAATTAAAGTCGGATTATTAATCACAGGGTATTCCAGGTGAAGTCTACCATTTCAGTGAAATCCGAAACATGTCAGTCTGTAGATGGTTTCTCCATTCCCATCACTTCCTTTTGAGTGCAGATATACTTCACACCGAGGGTAAATGGTATCTCCTTGGGCACATGCAATTGCTCTGGTGCTTTCCTCTGTGTTCCAGCTGAAATAAAGAATAACGAGAAGAAAAGAATAAATATGGTTGAATCAACGATGCGACAACTTATTTTTTTTTTATTCTACTGGGGTGTTTGGGAGGTCGTAAAATCTTATTTTCACATTTCCCTTCCCCAGTGTGCTATGTTTCTCTGGGTGCAGCCCACGAGCTCGATATCCACGAGTCCAGGCTACGGCCCAAGAGTCATCCAGTTCACGAGTCATACGGGCCCATAAGTCATACAGCTCACGATTCATACGGCCCACGAACTAGATACTAAGTGAACAAGGCCCTCGAGCTCGAGCTCGAGTGTCGAACTCGACGGCCGTATGACAGCCATCTTAAATTTGGTTCAGTCGGATTGGGAGACTATACTTGAGTGGAGATCATTCCATGTCCTGATGGTGCAGGGAAAGAACGAATTCTCGTATGCATCCAGTTTGGTTGTTGGCACTTTAAAATAGGTTGAGAGCCCAAGTCTATTTCTTTCTGGTTTGGGTCTAATGTTAATTTGGATATATTTATGTCGAGTTCGTTATTTAGCATTTTATACAAGCAGGAAAAGCGATGTGCTTCCCGTTTATCTTGGACATGTTGGAGTGAATTCCACTTCAAGGAGCGCAGGAGCTGGGTGACACTCGCCTATCTCTCATAATGCGCATAATTTTGTAACGAAACAGGCTGCCTGTCTTTGAGCTTGCTCAATGGAGGAAATATTTTATATTATTATTCTCGTCGGTTGCTGAGTAAACTGAGTTAACTTAAAAGTTGAAAAGCTCATTAAGATTTTTTGAAAGGACAGTTTGGGTGAGCATATTGGAATTAACGTCACCCAGGACAATAACATTTTGTGTAAAAGAGCATATACTTCATCTACAGTGCGTATCAAAATAAAGGTAATCCAAATTCACAGGATTCCTATTTCAAGATTACTGATTTTTATCATTTATAGAGAGCCTAGATTAATTCTTCCTCTTTTAATTGATATCTCACTTGCATCATTTACGTTACACATGACCAGGTTCATTGTTATCAAAGATATATGAATTCCACTTTTTGCAAGTTTTTGTAAATAAACGAAAGACTAAATTCACCTCTTTCAATGGAGCCATACATAAAAAAATTGCTTTCTTATTGATTATGACCAACTTCAGTAGCGTTTTTGCAATTCTACTAGATGAGCAAAACTGAAACTCACATTTCCCTGCATTATGCTCATACGCTTTTAGTAGGTCTGATAATCATTGGTTATCACCAACGATCGTTAGGAAAATGGTTCAATTCATTGGAGAAATGACCCTTTCAGCTTTGAAGGTTGCATCATTTCACCAGAAAGAAGGGAGTTTGCAGAGAACTCATGAGGAATTCAGAAAACATCTTCCGAAAAGTCTCCAGCAGTTTTTCTTAATTTTTTTTTAAAAAGGAAAAATGTTAGGAAACATCTAAGCATGGTACTAGCCTTATCCAAAACACAAGGTAGTCTTGGACTCTTGGTTGAAAGTGCGCTAAGTGTTAAGGGAGAAGTCTGCTGTGACAAGGCATCAATCCATTTCCCCAGGATATTACCCCCCCCCCCAAAAAAAAGGCAATATGCCAAAGACTAATGAGTAGAGCATAATCTTTGAAATAATTAGGAAAAAATCATTTAACTTGTCATATTCAACGGGAATGTAAACATACGCAATTCATGTGTGAACTCGCTGAAAGCGTTTACTTCATTCATGTCATTCATTTTCCAAAACTTGCAAAAAATTGAATTTTTACCTGTCTTCATTTAGAATATACCCACTCAAGCGTGACAGCATTCATGTAAGTGAGGCATCAATGGCAAGAGGAGGAGTTGTCCTTTTCAAATACGCAACATGCAAAATATATAAATTAATAACCTTGGAATGATAATTGTCTAAACTTGGATTACCTTTATTTATATGCCCTGTATATCTGTATATAGGCTTTATTCTAAGTTGTTGAAAAATAACACTGATAAATCTACTTTGCTATATACAGGTGTACAACCCCTACACCAAATGGCAATCGATTTCTAATTTTGATTTCCATCCAGATTATTTCTAACTCTCCATATTCAATGCCACGCCTTCGGATATATTATGCCTTATATAAAATCCAACTCAATCGCCCCCCCCCCCACCATGGTACTAGACTATCCTCTGTCTCTCCTTACAAATAACCTGAAATGGCTACAATATTCGAGGTGACATAGTCTCAGACATTATCAACATGATCAATGAATCAATTGAAATTTTCTTTTTTGAAGAAAAAGAAATTTCTGTAAAGTCTGTTTAAATCCCATTTGATGCCTTTGAACATTTTGAAATTAACTTTATCATATATTCTAAAATGAAAATGTGTAGGCTACAATTACTGTGATATAAATGACACGGATGTCGTGCTACAACTGCATCCTCATCTGTTTAGATTGAGAACAACACTAGATATTCGAATGTAGAATATTATAACCACATCACGGCACTAAATATGGAGAAGATGATGAGAATATTTCCAGGCTGCTGTAATCGCCTCTAACGAACAGTATATATTCTTGTGTTAAATCATGATTCCATCATAGAATGTGATAATCACAACACGTGAATATCAATGAGAACATACGAACAGTTGGCACATGATACATGTACCATCAAAATATGCTTCATAGCTTATGCATGTACTTCCAATCCAATCCGACGGCATCCTTTATAGTTGTCTCTAATTGAAAACAAACCGCTGATGATCCCACCTAAAAATTATTACAAAATCACAGCATAGGAATATACATCGTTATCGAGGATGCTGGGAATAATAACTATATCCGAAATAATGATTTAATTATTAGGCAAATATTCAAGCTCCGCTGTCGACCATGATGAAAAGTCTACATTTCCAACGGCAGCGATGCGGTGGTGTAATAAACATTCCAAGTTCATAACGACCAAGAAAACCTTTTGAGCCCTCTCGAAAATGGATAGAAAATCACGGTAAGGATCTGAAATACAATATCACAGAAAATTGTAGAAATATCAAGCTACCTGGAAAAGGGGGTGATTTCTGGAATACCTCTCTTCAAGTGTCCTCCATAATAACACGCGTCTGTTTACTACCGGAGCCTTCTGATGTATTAAGCATTTCAAGTTCAGAACGGTCCATACACCAACCATCAGCACGTCAGTCCAGGAAGGGATAGAAAATATTGATCGCGGCGAACAAATACAAGTTCACCGCAGTTACAGATGAATAGATTCGGGAGAGATCGCATTATCTCTAATGGCCGTCATAGCAACGCCAAGCTCGATGGTGACGAGGTGAACTCTAGGGGGTGACCCCTGGTGTCATGAACATCGTACTCTGTTCGATTTTTTGTTCTCTCTCTCTCTCTCTCTCTCTCTCTCTCTCTCTCTCTCTCTCTCTCTCTCTCTCTCTCTCTCTCTCTCTCTCTCTCTCCGTCTTGGGGAACATGTCGTTGCGAAACCCCAGCCACCCTTTCTCTCTTCTCGTACAGCCTAAGTCTATACTATACCTAGATCAAAATTTCGGAAGAAAATGAATAATTTACCATACAGTTTGCAACCTATCCCTTCAAGACTTTTATGGGTAAATAATATAGCTTTGTAATGTTTCCAGAATATTTAATGTGATTTGCTGTAACTAATGACTGAAATATCCTTACAAGACAAAAAGGGCAATGATTATGGAATTAACAAAGTCTGCACCCTCTTTTTTCTTTTCCGGCCCCTCTAGTTTTTCGTGGGGGGGGGGGGGGGGGAGGCGGGGTGAATCCACCGTTACGCCACTGTTACGCGAGCACTGTTTTTTGTTTTTGTTTAGTGCTGTCTTGCTTTGGTTCATTTAGTGGCAGTCAGTCACGTTTTAATTACGCATTTTTGAAAAATATTTTGTGCTTATTAACGGGCATAATATCGGGTTACCAAGACCTGTAAATCTGCCCCTTCACTGAAAAGCGTTCGTCAACTCAGTTCAACATCAACTAGCAAAGGGCTGTAACAAAACAGGGCTGAAATAAAACAATCTGTCCATTTCTTTCCTCTCCCAATCTATTTTTTGTTGTTTGTTTTTTCTTTGCATATTTTCTTTCCCTTTGTTTTCTTTCTCTCCGTTTTAATAAGTTCATTTACTAAGTCAAACGATTATATCTGACCGCGATCGACAAGAAAACTGTGTATCCTGCATTATCCCATCAATCCGTTAATTTCTTAATCTCGCCTCTAAACGCGAACTAGTCCAGACAAGTCTTGTAAGTAATTAATGCGGGTCTATTCTTCTTAAAAGACCACTAATTAGTAAAATTTCCATTAAATATATATGAACAATTCCCACATCGATAACCAGTGGCTTAATTTAGCAAGTGCAGCTAACATACTACAAATTCTTGGAATCTTCACCGCTCACAATCATGACAATATCGAAATGTGCCATGCGGTATTTTATCATGGCATGATATTGATAATAGTGATTGTTATTATTTATCATTATCATGTCATTATCGTCATTATCTTTTAAAAATGTTATTATCACTGTAATTTTCACCATCATCATCATCATCACCATCATCATCATCATCATCATCATCATCATCATCATCATTATCCTCCTCCTCCTCCTCCTTCCCCTGCTCATCATTTTTCATCATCAGGATCATGCATATCGGGGTCCGCCCGCAAGACCGAAGGCCCGCGAGACCGACTTTCTTGTGTCTTATTTTCCTTCATCTGGTGCCGCGGTCGAGTGGTTTAAGGCGCCTCGTTGCAGCGGCGGAACAGGTGCCTGTTATCAGAGGGGGGGGGGGGGGGGGGGGGAGGGGGGGGGGGGCAGAGCCAAATGTTTCCCGGTAACTCCGTCTAGAATTAGTGGCGTAGGTAGGATTTCAGTTTAAGGGGCGGTAGTGAGCACGGGAAGCGCGCTCCCTAGGGGGGGGGGGGGGGGCGGGGAGGGGGTAGTGTTCCCCCACGAGAAGCGCGGAAGCTTCGACGTTCCTTTGAAGCGTTCCTTGTCTGCTCCCGCTCATCTTATTACGGGCCTTCGGTCTCGCGGGCCCTCGGTCTCGGTGAAGTGGGCTGTCACCTGTATATCCTTGATTGTTTGTTTGTTTCTGATGTCTACATGAGATAATAATCACGATTATAGTAGCCCATGCATGTACAGATGTATTCAGGGGCGTCGCTAGACTTTTTTTAATGGGGGGGTGTAGAGGCCAGATTGCCGACAAATTATGCCTCCGATTGCCGACGACCAACGTCGACAAATTCAACTGTATAAAGCCCACGAGGCATGTTCACTTGTGTGCCTCTATTATATTTTCCTTCTAAATTATATTTGTTCACCTCACTTGCTGAATGTGTTAGCTTGTCGAAAACATTCTCTATCTAAATATAATACGAGCGAGCGCAGCGAGCGAGGAAAAATATACACTCTCTTTCGTAGAAGTGATAGTTCTTCATCAAACTACATGATGGGCTTAAAGATATCTAAATCATATATTTGGTCACCTCTCTCACATGATTCATTCGCTTTCAAAGACCATCCTAAATCGTAATATTATACGAGCGAGCACAGCGAGCGAGGAAAAAATCTATATACTCCTTATCATATAATCCTTTTCATGGTAGAAGTGAAAGTTCTTCATCAAAATACATGATGGGCCTTTAAGATATCTATTTTGATATTTTGGTCACCTCTCTTACCTAATTTATTTGCTTTCAAAGACCATCCTGTATCTAAGTATCATACGAGCGAGCGCAGCGAGCGAGGAAAAATATATATACTCTTTTTATGGTAGGTGATAACTCTTCATCAAAGTACATGATGGGCCTCGCTTGCCGAATTCGTTTGCTTTCCCAAATCCATCTTGTATCTGAATATTGTACAAGCGAGCGTAGCGAGCGAGGAAAAATACTCCTTTTCATGGTAGAAGTGAAAATTCTTCATCAAAATACACGATGGGCCTTTAAGATACCTATTGTGATATATTTGGTCACCTCTCCTACCTAATCTATTTGCTTTCAAAGACCATCCTGTATCTAAATATTATACGAGCGAGCGCAGAGGTGATAATTCTTCAACAAAATAAATGACGGGCCCCAAAATATCTAAATTATATATTTGTTTATTTCACTTGGCAAATGTTTTTGCTTTCCGAAAACATCCTCTATCTTAATATAATACGAGCGAGCGCAGCGAGCGAGGAAAAATAGGCTCTCTTTCGTGTTACCAGTGTTATTTCGTCGTCAAAATGCACAAGCAAATAAGCCGAATATGACTCTATTTGGGCACCTTACTCATCTTTCTTTTTTCTTTTTCCCTCCTTCCTCTTCCCTCTCCTTTCTCTCTCTCTCTCTCTCTCTCTTTTTTGCCGACAGCGATCGCGAATTTGCCGACAAGAATTTTTAATGGGGGGGGGGGGGGGGTGTCACACCCCCCCCCCCCCACACCCCCCCTCTAGCGACGCCCCTGGATGTATTATTATCATTACGGCTAATTCATTTCATGTATTCAAGGTTTATCGCAACATGTCATGCCAGCCGAATGGCTGATTGGGATAGTTTTACAGATTTAAAAACATAGTCACAATATATGGAATAACCATATACTCCAATGACATTAACAAAATCAGTGAATTAAGGTAAGATTTAGTTTTAAAAAATAAAGTTACTTTACCCTGCCATTCGATGTTCTTTTCTCAAATCAGAACAACTAGACTAAAGTTATGAAAGGAGACAAGTGAAACAGGTGAAAAGGACTCTTATCAAGAGCTTTCAGATATCAAATATCTTAACAGAAGGTAAAAACAAATTATGATAATGGCTAATAACAAAATGAATAGTTAACGGATTAGATATGAAACTGAAATACAAATTTCAGATGTAAGAAAATACAAAATACAAAAAAAAAATGGAAAAAAAACACAACAAAAACACCGCCCATCTAAAACATACTCTGATTCCCGAATCTTTTATAGATCAGAAATCCTTCACAAGCCTTCGGCATCACATTGATATCGATCACTGTTTCACCACATCCAAACCCACACTGTCTAAAAATAACCATGTTTGTATATAGTGGTTACCATGGTGACCCAAACCAACGCTGTATTGGCGGCTTTGTAGTTGCCACAGATGAATGCACATCTGTTTAGAACGCTCAAGTTTAAATTACAAAGCCAGTATGACAAAATGATGACACGCGATGATCGTACGAACATGATAAAACTTATAAGTAAACTTTTTTTTCTCCCGGAGTAATTCCAAATAATTCAAATCCCGACGTTTTTACCAAAATGTATATGCTTTGTAAGAAAGTAGTATTAATGATTTAACCATTGTTAACATGGTTAACAGAATGTGAATCTGAATCTTTGGATTTATTACGATAACAAACGTGGAAATAACTCTGCTCTGGTGAAACATTTTAGTTGAGAAAAATAGAAACCAGTATAGCTTTAAATACTCCATCAGACTTATCTGCCATTACATGACTCAGAAAGGAATAAAGTAAACCGAGGAACATTAGTTCTCATCAGAATGATGAAAAGTTATAGTATTCCTGATTGATTGACTGACTGATATATGAGTTTATGTTCATTTCCATATTAACAAAATTTACAATGTAAAGCAAAATACAAAAATGCAGAAATGAAAAAGGGAACCCACAGGAAAACACGGCTTGTTTTTGCGGGTCTCCTGGAATAAATATGATCAGACCCTTGGAATAAATTCATATTTAAAAACATTATTTCAGAGATAAATCAATGGTTTTAAAGATAAATCTACTCTCTCATACTTCCATCCGACACTCTTAAGTACTTCGGAACCGGGGGGGGGGGGGGGGGGGGGGGGGGGGAGGGTGGTGGTCATGATTGCCCATAAATGATATTCAAATTTCACACTACTTCAGAACCCAAAGGATTGTCAAGATAACCTATATTCCATGGGTGGGTTTTGCGTTTTAAATTTTGTTGTACGATAATTCCCGATGTTTATTGGCCGGAGGTGGGGGGGGGGGGGGGGGGATGGGGAGTAACGCCAACTAGGTATTCAATATTATTTTCAAAGAGTTTAATGATCATTACATTGCCCCCTCCAAGCAGAATATATGATGCATTATTGTTCTAAAGGAATATCAATTTCATGCATCCCAGAAAAAATGCGAGAAATCTCTTATCCTGCATTTAGGAACTTCAATATACACAACCCTTATCTCATTATGCGACATGAATGAGGAGCAAAGAGCAAAGATGCGATTACTTTACAAGGGTCAAAGTTAACTATAAATATTGGACATTTTATCTTGAAAGGAACTGACAAGAAACTATTGGAAATTGTCAATTACAAACACATATATATTCCGTACTGTATAGTTTTAGAACCACCATCCTTTGAATCATCAAACTGACTCAACCTAGTTGAAAATCTGTTGGAAAGAGCAATACATGGTAGGGGTATATGCCCTGTGAGATACTGTTCAGAAATGCATTTGACATTTGGTGCTAAGTTTTTAAGTATTTCATGTCTTCATAGACTATATGGGTATTCAAAAGCTGTCAATTTCAAGTGAAGGCTCTTGATATTCTTTCATTAAAATATGAATAAACAAAAAATGTACAAGCTGACTAACCATTTTCAAAATAATGCACCAGAACTCAAACTTATTGCCAACTGCACCAAAAGAAAGTCATAAAATGTAACTAAAAACAACCATAAAACATTTACAGGTAATATGTTCAGGTTGATTTGGCAATCACACATTAGTTTCTAATTTCCAAACCGCGATAAAAATATCTGATTTTATTTTTCTTCACATCGGCTAAGCTACACAATGCATCAAATTCTGAATAAGAAACCAAGCGTTTACTTTACTTACCCCAGCCTGTCATGTATGTATATAAAAACTCATTCCTATGCCCTATGAACAAATTTGATGTGTCCCACGATTGTAGGGGACGAAAATTAGGCCTAGCTGATATATTCAGTCAGGGTACAGACAAGATTCCATTTCCTACAGCATACAGCAAAATCACGTTGCGCTTATGCATGTGATACAAGACAAACATAACCAATGGCATCAAACAAACGAATATAAATTTCAGAGGTGATGAAGAGATAGTCACGTTCTAAATGTTTACTCGACCGTCTCATGGATCATCAACGAAAAAAAAAAAAAAGAAGAAGAAGAAGAATAAGAAGAAGAAGAAGAAGAAAAGCCACTTTAACCAGTATCGAACGATCTAACGATTCCCCTTTCTTCCGCCAGGTTAAACAAAAAGAGAAAATATATCAGATCTTGATTCGTAATTTGTTCGTAAGACATAAAATCGATAACTTGAATAATGCCTGCCGAACATAAGCATTCACAAGCAAATAAAATCGATAAAAGGTTCTTGGCCTGCGAAATGTCCCCGTTGTTGTGAATGTTGGTCTTTCTTTGTGTGCCTTAAGTGCAAGGTTAAACTCTTATTACCGGACCATATCTTTCACCTGGTCTGAGGATACTGTTGTTGCTTTTGTTAGGTTTCTGGGGAAGTGCAGCAGTAAAAAATGTGGTCATCTACCCTCTCTTTTATGCTTCCATCTTATCAGAAGGAGATTATTATTAGAACTGAACCTTCAAAATTGCGTTGAGAAAAATGATCTTAATAAACTAATACCAATATGTATATTCTGCATACAAAATAGAGAAAGATATACAGCATAATATCATCACCTATGATAAGGTGTACTGTATATAACTGAAACACAAGGGCAAGCTGAACCAATATTGCTTGTATTAGTTCACGTACAGATGTATAGATATTTTGGTTTATGGTTTTGCGTACATGAACAGCGTAAAATGAATAATACACATTTCCCTTACTTACTGTCGAGCTGTAGATGAGGTATAAACTGCGCCTTTAAGCATTTTAAGTGTGTGAAGTGTCATGAAGTTCTAAAATGTCAACATCATCATCATCCTGCAAAAATAACCATGCCACTTTCAATAGATGAAAATGCAGAATATAATCTTAACAGACCATGTTTCTCACTTTCACTATGTGAGCGCATTAATTCCATTTCTATTTTTTTGATGCATAAAAATAATTTCTAAGGATAATGAATAGAGATTTGCACGACATAAAGGCCTATATAGGTTTTGAAACCTGTGAACTTTGCTAAGTCATGTTTAATTGTAATGCTTTCAGAAAGAGTCTCTTCGCCGTAGTTTGCAAGATTTGTTTGCTTGTCTTTTTCCCAGTGAATCACAATTACAATTATACAATCTTATCTAAACCTCGATATCTATCGGTCTTGAAAATCTGTAGAAAAATAAAACTTGTTTTTTATAGACAACACTGAAAGGCCACCAGTCAGTGCACAGGTGAATAAATACAATTGTGAGGACAGATTACTATTGTGACATCACTAACAAACTCCCCAGTCCGCAATGCAATAAACGAGGAATTCTTACCCGTACTATAATTCCTTCCTTTTGAAGCAGGGATTTCTATACCGCATAGTACTTTATTTTGTGTGGGACCAGTAATCCGTGTAAAGAGCTCAAATCAACCATCGTAAATAGATACCAAATGGTGAACAATCCCTTACACGACGACAAAGAGAACGAGAGAGAGAGAGAGAGAAAGAAAGAGTGTGTGAGGGTGTGTGTGTGGGTGAGGGCGTATGTTTGTGTGTGAGGGAAAGAAATGACGGAGATATAGAAAAGGAGAAAACAGAAAATTATACCGAGGCTGGTGTCACGTGGTCCTTAAAATACAGGTACAAACGAAGGAATGACTGTACACAATGAATGAATGAGACCAGCTAGTGATGGTCATAATGTGGGACCTACCAAATACCAGGTAGTGGAGCGGAACCAAATTTGGCACAAATGTAGATATATGTAATATAAACAAATTCAGAAGACATCTCAAATTCTGCCCATGGGGGCCGTGGGGGGCCATCTTTTGAAAATAGTCACATAGGAGCACCTCGTCTTTATACACAGTCAAAACCCTACTGTGAAAAGTTAAGTTGAGGTAATATGACATCAGTAATCCATATTCGGGTGTTTCAGGGCATAAATATTTCTGAAAATCTAATTTAGGGGCTCAATTTGATATGAGGGGCTATTTTTAAAAAAGGAAAATAGCCCCCAGTTTACATCTAAAAAGCACCAGATTCGGCACACAGGTAGATTGATACATTATAACAAGATTTAGATGTGGAGACATCTCAGATTCTGGCCTTGGGGGTCGTGGGGGTCATTTTTAAGAATTGTCGCAAGGGGGGGGGGGCATTGTTTTCTTTGAACACAGCCCAAGTGAAATGTGATAAGTGAATTTTAGGTTACGTAGCCACAATAATCCATATTCTGATGTTTCAGGGCTGAATATTTTATGAATATAATTTAGGGGCTCAGAATGATAAAATGGAGGCTATTAAAAAAAAGAAAAAGAAAATAGCGTCCATTTTACATCTGTCTTGAAATAAAAGTGAAATTTATCACACAGGTAGTATAGACCAATTTCACCTCCGGTTTATGTATTTGGCCCTCTATCGGCGACGCCATTGCTGCGGTGGGCAAGCGCGCTGACCGCGATTGGCTCTGTGTGCAAAATGAATGTAAGATATGAGATATGCCCCGATATTGTTCCATTTAATTTATTCTAGATCAATAAAATAAAGCATGGATACATGGGTAGATGAGGTAAGACAATGGTCATATCTGACGGATGAAGGTACGATGTATTTTTGTACCTTCGATGGTTTTTCAACTTAGTTTTGTCAGTAAAAGTTCGATTGCAGCATAGAAGCCGTATTAAACGGGAGCCCTAAAACTTACCCTGTTTACAAAGTCATATTTTCACTCATTAAATTTTACGCCAAAGTACATAATGATAATGTTTCTTGACTTCAAAGTCCTTTCTGTTGATGTTTTTACCCACTAGCGACGAATTCCTTCACACTGCTTACGGAAACGTGTGTAGGGAGTACGGCTTCTAACACAGACAGGCTTCATGAGTCAAAAGCGAGTGAATTTCGCACTCAGTTAGCTTCCAATTTTTAAAGGTTCTCTAATTCTTGTGGCATTTGAGCACCGCACAGCTGCGACCTGAACTTCCCTGATAATTTCTCATTGCAAATATTAAAATAAATCAGCATATACTGGTCAAAATAGACAAAAAATCGAACGAATGTACATAACGCGCTATTGACTTGTGTACTATAAAAGTTGGAGCGCCCACCGCAGTATGTCGAACTGTGTCGAACAGTCTGCTGTCCTCTTGCGTTGTGAAATTGGTCTATAGATTAAGACACTATCACAAGATTTAGATGTGAGGACATCTCAGATTCTGTATTTGGGGGCCGTGGGTGGACTTTAAAAAATGGTCACCATAGGGGCCTTTTCCCCCTATAATTATACACAGTGGAAAATCTAATGGTAAAAGTGAAATTCAGGTAATGTAACATCACTTATTAATAATCGAATATTTCAGCACTGAAATATTTGTGTTTAACCCCCCCTCCCCCCCCCCCCCATAGTTTAAGGTCCATTTCGATAAAATGGGGGCTTTTTGAAAATATTTAAAACAGAAAGCACTCAGTTTATATCCATTTTGTAAGACAAAACAACAGATTTCGTACATAAGTAAAGTAAAATTATCACAGGATTTATATTTGGAGACATCTCATATCCTACCCCTGAAGGCCGGGGCGGCCGGCCATCATACTAATTTTTGTATATATATGCGTTCTAAATTCATAGGAAATTTTGCATCAATGTATAATTTCGAATGCAAACGGGTTGTTTTTTTTTGCAATGAATGTTTTGGATTTGACCCATAATTGGAAAGAGGATATTCGCAGCCACTCTCTTTTCTCTTATTTTTATTTCTTTCTTTAAAATAGTCCAAAGAAGTCTAGATTGGCTTCATTGTAATCGAAAGAGGTATTAAATGTTACAAAATATGTTTCATTTTGCTAAGAAAACAGTTACCCCTAATTCTCATTGAATGTGAACTGGATGTGAACTTTCATGGTTATAATATAAATTTGAAAAACTCATCTTTGTTTCTTAAATAAATTTTTATGGAAAGGGGCCCTTATTCAAGACGGGGTACCTAAACAATAAGATGATTTGTAGATATTTCTTAATCGTGTTTTCCAAGTATGATTAACCCACAGATAACTTGCACACTTTAGGAAATAAATGTTATGGCATTCATTTTGTAAACTGGCCATTATGACAGTTGGGACCAAATTTCTTCTATCTCTTACAGTATCCAGAATTCTCTGATGCATTAATGTATGCGTGTCATGTGCCGATTCCGTTGTCTTAATTACAAAGTTGTATGTATTCTAGGACTATTAAAAACGTCCCTTTTATTTCTTCTCAGTCTATCTATCTATTTATCTATCTATCTTTCTTTCTTTCTTTATAGGGATACTATACTACTCATTTCATTGAGTAATTGGGATAACTGTTTTCTTAGCAAAATGTAACGCATTTTGTGATATTTGATACCTCTTTCGATTACAGTGAAGCCAATCAATACTTCTTTAGACTATTTCCCTAAATTAGCAAAAAGTGTCCATAACAGCAACAACAACAACCAAAAAAAAAAAAAAAAAACGGAAAGAAGAGAGAATGGAGGCGGATATACTCTTTCCAAGTATTGGTCCAATCCGAAACATTCATTAAAAAATCAATTTGCATTCCAAATTATACATTGATGCACAATATCCTATGATTTTAGAAAGCATATGTTTACAAAAATTATTAAGATGGCTGGCCGTCCCCGGCCTTCAAGGGCAGGAAGTGAGATGTCTGCAAATGGGCAATTCCGCGTCGGAAAAACAGCCACCTTACTTCATATTAATAGTAAAAACAATCACTTTGATAGTCCTGAATAGCCAAAGCTTTGAATTAAAAAAACTGAAACAATAAAGAATTCCACAATCTTAGGCTGTGTTGGTATAATGCATGTTTGATTTTAAAAGACATGTTTGAAGTTTAAAATTAGCGCCTTTTTCTGGTAATTCCGTTACCGAGGTGTACATCACAATATCATGAATGTAAGAACAACATTTTTGGAATGAAAGAGCTCACTTGATTGAATGGGCATATTCACAGAGTATTAAATGGTGAGAAGGGAGGCAGAGTACAAAAGAGGCACAGAAAGTCTAAAATGTTGGTAACGGAATTTCACCCTTACTACGGAATTGCCCAAATATAAATCTTGTGATAATGTTTTACTTTACCTGTGTACGAAATCTGGTGTTTTGTATTACAGAACAGATGAAAACTGAGTGCTTTCCATTTTAAATATTTTAAATAGCCCCCATTTTATCAAACTATGGGGTGTTTTTTTTAATGCTTCAGTGCTGAAAGCCTGAAACATTCGATTGTGAATAAGTGATGTTATATTACCAGAATTTCACTTTTCCCATTAGTTTTTTGACTGTGTATAGCCCCTACAGAAAAAAATGCCCCTATATATGATTTTTTTTAAAAAGTTGACTCCCATGACCCTCAAAGCAGAATCTGACATGTTTCCACATCTAAATCTTGTGATATTGTCTTAATCTACCCGTGTGCCAAATTTAGTACTTTTATTCCAAGACAGAAGTAAACTGGGGGCTATTTTCGATTTTCTAAAATAACCCCCCATTTTATGATCAAACTGAGTCCCTAAATCATATTCATTAAATGTTCATCCCTGAAGCATTTATGATGCTATTTTACCTAAAATTCACTTGTCACATTTCATTTGGGCTGTGTTCACAGAAAACAATGCCCCCATTTCAACATTTTTGAAAATGGCCCCCACACCCCCACAAGGCAGAATCTAAGAAGTCTCCACATCTAAATCTTGTTATAAGGTATTATTCTACCTGTGTGTCAAATCTGATGCTTGTAAGATGTAAACTGAGAGTTATTTTCAATATTTTAAGAAATAGCGCCTTTCATCAAACTGAGACCCTAAATTATGTTTCCAGAAACATTCGAATACGGATGACTGATGTCATATTACCTAAAATTAACCTTTTATCTAAGATTTTTGACTGTGTATAAAGAAAAGGCGTCCCTATGTGACCAATTTTTAAAGGTGGCCCCACGGCCCCCATGGACAAAATTTGAGATGTCTCCTCCTCTGAATTTATTTATACTACATCTATCTACATGCGTGCCAAATTTTGTTCCATTAACCCAAAATGCACTTATTGGTCAGCTATGCCGCCCCACTAAGGAGGGCCTATTGGAATTATTGGTTTGGTTTGATTTATTTATTTATTCTTATACATAATCATAGTAAAATCATCCAAACGGAATATTAATTATATGCTTTGTAATGAAAGAGTTTTGAGGGCGACGTCATCATGGCGGGGATTCCTCCTCTGTGGGATTTCCCGGCTTTAAGTTCAAGTTAAAGTTCAAAGTATTTGCATTTCTCATGTATCAAAACAAGAAAAAGTACAGCATAACATGAAAATGACATTATTTTATAACAACACTGGCGTAGCCAGGAGTTTTCAACAGGGGTGGGGGTGGGGGGTCAAGGTGAGGGAGCGAAGTGACGGGGCGGGGGGGGGGGGGAGGGTGTGGGGGGTATCCCCCTCCGACGGTAGGGAGATTTTTGAAAATTCGTGCAATGAAATTACATTTTCTAAAATTCAGTATTAGGTGTAACTTATATGAGAAGTGGCATATTTACGTTTTACTTTTGTTTCGCAGGGAAGGGGTACAGTAAGTTATGTGAAGTGGACTCGATGAATTTTAAAAAAATATTCTTTTAATTTTTTGATTTTTTTTTAATTATTATTTTTTTTTGCTC
Source organism: Echinometra lucunter (assembly GCA_029962745.1). Classification (NCBI taxonomy): domain Eukaryota; kingdom Metazoa; phylum Echinodermata; class Echinoidea; order Camarodonta; family Echinometridae; genus Echinometra; species Echinometra lucunter. The sequence goes on from CM057157.1 coordinate 23,724,787, forward strand.
GTCGATCAACGGGGGGGGGGGGGGGGCATGGCCCCCTTGTGAGCCCCTTAGCTACATAATACATAGTACATAACAACTGATATAAATTGGCAATGAATCTTCTTAAAGTACGCATACGAAGCTTAGCATAATTAGTATATACAAGAAATTGTAAGAAAGGATCATGAGAAAATAGGAACTAAAAGAAGCAGAGCTTGTAAAATATTAAGGCTAATGTTAGCCGGAAATAGAGGTCCCAATGCACCATCGGGGTACATTTTTTTAACCAACGTTTTTCTAATGCCTGAAGTGTGAATGAAGTCATGAATACCGTCATGAAGCATATTAGTATTCTTGTAAATCTATCCTTTTCCAAACCTAATGCTAAAAACGTTCATTCGTTGTTGCTATTATGAAAAAGAAAGATATTCATGCATATGCAAATTGAAATATGTAAATTTTAGCATAAATTTTCATTTTTTCTCAAAATTCTGTTAATAACGGTTCCAATCGATTCCACCTATCAAAATCATATTGACAAATGCACACAGTTATTTTTGTACGATGTCCAGGTCCAAACATATGACAATACCTGATTTTCATTTAAAAAATCCAAGATGGCCACCCAGATGGCCGATTTTGAGCCCCATGGGACACGAGTTGGCAACTGGATCATAGAAAATCAGACATTACAAAAAAGTTGGTTATAAAACATGTACCGCGATGGTGCACGGCGAGTCGGCGACCCCTATTTCCGACTAGACTAATTAGCCCGGGGGGGGGGGGCACTCGACCCCAAAAGTGGTAGGTATGTGCCGCGGGCGAGACAAAAAACGGGGGCTTTGGAACCGGCTTATTGTGAAAAGGAGGGTCTTCGGAACGGGCTTCGGAACTACAAATGTTTGTGAAAACCGGCGTCTTTGGAACGGTTCGCCTGCGTGTGGGTGTGTATGTATCCCTATGGAACGGGCATACGTGCATGCAGCTAGCCCGGCGGCACGGGCGTCGGGTCCGCTCGCGCAGAGGCGATAGTCGGACACCAAAAATGCAGCTCATTGTAGCGGGTCAATGCGGCCGGAACGGCGTAACGAAAAACATGCGAAGCTTTGGAACGGATTTCTTTCTTCTTTTTTTCTCGATAAGAAGAAAATGCTATGCTTTCTAACGGCTTTCCTTGTTCTTTTTCTCAATGAGATATAAATGCTATGCTTTGGAACGGGAAATTTGAGTGTAAAAATGGGGGTCTTCTCCGCGGCACATACCCACCACGCATTATATACTGAGTGCCCCCCCCCCCCCCGGGCTAATTAGGCCCTCTGTGAGTTTAAAAATAGCTTGCAAATATTACAGTCAGAATAAATTTTTACATAAAAATATGGAGTATTACCTTGAAGAAAACAACAACAACTAACAACAAGGAAAGGAAAAATGAAGAAGGAGAAGGGAAGAGAGAGAGAAAAATAGAAAAAAAGAGAGGGCATGGGAGAAGAGAGAATTATGGAAGAAAGGAGACAGGGTTCAACATGTCAAAACTATTCAAGTTGAATACTAAAGTTTTAAAACTACAAACGATGGATAGGAGAAGACGGTTAACATGGTAGATTCAATTGAGATCATAAGGAAATGTACTATTCCAGAATATATTGATCGTTTTAATTTTTAATAAGGGCGAGTGCCTCGAAATCAATTTAAGCGTGTTGAGAGGTGAGGTTTAGTAAAGACTAGTTTTCTGGGAAACATTTCGGAGCAAGCGATCTGTTGACAGGGGCGCCGCTAGACCTTTTTCAATGGGGGGGGGGGGGTGTAAAGGCCACTGATTACCGACAAACAATGCCATTGATTAGCGACGACCAACGTCTATAAATTCAACCGTATCAAGCTCACTAGGCATGTTCAATTATGTGCCGCTATCATATTTTCCTTCGTCTTTATTAACATTTCAGTCGATTTCAAACAGATTTTGACTTTATATGAGCAAGCGTAGTGAGCCAGAAAAAAATATATATATACTCCTTTTCATTTTTGAAGTGATAAAGCTTAATCAAAATATCTACTGGGAAAATTCGATATATAAATTATATGTTTGGTACTTCGCTTGCAGAATTCATTCGCTTTCTCAAACCATCCCGGCTGCATCTAAATATTATACGAGCGAGCGCAGCGAGCGAGGAAAAAAAGTAGGCCTTTATTCTCCTTTTCATGGTAGAAGTGATAATTCTTCATCGAAATACACGACGGGTCTATACAAAATTCTAAATTAAACATGTCTATTTGGTCAACTAGAATTCTATCTGTCTATTGCTTTCCCAAACCATCTTGCATCTAAATATTATACGAGTGAGCGCAGAGAGCGAGGAAGAATATAGATACTGCTTATCGCGGTAGAAGTGATAATTCTTCATCACAATACACGATGGACCTATAAGATATCTAAATTATATATTTGGTCACATCTCTTGCCTAATTCATTCGCTTTCAAAGACCATCCTAAATCTTTATATTATTCGAGCGAGCGCAGCGAGCGAGGAAAAATACATGTAATTTTTTCATGGTAGAAGCAATAATTCTTCATCAAGTAAAGTACACGATGGAATTAACCATGAGATATCTAACTTATACATGTAGGTCACCTCGTTTGCCGAATTCGTTTGCTTTCCCAAACCATCTCGTATCCAAATTCAATCCGAGGGAGCGCAGCGAGCGAGGGAAAAACTCTATATACTCTTTTTTTTTAATGGCAGAAGTGATTATTCTTCATCAAAATACACAATGGGCTTATAAGATATCTAAATTATCTATTTGGTCATCTCTCTTGCCTAATTTATTCGCTTTCAAAGACCATGCTATATCTAAATATTATCCGAGCGAGCGCAGCGAGCGAGGAAAAATATAAATATTCTCTTTCATTTTAGAAGAGATAAATCTCAATCAAAATACCTGATGGGCACATCTAAATTACATAAGTAGTCACTTCGCTTGTAGAATTCATTCACTTCCCCAAACCATCCTGTATCTCAATATTAAGCTAGCGAGCGCAGCGAGACCGGAAAAATATACACTCTCTTTCGTGGTACATGTACCAGTGTTATTTCGTCATCAAAATACACAAGCAAATTAACCGAATATGACTCTATTTTGGGCACCTTACCTCTCTTTTCTTCTTCCCTCCTTCCATTTTCCTCTCCTTTCTCTCTCTCTCTCTCTCTCTCTCTCTGAGTTCAGCGCTCAGCTCTGTTTGTCTGTTTGCAAATGTTAAACTCCCAACAACAGTGAAGAAGAAAGCCGTTATCATAATAGCAGACGCTCCCCTTTCTGTTCATTGGCTGAATATTTCAAGTTCAGCTCGTCAAAATCAACGGGGATTTCCCTTTCCAACGAAACAAACATCTTTTCACCAATTTCGGTGAGCACCATCAGACAGTTTCTATTTATTACGGCAATAATACAAAATGGAATAAAGCCAATAGCATTTACAACGTCGTTGTTTGTGACAGCGAGTAATAAGTTATGGCCCGATTGGATTGCTATACAGTGCGTATATCAATAAAAACGTTACACTTTTGAAAAAACCTGTCAAAATTGCATTTCCAAATATTTAGAAGATTTTTTTTCATGTCGATAGTTGCCCAGTAGTCTCGTCTGTTAAGTGCCACTAGCAATATAAATTTTTGTTTCACACTTGGGCGAGCACTGACTGTTTTTGTTCAGAGTGTGAAAAATAACTTGAGCCAAATTGAAAGAAGAGGGAAAATTAAACCAGCAGTCTGAATAAGTGCTCCATTCAAAGAAATTGCTCTTTGCCACAGATTTGCCAGACTACATGACTGATCGATGGTTTGAGCGACTGAATTATTAATTGATCAATCAATCGACTGATTG
>CM057157.1:23729144-23764602 GCA_029962745.1 Echinometra lucunter
TATATACGCACACACACACACACACACACACACACACAGAGTAGACATGGTAGAGGTGCCATAGTCAAGAGGTTTAAGGCGCTTGACTGGAGACGCAAAGGTCCGTGGTTCGATCCCCGGCACGGCACTTGTGCCCTTGAGCAAGGCATTTATCTACATTGCTGTTTCATCGCATTTCAAATAAAGTGATGTGCTATATGCATACTGATACCAACGTGTGCATGTGTTGTTGTTTTAAATGTATATACAAGGGTTGAACAAATGCCTCCGCCGGGAATCGAACCCAGGTCACTGGTTTAGAACGCCAATGCCTTACCACTAGACCACAGAGGCGGGCCAGCAGTTAGGCGTTATTCATTCTCATTGTTCATTAACTCATCTGCACCAAAATAAAGGATCAAAAAAGGGTTGGAAATCTGTCTGCCCTTCAATTGGATTCTTCAATAGTGGTAAGGCATTGGCGTTCTAAGCCAATGACCCGGGTTCGATTCCCGGCGGAGGAATTTTTTCAACCCTTGATTCAAAATGGATGACAGCTCTGGGGAACATTGAGGGGGCTACGCAATTATTATTCTCCCATTTTCATTTCTTTCAGTGTTTATTATTTACAAGGGTGTTGCCAAAAATGTTTACATTTGTCAAATTTCTTATATATATATATATATATGATTGCAGCAATGGAAATGCACACCTGAAAAACCACCTGAGGTCGAGACACCTAAGTCGACAACGGGACTTAGAAATTTTTTTGAGCAAAATAGAGCCTGTACTATACTGCATACGTGTCGGTGCGGGCGCAGATTATCGTACTTCATGGCAACCTGAAAAACCACCTGAGGTGATCAAATAACATATACAACAGCTTTGACAACTCTCGAAGAAATAAATACATGTGAAATCAATTATAGAATAATTAAAGCGCAGCATGAATCAAAGTTCCCCAGACCTGGCCTGCCAGTTTTGGAAATTTGGCAAAGGCTGAAAAAATGTCTCCGCCTCAAGAACCACTAGTAGACCACGGAGACGGGCCTGATTCCCGGTGGAGACATTTATTCAACCTTTGCAAAATTTCCAAAAATGTTAGGCCAGCTCTGGGGAACTTTGATTCATGCTACGCTATAATTATTCTCTCAGTTGATTTCACACACACACACACACACACACACACATATATATATATATATATATATATATATATATATATATATATATGTATGTGTATATATATGTATATATATATATATATATATATATATATATATATATATATATAGTGTATACAGTAATAACTTCAAAAAGAGTCGAAGATACGCCATGTGTAAATCCAACATTAGCTTTATTGTTCAGAATTTTCGGCCCGCCTCGGTCCTTCCTCAGTGCTAACAGTTTAATGACAAGATAAATGCAAACAAAATTTTCCTTACAGTAGCTCCTTAGCAACGCTCTGCGCGGTCTGCGTACAGAGCGTTGCCAAGGAGCCAGATCTTATATAAGCCTTCAATTAAAGAGAAGAAATAATAATATACCAAAAGTGTAATCAATGATACGAAGCACCAATGTATTTCAGTATAATCGGAGTTTGAAAAAGAAAAGAAAAAACAATAAAATGAAATTGAATGAATAAAAAATAAATAAAATAAAAATACAATATCAGACTCTCAAATTCTAGGCGAAGAGTGTAAAAGTAAATGATTAAAAAAGAAAGAACCTTTGAGAGAGAGAGAGAGAGAGGGGGGGGGGGAAGAGAGAGAAGAAGAAGAGAAAGAAGAAGAAGAAGAAGAAAAACCTGAAAAATAAATACTCCAAATTGTAGATAGCTCAGCCAGACAAGTAGTAAAAAAGAGGTTATAAGTCTGTATCAAGATAAAAATGAGATCATTTACTTGAAGAAAAAAAAAACCTCACGTGATACAGGAAAAGGTGAAAAGAAAGAACTACAGTGCCCTGAAAAGAGGAAGAAATATAATGGTAATTCTACACTAAGTACAAAGAAGCACTGGGGAGGATGAACAAGATTTCATCTCTTGTAAAAAGTGAAATTGCTCAGCCATCCTAGGTCCTTGTTAAGTCCAGTCTCGAAAGACCTGGTGTTGATGATGAATTTCATTTCTGCCAATTTCCTGGCTTCTCTGTCTTTGAATTGAGTACAAATTATGCAAAACTTTAGATCATCAAGTCAATAGTTGCTGGAGCTGAAGCATTCACTTGATGATCTAAAACCACAAAGCTAATGTAGGATTTACACATGGCGTATCTTCGACTCTTTTTGAAGTTATTACTGTCTACACTATTAATCATCCAACACGTGGGTATTATTCTCAATATATATGCATATATGTGTACATGATATTTACATATCTTTGTCTCACGTATATATATATGTATATATATATATATACACCCATATATATATATATCAATGGCGTACTGAAGCGGGGGGGGGGGGGCTTGGGGGCGCCAGCAGCCCCCCCCCAAAAAAAAAAAAAAAAAAAAAAAAAAAATCAACCATGGCTTATTTTCAATTTTATATAAGTGTTATCACACGAATTTCATTACTTCTCCCTAAACTCCCTTTCTACTGTTAAGTAACGCATTCACAATTTCCCAAATAGCATGCATAGCAACACGCATAACATCATATCAATACTAATGTGTTTTATGATATAACACTTGGTTTTTATCTGTTTATCTGACAATGGATTCAAACTTTGATAATGAATATTCTTAGATTTACCGAAACTAGACACGGGCTTTAAGTTTGCAGTCCCAAATAGTATTCTTTTACAGAGTTGCAAACTATCAATACTGCAAAAAACTCCTTTACCATGGGAGTGCACTTGCGTAGCCAGGGGGGCGGTCACCCTCCAAAACACCAACAAAAAAGAAAGAAAAAGTAGAAGGAAAAAAAGCAGAAGCGAGAAAAGAAAAAGGGTAAGAGAACGTAAGAAGAGCGGGAGCAGACAAGGAAAAATTCAAAGAAACGTCGGAGCTCTTTTTTCTTTTCTCGCTTCTGCTTTTTTTTCCTTCTACTTTTTCTTTCTTTTTTGTTGATGTTTTGGAGGGGTGACCGCCCCCATCGTCCTCCCCCCTGGCTACGCAAGTGCACTCCCATGGTAAAGGAGTTTTTTGCAGTATTGATGGTTTGCAACTCTTTAAAAGAACACTATTTTGGACTGCAAACTTAATGCCCGTGTCTAGTTTTGGTAAATCTAAGAATATTCATTATCAGAGTTTGAATCCATTGTCAGATAAACTGATAAAACCAAGTGTTATATCATAAAACACATTAATATTGATATTATGCGTGTTTTCTGCCTTGCTATGCATGCTATTTGGGAAATTGTGAATGCGTTACTTAACAGTAGAAAGGGAGTCTAGGGAGAAGTAATGAAATTCGTGTGATAACACTTATATAAAATTGAAAATAAACCATGGTTGAAAGTTATTTGGGGGGGCGCCAGCCCCCCCAAGCCCCCCCCCCCCCCCCCCCCCCCCTCCAGTACGCCAGTGCCTACTGATGAAAGGTTTACGCTTTCATCAGTCGAAAGCTCGGCTTAATAAAGGCAGAGTGAACATACTAGCAACATCCCGCCGCCCCCTTCTTCAGTCACAACTATATATATATATATATATATATATATATATATATATATATATATATATGTGTGTGTGTGTGTGTGTGTGTGTGTGTGTATTTATATGAGACAATTGAGAGAATAATAGCGTACTAGCATGAATCGAAGTTCTCCAGAGCAGTCCTACCATTTTGGAAATTTTGCAAAGGTTGAAAAAATGTCTCCGCCGGGAATCGAACCCGGGCCTTTGGCTATGAACGCCAATGCCTTAACCACTAGACCACGGAGACGGGCCAAATTCGCTTAACCGACAGAATGACAAATCTTCAACCCTCACTAATTAATTCCTTTGTTGGTGGCAGATGAGTTTCGAACAATGACCTGCCGCACACCTCAGCTGGATCCGAGCGAATGCTTTTAGGATACATGCATATGTTGGAATAATTAACAAAAGCTGTTGTATATGTTACCTGATCACAATATATATATATATATATATATATATATATATATATATATAATATAATATAATTTTTATAACATACAATTTGTTATAAAAAGAGTGAAGTGTGATAGTGATGGTAATTTTGTAGCCCTTAGTATCCAATGTGGTTTTCTAGATTTTTCATTGATAGCACTTTATGGGCCTAACACTGATTATCCAGAATTTTTTGGACGTATAGAAAATATCTTACTGGATTGGGATGATCCTCACAAAATTATTTGTGGTGATTGGAATTTGGTACAGAGTTTAGAGTTAGATACTTTTAATTATCTTCGACTTAGTGATAGAAAGGCGAGGGATAAGGTCCTTGAGATGAAAAATGATCTTAACTTAGTTGATCCATGGCGTCAACTTCATCCTGATATAAAATCTTTCACCTGGCGACAACGCACCCCATTAAAGCAAAGTAGATTGGATTGTTTTTTAATGTCTTCAGATATCTTTTCTTTAGTTAGGAAATGTGAGATTGAATTGGGTTATCGTACTGATCATTCAATGATTAGTGTAGACATTGTGTTAGATAAATGTCATAAGAGATTTAACTATTGGAAGTTTAATAATTCATTTTTGAAAAAGTCTGAATTTGTTGTACCTTGATATTGATTCTCTGGATGGAAGACAATTTGAGAATGTTAGTAAGAAAGACTATAGATTTTTGATTAATGACCAGTTGTTTTTTGATACACTGTTAATGGAGTTGAGAGCAGTAACAATTTTGTATGCAATTCGTCAGAAAAAGAAGGAAGAAAGTGTAGAAAAGGACCTGGAGTCGAGATACTTACGTTAGAAAGTTTATTGGAACAGAATACAGATACTAGAGAAAACTTAGAAAAAATTCGAATATCAAGAGAAGAATTAGAACAATTCAGACGTCGGAAGCTGGAAATGGCAGCAAATAGACTACGGCTTCAAGTAATGCAATTTGGGGAAAAACCATCTAAATACTTTTTGAATTTGGAAAAACAAAGGATAACTGAAAAAACATTTGTAAAGTTGATTGATGACAATGGTACTGTGTTGCAAGAGCAAGCAGATATTTTGAAAGAAGTTGGATCATATTATGAACGTTTGTATAAATATCATGCAAATTGTGATGCAGAAGTTATTTTCTCTCTTATAAGGGAAGATCATTTCCAAAGTCTCACAGAAGAAGAGTGTGTTTCTTTAGAAGGAGAAATATCTTACAGGGAAATTGAATATGCAGTAAAGAACATGAAAAATAATAAAGCCCCAGGACAAGATGGATTTACAGTGGAATTTTTCAAATATTTTCTTGAGGAGTTAGGTATTTATATGATGCGTAGTATGAATTTTGCTTACACTTCTTGAAAATTATCTTTCTCACAAAAACTTGGTTTGATAACACTACTTCCTAAAGGCGACAAAGTGAGACATTTTATTAAAAACTGGAGACCAATTTCTTTGTTGAACGTTGTTTATAAAATATTATCGAGCTGTATTGCCAATAGACTTAAAAAGGTATTACCTCGTATTATCCATGGTAATCAAACAGGATTTTTGTCTGGACGATTTATTGGTGAAAATATTAGAATTTTATATGACATAATTGCTTATACTGAAAAGGAAAAGGTTCCTGGTATGATTTTGTTAATTGATTTCGAAAAGGCTTTTGATAGTCTCTCTCATCACTTTTTGTATAAAACTCTCTCCTTTTTTAAATTTGGAAGCTCTTTCATAAAGTGGATAAATTTACTGTATAGTGATGCGTACTCTAGTGTTATGGTTAATGGGCAAATAACATCTAGATTTCGCATAGAAAGGGGCTCTAGGCAAGGTGACCCACTTTCGCCCTACTTGTTTTTGTTATGCGCGGAAATTCTTGGGGTGTTAATTCGAAATTCACACTTGGTCAAAGGAATTTCTGTCAGGTCAAAAGAATTCAAGATCCTTCAGTATGCCGATGATACAGTACTATTTTTAGATGGCACAGCTGCCAGTTTCCGCAATGTACTTCATATTTTGGAGTCATTTGGAAATTGTAGTGGGCTTAAGATGAATATGGAGAAAACAAATGCAATTTGGATTGGTGCCTTAAAAGGTAGTGAAGATATAAGATTGGAAGGAAGACAAGTGAATTTTGTGCATAATGATTATTTTCGTTACCTTGGTACTGACTTTCATGTTGATATTGATAAAATACCTGATTATAATTATGACAGAATTTTTGACAAAGTAAAGCGTCAAATGATTTCTTGGATCAAACGGAACATTACAGTTCTTGGAAGAGTTACAGCTGTTAAATCACTGCTGTTACCACAGTTTAATCATTTGTTTATGTCAATCCCAGCTCCTTCAGCTAAGTTAATGAAAGTTATAAAAGTAAAGTTCTTTAATTTCATATGGAAGAATAAACCTGATAAAATTAGTAGGAAACAGGTTGTGGGCACTTATGAAGAAGGGGGTCTTAAGATGCCAGATGTCGAGTTTTTTAGTATGTCATTAAAGCTCACGTGGATTCGAAGATTGGTCTTAGGTACATGTAATGATGTTAATCATTTAATGCAGTCGTTTTTAACAAAACCATTTGTAGTAGGGTTTGGTGATGAATATTTTTTAACATTATCCCATGAAGTTGCCAATCCATTTTGGAAAGATGTATTTTATACTTTGTCTTTGCTTTGTCAAGCAGAAGGAGATGAGTGGTTAACTTATCCATTGTGGAGGAATAGTTCTATCCAAATTGGGCAAAAATCTGTATTTTTTAGATCTTGGTATGAAAAAGGCATCAGATGTATTAATGACTTAATTGATAGTAAGGGGAATTTGTTAACTTGCGAAGAATGTGAACAAAAATTTTTCTTGAAACTGAATTATTTGTCTTACTATTCTATCAGTCAAGCTATAAAGTGTCAGTATAGAATTTATATTGAAAAATGTGAAAAAAATGTAGAAGGTCCACTGATGCCGGCACATATCAAAATACTTGTATATGACCTACAAGGATGTCGATACATCTACAAATCTCTTATTGGAAAAACAAAATGTATACCCTCAGTATGTTTAAAACGGGAACGACATTTAGATTACAGCCCTGATATTTCATTTATGCAGAAATGTCATGCTATGATATTTCGGTTTACTCCGGATATTGTTTTAAGATATTTTCAGTATAAGATAGTAAACAGGATTTTGTTTTTGAATAAGCAACTGTATAAGATGAAAATAGTCAGTAATGAAACCTGTTCGTTTTGTAAAAAAGAGGTGGAAGATATTGTACATTTCTTTTTACGACTGTGAAATCAGTAAATCAATTTGGAAGGAAACAGCAAAATGGATAAATGAAGGTTCTTTAGTACAGATAAAGTTTAATTTACGAAATATAATTTTTGGCTTTGAAGAAAAGAGAAATGATGCATTAAACTGCATAGTAATTTTGATCAAACAACAAATGTTCGTAAAAAAGCTTAATAATAAAATCCCTATTTTTAGTATCATAAAGAAAAAGGTTATTCAATATTATGAAGATGAGAGATATATTAATCTTATTTCAGGTACACATAAAAAAATTGTTGCTAAATGGCAGTCACTTAAATCTTTGTTTGCTTAAAACTAAAAGAGAGAAATGTAAAGTATTGTATTTCATTTGAGTGTACAATACATTTTTCTACGTTGTGAAATGTTTATTTAACTCAATAAAATAGCCTATGGAGGGCTAAAAAAAATTTTAAAAAATATATATGGGCCGCGACGCGACAAAAGGGCCCTTAGCTCTCCAAATAGCTTACGCAGTAAAACTGCGCTAAAGGCAGCGCATATCAAAACGTGCAGAGCGCACTGGAAAAAAATAACACCAAACCAAAACAAAACACGCGTGCGGAAGAAAAATACCAGAACAGTGACTCAAGACCTATGTTACTAGTCCGTCGATTAATCTGGCTGTAGCTGATGATCAAATGTCATTCCTTGGATGAATCGGTAAGAACATTATTATAATTTCTTCACACAGTTTGTTTCCGTAGAAATTGCGGGTTTTAAAGGCATTTCGTGCATTTAATTCAGTTTTAATAGGTGACTGTCTAGTTAGCTCGTTTCGTAGAGCCAGCTGCAACTTCAACTTCAAGACTGCATGCATGCATGCATGTTTCACAGATAAAGTTGTTAACTTAATACCTGTAATTCCGACATGTAACGTTGTATTATGAAATATCCTTCCTCCGTTATTTCTTTTTCATATTACTGTATAATCTTTGAATACTAATTTTTGTATTTTATTTCATCAGTATGGCAATTTCTTTAAACCAAGTTTTAAGCCGTCACATGCAAGAAAAAGCGAAGATGTGTCTTAATGTTGAAGCGTTAGTTGCCGCTAGTTGAATGCACGATATGCCTTACGCTTAAATTCATTGACGTTTTTGTGCATGTCTATTCCACTACAAATACAATCATGAGACTAGAGTAGATCTTAACTTCAGACCTGCTTATACCAATCTCTTGAATTTGTTGATGGATATTTAAGGCCTCAATTTTCCCATGCTGAATTTACCAGTCAGGAATTCATTAGAAAATTTTAGCAGAGCTCCAAGAAGTTACATGTACTACATGTACAATGTATTTCCTACACAGAGTAAAATAAAGTTAGGCCTCGGCCCTAGATCTAGGCTAGCATATAGTCTAGCTGATTTAGGGCCAGACTAGGACCTTGCCCTAGCTCGGGCTCTGAATAAGAATGGAATTAAAAATAACTGTTTATGTATCACAACCCCGTAAGCACAGACCTGCTTTTAGGAAAATTAAGAAATCAATAGAAAAAGATGAAACTGAAATGGAGGGGGGGGGGGCAGGGCATTGCTTATAATTGAGAGAAGGATGGGAGGGGCAGATCATTATTCACAAAAAATGCCTCCCCCACCTTTCCCATTGTGTATTGCTTGATTTGTCTTCAGTTTTGAGTGCATTTATTATCTCTGTAGACTTTCTTTTTTATTAAAGCAATTGAATTACAAACTGAATTTCAATTATTAAGCATAGTGGAATATTTAGTTAAATTACTTTTAGATTAATCAAAATTGAAACAATACTAATTACAAAACAACGTTACTTAATGGATTAAATGTTATTACTGTCTAATATTTCATATTAGAATGAATGACATTTTGTATTCCATACTCATTTAATGCTGTTGGTGTACTTCAGATTTTCTAAAACAATAAATCTGTATATCAGTGTGATTCATCTAAGCAGTTGGCTGCTTCTAATGCGATTTCATGTATAATTAAAAGGGATTTTTCTTTTTTCTTTTTACAGGCCATTTATATGGAGCAGCTAAGCCAGGTCATGCTCGTTCCTATCATCCTTGTCATCTCCAGGCAAATATAGGAATGTTAGACTGTAACTTAGAGGCAAAGCTGGAAGGAGAGGGGTAGGATATGATAACCACATTAATTCAATGATGCTGGAAATGTCAGGTCACTGCATTCATATCAGAGGAGGAAGCAGAGGTGATCTAAGATCTTGAAACAATAACTGAAGTTGGATTCTCTTTGCGTCAACCCAGGATGAACTTCACAATGATGGAGATCCTACAAAATAAACATGGGTATGGCTGTACAGGATGTCACTAGAACCAGTAGTGTTTGGAACTTTGGATGCCTTAATGGTCTGTGATCACATCCTTTCAGTGGGTGAATGAACTTACCAAAGCCATGAAAGCTGAGCATGACCTCTATCTTCATAATTTGGGTGACAAGTGCCCTAATAACTCATGACACATGTTTCGATAGGAGCAATCTCACTTTCAGGATGATATTACCTTCATTTCATAGATAATATTTAATTCCAAATATCCACTGCGTTCGTGTGCTTGCAAGAGCAGACGACTTGAAAAGTAAATTTAAAACTAACACATTTTTAATTATTGGATTAACAATAAGATCTCTTAATGTCATATAGGATTTTTTTTCTTCATCAGTTATGTCACATGTGCAATGATCTAAATTTAGATGGAATTGCTTGCTTGTATCTTAACTATACAAAAAAAAAACCTACTGGCTAAACTTTGTAAAAGAAAATAATGGGTAGATGTGAAAAGATAATTTGGGGTACGTGATTTTATTTCATTTTTTAGCGAAAGGAAAGGAAAGGATGAATTTTATTAGGAAGACAGTACAAACATTCTCCACTCTTAAATTTATTAGAAACAGAAAGTATTTAATATTTTCAGACTACAGCTTAATAAAGAGCACTATTCCAGTCGGATTTGAATTCCTAATTTGAAGTACAGCATATGTCAACTCTCGTTTTGAATAAAAGTTACTAGTATGACAAGTGCAATTGAGGAAAATTTCATTTCATTCCATGTTGTACTGACCTATTATGTATTTCAAAGTTCACAGTTCATATCTTTTATTGATCCATATTTCAAGAGAAAACCCCCAGAAAATTGGACCTCCACTGGCAGTGCAAATACCAAAGATACTATAAAGATAATCAACTGAACGATGAAGTAAGACAATATAACATAATTTAGGCACACACTTGAAATAACTACTCATGATAAGAAGGTGAGTGAAAATAACAAAGAGAGATATAAAGAGAGAGTGAGAGAGAAAGAAAGCAATCGAGGGAGCTGATGGAGAGCTTGAGAAACGAAAGATAAGAACGGTGAAGCAGAGAAAAGGTGAGAAAACTAGAGATGGTGGAAATAGAGGGGAAAGAAAGAGGGAGAGAAAAAGGAAGAGAAGGAAAGATATAGACCGAGTTGGAAGGTATGAAGAAGAGAAAAGAGCTAGCTGACAGAAAGAAACATGAACATGGAAAAAAGCACGGGAATGAAAAATATTTTGAATGTTGATGCCTTCTGAATGACTTGTGATTGAGTGGATGATAAATGGTTCTGATTTTTGATGGTGTAATAATGAACAAGCGTGGTAATAATTATTAAATTGATTTTCACTGCATTTTCAACACAAATATTATTTAACAGCAACATAAAATCTATGACACACGTTTGCCAAATAGGGGCAAATCCATGCAAACTTTAAAAGGGAGGGGCATTAAAATTCTGAGAATACCCCACCCCTTCCCCAAAAGACCACTAAAATTGAAGATGAATTAAAGGTGACATTTTTGCTCCAAAATTCACTTTAAGACAGACACACGTTTCATGAAAAATATATGGTGAACAAAGGGGATTTCGCCCCCATCCTCTCTGGATCCGCCCCTGGTGAACTCTGACTCCTCTCTGATTATCTTTCTCTATGTCTCCCTGTTAGTATGAAAAAAGAAACAATCAAAAATTTATTTTCGTAAATTTGTGATTGAAATTCACTTAATGAGAAAAGTGTATATTTTATAAAGATTTATGTTGAGCAAAGATGATACGGGCCGTTCCTCCCTGGATATGACGCCCCTGAAACAGAGGCGGCGGAACATCGGGCTCGGACAAAGAAAGTGGAGGGGCACCTTTTGTCTGCCAAACAATAGGTGCCTCTCCACTTTCATTGTATGAGCCTGACGTTCCGCCGCCTCTGCCCTGAAATATGACCCCTCTCCTTTTCTATAATCTTTGCATAATATAATATTTTATACTAGCAACAGAATAGCTTTATTCTCTATTTATATCTTTCTAGGTAATATAAGTTTTTATGAAAAAAAAATTGATTTCAGCTTAATTGTGATTGGAAATGCAAGCAATATTATTTGATAGCCAATTTCAAGGCCGTCTCACGGACGTGTACAAGGTCATTTCAAGGTCATTTTAAAGTCATTTTGAGGTAATATAGGGTTTAGAGAAGACAACGATAACAAGGAAAATAATATTCTCTCTATAATATAATGTAAATATCCGTCATGGTACTAGGAGAATGTTTAAGTAGCCCCTTAATTAGACACGTTAGGAATCTTGGCGAAAATGGTATCAGGGATTGACTTGTTTAACCCTTATGGTTTAACCTTGGTCACGCGCGAATGTCAGAATAGCGCGCCTGGAGCAAAAAACATGCTTTTTTCAAATTCCTCGATTTAGACACTTGGGGACGGAATTTTGGAAAACCGTTTGCATATTCAGGAGGAGACCAGAAAGACTGATGAGACGTTGCAGAGACGTCTCCGCGACTCTACCTGACGATGTTTGACCCACTTAGAAACCAGGTGACTGAATGCGTGCTGACATTCCTCCTGGTCCAAGTCAGGTGCATGATCCTGCAAATGCTCCATTGTAATTATTTTGAAACTTGTCGCAGAGACGTCTCCGTTGGTGAGATAGGGCCTTTAGGTATCAAATTAATCGATTTAAATGTTTACGCCACTTAGGGTATCAAATTAGGGGATTTCCCTGTTCATGCCACTTAGGGTGGCTTTTCTCATGGGTTACGCCATTTAGGGTTGCAAATTTGGTTAATAGGTTACGCCATTTAGGGTGCATTTCTGAGGTTGTCGGACACGGGTGGGTAGTAGGCCATGTGGAGAGTGACCCCCCCCCCCCCGGGCTCTGTTGTATGTTTGACCTAGTCAACATCCTAGGTATCGCTAACAACTAGTTTAATATTGTCAGGTCGACCTTAAAAACTATCGAAATGGCCATGGCAGACAAATTTTCTGTTGCTAAGTGCCCGCCAGACGTCCCCTCCCATCAAGGTCCCCCCTAAAAGGGCCCTTGACCAACAAAATGGGTACAACCTGAAACAAATTTGAAATATATGTATGCATTCAAAAAAACAAGGAAAACCTTCTACTTTTTTGTCTCTTTTGGGCCCATAAGACGACCCAAGATGTGACCCAAAGGCCCCTTTCTGTAACCTAGATCAATATGGAATAATTAAGTTACCATCTAACACCATTTAGCTCAGGCTAATCTGAGAGAAATGGGACTTGCAAGTCAAATTTTGTACTGCTTATAAGCAGCCGGAAGCCGAAAAGGGGGACTTAAATGCATGGAGGGGGGGGGGGGGGGGCCTCAGTCAACGAGAAAGCTAAAAAAAGGAAAGAAAGAAGAAATTACTGCTGTTGGTACAGGCACGATAATATGACTATGTACAAACTGAAGGTAAAAGTTTTAACGGTAAGAGATAAATCGTTGGGTTTTTACCATGGATATTTTTGATTGATTGATTGATCGATTGATTGATTGATTGATTTTTATTATCACATGTTTGGCACATTATACAAAAGTACAAACGATATAAGAAAGTATACAAGCTATTGACATTATTAATAATAATAATAATAATAATATATGCAATTTGTTAGGCGCCATATCCATCTCGCAAGAGATGCTCAAGGCGCACAAGTGAAGGGGGTGGGCGAACAAAATTACAAGTAACAGAAAATCATTGATAAAATGAGTTAAAGACGTAAGTTTTTAGCTTAATCTTAAATGTTTCCACACGCTTGCTATCCCGGATCTCTCGTGGGAGGGAATTCCATAGTGAGGGCCCCGCATGGATGAATGCCCTTTCCCCCACTTTGTTTTACATTTTGGAACTGTAAGAAGACCAGAGTCATTGGAGCGTAGAAGCCTAGATGGTGTGTAGGTGTGAATGAGAGCAGAGTTGTACTGTGGAGCAGAGCCATGAACTGAATGATACACCAGTAAAAGGATTTTGAATTTGACACGTTCACTCATGGGCAACCAATGTAAAGTTTAAAAAGTTTATAAGTAAATATTACATTGTTTACAGTGGAACAGATATGGCAGTTTTAATTATTGACATTAAAAAGCAGGGCTTAATTGTATTGGTAAGTCCCTCTTGAAAAACATACATTGGTAGAGCAATTGTGTATAATCATAAATAAAGTGGGTTTTACATTTATGGTTGAAAAATAAAGATGGCAGGGTAAGGTAAGTGGAAAAGGAATAGATCCGGAAGATAAAAAGGATGATAGATATGTCACAACATTAAGGAGCAGAAGAATCAGGAAGAAAAGGGAAGTATAGATTTGAGAGTCGCAGTATCATGGATTATAGGGTGTTGGTGAAATTTCTGTATAAGGTTTAAACATTTTATGAAATTAAAATGTTCATATTATGTTTTGTACCCATTTAGCATGGATAGTTTAAAGATGTTTTTTGAAGGTGTGTTAACGTTGAGATAACGTTTGACATGTTTGAGGGTTTGATTACTATTCCAGTTATTTGGTCCTGTGTTTTGCGCTATAGTGCTGTTCTGGTCAAGAGAAGGTGGTATTGATTTTGGAGGGGTGTCTTTGGGATAAGCGTGTATTTTAATATTTTGATGAGAAGTGATACAGATGGAAGCTCGCATTTGGATAGTTAGAGCATGAACGTTTCAAGGTTCAGAAGACAGAGGTCATGCATTTTTAGTATTTTCTCTTTAAGATAGAGAGATTAGGTACTAACGGAAGTGAACTTTTTCTGTTATTGATTCCGAGGGCACGTTTTGTAGAAGTGATATTCTGTTTGATTATTTGTGAGTTATTCCACGAGAGGATTCCGTTTTTTAAATTAGGAAGAATGAGAGTCGAATAAAGAGGTAAAAGCACTTTGTGTGGAATATATGATTTTAACTTATCAATGACACCGATGTTCCTTGAGATCACTCTACAGAGAATATCTATTTATAATAGGGTTATCGAATATTCCAAGAAATTTTGGGGATTGGACAGATTCAATATTTCCGCTGTCGTTGCCAATATGTACATGGTGAACTTTGAAGAACAAGCGCTGGAAGCTTGTCCTGACGAGTGCGCGCCCAGAGTATGGAAACGGTATGT
This sequence comes from Echinometra lucunter, assembly GCA_029962745.1. Classification (NCBI taxonomy): domain Eukaryota; kingdom Metazoa; phylum Echinodermata; class Echinoidea; order Camarodonta; family Echinometridae; genus Echinometra; species Echinometra lucunter. The sequence continues at coordinate 23,743,917 of CM057157.1, forward strand.
CGACGATACTTTCATTGTTACGCAACGGTCTACCGCCAATGACCTTTTGGGCTTCATGAACGCGCAGCAACCCTCCATCCGCTTTACCATGGAGGTCGAGAACGATAACCGCATCGCTTTTCTCGATACTTTGGTGCACCGTGACACCAATGGCCGCCTCACGACCACTGTCTATAGGAAACCGACGCATACTGACCAGTACCTCGCGTTCGATTCTCACCACCCTCGGTCCGTCAAGCGTGGTGTAGTAAAGTGTCTCTACGACAGAGCACTGCGCACGGTTACTAAGCCTTCCTGCACTGCCACCGAGAAGCGCCATGTTAGGTCCGCTCTTATTTCCAACGGTTAGCCGCGTTCGTTTATCCAACGTGTCGCCAAGCAGAAACGCGCAACTACCAACGAGCCTGCGTCCTTTAAGGCCACGGTAGTACTTGCAGCCGAAACGTCGCAATCTCCTCTCGTTTGCTACATCGTGTGACAACTGACTCACTCTAGTACTCTCTCAGATTCAATATTCATACAATTAAATTGTAATATCACCAGGAAGTTTTTCTATTGCATTACTGAATAACATGAATTTCTATTTTTTCAGTTTCAGTTTAAGTTTCAGATCAGGTGGGTTTTTTTCCTCATTTCTCAACAAAATACAAAAGAATTACATTCATATAAAAGAGTACGCATAGACATAGTCTGATACATGAATATGATGTTACAAGAGGTTCTTTGGGGTCTTTGGGGACTATGGAGGGGGGGGGGGGGGGGGTCTAGCGAATAACCAAAAGAAAATTTGCCTGTCATGGCCATTTCGATAGATTTTAAGGTCGACCTGACCCTTTCAAATTGGTTGTGATATACCCAGGATGTTGACTAGGTCAAACATACAACAGAGGCCCTCGGGCCACTCTCTAGGGGCATCTGCCGGGCACAAAGCAGTAGTACATTGTCTGTCATAGCCCATCCGGTAGTCTGTAGGATAGACCTGACCCTTTCACACTGGTTTTAAGTGACATCTTAGATGCTAAGTTGGTCAAAATATGAAAAGGGCCCTCAGGCCACTCTTTGGGACGTCTTCCGGGCACACAGCGGCAGGAAATTCGTCTGCCATGGCCCATTTGGTAGTTTGCAAGATCGACTTGACCATTCCATATTTGTTTTAAGTGGTATAGGATGTTTGACCTGGGTCAAACATACGAAAAGTGCCTTCGGAAGACCCTTTGGGGGCGTCTGGCGTGCACAAAACAGCAGAAAATTCGTCTGTCAAGGGTCATTCCATAATCTGTGTGAGGAGCCCCCAAAACTGCCATGGGTTTCGTGTGGTACCTTGTTCATCTAACCAAGCCTATATGTAGGCTCTATGCAATAATGCCCTTTGGGGGCGTCAGCCGGGCACTTAGCAGCAGAAAATTCGTCTTTCATGAGCCATTCCGAATTCAGTGTAATGAGCCGCAAAATCGGCCGCAGGGTTCGTGTGGTACCTCGTTCATCGAACCAAGCCTCTATGTAGCCTCTATGCAATAATTGGCCCTTTGGGGGCGTCTGCCGGGCATTAGCAGCGGAAACTTTATCTGTCATGGGCCATCCGGATTCAGTGTAACGAGCCGCAAAATCTGCCGTGGGTCTCATGTGGTACCTCGTTCATCTAATCAAACGCATTTTTGGGAAATATACGACATGATGTGATAATTTTTTCATTTGGTTTGAAAGAGAATTTCTTTTCCTTGAAAATGACACCAAAATCGTTAGTTTTGGCTTATGCGTTCAGATGTTAGGGTTTATTCCGTGAGACAATGTCATTTTTGAAATTTGCTACTTTCGCGACTGAAATCATATGAGATCAAGGGAAAATCTTCCACCTGACGGCATTCCATAGAAACGACTCGGTGCCTGAATAATCTCCACGTTTTCAATAAAAGGAAAGTCAACCACGCGTTTATTCAGGCGAGGATGCGTTTCTATTGAATGCCGTGGGGTGAAGGATTTTCCTTTCAAGTAACAGGAATTCGGTGGCTAAAGTAGCAAATTTTGAAAATGACATTGCCTCACTTAATGAGCCCTTACATCTAAACTCGTCAGTCAAAATGGGAAATAAATTTTCTTTTGAATATATTAAATTATTATCACCTTATGTCATACATCTCGCTAAAATTAAGGATCACACGTGTTCGGTTTTTTGGGGGGTCACCCTGTATATCTGAAAAGTCACTACACATACTCATTTAATGTTTGGTTTCCATGCAGTATGACCATTGATGAAGGAATATCACTTTTTTTCTGAATGCCATGCTTAAGTAAGCATTTGAATATTTCATTGATTCCTGTTATTGCTTGATTTTTTGTTTGTTTGTTTGTTTGTTTTTGGTTAAGTTTTGGCAATTAAGCTGTTGTTCTCTGGAGTCAGAATAGGAATACCACCACGCATTGTCCTCCAGAACTAATTAATTAGCTAACTGATTGATTCGGTGATTGATTGTTTGATCTTTCTGCGTAACCATGAGTGGTGATTTTCTTTTTCTGACATCCTATATAACGTCAGCTTAAAATGTAAAAGTCTACACAAAAAGTAGTGTTTCCAAAAATGGTTGTATGCAATTATTCACTCAAGCCTGACATGTTCATGAGAACTGTCAAAATATACATACAGTAAAGATTGCCCTTTCATTGAATCGTAAAGCCATCAGAATACGAAAGTTTCTAAGCCTCCACAACTCTTTCAACTTCCTTGATACCAACAAAACAAGTACCACTAAATGCCTGTCAAGTCTGAATTTTGCACCCTTTCATATTAGTTCCTTTTGTTCACTCCATGAAGCGTAAATATTTTAAGATCGTTTATGTGTGTGTGTGTGTGTGTCTGTGGTGTGTGTGTGTGGGTGCGCGGGTGTGTGTGTGCGTGGGTGTGTGTGTGTATTTCTTTATCAGAAAGGAAACTGGACTATCAGGCATGAACATTTCCTGAAGATATCTTGAAATACTTAGTTCGGGAGATTTTTCCCCATTGCAATCTAAACACAAGACAAAAAGTAAGTTCCCCCTAAAACTAATCTGTGTATTTTTTCGATCAGGAACCTTTGATGAAATCTCAATACAGATTCATGTAGCTATACTTCTCAGCTATATTTCCTGTAAAATTCAGAGAAAACCCTTCGGTCACGGTTCAGTGAACATGACCTAAATGCCAAATGGTCATTTTTTAAAGTTCACAAGCCTCATGCCGTGGCTTTGATTCAATGATATTATTATTATTATTATTATTATTATTATTATTATTATTATTATTATTATTATTATTTATTTATTTATTTATTTATTTGACCAATAAAAAGGAATACAAGATACAAAGCATTAGACAAGAGATAGCAAAAGATGAGATGGAATGGCATGTGGTTCAGGGTTCACAAAAGACAAGTTCTTCCCTGTTGCCCGTAGGCATGTGAACCCACACATGCCATTCCAAAATATAATAGATTTTGCACGAGATAAATTATACAATCATAAAATGATAAAAAGAATTTTAAAACATAAATATTGCCTATAAACTGTTCAGGAATTGTAAATGAGAATCTAGCTTACATTCCAAAGGAAATCATAGTATCACTAAAACTAAACAGAAGGAAAGAAAGAAGAGGATCAGGAAGGAAAAGAAGAAGAAGAAGAAGAAGAAGAAGAAGAAGAAGAAGAAGAAGAAGAAGAAGGGAAGAGAAGAAGAAAAAGAGGAGAAAAAGAGGGAGAGGGAGAAGAAGAGAAAGGGGGAAGAAAAAGTAGAACAGAAAAAACAACAAGAAAATGAAAATATTAAGGGTACATCGTTATTTTAAAGGTAGCAAGGCAAGTACATATATCAAGATTTAAAATTGAATTGCAGTGGATTAAAAAATACAAAGTGAGTAATAAAATGTGTATGAAACCGAGCCTCATGTTACATCTAATTCCAGGAAGTTTACATTATTTTGCACATAGCATATCTAGAAGCGTTTGAAGGCATGCAACATGAATGTTATGCGCTCCCCAACATAACAAATGACCTATGCGCCAAATTTCATGCTTTAGTGGGGGGGGGGATGTCAAAAAACTGCAGTTTTGACATCTTTTGCTTGCTAAATTTGATCTAATGCAAATCAGGGTTTTTGCAACTTGCAATAAAAATTATTGATACCTATTAATTCAGGGTTGAATGACAGACAATGTAAACAAAATATCACTATGTTGAAATTATCAAGAAATTATTGCTTCTATGCACTAAAAGTCATATTGATAGAAAAATCTTAGCATGTTGATATGACCGATGTAGTTGTATCAGTGATCCTATGGCATTTTCATGGGAAGTTCACGCTTCAATGAGCATGTGGGACTGAAAAAGCTCTTTTTTCACTTATGGACCAAAATTCAATAGCTTAATTTGGGTAACCATCATAAGTCTTATTTGGGAGTTCGTCTGATTTGATTTTCATCGTAATCCCGATCTTTTACGGTTCAGTGAGCAAATGAGTAGAAAGTTTAGCGAGTAGAAAGTTTAGCGCTTTGTTCTTGCTCCGTGCTGCATCGGTTACTTAATTTGGCGTAAGATCCTGTTAATTAGTGACCCGAGGCTGATTATGTGCCAAATTTCATGAAAAAAAACTCGCAGTAAAATGAACACTAATCATCAATGAAAATGGGGCAGATTTACTTTTTATTTCCTCCCCCACTGACACAGCATGTACAGTTAGGGAGGAGAATTTTAACAAATAAAGTGAAATTTGGCATATTTCCATTGATGATTATTGTTCATTCTACTGGGAAGTTTTTTACATGAAATTTGGCACATATCTTCAGGAGGTCACTAACAGGATCCTGAGCCAAATTAAGTATCCGATATAGTCCGTGGGCCAGAGGGGGCTACCGTGCACCCCCCCCCCCTCTGATCCTCCGCCATGGGTATCATTTTGTTCGTTGGTATCTCTAGTGTCAGAAAAACGAATGTTTCCAGGAATAAACTCAAATGGACTATGATTTCTACGCCATTCTTTAAATCAATGTCAAAATCCACGTTTTTCAAATTTTGACCCTTTTCTTGAGGTATGCCAATTTTAAAGATTTTAAATGGGCTCTATCTCAACCAAAATAGGCTCAATTTGGTTGAACTTTCTATCATATAGTCTTCATCTCATGAGAAATTAACATGCAAATTTTTATCCATTTATATTATCGTTCTCATATGCAAATTAGGCAATAAAATTTGCATATCATTAAATATGGAGATTTCCTGTTTCAAATATTTTCAAAAATCGATTTCAAGTTTTATTTTCTTTTTCATGCACTACCAATTATATATTTTCCGCCAAACATCACATCATTCTCTTCATCTATATCTCTACTTATGGAAAAATGATGTTTCCAAGGTCACATGTTCCCCTAAGCTATGTTTCCAGCCCCTTTTCCAACTAAGGTCAAGGTACCTTTTTCGAGGTTTTTGCCTGTTTTTTAGATTCCAGCTATGGAACGTACCTGAAATGTCCAGTAGATATTATCAAAACTTCATTAATTATTGAGCAATGCTTTTTCCTTGTTAGTAGAAGGCCACTACATGTTTTCTTTTTAATAAATATATTTTTTTACTGCTGTACCCATTGTTAATATAAATGAATAGCATATCAGTGAACATCAATATTGTGTTATATAATTATCGATCTATTTTGGAAGACTATGTGAGCAGTTGTTATTCCTTTGATAATTAGACACATAGCTATTTTTTGTAGCTAGAAGCTGAACCCAATTATTTCCAAAATCAATTAGCCTGTAATACCACCACAATTTAATATATATTAACATGATTAAGTGTAACATAGGTTTAGCCTTCATTTCCAGCCCTTATTCTGTGATATTATGATATGAATTCATGAGTAACTAATAACCCATGGTATAGTCGGCAGTTTCAGTAGGATATATTACATGTAGGTTGTATTAAAACTCCGTAGAAGAAATCACTCGTATGAAATGACAATTTATGGTATCTTTCAATCAAACATATGTCATATTAAAAACATTTCTCTGATTGATATGACATATCTTTCAATCAAACATATGTCATATCAATCAGAGAAATGTTATTAGTCTATACTTCCAGCCCTCACTGTAGTCTAGATAAGTCGATTCATGATAATGTGTTGATACCACACTTCAAAATAGTCCAACATGTTATGAAACTACATGTATCATGCATCCTTATTATTATACATCCATTTGCATCCATACTGCATTTGCAATTTTCAAAGATTGAGACTGAATGAAAGAATATTTCAACAGTTCATGACTCTACCGAACTCTGAGGAGGGGGGGGGGGGGGCAGTTACATCCTCTCGCCTTTGTACGAATCATGTCTTTTTATTGAAAAATCCGAAAAATCCCTGGGGATAAGAATGTGTGAAATATGTGAGAAACAAACGCGACAGAGTAGGGGAAGGGGGTGGGACGGATGTGCCCCCCCCCCACACACACACAAGATGATATGGTTCAAAAGCTGCTTGGAAGGAAGTTGATTTTCATAAAAGGATGGGCTACCCTTTTTACTTCAAAGAACGGAAAGGACACTACAAACAGAGGTATCGTCTTAGAAGCAGATGAAGAAGAAACAGAATTGACCAACTGGTGGTTTTCTACTGCAGTTGCAGGAAGAAACAAGGACATGACAGTGTGCAGGTCAGGAGCCCGGACGACGATATCTTGTAACACAAAACCATGTTGTAGCAAAATGCATTCGTAAAACTTCAGAAAGATCGCAAACATGATCGGTACATGTTGTATAATGGGTTTTGTTTAGAGCGGTATTATATACTGCGCCTTTGTAATATCCGTTGCTGATATGTCCATTTGAGAAGTGTAATCCTAAACACAAAACATTTAATATTCGTTTTGGATCAGTGTAAGTAAACTGTAATGTCATCACTCCATCAATCAGGTTGCATAGAACTCGCGAGATCCATGGATAATTAAGTTATTTCCTTTGTCATTCATGCGTTCAGTGATGCCTCCTCTCTCCTGGAGACCAGTGCCCATCTTTACTGAATCGATATGTCCTCCTAGGTCTTCCTCTTCTTGCATATCCTTTAAAAGTTTTATACAGAGCCACTGAGTGGACCGTGAGCTATGAATGCCTTTGAGCAAGACCTGATAGCTTCACTCTCCTCTGGGCCACTTTTGAGATGACCTGACATTTGTAAGGTTTCCATACAGCTCAGAGTTCCTCATTCTCGTTGCAATCTGGATGACGCTCAGAGCCGTCCTCAACATTCTTGTGTATCACCTATCCACCATCTGAAGTCTTTTTGTAAGGGTCCCGGTCTCTGACCCGTACAACAAAACAAACTCCACTGTGCTGTGAAGAGACATATTCTTAAGTCTTTACGGAGGTCTGATTTCCATACAGACTTCAGGCTGTGGTATGCTGCCCAATCCTTCTTCACCTTATCCACAACATCCTCCTGTGTGTTCCTGATCGTTGCTCCCAAGTCCGAGCCGGAGTTACAGTGAAAGCGGAGTCGTGGTGGTTATCGAGTGCCAGATGCATGACAAAGATGTATAGAGCTAATGTATCACCCCGGGTACTCCAGCAAGTTTATCAACGAACTCTATCTTCCCATCACGTTTCATGACCTTGGCTCTGGTGTTTGAACATATCAGGGATATCAGGCCTACTATCTTAAGGATTCCGTAAGCCCGTAGGATCTTCACCAGGAAGTTTTGGTCCACAGAAGTGGAGGAAAAGTGTTCTGGACAAAGACACAGAGCCATACAATTACTTCAGTCCACTGGGCAGTGATCATTCGGCTTGTTATGAGCGATGGAGAGCCTAAGAAAGAGCAAAGCTAAGCCCTGAAGAATTGCATATGATTGGGGAGCATTAACGGAAGATCGGGAGCTACAGGTGAAATACACTGTGGAGTTGAGGTACAGGTTCAATGTTTTGTGTAGAGGGAATGATGACTGCGAGTAGGAGGCAAGTAGTGAGTGTGCGACAAGAATGTATGGATTCTTCATTACTGCATAAGCAGAATCAGGAGAGACCCTGGTGCTGGAGAGGAAGAAGGAGATGAGAGAGACTACTCTGACGATCCCAGAGTGTGTGCAGCCAGAGAACACCTGAGAGCTACTAGGGACGATTTCCATGCTGATCCTTCAGACCAGTGAAAGAGTGTGTTGAGAATAGGAAGGAGGAACTCTATGGGAGCTACACTGAGACGACGGAGGAGGTGCTGATTGAGAAGATCAAGAGTTGGGAGAATAGCAGACATGTGTAAGAGTAAGAAGAGCTGGATGATCATCAAGGAAACCATGGGGAAGAAGAGAGATAGAGTTCAATGAGACCCAAGGTATAGGCCATGCGGATAGGAAGGGGAAGTGGCTGGAACATTTCAAGACCCTACTATGACAACCCCCTGCCATGGCCCAGAACACCAGGGAGATCAGTCATCTATTCAAGGATACGGATATCGAGACAGGGAATCAAGGAGGGTAAGGCGTATGGAGAGGATGGAGTGGTATCAGAGGTGATGAAGAGGTGTGATTTTGGTGATATCATCACCAAAAATAGGTAATCAGGCACTGGAAAATGGTTTTGTCCCAGATCAATGAAAGATTAGTTATATCATCCCCGTACCAAAGAAACGTGACTTCCGTTATCATGCTTATCAACAACAACATGGGGAATCTCACTGATATAACTTTTTGCAAAGACCCTGAGCAGGATGATTCTGAACTGTATTGACCCAGAGATTTACAAAAAGCTCAGATACAACCAGAATGGCTTCAGATTAAAGGGAAGATCCCCCACCAGTCACGTTCTATAGGAGGATTCCTGAGGGTACCAGAGAGAAGAGACTCTGCATTGTCATGGTGTTCATTGACTTCAGAAAGGCCTTTGACTGCCCGATGAAGATTCTATGGGCTTATGGAATCCCCTGCCTTATAAAAACAACACAAACACAAGAATGTTGAGGACGGCTCTGAGCGTCAACCAGATTGCAACGAGAATGAGGAACTCTGAGCTGTACAGAAACCTTATAAAGGTCAGCTCAAAAGTGACCCAGCGGAGAGCCTTTTGGGTAATGCTCAACCGCATCCAGAGCTCATAGTACACTCAGTAGCCCTGTGGAAACTCTTCTTGGATATGCAAGAGGAAGGCCTAGGAGGACTTCATTAAGGATGCACTCCGTGAATCTTGGGAGTTCTACCCTACTTTATTGACTGATTGATTTATTGATTGATAATATTACGGTCTTCTTACACTGATACTTGACAATAATGTTTAGGATCACACATCTCAAACTGACATATCCGCAACGAATATTACAAAGGCGCTGTATAACTTAGTGCTCTAGACCAAAACAAATTATAGTTCATACCGTTTGCGACCTTCAGAAGTTTTTCAAATGCATTTATTATAGACAAATGTCTTGCTACAATATAGTGTCGTGCTACAAGATGTTGCTCTCTGAGCTCCTGACTTGTACATAGTCACGTCCCTGTTCCTTGCTATAGCCTAACTGCAATAGAAAACCACTGGCAAATTCTGTTTCTTCTTGAATTGATACCTATGTAGTGTTTCCTTTCCGTTCTTTGAAGTGAAAACAGTTGCGTCTCCTTCTATTAAGAAGATCACCTTCCTTCCAAGCATCTTTGAATATATATCTTTTGGGAAGGGAGGAGGGGGGATACACCTGTCCAACACCCTTCCCTTGTTCGGTCGCTTTTCTATACCTTGCTTGCTTGTTCCCTCAAATATTTTACAGATTCTTGTCTCCGCCCAGAAGAAAAAAAAAATCCCTTTGCAGTTTTAAAGCTGAAAGTGAAGCATCTGGTGCACATTTTGGGTGGAATTTTTGGAAATTTCACAATAAAAAGACATTTTTATACGGAGCGGGGGGGGGGGGGGGGGCAACTGTCCACCCCTGATGAGTACGGTAAGGCCATGAACTGTTGAAATATTCTTTCATTCAGTGTCAGTCTGTGAAAACTATAAATGCAATGATAATGGTAAAGTTTGCTATAAATGGAATAGTGTAATAAGCAGGATACCTGGAAGGATGATTGTCATTATGCAAATTTCATATAGTAAGTATAAAATGTAAGACTATTTTGAAGTGTGGTATTAACACATCATCGTGAATCGGCTGTTATCTAGACTACAGTGAGGGTTGGATGTATAGACTAACATTTCTCTGAATGTTATTATGCTTGATTGAAAGATACCATAAACTGTCATTTTATACCGGTGATTTCTTCTACTGAGTTTTTAATACAACGTACATGTAATATCTCCTGTTGAAACCGCTTACTATACCATGGGTTAAGTTACTCATGAATTCGTATCGGAATATCACAGAATATGGGCTGGAAATGAAGGCTAAACATATCTTATACTTAATATGTATTAAATAGTGGTGGTATTACAGGCCAATTGATTTTGAAAATTATTGGCTTCAGCTTCTAACTAATAGCTATGTTTTTAATTATCAAAGGAATACAACTGCTCACATGGTCATCCAAAATAGATCGATAAATACATAACACAATATTGATGTTCACTTATATGCTATTCATGTTATATTAACAATGGGTACGGCAGTAAAAAAAAATATATTTACTAAAAAGAAAACAAGTAGTGGCTTTCTACTAACAAGGAAAAGGCATTACTCAATAATTAATGAAGTTTTGATAATATCTACTGGACATTTCAGGTACGTTCCATAGCTGGAATCTAAAAAACAGGCAAAAACCTCGAAAAAGGTACCTTGACCTTAGTTGGAAAAGGGGCTGGAAACATAGCCTAGGGGAACATGTGACCTTGGAAACATCATTTTTCCATAAGTAGAGATATAGATGAAGAGAATGATGTGATGTTTGGCAGAAAATATATTATTGGTAGTGCATGGAAAAGAAATGAAAACTTAAAATCGATTTTTGAAAATATTTGAAACAGGAAATCTCCATATTTAATGATATGCAAATTTTATTGCCTAATTTGCATATGAGAGTGATAATATAAATAGCTAAAATTTGGCACGTTGATTGCTCATAAGATGAAGACTATATGATTGAAAGTTCAACCAAATTGAGCCTATTTTGGTTGAGATAGAGCCCATTTAAAATCTTTAAAATTGGCATACCTCAAGAAAAGGGTCAAAATTTGAAAAACCTGGATTTTGACATTGATTTAAAGAATGGCTTAGAAATCATAGTCCATTTGAGTTTATTCCTGGAAACATTCGTTTTTCTGACACTAGAGATACCAACGAACAAAATGATACCCATGGCGGAGGGTCAGGGGGGGGGTGCACGGTAGCCCCCTCTGGCCCACGGACTAATACGGCACAGAGCAGGGACAACGCCCTAAACTTTCTCTTCATTCGCATAATTTTTCTTGTCTCCTTTGCTCACTGAAGCGTAGGTGATTGGGATTTCGATGAAAATCAAATCAGACGAACTCCCAAAGAAGACCTGTCATAAAAACATGCTAAGAATGATAATCATATGATTTTTAGTACACAAAAATAAAGCAATCCATACTTCATAAGTTTAAGATGTTGATATTTTGTTTTAATCAAGTGTTCATTCAACCGAGAATTAATAGGTACTATTTGCAATAGTCGCTAAAAAAAACACCTTCCAAAATATGAATTCCTTCACATTAGATCAAATTCAGCGAGCAAAAGCTGTTAAAACTTCAGTTCAGTTTTGTCATTTTCATCTCTTGCTCACTCACGCGTGTCGGGAGCGAATAGAACTTATGTTGCATGCCTTCAAATGCTGACAACTTAAAGCTTGTTCCGATATAATTGAATCAAAGTCATGGCTTGAGGCTGATTGTGAAATTTAGAAAATGACCATTTTGCATTTATGTCCACTGAAGCGTGACTGGGGGGTTTCCCTGAATTTTACAGGAAATGTAGATGAGAATTATAGCTACATGAATCTGCATTCATATTTCATCAACAAAGGTTCCTGATTGAAAAGATACACGGATTTGTTTTAGGGGAAACTTACTTTTTGTCTTGTATTTATTTCAAGGCAGTGTGAGTATACACAATTATACGTGTATACATAACAGTTGTAAAAACACAGACATACCGTGTTCATCTTCAGGTACGCTTGTCAACTCAACAATGACTTCTTGCGATGATCCATCCAATTTAGCTCTATTGACCGTGTGCAGCAAGGCATCCGTCCAGTAGATCATCTCACTCCTAGGATCAAACTCAACTCCAACCGGAAACACAAGGCCTTTTAGGGGAAGTAGGACGAAGGTGGTATTGACGAAGCTGTAGTCGACTGCCTCCGCCATCAGAATTTTAGCGTTTTCAGCTTCGGCGACAAACATCTTGTCGGCTGCAACGGGAAATCATATTGTTTGGTGTAATTTAATTGCTTTTGGTATGACTGTATGATTATGATATCATAGAAACAAACCAAAAAAAATCCCATCAAATATAGAAGGGTAGAAAAACAGCGAATATTGTGTATGGGTGGGGGGGCTCCCCCATTGCATTAATACAACACTTTTTCATCCGAGGTGCTTGTATTTTCTGCTTCTACCCCGCTATGAAAAGGCCATAATGCTTGTTCTTACGAAAGCAAAGATGATAACGATAGTGAATATTGGGAATTACAGTATCTATCATACTTATTGTAATAACAATGATAATAATACAGATAACAATAATAGTAATGATAACTATAATGATAATTATAGTAATGAAAATGATAAGGATAATAATAATCAAATTAATTTGTTTTAATAACGAATAAGGTGTAATGCTTCTGCATTGACTTCATGTAATATGCATTTATCTCAAGCAGACAGTACAAGCCAAAACACTCAAAGACACACAAGGTAAAGGATACAATTAAAAAATACTTAGAATAATGAAGCGAATTCGTGAAATATTTTTGAGAGTTTAACACATTGCATGCATATCATATTTTAACCTGATGTACATAATCAAAACATTTTCTTACTACAATAGGATGGTGAGACAAAGTGTGCGGCGATGATAGCACCAACCAACCCCAACCGCAATTTGGTATCCATTTTCACGAACGCAGTTGCTAGAATCATAAAACAATAAAAGAAAATCGAATAAAATCTTATTCTTACCACTCTAAATGCATAATCATTTACATTTTTTAATGATCTTTTAGTCGGTTTTAGTCTGGATTTTGCACTTGTGAAAAGGGGGAATGAATCCTTCATCAAAACCTGAATAGAAGTCGAAAAATATGAAGAGCGAAATTGGAAAAAGAATAGAGAAATTGGAAAAAGAATATGCAAGGTATGAATCATGTAAAGATAAAGTCATTACTGATTTAGTGAATATGTCGTACATGGAAAACTCTCCTATGGTCAGATGGTGTGTAATTAACGAGTTGAATAGTCTCTTTTTAAAGTTTATTTGGAGTGGTGGTAAGGATAGAGTACAAAGAAAATTTTTGTTTAGTGATTACATTCAATCTCTGTCGTGGATCTTCGGGTCCGGTTCAGGCCAGGGGGATATGTCTCATTGAGGCCTGTATATCATCCGCGTAAATCACTTTCTGAAAAGCACCCTAAACGGGGATTAAAGTAGGACGGAAATAATGTATTATATCTCCGATTTTTATACCCTTATCGGGGATTTTATGGAAGGATTGCATCATCATCTCCTAACATTTTCCGGGATTTTCCTGATTTTGATACCCTTTTTTTCTGATTTGACCTGTTTTTGATACCCTTAAGTGGATCCCCGGGTTCCCCGCCCGATGCAGAAAACGACCCTTTCTCTACGTTTTTGTTACGCGGATGATGTACAGGCTTCACTGAGACATATCCCCCGGGGTTCAGGCTCCATACAATAGTAAGAATTGTAGTGATAAAGATTAAAGGAGATGAGTTTGGGAAAGTGTAATCTTTCGGTAATTTGAGTAGGAGTAAATTTGTATTGTGTGGAATAAAGTGTATCATTTATGGTTGACAGTGGCGTATCGTGGGTCAACGCATTTGGGGGGGGGCACCGACCACCCTGGTTTTTAAATTTTGCGAGTGAGCGAAGCGAGCTAGCCAAAAATTACAACTTTATTTGCAGTGAAAGACGTGTTATTTTGTTATCAAAACATTCAACGCATGGGCATCGAGTGGGAAAGTGTGTGTGTGTGTGTGTAAGTGTGTGTTATTTATTGAGCGAGCGCAGCGAGCTAGGAAACATATCCTTTGTTTTCCATTGTAGAAGTGTCATTTCGTCATGGAAATACACTATAGCCGTATAAGATATCTAAATAATCTATTCGATCACCTGTGTGCTGAATATGATCCATTTAGGAACCTCGCTCACCGTCCGAAACCATTCTGATTTTACGAGCGAGCAAATCAGCGACCCCCATCCCCCATAAAACAAAATATATGTATGGATTCGTCAGCAAAATGCAGATTTTTCTTGTTTTAATTTTTGAACCACCTCACTGCCCAAATATTATGTCTTTCTAATCGCTTCAACTGAGTTGATTGACGTGCCCGAAATTGCGAGTAGGAAGCTAGCGAACGAAAAAAATGGGAAATTTCGTTTTTATCTAGGCCATTATCTACTGAAAGTGGATCTACTTTTAGATGAGCTTGCCTCTCAGTTTCTTGGAGTGAAATCCAGACGTGATTACATACATTGCTAACATTCTATGAGTGGAAGAATAGTAGCCTATGACATCAGATTGAGACACAAGATGTAGATTGACTCCTTTCATAAGGATAGTATTTATTATCGGCATTGGTTAAGTTACTTAAATGCTAGCGAGCGAAGCGAGCGAGCGCTTCCCGATTTCCCATTTTCCATTTCCTTGTTTTCCCCCTTTCTTTTCACTTTCCTTCTTTCTTTTCTCTTTCTTTCTTTCAATCGATTGGGTGGGGCACGTGCCCCCCCCCCCCCCCCCGTAGTTACGCCACTGGTGATTGAGAAAGTGGGTATGGAGCCTGTTCCCGCTTGGGGATCTCTTCCATACGAGTGCTAAGTGCTATCCTGGTCATAACTGAATCATTGTGGTTCTGTCTTTTTTGATATGTTATTTTATGAAATGTTTTTGTCACTTTTTTCTTCTCCTTTTACAATGACTGCTAATTATTTGCAATTTTTTTATTATTATTATGAAATAGTAAACACATAATCAAAAAAAAAAAACTAACATGATTACCAGCTATCATTATTTTATGTTACTGTAAGATTTGAGCAAATATATTTTCAGTTTTTTCTTGAAAGAATTTAGGAATGGACCATTTATGATATCTTCACTTAAAGAATTCCAGAATTAAGGACCATCATACATAAATGTGTAAATTTCTAATAAAGTTCTGAAGAGTAAATTATATAGGTGAAACACGATGGGCCGTCTGGGTAATTATGATCGATTTGGGGTGAACATAGTCGAGAGGTCTTGATACTATAGTTATATTGTCCAAAGTGAAATAGATACAAGTCATTTATTTTTGATAGTCTGCTGTCAACAAATAACGTCTACAGTCTCAAAAGGTGATACAAATTTGACTGTATCCTAGCAGCCACGGCTTTATTTCCATTAAGTTTGCATATTTCCTAATCAAGATCGTTTGAAGATATTTTGCGACTTTTTAACAAGGCAGTCACTAGTGGACTTTACAGACATGACAGGGGCGAAACTTAAATGTGCACTCCTGCAGCTGCCAGGGATGTCGCTATGGGGTGTGTGGGATGTGACACCCCCCCCCCCCCTTAAAAATTCTTGTCGGAAAATTCGCGATCGCAGTCGACAAAAAAGATTGAGAAGGAGAGAGAAGAGGAAGGAGGGGGGAAAAGAAAAGGGAAGTAAGGTGCCCCAATATAGTCATATCCTAGTTATTTGCTTGTGTATTTTGATGACGAAAAAACACTAGTACCAGGAAAGAGAGTGTATATTTTCCTCGTTCCCTGCGCTCGCTCGTATAATATTTAGATACAGGATGTTTTTGGAAAGCAAACACATTCGGCAAGTGAGGTGAACAAATATATATTTTAGATATCTTTAGGCCCATCATGTATTTTGATGAAGAATTATCACTTCTATCATGAAAAAGAGTATAAATATTTTTCCTCGCTCGCTGCGCTCGCTCGTATAGTATTAAGACACAGGATGGTCCTTGAAAGCGAATAAATTGGGCAAGAGAGGTGACAAATTTTTTTAAATAGATATCTTACAGGCCCATCGCGTACTTTGATGAAGAATTATTACATCTACCATGAAAAAAAAAAAAAAAAAACGCTCACTCGTATAGACCAATTTCACAACGCAAGAGGGCAGCAGACTGTTCGACACAGTTCGACATACTGCGGTGGGCACTCCAACTTTTATAGTACACAAGTCAATAGCGCATTATGTACATTCGTTCGATTTTTTGTCTATTTTGACCAGTATATGCAGATTTATTTTAATATTTGCAATGAGAAATTATCAGGGAAGTTCAAGTCGCCGCTGTGCGGTGCTCAAATGCCACAAGAATTATACTGCTTTCACATCAAGGTACGGTCGCTGCGACCGGTCGCTGCAACCGTACCCAGCGACCGATCGGACGTGCTTTCACACCTCCGTCAAAATTTGGTCAGGCCCAGAGCGATCGGTCGCTGTATAGCTGACCTAGCCGGAAGCGGAAGTAGAGATAGTGCGTAGGCATGTATGGGGGGTCATTGCATTTCGATCGGTCGCTGAGTACGATGTGCTTTCACATCTAGCTTGCATCGGTCGCGATCGGTCGCTGAAGTACCTCACCGACCGTACTCAGCGACCGATGAAATGCTTTCACATTATGATTTCATCGGTCGCAGCGATCGCTCGCAGCGACCGGTCGCAGCGACCGTACCTTGGTGTGAAAGCAGTATTAGAGAAAGTTTAAAAATTGGAAGCTAACTGAATGCGAAATTCACTCGCTTTTGACTCATGAAGCCTGTTTGTGTGAGAAGCCGTACTCCCTACACAGGTTTCCATAAGCAATGTGAAGGAATTCGTCGCCAGTGGGTAAAAACATCAACAGAAAGGACTTTGAAGTCAAGAAACATTATCATTGTGTACTTTGGCGTAAAATTTAATGAGTGAAAACATGACTTTGTAAACAGGGTAAGACTTAGTGCCCCCGTTTACTATACGGCTTCTATGCTGAAATCGAACTTTTACTGACAAAACTAAGTTGAAAAACCATCGAAAGTACAAAAATACACCATACCTTCATCCGTCAGATATGACCATTGTCTTACCTCATCTACCCATGCATCCATGCTTTATTTTGTTGATCTAGAATAAAGTAAATGGAACAATATCGGGGCATATCTCATATCTTACATTCATTTTGTACACAGAGCCAATCGCGGTCAGCGCGCTTGCCCATCGCAGCAATGGCGTCGCCGATAGAGGGCCAAATACATAAAACGGAGGTGAAATTGGTCTATAATATTCAGATAAAACTGCAACCTCGGAATGGAGGGAAATGGGAAAGAAGTGATTGAGAGCTGAGAGTTGAGATGGGAGCTGAAGGGGGTCTGGGAAAAGGGGGATGCGCCTGGCGGAGACCATTGCCCCGGTCTTCCACATGCATTTTCAGACTATACCGGTAAATCTTAATTCAATAAATTAAAATTACGATTTTTTTTCTTAAAATCTACCCGCAGTCTAGCCCATAGACTGGATCGGGTTGGGGTGGAGGGTGGGGTGGGGGTGGGGGTGTATATAAGGATCTAGATAAGATCGTTATAGGGCAGGGGGCGTGATAAACATAAATGCCTCAGTATAATATGGGGGGGGGCTTACAGATATGGGACTTTTGCCATTTTTGTAACAAAGTCGTTGGGCGCCCGGCCGTCAATTCTGAATTTTGTTTACTTCTAGTTTTTTCTGCAAATGTATGTTGGTATGTATTCTCTGTTTGTTAAATAAAAATTAAAAAATCTACAAACTGTATTTCAAGGTATCCAAGTCTGAATCTCTTCTCTCTTTCGGGTTCTTTTTTACTTTCAGAATGAAAACAATGTGATTTTATTCTACAGATTGAAGTAAAGCAGTGAGATTAACTCGTCATAATTGAGCTCTTTTTCAGTGTCTCGCCGATGTCTCGGCCTCCGACACACGAGATATTTCCCTTCGAGACAGAGACTAAGACCAAGACATTAGCGCCCGAGACCGAGACGAGACACGAGACACACCATCACTGTCTTGCGACATGTTTCGTGACCGAGACATGTCTGAAGGTACCCAACACTGGGAAAGATACACTTAACAACATTATTGGCCTCCTAGGTTGTCAGTCTTGTAGATGATAAATTTGTGATCTTCAACTTGGCATGGAAAATTTCTGGGCAGAAGTGGAAGGTAAAGAAGCTAATGTCTATTTTCTTTTTTCCTTTTTATTCCTCTGCTTGCCAGTGAATTCACATGTGCCCCCCGCAAATCTGAACACAGATTTCCATCCGGAATAATTCACTGACTAGGCTCAAGGACAATAACTATGTGCAATTTGAGTACGGTACGGACCTACTAGTACACTATTCCTCTGAATGTATTAATAACCTACACCATTCTGTGGAAAGTTTCGGTTGAAATTATGGATTATTTGAGATGACTAGCATGTACATTGTAGTACTCTTTCCTAAAGGGCGCAGCCTCCCCCCCCCCCCCAAGGGTAAGTATGCCAGTCACCATAGATCTTGGTTTTAGCGGGACCTCGATAAAAGTGCATGGTATTAAAATAGGCTTGAAAGGTTTAAACCTAAAAAAGTTCTTTTTGTTGAAGTTTAGTTTAAAGCTCGCATGATGACTCTTGTAGCTATATCGCGATTGGCATATCAATAGCTCCTAAGTTTGGGCTATTTCAAAGATATATCAGTACTTATGTCATGCATTATCGGGTTTTTTTTCCTTCTTCATGGCCGTAGTATTTTATGTCACCTGGGGAGTGTTTCATCAACATTTGTTGTCTGACAAGTTGTCAGATCTGACATCTTTCCTTGATTTTGATTGGCTGAGAAGCACCGCTACTATGGCAACTGTCGGATAAAACAGACTTTGTCGGATAAAACATCCGACAAGTCCTGTCATGAAACGCTCCCCAGAAATATCTCTGGCCATTCCTTGGAAGGAATATTTTGTGTTGAGGGGTGTACTAAGAATCATTTTTATTTTCATTTTTCAAAATTTAATTTGAATTTGGAGCTAAAAAATCTTTCATGCACTATATCAAAAAGAATTCCTGAAATGCTCATTAAATAGAAAAGAAACCCTCCGAGATATGATCATACAACTTCTGTCCTAAATATACTTCAAAAGGAAAAGAGGAAACACTGTTGTGGTATTTCATCTGTAACTTTGGCTCATTGCAAATTTTTACACGGGGGGGGGGGGGGATCAATACATTCAGTCAGGACGTGTGGAAAACCCCATCCGTCATGCACTGTGCATAAATTTAAAAGCAAAGGTAGGGGTTATGGGAAGTATTCATAAATAATGTTCAGGTTGAAAAAGAGTCATGGTTATAATTTCCTATTCAAAATTGTTTTCTGCCCAAACGAAATCAAAGGGAGGTTTCAAATTCTCTGAGAGAATAGTTTCCAAAGACAGGAAAATCCCCCAGCATCTATCTTACTGTGTATACAGGAAGTTTCTAATGCAAAACCTGCTTCCTTAGATTTTTTCGCAGAACTGAGAACTAAGTGCCCTTATAATCTGTTCCTACTGTACGTAAACTGGATGTTACGAAGAATCGATGATAAAGAGTCACAGTATATGGCGCCATATATCTGTTTCAAAAACATTCAAAAGCGCAGACTCCTCCAATAAAGTTAGCATTCAAATGAGTTTTGAGAAGTGTTCTTTTTTTCTTGATTAATCCTATCATTGCTGATTCATAATCAAAGCAGTCTTGGATAGGCCTAATGTCTAATTACCACTTTGTTGCTCCCGTCCCCTCCCCCCCCCCCACCACCACCATGGCCAAAGGAATGGCAGAAGAAAGAAGAGGGGAGAGAGAGAAAAAAAGGGATAAGAAACAGGAAAGAAGATGAGTCAAGCCATCCCTCTTCAAAACATGGCGGACTAAAAATGTAAACTGTAAAGAAATCTGATAATATCAACTCCTTATCTTAGTGCTTCCCTTGATAAACCACAATACACACACATTGAAACTGAAAGGCTTGTCGATCAGAGAGAACTGCCACGGCACTAATGCTTAAACATGTTTATATCAGTATATCAGAGGCGTCGATCCTGGGGGGGGGGGGGGCAGGGGGGGCAGTTGCCCCCCCAAAGAAAATTTCGGGGGGGCAAAGATATCATTTTGCCCCCCCAATAATTTCCCAACCAAAAAAAAAAAAGAAAAAAGAAAGAGAAAAGAAAAGAAAAGGAAGGAAGGAAGTTAAATGAAAGCGTAAAACAAGAAAAAAGAAAGAAAATGGGACACTGGAAAGCGCTCGCTCGCTTCGCTCGCTCGCATTTATTGTATCTTAACCAATGCCGATGATAATTACTATTCTTATGAAAGGAAATCGGTTTGCGTCTTGTGTTTCTATCTAATGTTATACTATTCCTCTATTCATATGAAGTAATATAACCAAACAAGCTATCACTCCTAGAAATCGAGCGGCCAGTTGACCTAAAAATAGACAAAATTTCAGGAGATAACGGCCTGGATAAAAGAAAACGC
>CM057157.1:23765102-23800583 GCA_029962745.1 Echinometra lucunter
ATCTTTTATTGTAAAATATAACTTTTCACAGGAGTGGAAAAGTTTAACGTCCATTCTTTCTAAATCCACAATCACTAATCTGTTCCCACACTCGGTGCGCACCGCGTGCTAGCGTTGTAATTAAGACATATGGGGAGCGTTTCATGAAGAGTTTTGTCGGTAATTTTCACTGACTAATTTGATTTCAGCCAATCAGATGCGAGGAATTTCAGTAGCTTATAACATTTGTTGGTAATTTTCACCGACAAAACTCTTCATGAAACGCTCCCCAGGCGTCCACTAGGGCGCGGACAAGACGCGGAATGCAAGATTAGTCAATCTGCATTCATTCGGCAACCTCTCCGCATATTCCTGAAAGATTCCATTCACTGTCCTCACCATTCCTAAACACTACCTAGCTCTTCCGCACCTTCGGGAGAGAGCAAAATTTCTGCGTCGAAATTTTGGTCGAGACAAAAATTTCGATGCGGAAATGAACTTCCTGACACCTTCAGCAACTTGTCCGCATTGTCGTCCGGACATCTTCAGGACATCTGTCTTTCTTTAACCCTTCCGCAAACGCACCTGACGCCTGAAAGCCTCTGCGATGCGGATAGCTACGCGAAGGCAAGCAGAAGCCAAGCGGAATGTTTGAGGAAACCTCGGAGCCGATTAGGATAGTGCGCGGAGCGGCTGCGGACATTGCGGTCATGACATGGAAGGGTCAAGAGCTTGATGCCCAAATAGCATCATTTTCGGAATATAGGTTAAATAGTTAAAGGCTCATATTGTCATGGCTGTAATTTGGTGACGGAATATCACTCATACCATGAAAATAGTCAGTGTGTATATTTCCTCCCTCGCTGTGTTCGCTTGTATGAGGTTTAAATACAGGCTGGTCAAGGGCAGCAAACGAATTCCGCCAATGAGGCGACCGAATCTACAATTCAGATTATCTTATAGGCCCATAGTATATTTTGATGACAAATTATCATTTTAACCTGAAAGAGTGTACATCTTTTCTCCTTCGATGCGCTTGTTCGTATCATAATTAGATACAGGACCGTAAACAAATTCGGCGAGTGAATATTCTCAAATTATTTGGATGACGAGTATCGTCAAAAGAGTGTGTTTTTCGTCTCTCGTTTCACTCGCTCGTAATATTTAGAAACAGGGTAATATTAGACCAGCGAGGTGCCAAATTAGAGTCATACGCAGTTAGGTAACCAAATATATCATGTACATATCCTATGTCCTATGCCTGCGATACCTACAATGTATTTTCAAGACAAAATAACCCTTTTTCATGTCTTTCAAAACAAAGCGTATTTTATGCTTACTCACTTTGCTCGCTTGCAAAATTTTAGAGGGGTGGTTCATAATCTAGAAAGAAGTGTCATTCCTCCCTCCCCCCCCCCCCCCCTCCAAAAAAAAAAGGAAGCTCGCAGCCTCTAAATATTACATCAAAGGAATAACGATCAGCAACTCCAATATTATTTGAAATAACCTCCTGTGGTTTGCGGGAGGGGGTTATGGACTTCAGAATGCAGCTTAAATTTCAGAAAATTTAATTCTTACACCCCGAACAATGAAAAATGTTCTAGCATCACCCCTGTCTCTCTGCTCCTTTGTTTAGTCAATCCATGTTTTACCCCCTTGTTGAATAATTCTGGCTGCGCCAGTGCATATGAGAACAACACGAAGTCGACACCTAATTTATAACCTGGCGTTATTTCCTCATGTTGTCCGCATGTCTTCATGGTTGTCGGCAGGTCTTCCTGATTGTCCTCTTCCTTGATTTTGCCCCTCTTGGTGTGATCCTAGATGTGTCCGCGCTGTCCTGCTATGATCAGCTTTTTCCGCGGCATTTCGCGCCCTTCCCGATTGACTCCTAGGACACTCCCAATTATGTCTGCAGTCAATGAGCGGAGATTCTTAGGAATGTCATAGGAAACCATGATGGGCTCACTTTTTCCCCGTCTGACGCGGACAGAATGCCGAAATGACATAATTTGTTTCCGCAACCCTTCCTAGTCTTGTCGGCGCTCTAGTGGACGCCAGCCCTAACGAGCTTGCTATTCATGCGGTCTTTGAAATCGATACGCGTGGGAACGACCAGGCTATAAATAGGTCACGAAACAGCTGTAAATCACGCCTTGGCGTTAACATGTAATATCAAACACAAAAATGACAACCCAATTTATTGACTTGCCTTTCTTTTAAACATTACCATTTCAAAGTTCAAGTAATTTTAAGTCTTTTTTTCTTTATCTTCGTCTGTGTATATACAGTGATTACGCTTTCATTAATGGCTTCGGTACAATATTTGAAAAAATGTAAAAGACATGAGAAAAATGAATAAACTTTGAACATGTTGAAACTGAAATTTATGCATTTAGGTTGAAATTCAAGCTCTACAATCTATTACTGACTTTGATGATTTTAAGTTTGATTTGGTTTCTTTCTTTCTTTGTTTCTTTAAAAAGAACCGTAAAGTGGTTAATGTTACCTGCATGGATATGAATTTCTACTGGGGTAGGCACTCTCAATACAAGGGATATATTCCCGTCTGGAAAATCTATATTGTAAACGCCATTGTAATTGATGTCAGAAAAATAGATATCCTCGAAGTACTTTGCGATGCCACGAGGATTAAGATCCTGAGATGTAGACGAAAACCTGACGAACCGTTGGCGATCATCAAGATTCAGTTGTTCGATTCTGTCTTCCGTTGTATCAGTCCAGTAGAGTCGACGTTCTGATGAAAATGAAAAGGGGATATTTAAGCATTCTTTACATATCCTTAATTAACATTGGGTCTCGATTTTATTTTGGAGTGACAATTTGAATATTTGAAGTTAAAAGAGCGGTGAGAAGAAATTTGAAGAAAATCACAGATGCGGCCAATAAATTAACCCTTGAAAGCACGCAGCGTGCAGATGACAACCTTACTGTTTTCCGTCAACCGCATATACAGGATGATAAAAACTAAGAAAAGTAAAAATACCTCTCAGGGGCTGGATATACGAGCGGTTTGCAAGAAAAAAAAAACAGAAATGTTTTGAAGACGTCACAGACGACGTAACCAGACGACGACCCATAGAGAATGAACATAATTTGTAATGCAGTTATTTCACAAATTAGAAAGAGTTTAGCATATTAAAATGTGACCATATTTTACACCATTCTAAGAGGGATATGAAACCGATTCTGATGATTAAAATCTTTTGTTTGTAAATAAACGGGGTAAGGGTTAATGAACAAATCAAAGAAACCAAATTTTCAATCTGAAAAGCCCGCCGAATGATAGCATGGACGATATTTGTGTGAAGCTGAAAATTCAGTGGGGTCATATTTTGTTTACAAGCGACTGATTCATTTAATTTTAACGCTGCCTATTTCCTCAAAAGAGTACAATGCACGAAGTTTAGAGTGAGGCTACAGATTAAACAGTTAGATTGCCGCTAGTGAATAAAGAGAAGGAAGTGGAGAAGAGATCACAAAACAGACACTGAAAATGTGTTTTGTGTTATGGGACATCCTCTGCTTGTGCAATTATGTTCCATCGTGCGACGTCACACATCTCGGAAGTGTTCAGAAAGCTTTTCATGTCCGCTAAACTGGGGCTGTACTTCCGTTTTTCTTATTGATAATGATTGTGACTTTTAATATTTCCGAGAAAAATTGATAGGTTTGTTCGATCTACCAGTCTCCTATGCAATGATATAAATTAGGTCAAATAAAAATCAATGACTTTCTTGTTACAAAGACTTTAAAGCTCGACTGCAACCTATGCCCTAACATCAGATCTCTGAAAATGATGTCGCCTTAGGAAATGTCGGGCCACGAACAACTCTTACCGGCAGAACCAAGACATATTGCTGTTGGATTCGTAATATTAGAATCAACGTCGGCATCGAGGAGCGTCTCACGATCCGTTCCGTCTGGATTAGCCATCTCGATTTTCGCATACTGTCCTCGATCAGTCCAGTAGATTTTCCTGAATCATCGACAATAAACAAGGAGATAATATATTTTGGAATCATATTTGTATTATTATGGTATTCCATCTTAGTTCATATTATTTGCATAATAGAATAGTAATGACAAGAATGCTGACGTTTATGACGGAGATTACGGCGGTGTGATAATGATTATGATGATGATGATGATGATGATGATGGGGACGATGAGAGTGATGGAAAGGATATTGGAGATGATGATGATGATGGCGATGATGAACATGATGACGATAACATATAGGAGAAGGTAGATGGAGGAGGAGACTGATGTTCCTGTCAGGATTCACCATATTATCCATTGTTCAGATTTAACTGCAAAAATTTCATTTCCACCATTTTACGAATTGATACTTTCCTAATTTTCTCAAAGGAAAATTTCAACCAAAAAAAATTGTGAAAAGAAATACGCCCATACCTTCTAAAAGATGAGTAAACAATTGCAGTGGGATAAGAGTTAAAGCCCGTTACAAATAAATCCACTCTATTGGTTCCATCAAGGTTTGCCATCTGGATGACATCATGATATTGATCAGCCCAGTACACCTTGTCATCGTCAAGATTCAGAGCAATTCCATAAGGAGCTAGAAAGTAATAAAATAATTGAGGGACTATCTGTGCCAGTGCGATATATCAGCGTAGCATGAATCAAAGTTCCCCAGAGCTGGCCTACCAGTTTGGGAAATTTGGCAAAGGCTGAAAAAATGTCTCCGCCTTAACCACTAGACCACGGAGACCGGCCTGATTCCCGGCGGAGACATTTTTTCAGCCTTTGCAAAATTTGCAAAAATGGTAGGCCAGCTCTGGGGAACTTTGATTCATGCTACTCTATAAGTATTCTCTCAATTGATTACACACACACACACACACACACACACACACATATATATATATATATATGTGTGTGACAATCACGGGACCGTCAGATGTGGGAGAAGCAGATGTAACACCTGCAACTTTGTGTCACAAGCAACCAGCATCAAGGGCCCTAAGTCAACTTGGCATATCAGGGACCATTTCACATGCACGACCACCAACTTGATATATGCTATTGTGTGCACCACATGTGAAATGCTATACATTGGTGAGACTAAACGGAGGATGGCCGATCGCACCAATGAACATCTACGCTCAATCCG
The DNA here is from genome assembly GCA_029962745.1 of Echinometra lucunter. Taxonomy (NCBI): domain Eukaryota; kingdom Metazoa; phylum Echinodermata; class Echinoidea; order Camarodonta; family Echinometridae; genus Echinometra; species Echinometra lucunter. The sequence continues at coordinate 23,770,240 of CM057157.1, forward strand.
ACTGCACACGACAGGGCTTCCAGTTGCACAGCATTTTCATCTCCCGGGGCACTCCATCACAAACTTCAAAATCTGCGGCGTGATGAGATGTTCTGGAGCGAGTGATGAGGAACGCAAGATCCGGGAAGAACGCATCATCCACCGCCTAGGATGTCTCCAACCTAACGGTATCAACGCTGCTTTCCGCTCCTTTCCGATGAACTCTTAGTTTAGTTGTCATTGTCCTTGCTTTTCATTCTTTCTTTCTTTCTCTCGCTCTATCTCTTTTCTCCTCTTTTCTCTCCCTTTTCTCCTCTTCTCCCCGTTTTAGTTTTTTTTTTTTTTTTTTTTTTTTTTTTTTTTTTTTTTTTTTTTTTGTTTTGTTTTTGTTTTTGTTTTTTGTTTTTCCTCTCTCTCTCTTTTTTTTCTTTTTTCTCTCCTTTTCCTCTTTTTCTTTTTCCTCCTATTTCTTTTTTCTCTTCTTCTCTCTCTCTTTCTCTCTTTCTTTCTTCTTCTTCCAGTTCCTTTCTTTCTCGCAGGCTTCAGCTTTCCTACTTCTTATATCTGCCTCCCTCTTTTCTTTCTCTCTCTCTCCCCTTTTTTCCGTCTCTTTCTTCTTCTTCCAGTTCCTTTCTCGCAGGCTTCAGCTTTCCTACTTCTTCTATCTGCCTCCCTCTTTTCTTTCTCTCTCTCTCCCCCTTTTTTCCGTCTCTTTCACTTTATTTGAGCTCATGTACTTCTTTGTTACGTAATGTGCGCCACTCTGTCTGGTGCGCTATACGCCTAGGACTTCAGCAGAGTGTGCGCACTGTTTACTGATCATGATAAACGACGCATTTTCAAATAGATATTAAACACTTGATAAAGCCCTAAGGGCGAAAATTCGTGAAATTTCCTTGGTTTACGGAGTTTTTTATTCCTTTTGTAGTTTTTTATATATATATATATATATATATATTGTGATCAGGTAACATATACAACAGCTTTGGCAACTCTCATGGAAAAAAATACATGTGAGACAATTGAGAGAATAATAGCGTAGCATGAATCAAAGTTCCCCAGAGCTGTCCTACCATTTTTGGAAATTTTTGCAAAGGTTTGCAAAGATTTGTCAGTCTGTCGGTTAAGCGAATTTGGAGTCGCCGAAACCACTGGCCCGTCTCCGTGGTCTAGTGGTTAAGGCATTGGCGTTCATAGCCAAAGGCCCGGGTTCGATTCCCGGCGGAGACATTTTTTCAACCTTTGCAAAAATTTCCCAAAAATGGTAGGACAGCTCTGGGGAACTTTGATTCATGCTACGCTATTATTCTCTCAGTTGTCTCTCATATATATATATATATATATATATATATATATATATATATATATATATATATATATATATATATATATATATATATATATGTATATATATATATATATATATATATATATATATATATATATTAAAATTAGTCTGCTTGGCATCTAGATAATACAAGAATCAGAGTTGGTAGTGGAATGCCATAAAAATTAAAATCATAGATTTTAAAAGAAAACGGAGCATAGCTCTCAAAAATGAAAGGTGAAGTCACACTCTTCGTCAGTGCCCACGGTGTGACAAAGAGATGTAAATCAAAATCCGTTTCTGAAACAGACGAAAAAACACGTCTGTTCATGGGCAGACGGATTGTGAAACTCACCTTTCAAAAGAAATCAACGCGCTGTAGATGGAGATGGCACGTTGATTTCTTTTGAAAGGTGAGTTTCACAATCCGTCTGCCCATGAACAAACGTGTTTTTTCGTCTGTTTCAGAAACGGATTTTGATTTACATCTTTTTGTCACACCGTGGGCACTGACGAAGAGTGTGACTTCGCCCTTCATTTTTGAGAGCTATGCTCCGTTTTCTTTTAAAATCTATGATTTTATTTTTTTATGGCATTCTACTACCAACTCTGATTCTTATATATATATAAATATATATATAGTGAAAGAAAATAAATAGAATGAAGCTGACGTAGCTCTCGATCATGTCCTTTTATTGTAATGACAAGCTTTCGGCCAACATGGCCTTCATCAGGTCTGAACAAATAAAAAAACGAACAGGCAAAATAATATACACATGGTATTAGCGTAGCATGAATCAAAGTTCCCCAGAGCTGGCCTACCATTTTTGGAATTTCTAAAAGGGTTGAAAAAAATGTCTCCGCCGGGAATCGAACCCGGGCCTTTGTCTATGAACGCCAATGCCTTTACCACCAGACGGAGCAGGGACAATGCCCTAAACTTTTTGCTCATTTGCATAATTTTCTTGTCTCTTTTGCTCACTGAAGCGTAAGAGATCGGGATTTCGACGAAAATCAACTCAGAGGAACTCCCCAAGAAGACTTATCATGGTTACCCACATTAAGCAATTGAATTTGGGTCGATAGGTGAAAGAAGAGTTTTTCCAGTCCCACGTGCTCATTGAAGCGTGAACTTTCAATTAAATGCCATGAGATCACTGATACATGTACATCGGTCATATAAACATGCTAAAAATGTTATCAATCACTGAAGCGTTACTGAAGGGTTTGCCCTGAATTTTCCAGGAATGTAGCTGAGAAGTGTAGCTACATTAGTCTGAGAGCCTGCGACATGATGACTTACCTTATCGAGCCCAGAAGGTTTGACCCCTGAAATATATTAAGCCCATGACTGTGACTCGCGAAATGGGTGTCAGCTGGTACCAAAGGGGCGGGGGCGACCCCCAGGCCCCCTCAAAAACGCCCCGAATGCGGGAAAATTCAACCCACTGAGCCCATGGATGAAACTTGGTCAAAGTGGAAGTGGCCAAGGGGCACATCACAAAAATATAAAAGCTGACACCATAGCTGGTTGAAAAATACCAGCTGACACCCCCCAAACATGAAAAAGTGCCCCCACCCCTCCGGCGGGAAAATTTACCCCACTGAGCTCATGGACCAAAATTTGCCAGAAGATAGCAGTATAGGTTTATATTACAAAAATATAAAAGCTGACACCATTACTGGTTGGAAAACACCAGCTGACACCCCCAAACATGAAAAAGTGCCCCCACTTTTGCGGGAAAATTTACCCCACTGAGCCCGTGGACCAAAATTTGCCACAACATTGCAGTATTGGTGTACATTACAAAATTTCAAAAGCTGACACCATTGATGGTTGGGAATCACCAACTTACACCCCTCAAACCTTTGAGGTACACCCCCCCCCCCCCCCCCCCAACAAGAGGACTATACTATACCCCATTCAACCCATGAACCCATCATTTTTAACGATTTTTAACCTGTAAATTACAAAATATAAAACTGGTTGGAACCCCTCTCCCCCCCCCCAAGGAACTAAGTGGAACTCCCCCCCCCCCCCCCCCCCCGCACACACACATTTAGGCCTGTTGTTTATCCCAACAACTCCCAACTAGCCTGCAATGGCCTGCGGATAATGTTACACAAGGTAATGTTATGTGTGTGTGGGTGTGTGTGTGTGTGTTTGTGTGCGACAATACACACAGGTAGAAGTGGTGCCGTGAGCAGAGGTGCCGTGAGCGAGTGGTTTAAGGCGCTTGACTGGAGACGCGAAAGTCGGGGGTTCGATCACTTATGCTCTTGAGCAAGGCGTTTTATCTACATTGCTGTTTTTATCGCATATCAAATCGCATGAATTAATGTGCTACATGCATATTGGTCCCAACGTTTGCATGCGTTGTTTAAAAAAGTGTGTGTGTGTGTGTGTGTGTGTGTGTATTTCTTTATCAGAAAAGAAACTGGACTTTATCAGGCATGAAAATTTCCTGAAAATATCTTTAAATACTTAGTTCGGGAGATTTTTTCCCATTGAAAGCTAAACACAAGAGAAAAAGTAAGTTACCCCTGAAACTAATCTGTGTATTTTTTTGATCAGGAACCTTTGATGAAATCTGAATACAGATTCATGTAGCTATACTTCTCAGCTACATTTCCTGTAAAATTCAGGGCAAACCCTTCCGTCACGCTTCAGTGAATTCCAAATGGTCATTTTTTTAAAGTTCCCAAGCCTCATGCCGTGGCTTTGATTCAATGATATCGGAACAAACTTCAGGTTTTAAGCGTTTGAAGGCATGCAACATGGATGTTATGCACTCGCCAACATAACAAATGCCTTGCACCAAATTTCATGCTTGAGTGAGCGAGAGGGGGGGGGGGGGGGGGGGAATGGCAAAAACTGCCGTTTTGACATCTTTTGCTTGCTAAATTTGATCTAACGCAAAGCAAATCAGGGTTTTTGCAACTTTTGCAATTGATACCTATTAATTCAGGGTTGAATGAACAGACAATAAAAGCAAAATATCACCATGTTGAAATTATCAAGAAATTATTTCTTTACTTCTGTGCACAAAAAATCATATTGATAAAGTTTTTAGCATGTTTGTATGACCGGTGTACATGTATCAGTGATCCTATGGCATTTTCATGGAAAATTCATGCTTCAATGAGCATGTGGGACTGGAAAAGCTCTTTTTTCACTTATGGACCAAAATTCAATTGCTTAATTTGGGTAACCATCATAAGTCTTCTTTGGGAGTTCGTCTGATTTGATTTTCATCGAAATCCCGATCTCTTACGCTTCAGTGAGCAAATGAGACGAGAAAAATATGCAAATGAGTAGAAAGTTTTGCGCTTTGCTCTTGCTCCATGCTGCACCGGTTACTTAATTTGGCGTAAGATCCTGTTAGTTAGTGACCCGAGGCAGATATGTGCCAAACTTCATGAAAAAAAATCACAGTAGAATGAACAATAATGATCGATGAAAATGGGCCAGATTTCACTTTTTATTTCCTCCTCCACTGACAGCATGTACAGATAGGGAGCAGAGTTTTAACAAAAGTGAAATTTGGCATATTTCCATTGATGATTATTCTTCATTCTACTGGGAGTTTTTTCATGAAATTTGGCACATTATCTTCAGGAGGTCACTTACAGGATCCTGAGCCAAATTAAGTATCCGATATGGCACAGAGCAGGGACAACGCCCTAAACTCTCTCCCCATTGGAATAAATTTTCTTGTCTCCTTTGCTCACTGAAGCGTAAGAGATCGGGATTTCGATGACAATCAAATCAGACGAACTCCCAAAGATGACTTGTGATGGTTAACCACATTTAAGCAATTGAAGTTTGGTTAATACACGAAAAAAGAGCTTTTCCAGTCCCACGTGCTCATTGAAGCGTTAACTTTCAGTTAAATGCCATGAGATCATTGATACATGTACACCGGTCATAAAAAAACATGCTAAAAATGATAATCATATGATTTTTAGTGCAGAAAAATAAAGCAATCCATGCTTCATAATTTTAAGATGTTGATATTTTGTTTTAATCAAGTGTTCATTCAACCGAGAATTAATAGGTACTATTTGCAATAGTCAGTAAATACCCTTCCAAACATGAATTCCTTCACATTAGATCAAATTCAGCAAGCAAAAGATGTTAAAACTGCAGTTTTTGCCATTTTCATCTCTTGCTCACTCAAGCATGAAATTTGGCTAACAAATCATTTGGTATGTTGGGGAGCGAATAAAAGTTATGTTGCATGCCTTCAAACGCTGACAACTTAAAGTTTGTTCCGATATCATTGAATCAAAGTCATGGCTTGAGGCTTGTGAACTTCAGAAAATGACCATTTTGCATTTAGGTCATGTCCACTGAAGCGTGACTGAAGGGTTTTCCCTGAATTTTACAGGAAATGCAGCTGAGAAGTATAGCTACATGAATCAGATTTCATCAAAGGTTCCTGATTGAAAAAATACACAGATTTGTTTTAGGGGGATCTTACTTTTTTTCTTGTGTTTATTTTAAGGCAGTGTGAGTATACACAATTATACGTGTATACATAACAGTTGTAAAACACAGACATACCGTGTTCATCTTCAGGTACGCTTGTCAACTGAACAATGACTTCTTGTGATGATCCATTCAATTCAGCTCTATTGACCGTGTGCAGCACGGCATCCGTCCAGTAGATCATCTCACTCCTAGGATCAAACTCAACTCCAACAGGAAACACAAGGCCCTCTAGGGGAAGTTTGACGATGGTGGTATGGAGGAAGCTGTAGTCGACTGCCTCCGCCATCAGAATTTTAGCGATTTCAGCATCGGCGAAAAACATCTTGTCGGCTACAAGGGGGAATCATATTGTTTGGTGCAATTTATTGCTTTTGGTATGACTGTATGATTATGATATCATAGAAACAAAAAAAAAGTCCCATCAAATATAGACAGGAAAAAAAAACAGCGAATATTGTGTATGGGGAGGGGGTCTCCTACAAAGAAAATTTTAAAAGGATCTTTTTAATGCAAAAAAATTGCATCAATACAACACTTTTCCATCCGAGGTGCTTGTATTTTCTGCTTCTACTTTATTATGAAAAGGCCATAATGCTGGTTCTTACTAAAGCAAAGATGATAACGCTGGTGAATATCTGGGATTACAGTATCTAGCATAATGATTGTAATAATAATGATAACAATAATAGTAATGATAACTATAATTATAATTATAGTAATGAAAATGATAACGGTAATAATAATCAAATGAATTTGTTTCATTAACGAATAAGGTGTAATACTCCTGCATTGACTTTATGTAATATGCATTTATCACAATCAGACAGTGCAAGCAAAAACACACAAACACACAAACAAGGTAAATGATACAATTGAAAAATACTTAGAATAATGAAGCGAATTTATGTAATATATTTTGAGAGTTTAACACATGCAAATCATATTTTACATATTGTACATAATTAAACATTTTCCTTACTACAATAGGATGGTGAGACAAAGTGTGCGGTGATGATAACACCAACCAACCCCAACCGCAGTTTGGTATCCATTTTCACGAATGCAGTTGCTAGAATCCTAAAACAACAAAAGAAAATCGAATAAAATCTCAGTCTTACCACTCTAAATGCATAATCATTCACATTTTAAATGATCATTTATTTGGTTTTAGCCTGGATTTAGCACTTGTGAAAAGGGTAATGAATCCTTCATCAAAACCTGAATAGAAGTCGAAAAACATGAAGAACGAAATTGGAAAAAGAATAGAGAAATTGGAAAAAGAATATGCAAGGTATGAATCATGTAAAGATAAAGTCATTACTGATTTAGCGAATATGTCATACAGGGAAAACTCTCGTATGATCAGATGATGTACAGGCTTCAATGAGACGGCTTACTTCGAACCATCGGGTCTTCGCGTCGGGCCGTGTAATCGCGTAATGCGATCTTTCGTGAAAAAAAAAAACCCTTTATTTACGAAAGGTCGGGTTCACCGTTTGAGAAATATACCAGTTAAATCTACGAAAAGTCGGGTCCATTAACCCGACACTTCGCAGAAATTAGCTAGCAAATATACGAAGGGTCGCGTCCTTAACGCACATTTCTACAACAAATAATTTGACGAAAAACGGCTTGAATAAAAGCTAGCATTTGATTTGCACAAAGTCAGCCTTTGCCACGGAAAGTCCAGACCAGAGGTGAGTACAGTTTAAATTTCGCTAATTTGTCAAAAAATAGAATCTATTCCTAATGAGTTCTACATTGTGCCAGATCTGCGTTAATTTCTTTATATTTTCAAAGAACTGCTCTGAGCTGTATGTCATGAAATTATGTGCTATAAACTCACTAACTTTGTAAACTCTTTTCATCGTCGGCAACTGATTGTTACCGCTGCACCCTGTCACGACGCAACCAACATCTTGCCCAGACTTTCGGGCGGATTGCCTATGATTGTAAATGCAATGCAAAAACGGTTGACAGCGAGATTCAACGTTTATTTTATCCCACCTACATGCATAGTGTGTTGCCTGTTGGCGAGTTGACGAATCAGTTATCCTAAATTGTTGCATGATGTATAACTGTGTAAAGCAAGGGGGAGGGCGAGGCGGGGTCTATGACTGTGTGTACAGTAAGCTCAGATTTCAAAGACAGCATAAGGAAGCATAATGAGACTAGGTATGATTTAATCCAGCAGTGTAACAGGGCTGCGTTTCGCGAAACCGTCATAAGTCTAAGTTCATGGACATCCCATAGAAACGCGCGTTAATTCTACAACACGCGTTTTAATGGATGTCCAAGAAGTTAGACTTATGACGGTTTCGTGAAACGCAGCCCTGGTTCCTGTTATCGGGGGGGGGGGGGGGGGGGGAGCCCAAAATTTCTAGTAGCTTGGTCAAGAATCAGTGGCATAGCTATGATTTCATTTGACTTTGAGGGGAGCGGTAGTGAGTACACAAAGCATTCAAAACACTGAGCACGCGAAGTGCACTCCATAGGGGGGAGGGTGCAGGGAGGGAGAGACTACTGCCCCCTTAAGTGAAATCCTGGCTATGCCACTGATTCTAAATTTACTTACCAGGAAATTTTGGCTCTGTCCCCCCCTCCCCCTTTCCTCTTTTTTTTCCATTTCTCTTCTTCTTTCTCCCTTTTCTTCTTTCTTTCCTTTCTCCCTTCCTTTTTCTTCCTTTCCCTTTCTTTCATTTTTTTCGTGGTGGTTTGGTGGATTTTCCCACTGAAATCCTTCAGGGGGAACTCTGTCCCTCCCTCCCCTGCCCCTGGTTGTTACACCACTGATTTAATCTTTTATTTGTTTTGACTTTGTTCATCAGATTGAACATGCCTAGGTTGAAACTTAATGCTGCATTTATGTCTGCATCCACATCTGTTGGAGATGTAGGTGATGATTGCTTGCTGACTGAGACCGAAGAAAGTTTCTGCAAGATATGAGTTAGTCTACCACTCCAGCTATGGAAGGTAAGTGAATTCTGCATGAATTTAATAAGGTTGCTACATGTACAGGTATGTCAATATTCAGCCAGGGTTTAGCATCATTTACAAGGCCATTGGCCTTGGTTGCAAATACACCCATTCTTGAATTTATTTGTAAACCCTGGCTGAATATTTTTATTATTATTATTATTGTCTTCTTTGAAAATTTCATCAGTCTGGCATGATGAATATTTTTCTTCCTTGAGTTTCATGGGCACCAGGATCAAAATATCTCACCAACATTTCTTACTTACACTTCATTAAGAAATGTATTGCTTAGTTAAAGCTAAATAATTGTTCAGCTTTACTTGTTCATTTTTGCTATACAAGCAGAAACTATATTTTGTTTTCTGATTTCCTCTCATTTCATTTGCAAGTTTGTTTTTTACTCCATGTATTAAATTTCAAGTTGAGATATTCATTGTTCAATATGTGTATTGTTCTAAATTTCTGTTGTATAAATTTCAATTGTATTTTGAGTTCTATGAAATAAACTAAAATGATTTATAAACCTTGGTCTGCAAAGGTAAATATTAAGTGCTCCTACTGTCCATAATTTGAACACGTACTTTGCATTTATCCTAATTCAAGTCAACTTTCAATCTCATTTTTTTTCTTTGACAGAAAGAATTCAGCTTCTACTCTTCATTGCATTGGACCCCTGCTTTGGAGATCTGTCTCTCAATGAGTGAGGAGTCATGGCCCTGTATGCAGCAGGGGGGGGGGGGGGGAGGGGGGAGTGGACGGGAGCAGTAGCCAAACCCACAATTCAATTCAATTCAAATTTATTGATATGCAATCAACAATTTTGGATTATTATCGACATACAAAATGTTGTGCAATGTCATTAAACAAAGTTACAAACAAATAATTGCATTATTTTTTTAAACTAAACCCCTCCCCATAGGTGTGTGCGAATTATTTGAAACTCTTACCGCAGATTATTGTTTCATTTGAGGATTTGAAAATTCATAAATTCAGTACAGTGTACTAGTAATTTGAATTGAATGATGAGTATGTAAGTTTCAAAATTACTGTTTTCAGTTGCGTTTTAATTGATTTTATTAATTTCTTCGAAAGGGATGTGGAATAGCTCATTCTTCCTGAGTTGTGCACAACATCTGACTATGAGCTCTTTTAATGATTTATTTACAAGTATTATTTAAAGTAGAGAAGGATTCTATTGGGCCTTGATACATGTTGGCAATTTGAATTACTAACATTTGAATGGTAGTGATGTAAAACTCTATAGTCTGTTCTTTATTTTGTTGTAAGTTGTGAACAGAGTATATGTCTTTAAAAAATTGTTATTAGTAATATGAAATATATTTTACTTTTAATTGATGAATGAAGGCTGATTTAGTTTCCTTTTTATCGGAATGAACCTATTTTAACATGTACATGACTGTAATCACCATGCAGAAAAATAATCATTACATAGCAAATTCATTTTTTTTTTACTACAAGTGTACTTTGATATTGATTGTGTAATCCCCAGCAATTTTAAAAGAATGTGATAATTGTAATACATGTATCCGGGACATGTATACATGCATATCTAAGAAAATACTGAAGCCCCCCTCTTATGAAATGAATATGGGGGTAGGTGAAAAATGAAGCAACCAAGAGGGTGTGTTCAAGAGAGATGGAAAGGGTTGGAAAGAGAGACAGAGATAGATACAGGAAGAAAGAGATGAAAAATCAATTCAGGCGAGATTATTTGATGAAAATTCTAGGGTGTCCAAGAGAGAGAGAGAGAGAGAGAGTGGGGGGGGGGGCAGAGAATGGGAAAGGATGGAGTAGTGGAGAGTTTGTGAAGGAGATAATTGCAATGTATATGTGTTTTGTGTTGATTAAATTTATCAGATTTTCAAAGTGCATTATCTTTTGAAGATCAAGGTCGTACATCTACAAGCCATATACCTTTATGGATATTAATTAACAAATTCTTTGGTATAGGTCTTCTCACGCATTCACCAAAATTTTATCATCACACGTGATTAGCCACACCCCCCCCCCCCCCCTGATCAGTGATAGTAAAGAAAAGATATATATTTGGCATTTCCATTGAAGTCTGTTAATACGTTAAAATTCAACAGTTTGGAACCTAATTATAATGAAACTGAACAGGGGCGTAACAGGTACCTGTTATCAGGGGGGGGGGGGGCCAGACCCCAAAATTTCCCGGTAACTAGTCTATGTCTAGAATCTGTGGCGTAGCTACGACTGCATGTTAGGAGGACGGTAGTGCTCCACCGGCGTAAATCCAATTTGAGGAGTGGCGGATGAAAAACTTTTTAAACGATTTTTTCCCTCTCACACACATTTTGATATCTATTTTGCGAGCGAGCGAAGTGAGCGAGCCAAAAATAACCATTTTCCTCGATTTTAATCGCATTTTCGGATGGAAATCCTAAGATTCTGATGGGCAAGCGAAGCGAGCGAGCCAAAAATAACCACTTTTTTTGTTTTCAGTAGCATTTTCAAATAGAAATTCTAAAATATGATGGTTGTTTATGATAGATATTCAGAATTTTTACTAACTGATTAATCAAAATATATTTTCTTCCTTAAAAAGTGTGTCTGCCTGGGGGGGAAATTTGTACACACCATCCCCCCTCTCCCCGTAGTGGGGATGATAGATCCCCCACCCCCTGGAATTTACGCCAATGTAGTGCTCCCTAGAGGGGAGGGGGAATTTTCCCCCTCCCGCGCGAAGCACGGAAGCTCCGACGTTTCTTTGAATTGTTAGTTGTCGGTAATTAAGTCTATCTTCTGCGGCGTAACTAGGATTTCATTTTTAGGGAGATGGTAGTGCTCCGTAGGGGGTGCAGGAAGCTCCGACGTTTTTTCTTTTTGCTGTCAGTTCCCGCTCTTCTTACGCTTTCTGCCTGTTATCGGGGGGGGGGGGGGGAGCGGGCATATACATAGCCAAAAATTTCCCGGTAATTTAGTCTAGAATCAGTGATTTCATTTTAGGAGGACGATAGTGCAAAGCGCGCTCCCTAGGCATGCTAGGGGTAGGGTGCAGGGATGGTGATTTTCCCCTCCCGCGCGAAGCGCGGAAGCTCTGACGTTTCTTTGAATAAATTGTTCGTTGACTTTTCCCGGCCTCTTACATTCTCTGCCTGTTATGGGGGGGGGGGGGGGACAGAGCCGAAAACTACCCGGTATCTAAGTCTAGAAATAGAATTTGCTTGTTGCGAAGCCCTTAGCGGGTGGGGCCCAGGGTTCTGGCTTAGGGTCCCTGATTGGGTCTACAGGGAAAGCCACTGCGGGGGTCCAGGGAGTGGAGCCCCCGGAAACTCCGGGGTTTGGGTACTAAATTTTCCCTCATTTCTTTTGTTTCCCTTTGCCTTTTTTCTTTTTCCCCCTTTCCCTCTTTCCCCCCTCTCTCTTCTTCTTTATCCCCCTTTTCCTTTTTTCTATACCGTTCTCCTTCTTCCTTTCCCTTTCTCCTTCTTTCTCTCGCTTACTCCTTCTTTCTTTTCCTTTCGTCTTCTTTCTTTTCCTTTCTTCTTTCTTTTCCTTTCTTCTTCTTCCTTTCCCTTTCTCCCTTCCTTTTTCTTCTTTTCCCTCCCTTTCATTTTTTCCCGGTGGTTTGGTGGATTTTCCCGCTGAAATCCTTTAGGGGGGCACTCTGCCCCCCTGCCCCCCGGCTGTTACGCCACTGAAACTGAAGTACTTGCATATCATAAATAGATTAATATCAAAATTTATTTTTTTTACCCGATACTTCGTCATTTGAAGGTAGTTTTCTCACGAATATTCACGTAAAATGTCAATGACCACAATTGCTAAAAATCACATTTTTACCACACGATTTACCCGACCTTTCGTAAATACAGGGGGCTGTTTTCACGAAAAGTCGGGTTACGCGATTACACGGCCCGACGCGATCACCCGATGGTTCGAAGTAAGCCCAATGAGACATATCCCCCCGGGGTTCAGGCTCCATACAATAGTAAGAATTATGGTGATAAAGATTAAAAAGGAGATGAGTTTGGGAAAGTTTAATCTTTCGGTAATTTGAGTAGGAGTAAATTTTTATTGTGTGGAATAAAGTGTATTATTTGTGCTTGACAGTGGCGTATCGTGGGTCAACGCATTGGGGGGAAGGCACCGACCACCCTGGTTTTTAAATTTTGCGAGCGAGCAAAGCGAGCGAGACAAAATGACAACTTTATTTTCAATGAAGGACGTGCTATTTTGTTATCAAAACAGTAGCGTACCCTGGGTCAACGCATGGGGGGGGGGGGGGGGATCGAGTGGGAAAGTGTGTGGGTGTGTGTGAGATATGTATAATGCTATATCTATCATGTTAACAATAAGAACAGTAATCTCCAAACATGGTGTCTTGAGGGATGTCAAGCATTTTTTGATACGGGGAAACTGACGCATCTTTCTAGATACCACCCTCTTTGAAAATTTTGCGAGCAAGCGAAGCGAGCGAGCCAAAAATTACAACTTTATTTGCAATGTGACCCCCCCCCCCCCCTCAAAATTCTTGTCGGCAAATTCGCGATCGCTGTCGGCAAAGAGAGAGAGAGAGAGAGAGAGATAAGGGGAGAGAAGAGGAAGGAGGGGAAAATGAAAAGAGAAATAAGGTGCCCAAATATAGTCATATTCGAGTTATTTGCTTGGGTATTTTGATGACGAAAAAGCACTGGTACCACGAAAGAGAGTGTATATTTTTCCTCGCTCTCTGCTCTCGCTCGTATAATATTTAGATACAGGATGTTTTTGGAAAGCAAACACATTCGGCAAGTGAGGTGAACAAATACATATTTTATATATCTTTAGGCCCATCATGTATTTTGATGAAGAATTATCACTTCTATCATGAAAAAGAGTATAAATATCTTTCCTCGCTCGATGCGCTAGCTCGTATAATATTAAGATACAGGATGGTCCTTGAAAGCGAATAAATTAGGCAAGAGAGGTGACAAAATTTTAAAAATAGATATCTTACAGGCCCATCGCGTATTTTAATGAAGAATTATTACATCTACCATGAAAACAAAAACGCTCGCTCGTATAATATTCAGATACAACTGCAACCTGAGAGCTGAGATGGGAGCTGAAGGGAGTCTGGGAAGGGGGGGGGGGATGCGCCTGGCGGAGACCATTGCCCCGGCCTTGCACAGACTATACCGGTAAATCTTAATTCAATAAATTAAATTACGATTTTTTTAAATCTTTTTAAATCTACCCGCAGTCTAGCCCGTAGACTGGATCGGGTTGGAGTGGGGGTGGGGGTGGGGTGTATAAGGTTGTAGATAAGATCGTTATAGGGCAGGGGGCGTGCTTAACATAAATGCCTGAGTATAATGCGGGGGGATTACAGATGTGGGACTTTTGCCATTTTTGATACATAGTCGTTGGGCGCGCGGCCGTCAATTCTGAATTTTGTTTACTTCTAGTTTTTTCTGCGTATGTATTTTGGTATGTATTCTCTGTTTGTTAAATGAAAATTAAAAAATTTACAAACTGTATTTCAAGGTATCCAACCATGAATCTCTACTCTCTTTTGGGTTCTTTTTATTTTCAGAATGAAAATAATGTGATTTTATTCTACAGATTGAGGTAAGCAGTGAGATTAACTCGTCATAATTGATCTCTTTTTCAGTGTCTCGCCGATGACATTTCCCTTCGAGACAGAGACCGAGACCAAGACATTAGCGTCCGAGACCGAGACCGAGACCGACACCGAGACACCCAATCACTGTCTTGCGACATGTTTCGTGACCGAGACATGTCTCAAGAAACCCGCCACTGGGAAAGATACACTTAACAACATCATTGGCCTCCTAGATTGTCAGTCTTGTAGATGATAAATTTGTGATCTTCAACTTGGCATGGAGAATTTCGGGGCAGAAGTGGAAGGTAAAGAAGCCAGTGACTATTTTCTTTTTTTTCCCTTTTTATTCCTCTGCTTGCCAGTGAATTCACATGTGCCCCCCTCAAGTCTGAACACAGATTTCCATCCGCAATAATTCACTGACTAGTCTCAAGGACAATAACTATGTGCAATTTGAGTACGGTACGGACCTACTAGTACACTATTCCTCTGAATGTATTAATAACCTATACCATTCTGTGGAAAGTTTCGGTTGAAATTATGGATTATCTAAGATGACTAGCATGTACATTGTAGTACTCTTTCCTAAAGGGTGCAGATAAGAAACTCTCCGAGCTATGATCATACAACTTCTGTCCTAAATATAGTTCAACAGGAAAAGAGGAAACACTGTTGTGGTATTTCATCTGTAACTTTGGTTCATTGCAATTTTTTACACGGGGGGATCAATACATTCAGTCAGTACGTGTGGAAAACCCCAACCGTCATGCACTTTGCATAAATTCAAAAGCAAAGGTAGGAGTTATGGGAAGTATTCATAAATAATGTTCAGGTTGAAAAGCTGTCATGGCTATAATTTCCTATTCAAAATTGTTTTTCTGCCCAAATTAGTTATCAAAGGGAGGTTTCAAATTCTCTGAGAGAATAATCCTTTTCAACAAATTTTGTCAAGCTTGTTTCTTTTTCTATGAGACAAACAAAGATTATGATACAGAGATCAAATAAGTGGTAGATATAGTTTCCAAAGACAGGAAAGTCCCCCAAGATCTATCTTACTATGTATACAGGAAGTTACATTTAAATGTATTTCTAATGCAAACCTGACTCCTTAGAATTGTTCGCAGAACTGAGACCTAAGTGCCCTTATAATTTGTTCCTACTGTACGTAAAATGGATGTTACGAAGCGAATATATACGCAGAAGAATTGATGACGATGATAATGAGTCACAGTATTTGTTTGGCGCCATATATCTGTTTCAAAAACATTCAAAAGCGCAGACTCCTCCAATCAAGTTAGCATTCAAATGTCTGATGAAAGATGTGAGTTTTGAGAAGTGCTTTTTTTTTTCTTGATTAATCCTATGTTCATAGCAGTCTTGGATAGGCCTAATGTCTAATTACCACTTTGTTGCTCCCGCCCCCTCTACCCCCCCCCCCCCACCGTGGTCCAAGGAATGACAGAAGAAAGAAGAGGGGAGAGAGAGAGAGAGAGAGAGAGAGAGAAAGAGAGAGAAGAGGATAAGAAACAAGAAAGAAGATGAGTCAAGCCATCCCTCTTCAAAACATGGCGGACTAGAAATGTAAACTATAAAGAAATCTGATATCAACTCCTTTTCTTAGTGCTTCCCTTGATAAACCACAATACACACATTGAAACTGAAAGGCTTGTGGATCAGAGAGAACTGCCACGGCACTAATGCTTAAACATGTTTATATCAGTATATCACTAACTTCTAAGGATGTTTATCCAGGATATTTTTTGTTCGACGTAACTTAATGCAAATTCCACAGTTCACTTCACCAACACCACGAAAATGTATCGTCTTTTCATTTCAAATTAAATGTTGACCAGAGATGTATGATCAATTAGCCTGGAAGGTTCTTTTTCTTGAAATCAGCATTTCAGGAAGTTTTCCTGTAAAATCCGCAAAAGATTTTCAGCCTTAAATGCAAACAAGTACATGTGATACAGCACAACGCTTCATCATTTTATGAACTTAAAGAGTCCCTTAACAGCTATCTTAAATACAGTGACATTAGAAATATTTGTTACACATTAAGATTGAGAAAGGAAGGCAATGGATTAGAATTTTCAGTGGGAGCATTGCGGTTATATGCTCTTGATTCTTATAGCTCCTGGTTTTGGTCCTCGCTGGGTGCTGCATCCTTGCACATGACGCTTTACCCATGTTCGTCTCTCTCAACCCCCCATTTTATAAAACTTGTTATCAATAACAAGTCGCAGTAACTGTTTATGAGCTACTGAAATCCTCGCATCTGATTGGCTGAGTACAAATTTGTCATAGAAATGCGGCAGGTCTTACTGATAGTATACCTGTGGCAGTGTCAAAAAACAGAAAATTTTATACAGGCATAACCTTCTTATTCCGTGTCTTATTTCGTTCATATTTTTGCTTATCTGTTTTACTCTTAGTTTTGATTTAAAAGCTACATGACTTGAGCATGTTGATGGTGTTGGTTTCCTTTAACATGTATCGCACAACAGATAAAAATTGCCCCTCCTGTGATGGAAAATCGCCATTATCTTAATTTCTCTCCTTTTTGTGAACTTCATACAATACCTCTCCATTTGATGACAAACAAAAGGTGCAACTCCAACTTAAAATTCGGATGGAAATATCACCTTACTGTCCGCTTTATATTCTAGATCTTGCAGCTCTGGAAATAGGGCAAAACTTCTTTTTGTAATAGTTACAATTTAAGTTACAACAAAATATACCCTTTCTTTACCTCCATCATTGGCAAAAACTTGATGACCTTTTGATCTTTGATAAGGGCATTATCCTTTATACTCTAATGATTATATTTTTTAAAAAGCACATGACAGTCTTCCCAATCGGTATATGATAATAATACAGATATATTATGATTTATATTATGATTAAGTTATGTTTATTTCAACGTTTCACTTTTTAGTTCTTCTCCCAAAATCATGCAAAGATTAATGAAAAATGATATATTCTTCCATACATAAAAAAAAAATGTTTCTTAAGAACCAAATTTCATAAACACACGCACTCTCACCCACGCACACACAGTCTCAAAAGTGATAATGTTTTGTGTTGTAGAATAAAAGAATTAGGTATCGAAATCATTTAAAATTTCATATTGTTTCATAAAACTAACAATGCTAACTATATGAGATATTTAATGAACAGTCAGTTTACCAAGAGACAGTGTTAAGAAGAGATCTACGCAGGCAACGGAACTGCAATGCAAACGCCCTACTTATCATGCTTATCATCAGTCAAAGCGCTATGGCTCCAACAGACCGATATTCGACGTTCCAGGGTGTTTTAACCCATTGGCTACTGGAACCGGGTGGCCCATGTATCATGGCTACGGGAATTTGAGAAAACAGAAGTCAAGGGGTAAACGACTTTGTCGCTTTTTCCTGTAAGGAAATGTTTCAACAACTGTAGATTGCATGTGGGTTTACATAAGCTTTCACGTCCTTTCTATCATTAAAAAACCCATCCCCACCTTCGCCATTCTATGGAATTAAAGCCAATAACAAAAGATACTATTTTCAGAACATGATAATAATGATAATAATATAAGTGGGTTCTTGTATAGCGCTTTTGTGTTTTTTTTTTTTCCTTTTTCTTTTCAGAATGTACATTGAACCAGTGTTGTCATAACAACAAGCTCGTTAATATGAGGCACTAAGACACGATTCAGTAACTAGAAATCACGAGGGTTTGAGAACGTGCCGATAACATCCTGCTCAAAGCAAATAAAGAAAGAGATAGAAAAAAGAAAAGGGATTCAGAAAACTCTGTGTTTCCCCTTTTCGCATTTGTAGTCTCTTTAACAATGGGCATGAAACTACACTGCGTCCCAAAATAAAGTTTAAAGTTGGAAAACGTCTCGCCGACTAAATACTTCGAAGTATTTCTAGAATATTTTGATACCCCGCCATTCTCACGCATAATACTGTACTTCTACACGTCTCCTTGTACTAAGCATTTTCTTTATTTTTGAATTGGTACTAATACACTCTAAATTTCTAATTTTATTGGAAGTTAATCTAAAACATGTAAAAAATATACTGTACTTACGGACAAATCCAAAATTAGATTTAGAGGTTATAATCAGTAAGATGGATTTCTAAATCTATAAGACAAGAACAATGCCGCAAAAGCCTTGCTTTATTTTACACTTTGCTGACAACCACGAATAAAAAAAAAGGAAAAAAGTTCATAAATAGAAGGCTCAATTGCAGAGTTGTGAACTTAGGTATACCACTTGAGTTAAGAAAAAAATACCCCCCCCCCCCGGTCCACCAATTGTTGCATATGCTGCATAGTGAAATAAACTTCAAAGAACAGATAAAGGACATTTCTTCATCATTTTAAAGTAACAACACCAATGTATGAAACAAGCCTCCCATTTGATACCTTACTCGTTATAATTAATTAGTAATTATTTCATTCTTTGTAAGCAATAATTCATTTGTTGTTTTTTTTTATATTATCGTACCTCCATGTACCAGGCATGTTTTCTATTCTGACCTATCTCTGTATACATTTCCTTTAAGCGCACAGGGACTTTCTTATATGTAAGTGATATGCGTTATATAAGCAACGTCCATTACTGTTATTGTTGTTGTTATTATTATTATTATTATTATTATTATTATTATTATTATTATTATTATTATTATTATTATCATCATCATCATTATTATTATTATCATCATCATCTATATTACCATTATTATTTTGTTTATGCACTGTTCCTATATGCATACATGTATTTCAATCTCACTGAATGTTATTAGCCTATTTGTCTATATACTGCAGAGTGAAAAATAAAACAAACACACAAAGAAAAGGTTATGAAGTATGATGTGAAGCGTCGTGTGTTTCCTTGTTATTTTCTGTATATTTCAGGAACTTCAGTTGCAAATATCTTACATTTACAAAAATTGAATGGCCTATATCCGTTTTTAAATCAAACTCTTCAGTCTGAGTTTTTTCAAATGATTGTTATAAACTATTTATATATCAATAATACTCTCGAAGCGAAAAAGCACACCATGTGATAGAAGACAGAAAAATTGCCGTTCTTGACATCACTCTGGTGTGCAAAAGGAACAAGAAGACAGTCCTATTACCAGATTTGCTAATTCTATTCCAAGTCAGTGATCGTTGTAATGGAAGTAGAACCAACCAAAAGGAGCGTTTCATCAAAATTTGCTGTCTGACAAGTTGTCAGATCTGATATCTTTCCTTGATTTTGATTGGCTGAGAAGCATCATTACTATGGCAACGGTCGGATAAAACATACTTTGCCGGATAAAACATCCGACAAGTCCTTTCATGAAACGCTCCCTAGGAATCGAGAGGGGTATCCCCTCAAAATAAGTTCCTTTAAAAATACCAAAGAAAATGTCTCACATTTTGTCCCCACGGTGTACGAATAAAGGGCTAGGAATGTTGGGTGATAACGATTGCAAGGCCCTCAGAAAAAGCAGTATGAAGTCTGACATTGCTTCCCTGGCTGAGTAAGATCACATATTATTATCGTCATTATTTTTACTGTCATTGTTATTTTATCATTATGACTACTAATGATATCATTACTATTACTGTAATTATTACTACAATTATCATGATTATTATTTTTAGTAGTAGTAGTAGTAGTAGTAGTAGTCGTCGTAGTACACACACACAAAAAATGAGAACCGTTTTCTGCGAGTAAAATCATGCCATATTCATCAAGTTGAGTGATTTTAATCAGATAAAGATATATTTTTACACGTGCATCTGTGTATTTGTTATGCAATGAAGAAATCAACACGTCTTATGCATATTTAAAAGGTATATCACATAACAATTTAGCTCGGTGAGTCTCTTTTACTCACTGAAGTACATACAAAATAGATATTGGATGAGTATTTGCATACCTTAGTGACCGAATGAGGAAATATACTTACAACTAAGTAAAATTGGCCTTTTCCCCATCCCTTGATGTCATAGACACTTTATATTCGTTGGCCGAGTAAAAATGACAAACTCAGTCTCTTCGAAGTGAATGTACTAACGTTAGGAGTAATCTTACTCTGTGCATGCGTACTCTATTGTTTGACCACATTTCAGTCGACTTTAACATGCGGATCCATCACATACATCATGCATGGACATAATGTAAGTAAATTTGATTATTTTCATTTTGAAGAAGTAAGTTTCAATATTACTATAATAATATCCCTTTAGTTTTATTAAGATCTTTTCTAAAATTCAGGTTAGGCTTATGATAGCCACACTGTAGTGATAAAATACTGCAGCCGTGAAAATGGTTAACGACCGAAGTGATGAAGGCAGGGAAGTCCCGCAGACGGAAGGTCTACGAGGTTAAGACGGGAGCGAACCCTGGCCTTGGTCTTGGGCCTTGCGCTCGCAGGACTTCGCTGCCTTAGCCAATATTGGTCGTTGACAATTTTCACGGCTTCGATGTTCTATCACTATATTGTGGCTACCATAGGCCTAAACTGAGTTTTAAAAAAGATCTCAATAAAACTAAAGGGATTTTATTATAGTAATATTGAAGCTTACTTATTCAAAATTGAAATAATAAAATTTATTCACTTTGAGTATCGGAAGCATTACTGACTAAACTAGGCAGAGCAATTTACTCACAACATTAGCTTAAATAACACACCAACAAAAAATACTCATTTGGTATGTCACTATAGTGGCAAATGAATAAAACTCACAGCTGTGCGTTTACAAACTAAATCTGATGAGTTATTGCACTCAACTATGTGTGTCACTATAGTGGCAATGATTTATTTAGGCCTGTGAGTAAAATCACCCAAATTTGTGTATAGTAGTAGTAGTAGTAGTAGTAGTAGTAGTAGTAGTAGTGGTGGTAGTAGTAGTAGTAGTAGTAGTAGTAGTAGTAGTAGTAGTAGCAGTAGTAGTATCAGCATTGATCATAACTATGGCCTAAAACTCTCCCCCTATTTGGGCGAACGTCACCCCCTTTTTACCTGATTTTTTTCTCATTTTATACGACTTATCTTTAAAAGCCTTCGGGGAAAACCCCCAAATTCCCCATGCTCAGCATTTCAAACGTATACACGCAAGGGCAGTTTGCATGGACTGGAAATGAAATTAAGTTGAAGAATTTAGATGTGACGTCCTTCAAGCATTGATAATGGACCCTCAGACCACAAATCGACGTGCCCTCAAGCAAAACACAGATGCCTTCTGGGACCCCCCCCCCCTCTCTCTCTCTCTCTCTCTCTCTCTCTCTCTCTCTCTCTGCACACCCAATGGGCAATCCACCCACGAATGTTTGTTGTTTAAATTATTTAATCAAGAGCATGGTATTGTTTATCGATAAGCCATCAGCACTATATTCTTCTCTTATCGTTTTGTGTTCTCCCAAGTCGTAATTCGTAGCCATAATTTGTAACAATCTTTTTTTTTTCTGGGGGATCCACAAATTACAAGCATCGCTTTTTAGTGGATCCCCCATTTCCTAAGGATTTACGAGTTTCTTTTCATAATTCATTATTTCATTTCATTTCGTTTATTTTTCATTTCCAACATAATATAAACAGAATACAGAGTATGCATCGTACAAGGTAAAAAATGAAATTTAACAGTGGATTCGTAATTATAAATAGTTCCCGTGTACAAGAGCCTGAAAAGGGGTTGGTAATGGAGGGGACTGCTGAACAGCCGAGCTTGTAGATTGCAGCCCCCTATAACTTAAAAGTTGTAAAAATAGTTAAACAGTAAAAATAAAAAAAGAAGACACAAACTAGTACAAACAGCGGATATACATAACACAAAGTGAGTGAAAGGAAAATGAAGGAAAGGAGAAGAGAAACGAGAGAGAAAGAGATAGAAAGAGAGGGGGAGAAAGAGAGAGAGGGGAGAAAAGGGGGAGAGAGAGTGGAGGACTCCTGTCTAATAACCCACACAACACACACGGACCGACCGGAAAACGAATATCTGCATAAAGTGAATGGGGAAAAAAAAAACATAATTGAGTAGTATTATGTTAAGTAAAATGAAATTGAAATTGAAATAAAAAACTGCACCGGATATGGTCCTGCATCCGAGGCTGGATTTTATTTTATCTTCAATTTGCCTAAGCAATACAACTCATGAGTGCCGCTGCCGAACATCCCCGGGGCAATACCTGAAACCAGCATGGTACATGAATCTCGTCAAATATGTTTTAAATACACATTTTATTGTGTGTTCAAAAGTTCTTCATGAGTAATTCAGCAATGGATGCAACGCAATTTTGTGTTTAAATCGTAGTTTGGGTCTGCTGCTATAAGAGCAATACTACATTTACCTTCGATTAAGTTAGATTAAAAAATTATCGTAGAAAATGATATGCAGTACAAGTTTTTGCATATTATTCATAAAATTTTATAAGAAGTGTTAATTCTTCAGTTTACACAATATCTTTTAAAATATATGTGTTATAATGTAGTCTTCACGATAGCGCCAGATTCATATTTTCATACATATTCACTTTGCAATCATATGGATACGGGTATCGATTTTTTTCTCATATTTTCGAGGGGCTTATTTTGCTCATTAGCGTGGTACGATTCCAGGAGATGGAATCGGCGCTGCCCATCGAACCAGTTAATCAATTCAGAAAAATACAATAGCCATTTGCCAATATGGCAGCGAGCACGAAAACACACTCGTGAACATACGTGACCTGGAACTACATGATTAAACATAACAGCTGCGAAGGATGTTCTTTCAACTACCAGAACCATTGTGATAGGTAGAATGAGAGGTTGTTTATTTTGTCTGCTTTCTTTGTCCACCATGTTCATAGTGACACAGTGCGTCCCAGAAAAAAAGCGAAAACCTACAACAAAGGATCATAGTGACTACACTATTTGCTCTGTAGCAATGAAAGTTAATTTCCCATTAATCTAAAGTATTGTGCTTTCGATTAATACTTAGATAGCATGGATCAGTACACGCATCAATGAGTAACTTTGTTTGAAATTTTGGCACATCAAAATCCATTTGTGCAAAATTTGGGTTAATACCAAACGTGAACAAAACAAGAGGGATATATATGTTTTTATTAACAAAATTAAAAAATAACAGAAGAGTCAGCCCAATTTCCAGTAAGTGGCAAGGGCGTATGCTTCTGAATTTCCAAAATTAATTTAAAGGAAACCAACATCCTCAAACCAAACAGTTTTTTAAATCAAATCTATAAAAAGGAATGAAAAAAGATCAGCAAAAAATTTGAATGAAACCAGAGACGGAATAAGAAAGTTACGACTATATGGCATTTTCTGTATGACATTATTTGACACTATTTGATGACATCGTTTTGTGGACAACTCTCATACACACAGAAACATTTTCATTGTGCTGTAGATTTGCACATTTACATATAATGTAGGAGTGTTTTCTCCACAACATAATATGGAATAAGGACAATGAAAACATATGTTCTTCAAGATATTAAAGAATACTGTGTTAAATGCTGTGTACAAAACAAATTGAGAGTTGTCCACAAACTGATATAACATCAGTACCAGTGGCAGTGTCAAAAACAAAAAAATTATAGAGGCATAACCTTCTTATTCAGTGTCTTATTTCGTTCATATTTTGTTTATCTTTTTTTACTCTGTCTTAGTTTTGATTTATCATTTCTTGACCGGTTGACTTGAGCATGTTGACGGTGTTGGTTTCCTTTAATATATATCGCACAACAGATAAAATTGCCCCTCCTGTGATGGAAAATCGCCATAATCTTAATTTCTCTCCTTTTTGTGAACTTCATACAATACCTCTCCATCTGATGACAAATAAAAGGTGCAACTTCAACTTGAAATTCGGATGGAAATATCACCTTACTGTACGCTTTATATTCTAGATGTTGCAGCTCTGGAAATAGGGCAAAACTTCTTTTTGTAATAGTTACAATTTAAGTGAAAAAATATACCTTTTCTTTACCTCCATCATTGACAAAAACTTGATCACCTTTTGATCTATGATAAAGATATTATCCTTTATACTCTCATGAATATATTTTTTCAGCACATGACAGTCTTCCCAATCGGTATACATTATGATTTATATTATGATTAGGTTTTTTTCAATATTTCACTTTTTACTTCTCTAAATATTGTGCAAGGATGAATGAAAAATAATAACATCTTCCATACATGAAAAAACATGTTTCTTAAAAACCAAATTTCATAAACACACGCACCTACACACACATTTTTTTAAACACGTGCACACGTTGGTTTCGATAATGCCTATAGCATTTTCATTTATTTGACGTACGATAAAAGAGCAATGTAGATAAAATGCCTTGTTCAAGGGCATAAGTGCCGAACCGCGGCACCTCCACGGTGCCTCACACACCCACACCCTCACACACACACACACACACACACACACCCTCACTAGAATACTATTAATTCCATTGTCGGTTCCAGTTGTTACTATGGTTATGATATTTAAAACATAAAAGCATAGAACTGAAAAGTTGAGGGATGTTTTTATAGGACTTACCCCCCCCCCCTCCCCCACTCTAACTCCTTCGTCTTTTAAGTGATATCCCAATTCTACATTTGTAGACGGAATACTTTCCTTTTGGACCGGTTATGTAATAAAATGATAATTTGAAGAAAAATACTGTATGTCGAATGGACTTTATTTAAACTGTACCAATTCAGAGAGTTTTTCAATATTTTTTGTTTGTTTGTTTGTTGTTGTTGTTTTTTGGGGGGAGGGTACGTTATACCCGCAAAAATGATAATGACCAAAAGTAGATCATTGAGAAAAGGTTTTTATGATTAAACGGAAAAGGCCGTATCAATGGTTGGCAGATCATGACCCGACAAGAATAAAACAATTATCGGTCAACCAAAATTAACTATCTCACAAGAAATAAACTTTGTTACTCGTTCTTCTCATCGGCATGTAGGCAATCGAATGAATCAATCAAACATTATTTGATGGTTCCGCCATTGAAGCTTTATAACATTTTTATACTCTCTTCGCTTACAATTTCAACCGCAGCCATCAGAAATTGTCTGCGTTAGCTACTTCAATCGATTTCGATAGAATACAAAAAAATGATATAGTCCTATGTAAGTTCCTTTAAATTATCTTCATTAATCAAAGATGTTTCGGACTTCAAATAAAATGAAAGATACTTTGTATCATGAATACCGTTTGTTAAACATGTTGAATACTTGTGAATAAATTTCATATACCATTCGATACGTTTGTTTTCTTAAAATCAAGTGAAAAAAAATCATTAGTTTATTATCAAAATAAGGAAATATGACATTACTTTTTTACCTGTACGATGCAGAATTAAGGATTCCGGCAGCTCAGCGCTCAGCTCTGTTTGACTGTTTGCAAGTGTTTAACTCCCGACAACAGCGAAAAAGCCTTTACCATACCAGCAGCCGCTCCCCTTTCTTTTCATTGGCTGAGTCAGTGGCGTAACTACGGGGGGCGCACGGGGGCACGTGCCCCCCCCCCCCTCAATCGTTTGGCAAAAAAAAAAAAAAAAAGAAGAAGAAAGAGAGAGAAAAGAGAAAAGAAATGAGAAGGAAAGTGTTAAGAAAGGGGAAAACAAGGAAAAGGAAAATGGGAAATCGGGATGCACTCACTCGCTTTGCTCGCTAGCAAGTTACTTAAGCAATGCCGATGATAATTACTCTTCTAAAGGAATTAGATTGCATCTTGTGCGTCAGTCTGATGCCATAGGCTACTATTCTTCCACTTATAGAATGTTAGTATAGCTGTAGTGGTACGGTGGCAAATGAGTTACTTAAGTGTGATGTGAAAAGATGAGAGACAAAATAAAGAAGCTTGGAAATGAAGTTCTTAAGTTGAAGTTTACCTAAAAATAGATGCACCTTCAGTAGATAATGGGCAAGGTAAAAACAAATATTCCTATTTTTCGTTCGCTAACTAAAAGCTAGATTCAAGACGATTCGGCCACGGCAATCAGCATATTTCAGAAGCGATTAGAAAAAAATATCATATTTGGGCAGTGAGCATGGTGAGGGGCACAGTTCACAAAATTACAAAAAAGCATCTGCATTATGCTGAGTTTTTCTGCTGACTAATCCATACATATATATTTTTGTGGGGGATGGGGGTCACTGACGTTTGCTGGCTCGTGAAAACAGATTGGTTTTGGACGTTGAGCGAAGTACCTAAATGGAGTCATATTCAGTACACAGGTGATCGAATAGATTATTTAAATATCTTATAGGGCTACAGTGTATTTCGATAACGAAAAAATAACTTCTCGCTGCGCTCGCTCGTTAAATCATTATTGTTTAATGTTTCTGAAAGCCATCGAATTGGGCAAGTGAGGTGACCAATAAATTATTCAGTTGTTTCATAATGCTCACAATGTAATTGAATGAAGGGTGCTGCATGTACTTCTACCATCAAACAGAATATATTTTTCCTCGCTCGCTGCGCTCGCTCGTTAAATGATATTGTTGAATTTTTTTCTTTCTTTTAAAGCAAACGAATTGGAACGAAATAGATAATTCATATGTTTTCATATGTTCACAATGAATGGTTACTATTTAACCATCAAAAAGAGTAGGCCTATATTTTTCCTCCCTCGCTGCGCTCGCTCGTTAAATAACAATTGTGTAATGTTTTTGTAAGCAAACGAATCGAGCAAGTGAGGTGACCAAATAAATAATCTAGATGTGTTATATGCTCACAATGTGATTTACTGAAGGGGTTACTACCTCTACCGTGCGTGAAAAATAGTAGGTATTTCCTGGCTCGCTTTGGCTCATAATATTTAGAAACAGGGTGGTTTCCGACCGTGAACATAGACCAGGGACGTACCAAAGAAACCACTGGTAGCGAGGTGACCAGATATCATATAGGTCTCTATTATGATCGATAGTTATTTTGATAACAAACTAACACGTCTTTCATTGCAAATTAAGTTTTGGCTCTCTCGCTTCATTCGCTCGCAAAATAAAAACGACAGGGTGGTATTTAGTAAGATGCGTACGTCCGTTTGTCCAAATTAAAAAACGCTTCACGTCCCTAACGACACCTTGTTTCGAGATTACTGTTGCTTTATGACAGAAATAACATTATACATGCACATACATGTATTACACACACCCACCCGCACACACTTTTCACTAGCTCGGTGCCCACTCAATGCGTTGACCCACGGTACGCCACTGGATGAATATTCAAGTTCACTCATCAAAATCAATGGGGATTTCCAACAAAACAACGCCTCTTCACCAACTTCGGTGAGTACCATCAGACAGTTTCTATTCATTACAGCAATAATACAAAATGGAATAAAGCCATTAATATTTGCAACGCAGTCGTTTGTGACAGCGAGTAATAAGGTATGACCCGATTGGATTGCTAGTGTCGAGTAATGCACCCCCATAAAGAATCATGCCATTTTGAAGATGAAACACACACACGCGGGCACACAAAACATGCACGCCCTAACCTGCACCCCACAAACATGATATGTACACACAAGAAAACGGGTCTACCACAATCAGACATACATGGGTATATAAAATTCTAAAATTAAAAGTGGGTTGTTACACATACTTAAAAGTATCTTTCAGTGAAACCTTGGTAAGTTTGCTTTAAAACAAAAACAAATAAAAGCATTGTAAATTCTAATGGGAGGAGGAGGTGGGGGTAATTTCATCATGAACTGTCAACATCAGATACAATTGCTGACTTTGGTCTTTGTGATATTACCTCTTCTAGCCCTCACTCCTTCACCTCCTAGATATCAGGCTTTTACTTTCAGATACTAGTATCTAATTTGTGATCTTGCTCATTTCTGTTTCAGTTCAAACGTAAAAGAAAATAAATTAATGTGCATACAACCCGGTTTTATAATTTATACAATGTGCAAATTGTCAGTAGCAATAATCACACAGAAAACAGTACTTGTATATGGTAATTATTAGTTCAACTATTTTTTCCACACATTTCACAAATTGAGTGCATTGCAAGTATTTTATACTGTAAGTAGATTAACTTCTTCTAGACTTCATATCTGGAAGTAAAAGAAAATGTAGCAGTTTCTCTCCTCTGTGTCCGTTTCTGCTAACGTCAAGTGTATAAAACTTTTGGAAGAAACTCGAAAGTGAAGAAGCAAATCAACCGAGCTGGTCATGAGGGTGCTTACATTGAAGGAGGTGAAATTGAAGGATTTGGTGCACACTTTAGGTGGATTTTGTGGAAATTTTTCTTTAAAAAAAAAAGAAGAAAATTTTCAACAACAGCCAAAAAAAAAATGAGGGAGGGGGCAACTGTCCCCCACTGTGTACAGTCATGCCTGCTGGTCAAACTTTATCAACACTGCATTATAAAACAGAATGTACTGGTTTCTTTCGTTGGTGTTCATCTCTGTACACATCAAGCGGTTGTCTATCACACTAGCTGTAATCACAATAGCCAAGTGGAGATGGCATCCTCCTCTGACAGCAATAAAAAACAACAACAAAATAACAGCAAAAAAGTTACTTTAAAAAAAATATATACTTCGTAGTACAGAAACCATTATGGTTTTTCCTTCCATCAAACACTAAGACAGTTTCCAACTGTTCCATTTCCTCTGCCAGCCATGAAGGGTGAGGTGAGAGGTCTGCCTTGTCCTCATCCAGGAATGGGCGAATCTCTTCCACCGGTACTTTTTTTCAGTCTAGGGAAAGTCCAGCTGCTGGCTTGAGTGGGGGCATCTGCAGAAATACTGGGTTGTTGGGAGAGTTCATCAGAAGGGAGAACCTCTCTTCTCTTTCCTTGCTGATTTCTTGGCTCTTAACAACAACCTGGTTCTGACCCAAACCTGCATGATTGAGATTACCAAATGATTACTTTTCTAATATCATATCAAATTGTGACAAGAATTAGTCTTGTCTTTTGTTTTCATTTTGACAACATGTACCGAGTGTATGATTGACAATGTAATAGACAACACAGTCATTTCTCCATTTACAGTTTCCATTACAATTTTCATGTCATTTAGTTTCTAGATTGAAGAACTCTGCTCAAATGGCAAAAGAAGGTGAAATACAAGTAATATTATCAAATTTCAAGGGTCAAAATTTGGCACAGTTGAAAGTCATGCATTAGAACTGCGGGCCGCAATGTACCTGTTAACTACTATTACTAATAGGCTCACACTTTAAAAAAACAAACAAAATGTACCTGAAGAAGTGGTATCAATTGGCGAATCCCAGAGGACTGAATTATGCCTTCAAGTATTGTTGCCAACTGTAGGTCGGTACAAGGGTTTCAGGCTGGACAAACGCAGGGTCAAGGAATATATCCTAAAGGCACTGGACAGCTTCAGCCTTTCTGTGAACATAAATCACATCAAACAGGTTCATGTTGTCCATCAGTACTCAGACAATGCATGACATGAGTGTGATGGTATCTGTAACAGCATTTCAACCTAAATTGATTGAAATGGCAGTAACAAGAAAAGTCTTTTTTATTGTTTTGATTAGAGTTCAAACACAACTCATTACATTGTTTCATTTTCATTTTGAACCTATACATGTAGATAACTTGTCATCTTTAAAGATTAATAGTTTGTAACCTGTATTTTTCAAAACTTAACTTTCACATATACAACACTTGCTAATAAAAATCACAAAGGGGAAAAATGTGTTGGCATAACCCCACATTCATAAAATTCCCCCACCAAACTCCCCCCCCCCCCCCAATTTCCATAAGAAATTGTGCAGTCGTCACAAGAAATCTTCATAAAGCAATCAGAAGAATAGGCCTGTACTAGTATCAAAAAGAATGTGTGCTCGTTTCAATGTTTTAAGTGTGTGTTGCTATTGTGCATAATAGGCCTAGACTATTGCTGGGTAGAAAAAAAATCTAACTGACCTACCTATTTACTACCTAAAGCAGTCCACTAGTCTGGGCCTTCCATG
>CM057157.1:23801083-23832991 GCA_029962745.1 Echinometra lucunter
GTTTGAGGGTTTGATTTATACCATTCCAATAATTTGGTCCTGTATATAGGTAATGGTTTTTTGTGCTAATGCCGCTCTCGGGTAGAGGTCGTGTATTTTTAGTATTTTGTTTTCAAGAAATAGAAATTTTGTATGAGAGCGGAAGTGAACATTTTCAATTATTCTGGGAACTCATTTTTCCAGCAGTAATATTCTATTTGTTTGAGTTATATATGAGTTACCCAAGAGAGCGATCTTACATCCAATTATCTGTAATGTTAACAACCTGAAAAAAAGCAGTTCCTGCTCCGGGGGGGGGGGGCGCATTTGCACCTCCTTTCAGATTTCTGACCATGGAAAATACAGTAATAATTTTAGGTAAGCATTTGAAAGTCATCCACGAGGAAGGGCTATGAATTGTTTGTTGTTGTTGTTGTTTTTTTTTGACAAGACAGAGAAAGGTCTAATTAATGAAGTCTTTGTTTACCAAAAATAAATAAATAAATCATGTAGAAGTTCTCAGATATAAAAGTGCGGGGGAAAATTGTTCCAGATAAGTGTCAATTACCAAAATGTCGTTACTTTGCTTATTCATCACATATGCCGTCACAGTCTCCCAAAAAGAAAATTAGCCAAGAGTGGTTTGACCAGGGATAATGTGAATGTGGTTTGACAAGGAGTTCAAGATGCAATCGCATATTTGTGACAATATTTGCCGGTGCTCAACGTGGACGGACTGTCTACAGGGATTTTGTTTAAACTGGATTTTGTGCATTTTATCTCCAAGACAGGTAACCATTAAATGCAAGCAAAGCTGTGTTCATAGATTTCTCTACTTTCTTCGTCCCGATCATACATTATTTGAAATACTGTATACAAAATGATAACCCAATTCATTGACTTGCCCTTCTTTATAACATTACTTTTTCAAAGATCAAGTAATTTAAAGTTTTTTGTTTTAATCTTTGTCTGTGTGTATGCAGTGGTTAGGCTTTTATCAATGACCTCGGTATAGTACTTGAAAAAAATGTAAAAAACATATGAGAAAAATAAATAAACTCTGAACATGCTGAGACTGAAACTTGTGCATTTACGTTGAAATTTGAGTTCTACAATCTATAACTGACTTTCGGTTATTACAATGATTTTTAACCCTTTGAAAGCTGAATTATATTTTCCCAATAGGCTTAATACAGGAGCCATCCGGTACCAGGAGCAAAAGGGTTAAGATTGATTTCACGTCTTTCTTTCTTTGTTTCTTATAAAAGAACAGTAAACGGGTGAATATTACCTGCATGGATATGAATTTCTACTGCGATAGGCACTCTATGTACAAGGGATAATTTCCCTCCTGGAAAATCGAAAGCGTAAACGCCATTGTGATTGATGTCAGAAAAATAGATATCCTCGAAGTACTTTGCGATGCCACGAGGCTCTAGATCCTGAGATGAAGACGAAAACCTGACGATCCGTTGACGATCATCAAGATTCAGATGTTCGATTCTGTCTACCGTTGTATCAGTCCAGTAGAGTTCACGTTCTGATGAAAATGAAAAGGGGACATTTAAGCATTCTTTACATTCCCTTAATTAACACTGGGTCTCGATTTTATTTTGCAGTGACAACTGAAATACTTAAAGTTAAAGTAGCGGTGAGAAGAAATTTGAAGAAAATCACAGATGCGGTCAAAAAATTCACACTTGAAACCAGGAGGCGTGCAGATGACAACCTTACTGTTTTCCGTTTACCGCATATACTGGATAACTAAGAAAAGTAAAATTACCTCTCAGGGGCAGTATATACGAGCGGTTTGCCAGAAGAAAAAAAGCAGAAATGTTTTGAAGACGTCACAGGACTGACAAATCATTCGTAAGCAGACGACGTCCCATAGAGAATGAACATACTTTGTAATGCAGTTATTTCTCAAATTAGAAAGAGTTTAGCGTATTCAAACGTGATCATATTTTACACCATTCTAAAAGGGATATGAAACTGATTCTGATAATTAGAATATGTTGTTTGTAAATATACGGGGTAAGGGTTAATAAACAAATCAAAGAAACCAAATTTTCAATTTGAAAAGCCCGCCGAATAATAGCATGGACGATATTCGTGTGAAGCTGAAAATTCAGTGGGGTCATAATTTGTTTACAACGCTGCCTTTTTCATTAAAACAGTACCATGCAAGAAGTTTAGAGTAAGGCAACAGATTAAACATTTAGTGAATAAAGAGAATGAAGTGAAGAGGTGATGACAAAACAGACACTGAAAATGTGTGTTGTGTTATGGGACATCCTCGGCTTTTTCCACCGTGTGACGTCATACATCTCGGAAGTGTTCAGAAAGCTTTTCATGTCTGCTATACTGGGGCTGTACTTAACCGCTTTTTATTGATAATGATTGTGACTTTTAATATTTCCGAGAAGAAAAATTGATAGGTTTGTTCGATTTATACGTCTCTTACGCAATGTTATGGACGAGGTCAATTAAAAATCAATGACTTTCTTAATAAAATGACTGTAAAGCTCGGCTGTAACCAATGCCCTAACATTAGATCTCTGAAAAAAAAATCGCCTTAGAAAATGTCGGGCCACGAACAGCTCTTACCAGCAGAATCAAGACATATTGCTGTTGGATCCGTAATATTAGAATCAATGTCGGCATCGAGGAGCGTCTCACGATCTGTTCCGTCTGGATTAGCCATCTCAATTTTCGCATACTGTCCTCGATCAGTCCAGTAGATTTTCCTGAATCATCAAATGAAATTTTAAAAAGGAGATAGCTTGAAATCATATCTGTATCATAATGTTATTCCACCTTAATTCATATTAAGTTCATGATAGAATAATGATGAAAAGAATGATGACGTTGAAAATGAAGACAGTGATGACAGTGATTACGGTGGTGTGATAGTGATGATGATGATGATGATGATGATGATGATGATGATGATAAAGACAGTGATGATGATGATGATGATGATGATGATGATAAAGATAGTGATGATGATGATGATGATTATGATGATGATGATGATGATGATGATGGGTACGATGGCAGTGATGATGGCAAGGATACTGGAGATGATGATGGCGATGATGAACATGATGACGATTATATTTAGGAGAAGGAGATTATTAATGTTCGTGCAGGAGTCACTGTTAAAGCCATTTCCCAGCTTCAAGTGCATAAATTGATCATTTCCTAATATTCTCAAAGGAAAATTTCACAAAATAGTGAAAAGAAAAACGCCCATACCTTCTAAAAGATGAGTAAACGATTGCGTTCGGAAAAGAGTTAAAGCCCGTTACAAATAAATCCACTCTATTGGTTCCATCAAGGTTTGCCATCTGGATGACATCATGATATTGATCAGCCCAGTACACCTTGTCATCATCAAGATTCAGCGCAATTCCATAAGGAGCTAGAAAGTAATAAAATAATTGAGGGAGGGTGTGTGTGCGCGGGTGTGTGTGTGTGTGCGTGAGTGTGTGTGTGACAACACACACACAGATAGTAGAGGTGCCGTGAATAGAGGTGCCGTGGTCGAGTGGTTTAATGCGCTTGACTGGAGACGCGAAAGTCGGGGGTTCGATCCCTGGTACGGCACTTATGCCCTTGAGCAAGGAATTTTATCTACATTGCTGTTTTTATCGTATATCAAATCAAATAAATTAATTTGCTATATGCATATTGCTATACGTGTGCATGCGTTGTTTTAAAAATCGAGTGTGTATATTTCTTTATCAGAAAAGAAACTGGACTATCAGGCATGAACATTTCCTAAAAATATCTTGAAATACTTAGTTCGGGAGATTTTTTTCCCATTGCAATCTATTTTAAGGCAGTGTGAGTATACACAATTATACGTGTAAACATAAGAGTTGTAAAAACACAGACATACTGTGTTCATCTTCAGGTACGTTTGTCAACTGAACAATGACTTCTTGCGATGATCCATCCAGCCTAGCCCTATTGACCGTGTGCAGCACGGCATCCGTCCAGTAGATCATCTCACTCCTATGATCAAACTCAACTCCAACGGGAAACACAAGGCCCTTTAGGGGAAGTTTGACGAAGGTGGTATTGACGAAGCTGTAGTCGATTGCCTCCGCCATCAGAATTTCAACATTTTCAGCTTCGGTGAAAAACATCTTGTCGGCTGCAAGGGGGAAGCATATTGTTTGATGTATTATTATTATTTTTTTATTTTTTATTTTTTTTTATTTTGATATGACTGTATGATTATGATATCATAGAAACAAACAAACAAACAAAAAATTCCATCAAATATAAACGGGTAGAAAAAGACAGCGAATAATGTGTGTGTGAGTGGGGTCGGGCTTTTGCCCAAAGAAAAGTTTGAAAGGATCTTTCTGATGTAAAAAATGGCATTAATCAGAACAGTTTCCACCCGAGGTACTTTTATTTTCTGCCCCTACTTTATTATGAAAATGCCACAATGCTGGTTCTTACTAAAGCAAAGGTGATAACGATACTGAATATTTGGGATTATAGTATCTAGCATAATAATGATTTAATGACAATGACGATAATGATGATGATAATACTGATAACAATAACGATAATAATAAAAATGATAACTATGATAAAAATATGAAAATGATAATGAAAATAATGAAAAATCAATCAAATTAATTTTTCATATTAACGAATAATGTATACATTCTCCATTGCCTTGGAATGGATATGGTCTTAGAGGATAACTTTATGTAATAGGCATTTATCACAGTCAGATAGTGCAAACAACACACGAAAGGGGAATGATACAATTAAATAAGAATATGAACAAAAACGAATTCACGTAATATATTTTGAGAGTTTAACAAATCTAAATCATATATAGATCGGATGAATATCAGCACTTCAATTTCATGTCGATAAAAAATTATATAATAACATGTCTTCTTACCACAACAGGATGGTGAGACAAGGTGTGCGGTGATGATAACACCAATCCCCATGATCACCCTAAACCGTAATATGGTATCCATTTTCAGATATGCAGTTGCTAAGTTCCTAAAACGACAATAGAAAATTGAATAAAATCTGTTTTAGGTTTGTTAATGCATAATCATTCACATTTCTTAATGGTCATTCATCGGGGTTTAGGGTGAGTTCTTCACTTGTGAGTTAAGAGGCGGATGAATCCTTCATTAAAAACCTGAGTAGAAGTAGAAATATTAGAAGGACAAAGCAGTGGCAATTTGAGGAATATTGGACAAATTAGAACAAGAAAGCCGTGAATGATGGAAATTTGAAGCCATTCATGATTTAGAGAATCTACTTGTAATGCGTTGAAATGGTCATACATGGAGAACTCTCCCATTTTGATGTGTAAATAATTATCAAAAATACACTCTGTCCCTTTCCTAGAATGAAATTTCTGTCTATGATGCATTGTGATTAATGTATTTGTACATGTCCCCCATGAAAAAATAAATGTCTGCTTCACATAAGGGTTGAGAAAATGGATGCTAAGAGGGATTTATGTAGCATTCATAACAAATATGAAAGTTTTCCAAGCATGATATCAGACCCTTAGGTCGTGTTGTAGATACGGGAATCTCTTTATCATTAGTGATCTCAACTTTCAAAAGTTCATAACTTCTTTATTCTTTGTCCGCTTTCTCTCAAACTTTCAAAAATAAGTTTCTTTATTTATTTCATTTTTTTTTCTTTTTGCTATCATCCAGGCCATTCTCTTTGAAAGCGTGCATTCGCTTTTAGTGATCTATACAATCATTAAAGGTGATACAAAATTTAATTGCATCCTAGCAACCACGGCTTTATTTCCATTAATTGTTGCATATTCTGCGACTTTTAAACAAGACAGTCATCGGTGGACTTTACAGACATGACAGAGGCGCAACTGAAAATGTGCACCACTGCAGCTGCTTTTCTCAACGTTACAGATCATCGATATGTAATAACAATAATAAATCATTAATTGAGCGCAGAAAGTATGTCTATACTGTATATTCTACTGCGTTGCAAGAGCTCCTAAAAGCCTTTGCCGCAAAATGCTGCATAGAACATGAATAACAATAACATTACTTTATCACAAAGATCTAAAGAGAGTTAGGTAGTTCCAATATATACAGGGTGGCCCAGAAAGAACGGAACCCCTGAAATCTTGAATTGCAGCGAGATAAATGACAACCAGTGATAATTGTTGACTTGATTCAAATGAAAATTCTTTTTCCAATAATATGACACCAATATCACCCATTTTTGGCTCACGCGTTCAGATATTAGGGCTCATTTCGTGAGGCAATGTCATTTTCAAAATGTGCTACTTTTCTGGCCAAATTCATGTTCGATGAAGAGAAAACCTTAAACCGACTGCGTTTCGTAGAATAGGCTCATGCCTATTCATAAACGCGTGCCAATCTTCCTTTCACTCGAGAAGGGCCATTGTTTGAAAAAAATAAAGCATTCAGTGTTTCCATTGTGGATGGGAGGATGGCAGGTTGCTAATCGCCTAATCGCCATTGTCATGTTGATGAGTTGACCGTGAGGGTTGTTGAATGGCCAATGGAAAACTTGTAATTTGGATGTAAGTGATAGTGTATTGAAGATCTTGAGTAGTGTGCTTGTAATAAGGGTGTTTATGCGCAGGAGTATCTCGGCCTGAAACATAGATTTCAGAGATATGGATTTTGAGTTGTGGAATACACCGTTGATGATAAAGAAAAACACTCCTCGTCTCATCAATCCCATCTCATCAGTGAAATCTTTAAAAAAAAAAATAAGAAAAAAAAAACTATACCAATGCCGCGAAGATTAATTCTTTCACTCCATAATAGGAAAGAGGACATGAATATCAATTTTTCTCCGTTCTGTCTTCAGAGGCGATGGACTAGGACGATGAAAGCCAGGCGCGGAACCAAGGGCGAGCGGGCCTTGCCCCCCTCCCCCCGCCAAAAAAATAAGAGGGAGAGAGAGGAGGAAAAGAAGGGGAATGGAAAGAGAAGAGAAAATTAAAAGAAGAAAAAGAGGAATAAAAAAGAAAAGGAAAAGGAGGCCGGGGACCTGGGGGCGAAAGTGTCTTGCCCCCCTCCCTCAAAAAAAAAAAAAAAAGAAGGAATGAAAGGGAAACGAAAAGAAGAATAAAGTATGATAAGGTGGAAGCAAGGAAATGGGGGGGGGGGGGGGGGCGAAAGGGCCTTGCGTGCCAGCTGTTCGTCCGCCACAGGAAATCTCCTTGAATACGATTGTGCCCACCCCGAACTGCAAGAATAAAACCCAGTTTATGTACTAATGATCGTTAGAAAGATTTTTTTTCTTTATTATCATTTTTGCGAGCTCGCCAAAACGGAATTAACATAGCCTTAAACACATGTGCCTGCCCCGATCTGCAACAACAAAACCAGTTTATTTACCAGTTATCATTAAAAAGAAAGTTATTTTCCGCTCCCTTGCTACACTCGTTCGACAAAATGGAATCAACATTGCTTCAAACACGAATGTTCCCCTTCCCCTTGCATTAATCATGTCAATCAAACCCAGTGCATGGTACCGAACATTATCAAAAGAGATTTTTTATGCTCTCTCGACAAGAGGGAATTAATATCACCTTAAACACGATTGTGCACGTCCCGATAAGATGCTGCAAAAACTTACATTTTTGGGGGGGGAGACACTTTCGGCCCCTGGTCCCCGGCTTCCTCCTTCTCCTTTTCTTTTTTCCTCTCTTTTTTTCTTCTTTTCCCTTTCTCTCCTCTTTCCTTTACCCTTCTTTTCCTTCTCTCTCTCCACCTGGCTCTCATCGTCCTAGTCCGCCGCCTCTGAACACAGACTGGATATAATTTGATATTCATGTCCTCTTTCCTATCATGGAGTGAAAGAATTAATGTTCTCGGCATTGGCATTTTTTCTTAATTATTTTTTTTAGATTTTACTGAGATGGGATTGATGAGACGAGGAGTGTTTTTCTTTGTCATTAACGGTGTATTTCACAACTCAAGATCCATTATCTCTGCAATCTATGTTTCAGGCAGAGATACCCCTTGCAAGCACACTACTCAAGATCTACAATACATCATCACTAACATCCAAATTACAAGTTTCCCATTGGCAATTCAACAACCCTCACGGTCAAGTCATCAACATGACAATGGCGATTAGGCGATTAGCAACCAGCTATTCTCCCATCCACAATGGGAAACACTGAATGCATCCCCCCCCCCCCTTTTTTTTTTTCTCAAAGAATGGCCCTTCTCGAGTGAAAGGAAAATCGGCACGCGTATATGAATAGGCATGGCCTATTCTACGAAACGCAGTCGGTGTAAGGTTTTCTCTTCATCGAACTTGAATTTGGCCGGAAAAGTAGCAATTTTTGAAAATGACTTTGCCTCACGAAATGAGCCCTAATATCTAAGCGCGTGAGCCAAAATGGGTGATCTTGGTGTCATATTACTGGAAAAAGAATTTTCTTTTGAACCAAGTCAACAATTATCACTGGTTGTCATTTATCTCGCTGCAATTCAAGATTTCATGGGTTCCGTTCTTTCTGGGCCACGCTGTATATGACAAAGTCGGTTGATGAAATGCCATAATTCACGAATTTGTCAGTCCTAAATGATAGTTCTACTTTTCTAGTCAAAGTTGACACAATTCTAGTAAAATATAGATTCTAGTACGTCTAGTAAGATAATGTGACTAGATCACTGGATCATGCGGGCGCTAACACTAACTTGACTCTATTCTAGTGAAATTTACTAGAATTCTAATAATAAAAGTTTTGTTCATTTTACTACAATTCTGTTAATTTTCACTAGAGTCAAGTCAAATTGGACTAGAATAATGCAAGTGCCCGTGGGTTCCGGTGATCTAGTCAAATTGCTTTACTAGATAGAATCTGATCATTCTTTTGTAGAAATGTGTCAATCTTGACTATAGTGTTGGTTCTCTCGGTGAAGTATGTTAACTTTACTAGAATTTCAGTTTGTTTTAGCAGCACTGTGTCAATTTTGACTAGAATCTAGAGCTGGTGCCCCTCTGATGCGGTAATCAGGTAAAAGTCAAATGTGGCGAGATTATTTTAGAGTACAGTATTGCTCAAGACACAATGGTGGAATAAAAAGAGCTAAGCAATGATATAATTTAATATTCATATTATGTCATAAAACTGACGATGCTAAATATATTAGCTTTCTAATGAACAGTCAGTTTACTAAGAGATAAGAGGGGCGGACAAGGAACTGCAAAATACAAAGCTCTGATTATCATCAACCACACCAGCTCCAAAACAGACCGTCATTTGGCATTCCATGGTGTTTAACCGCTATAAATGTAAATATAGTTAAAGAAATTGAACAATCAGAATTAAATCATGAATCACATGCATATCAACATAACATCAAACTGTATTTAGCAGTTAGCATCAGCATGAATTAACCTATACTGAATATGTTGCAATATGTATTTAATGAGAGTGATTTATTTATATTTAATCAAGGCCTAATAATTTGGCATCCAAACGTGACAATAATTTTGGTTATTAATTCCACCAATTAAGTTTCATCAAAAGAGGGTTTATACTTGGATGAATACCTACACTGGACCGTAATATATCTAATCTGGTTATAATTTATATAGTTCAGAATAAGGACCCCTTCGACATCGTCAATGACTATCGTTGGTCGGATTGGTCCGATGAATATAGTCGTCTAAGAGCGAGCTGCGGTGGCTTCGACGACGCGAAGTAAAGCGAGCGAACTCTCGACGAAAAGCCAGTCCAGATTCGCGGACGAAATGATGAGGGCTGAGAGCCACAGTACGAGGCTTGCTACGATGAATCACAAGTCACGAACTCTGAGTTCGAGGATGAAGTACGAGCCCAGCTCGTCCAGTTCTTTGGAACAGTCGTGCCTGGTGAGATGAGGGCAGATGTGGTGGCTTTACCTGGCCTGTGCTGCCTGGATCCAGCCTGCCAACGATGGGGATTAAGACTCAGCTGTGCCTGCACTACACAGCCTGCAACATTCACCCAAAGTAATGGCCTACGAGAACCACACCCTCACACTCCGAGTTAAGACCAAATGTGGAAGGGTCTTCCTCTCCCGAGAATCAAACGATTTCTGATTTGCTTTTACTCAAACACCACTCCATCTTGACTCTCACAAAGACAAAGTCATTAACATTCTCAAAATTCCTCTGCTTTACTCTTCCACGCTGAACATATCCAATTAAAACTACTTAACTATCCAAGCTTTAATTTCACCTATTCAAAACTCCCATCTCAAACATTCTCAACAATCTTTTCCTCTCATACATAAAAACAAACATCTATAGAATTTTAGAGCCCCATTGAACTTAACTAAATATATCAAGTTAAATGACCCAATGCTCATGACCTAAGCTTGTCAAGAAGTCAAAGTAAAATTCTAATCCTTACACCCCAGCGGGTTTGATCACTTACTTAAAGATACAGTTGATTGACTCTGGGACTATGACAAGAGTCAACCACCCAAATTCCTTTTATTATATACAAGCTGAATGGTTACTAGGGGTTAACACTAAATAGACTTACAGTCGCATTGTGACAGAGGAGCATGAAGTTGGATATTGCTATACCCTGGCTGAGTAAGATCACATTATCATTACGATTATCATCATCACTGATCATATATATGACCATTAGAACTCTACCCCCTCTTAGGGGCAAATGTTACCCCCTTCTTTACCTGATGTTTTCTCATGTATACCACTTATTTTTAAAGAGCTGCTATTCTCTGAAGCTGAATATCTGTTTTTGTCCTAATAACCAAGCCACAAACGTAGTTGGAGGATTTTTCTAAAGACAAATTTTCCCCAAATAAGATATATCTTTTTTTTTTTTGTCCTAAAAGTTTTTACTGACAATAAGAAGTCATGACTTGAAACCAGGCTAAGAAAAACATAAAACTGCAAAACATTTTATTGCGAAACACGCATTTCAGTTTAGGTAAAACACAAAACGGAAGGGGATTTTTATTTGCTTTCACAAAAATGTTACTTGTAAACAGGGGCGCAGAGGGGCTTAAAGGAAACCAAAACCCTTAAATCAAGTAGTTCTTAAATCAAAGCTTAGATGGAATAAAATACATCAGCGAAAATTTGAAGAAAGAAAAGTCGGACACTAAATTAAAAAGTTATGGCTACATGAAATTTTCGATTTCACATTTTTTTACACTACCATAGCTATTGATGACATCATGTGTGGACAACTCTTAGTATGTTTTGTGCACACATAATTCAACAATTTCGTTTTCCTTAAGATTTGCACTTTTTCTTGAGCCAAATCCAAGATATATCATGTAGGAGTGTTTCTCCACAACAAATTTGGGATGAGGATAATGAAAACATGTGCTCTTCAAGAAAAGCAGGAATATGTTAAATTCTGTATACAAAACATACTGAGATTTGTCCACAACTATTCATTCAATTTAATTCAAAATGGTTTATTAAAATACTTAGCCGAATTGCGAAAGTTTACAAGACATAATACAATGACAATAGAAATCAGCAGTACAAATATGAGAGATTAAACTTATAACGAGGTCAAAAATAAAATATATGTTAAAACTTAGACTACCAATATTATTTCTTAGAGATTGTGATAATAACGTAAGAGCATGAGCAATCATGGAAAAAGAAAAGTGGACAGGCATGTGTGAGCGTGTGGGTGTAATAGAGAAAGAAAGGAAGAGAGATGGAGAGAAAGAAGTAGTAAGGTAGAGGGAGAGAATAGTAGTAATGAAGATGAGATGGGAAAAGAGGGGCAGAGAGAGAGAGGGAGAAAGAAAGAGCTAGAAGATGGAGAAAACACATGCAAAATAAGCTACACTTAAATAAGGTAACATGTATAAGAGAAAGAATAGTAACATTGTGTTCAAGCAATTATTCATTGACAAAAAGTGCAATCAGGATAAATAAACAGAACAGAAATTGGAAAGAGAGAGAAAGAGATTGAGAAAGATAGAAAAAGAACTGGGATGTAGGAATACAAGGAGAGAGAAATGGTCCGAACATGGAAAGATTAAGGGAAGAGAAAGAAAGATGAGATGAAAGAATAAAAGAAGGAACCGGCATAAAGAGAAGAAAGAGAGAGGAAGGGAAAAGAAGTAGTGAAACACACGAAAAAGGGATTATAATACAATAGATTACACTACCTTCGCGTCAATATCCACAGAGTGTAACATCTTGGCTAATTTATAGTTTCAACTGAAGTTACGATACTACATTGTTGTGAATTGCCGGGAAGGGAGAACATTTTGATCAGTAGAAAAAAGAAATGGAGTTAAGATTGGAAAACATGTAACTAAAACCTGATATTTCATGTGTTTTATAAACGTTCTGAAAAGTAATTTTGAAAAAAAAAAGGATCATGATATTATTAAGAGCTACTCATAAATCCACACATTGCCAATCTTCTTTTAATATGATGTTGCTTCTCATGAAATAATATTGATGAAAAACTGATTTAAACACTTAAAACAAAACTATTCCTCATAATCAATCCTCTTAGTATTAAAATGCCGAATCAGAGAAGACACAGGGCTGTTTCTAAATCGGGAAGATCTACATCGTAACTCTACGGTGGTTGTTGAGTGTCTAGTTTGATATCACTCATAGCTATGGTAGTGTCAAAAACGGAAAATTTCATGTCGGTATAACTTTCTTATTCCGTGTCCGATTTCGTTCAAATTTTCGCTAATCTGTTTTATTCTGCCTTGGCTTTGATTTTAAAAATTCTTGACCTGAGGGTTTTGGTTTCCTTTAAATTCGGCTGGGGAATTTAGATGTGACCGGCCCACGCAACCAATATAAATATATATTCCTAAATTTTCATATCCACGCCACATGCATTTTTGTGGAAAACCCCCGAATTTCCCATACGTACACGCACGGCTGGATTGCATGGACTGGGAATGAAATTAAGTTGAAGAATAAACAGTTCGTATAAAAAGTGCACACTTATGCAATTTCATGGGTCTAATCCATCGGATGACACTACGAGTACTGACAATATTTTACGCTTGAGTGAGTACTGGCTAGTTTTGTAAAACTTGCAAAACTTGGTTTGCGCAAAAATGCCTCAATCTTCAATTTGATCAAAGTGAGGAGCAGGCAGTAACGGTACTGCATGTTCTCTGTTAACTATCAATAACTGATATGAACAATCATTCACTTCTTAACCCAATACCTCGCAATGCACACCAACAGTGATGTATCAAGAAATTGATAAAGGGGAGGGGCGGGATGCTGCCAAGACAAGGGTTAAATGACTCCTGTGTTCTTGTTTGGGAATAATGTGCATAGCGAGTTCACTGATTTTTTTTTTTCTGGGCCTTCAAGGAAAGCTACACCAGCTTCACCAAATGGCTGGACATGCCACTACCCCAC
This sequence comes from Echinometra lucunter, assembly GCA_029962745.1. Classification (NCBI taxonomy): domain Eukaryota; kingdom Metazoa; phylum Echinodermata; class Echinoidea; order Camarodonta; family Echinometridae; genus Echinometra; species Echinometra lucunter. The sequence continues at coordinate 23,814,476 of CM057157.1, forward strand.
CCTTCCCTCACAAACGCCATCACCATTGCAGGCGGTGTCTTTCTATCACAAGTCATTTGCACCATATACAGATTTGCCTGAGGTTTTTATGTAATTATTCTTTTATTATTCTTTGGACTTATTCATTGATTTTGCATACAATTCAGAATAAAATGCCTGTCAAACATGGTCATGGATTATTTTGTTGTGATCTTTATTTACATATTTGTGGGGGTTTCTTTTTCATTTTTTTCCATCAGCTAAATTCTAATAAATCTCAATCTTGTTCTTTCTACATTTGTAATTTTCATGTAAGCAGAAACACACATTGACTCATTACCATAAGATGACAAAAGCTGCACAAATGTCAAAACTGTATGCCTATTCATGAGATTGTATAGGAAGATTCTTCCCACGTCATGTCCTGCGCGAATTGGAATCATCTTTCTGCACTTTTGTATTCTAACAGTAGTAAATCGCATGCTTATAAAATCAAATTGAACGATAATATTTGCTTTTTAAATGTTGATCCACATTGTCAATCAATTTCGCGTGAAATTGAACGAAGATATCGTTGATTCCGATGATAAGTTTACGAAGATGGGCAGGAAAACCTATAGCAGAAAATTGAGAGGGAAATACCTACAGACATGCAGGAAACTCACTGTCAATGCCCTCCAAGAGAGAGAGAGAGAGAGAGAATATAAAAGTATCCAGGGTTGAGTGAAGAAAAGGACCCCGTTCTCATTTTAATCACGTCAATGGATAGCGCTATCCAACGCGCGCTAGATCGTACCACCCAGGTATGGGGCGCCAAGTGTAACACGTATTATTTTGCACAAAATGCATTGATTTTGTGACAAAATCAAAACAAAATCACACAGTCATTTCAAAGATTTGATTTTGTCACAAAATCAGTCTTCACATTCTATTCCGTCACAAAATCACCCACCAAATTATATTTTGTTACAAAATCAACGACCAAAATTGATTTTGTACGAAATCTACAAAATCAGTTTACTGAAGTTGATTTCGTCACAAAATCACCGACCAAAGTTAATTTCGTACAAAATAAATTTACACAAGTTGATTTTGTACAAAATCAGTACATAAAAGTTGATTTTGTCACAAAATCACTGTCTACAGTTGATTTCGTTTCGAAATCAACGACCAAAGTCGATTTTGTAGGAAATGATTTTGCGAAAGTGCATTTTGTCGACGGAATCATGCACTAGCTACCGCGTTTACAGACAATTCGACCCGAGATAACTCATGCCGAATGGTCAACCCCATCCTATTAGTTTTGTTGCAGCCCAGTTTTGTTGACGCAATTCAGTATGATCTTCCGTATCTGTTAAATAAATAGGTTAAAGAAATCTAGACAACAGAAACTATAACTTGAAAATAGGAGAAATGTGGTGAAAAATCAGGCAATCACGGCGCGAAGGTTTAACACTTAAATTTACTGCTTATATTATCATTGCCTTAACTGATTAAAATGCAATAGGCCTAGCCCCCAATTTTTATTTTATTGAAAAATATTCATTCAGGATGAATACATGATCAGCCCACGATGTTTTACATCATGGTCCTGATTAAGGACGTACAACATAAAACACAAAATGTAAAAAATATAATATATATGCAAATGACATGAAATATAAATCCAATTCGAAGAGTCTATTAATGTATCAAAACTACAACTACAAGCATGGAGACACTTCGGGAATTTCCAATAGTAAGTCAAGTGTGGGAAGGCACTGTAGAAATCAAGAACGAGGAGAAAAGAGGAAGAAGAGCGATGCTGCAGATGCTCTCCTTTCCCTGCATGATGAACCAGAGTGTAGTAAAGATAGAGAAACTCCAGGTATTGCAACGCAAACTGCTGTAGATGGTGATACACTTGTGAACATGGACAAAGAGATGCAGAGACCTGTACCCCAGTGGCAAGTGTCCATCCATAGCGGAGAATTGTCCGCCAATTGCCCCGGTAAAAAACTTGGGCAATTGATCATTTCAATGTTAATTGCATTAATCAGAGAGAAAAGGCTTCTACCACCCGCACTGAGAAGAGAAGTAAAAAATAGAACAAAACCAAGCAAAAGCAAAAACAGGATAATAAATGTAAGCTACATGTAACTTAATGTGCAGGCACCTCTTTAAATGGAAAAAAAAATTGGGGTGGAAGATGTTTTGGGGGCATTAGCATCACAAGAAAGATGCGAATTGCCACTATAGGTACCTATTGGCAGGTAAACCGCTGGCTGGGTCGAGTTACCATCGCCCAGCAATCACTTGAGGTAAAACAGTGCTTCCAGTCATTCTGTCACTCAAAACCATTAAAATTGTTTACTCTGTACTTTTACTGTAATAAGTAATGGTAACCGCATATTTTCGCATACTGGAACTTAGTCCATTTACTATGTTGTGAAAAAGGTATTAACACACCAAGTTATTACATGAGTGACCATGTTATGAGTTCGACACAAGACAAAGTGTCAAGTTTTTCCATTATATATTGTTCTGGGTGTGTTAAAAGAAGTGTTTTAAACTGTGAAACATATTGTAGAGTGTTTGATAGTGCCTTGATATTGTATTCAAATGGCATGGAGTTGGCATCACTGCCTTCGAGCAAACAAGGCTGATTGTTCTGGTGTTCTATATTTGTTTGTTATATTATGAACTGTATTCAAATGGCATTACGTTTTTATCGCTGCCTTCGAGCAGAATTAAACAGCAAGCAGTGGCAATCACGAGTCCACAGAGCTCTTTCCAAAATGATTGACAACTTGGTCTTACATTCATTAAGAATGGTACTAACAGCGGTATATTCTTCGCTTAGGCCCATCTTTAAAAAAAAAAATTTACTGCAGCCTTATTCTAGTCGGAATTAAGTAGCGTTCACGCACAGAATCACATATCAGTGGTTGAAAATATTTGGGCTCTCGCATTTTAACAAAATACAAAGTCTTATAGTTAAATAGATACATATGTACATCATTATTCACTCTATGACTGCAAAAATCATATTTATAAGAAAAAAACATCTTTTCAAATGTACGAATGAATTGGAAACATACTTGAGGTGTTTGGGTGTTCAAATAACGTTCATTATGCGGCTTACATTACACGAAGAGGTACCCCCAAAGGAACTACAACAATACAAGAAGGCTGCCAACCTGCTTGCGCAAATTAATACCGGTTCATTAGGAGCAGGCCTACTCTCATTCTAGGTGCAAAAAAGTACACCCACAGTTGCTTACACATATTAAGTTGATATCAACCTGGTTCTTAGTACAAAAACGTGATTTCTAATTGTAAAAATAACAAGTGATTTCCATGTCCCACAAACCCCTAATTGGATGAGTATCCATATCTGACTGTGTGTATAAGGTTGTTTCATTTCATCAAACTATTATTTATTAAGGTTGAATTCAAAAGACTGACAACGCTATGAAAGTTCCGCATTACCGCACATACACAGTTGGCACGTAGTTCAGTTTGAACGTTCTGTGTAAGTTGTCTTTGCGCTGTAAATCCTATACTCATCAGATTTATGCAAATTATGCAAATTGCTCAAGGTTGCTGTTTGGGCAACCAAGCTGAAAATGTTCATAAACTACAAAGGAACCTAAATCAATGAAAAAACCTCAACGGAAAGAACTTTCCTAGGTTACACTGTTAGCTAAATAGTACTGTCTAACCGACTATATATAATAGAAATGGGGAGCACCGTGGCATATTGGTGAAAGCTCTTGACTCTTGTACGAGAGGCCCTGGGTTCGATCCTCGCAAGATGCTTACATCTTTTTGCAAGATATTTTACCTACAATTGTCCCACTCGACCCAGGTGTAAATGGGGACCTAGCAATTGCTGGGGTAATAATAATTTGCAGGGCCCTCAGGAAGAACAGCACTGCAGCTGATGAGGCTTCCCTGGGTATGCAAAATTACTGTTATTATTATCATTATGGGAATTTACCGCGCCAACCTATATAGTATCATAAAATAGAAGAGGAAAAAGATAGGGAGAGATGGAAAGAGGAAGAAATGCAGAGGGAGGGGGCAGTATAAGGAGTCAGTATTGCTCACCAACCAAAAAAAAAAAAAGAGCTAGGCATCAAAATCATTTAATATTTCATATTATGTCATAAAACTACAATTCTAACTATATGAGATAGATAATGAACAGTCAGTTTACTAGGAGATAATAATAATAATAATAATAATAATATATTGGATTTTATTCAGTTAAAAAGACAATCAAAGAACAAAGACAAACGGTCCGAAGACCGACACTTGCCTTGTGTACAAATCAAAGAAATATACATAAATACACATGTCAAATCAAATTACAGAATAATTAACAATCAATTGCAACTAACAAAATACCCGTATTATATGACAATACAACAAAGGAGAATGAGACCCAGGGGAAAACAAATCAACCTCCATGGGAGGAGGGAGCAGAGAAAAACCTCCAACCCACCCCCCCCCCCAAAAAAGGGGCATACACCATAAAAGAGCCACCCATGAAAAAGACAATCAAAGAACAAAGACAAACGGTCCGAAGACCGACACTTGCCTTGTGTACAAATCAAAGAAATATACATAAATACACATGTCAAATCAAATTACAGAATAATTAACAATCAATTGCAACTAACAAAATACCCGTATTATATGACAATACAACAAAGGAGAATGAGACCCAGGGGAAAACAAATCAACCTCCATGGGAAGAGGGAGCAGAGAAAAACCTCCGACCCACCCCTCCCCCCCCCCCAAAAAAAGGGGGCATACACCATAAAAGAGCCACCCATGAGAACACCCCAAAACAACCTATCAGCTCAAAGAATTTAACCAAAAAAAACAAAAAAACAAAAACAACACAAAACAAAAACAAAAAACGAAACAAAACAAACAAACAAACAAACAAACAAACAAACAAAAAAACAACACCACCCCATCCCCAACAACCCCAAAAAGTACCTCCCTTAAAAATTCCCCCGCCCCCACTAAACCAGTCTTCCCCAGGGTCTCATTTCCCTCATAAGTTATAAATAAATTAAATTACTCCCAAGAGAATGAAAGGTCAAGAGGAAAAGAAAATCAACAAGAAAAGAGAATAAGGAGAAATAGAGAGAGTCAAGGAGAAAGAGAAGAATAGATGAAGAGTAGGGAGAAGGGAGTAAGTACATGTATGTCAAAAAGAAAACAAATATAATTACAATCATACAGCACTCAAAGAACTAAGCACTTATTATTGATGTAGGAGATAATACAGCATGAAAATCATTATTCTGTTCCCTTGGTGGGAAACATGAATGTATCACGAAAGGTGCATGTTATTTCCCAAAGAGTATAAGGTTTAGAAAGAAGATAAAAACAGAACAGGAAGGAAGAAAGAATAGAGAGAGAAGGAGAGAAAGAAAAGGGAAACAACAATACAGACTGAACATAATAGGTTATACATAGATACACGTGCCTACTGACTGCTCCCAACCACCTACAAGAGTGGAAAAAAAAATCCAAACACTAAACAGTATGAGGATGATCAGTAAATTAACTGTAGTCTACTATAGTACATGTATACACAAATGATAATACTGCATTCTACATCATACTCTACATTAGCCTCTCCTAAAAGGTAATAGGATTATGAGAGAGAAATCTAAAGAAAAGAGGAAGAAATGTGAAGATAGGAGAAAGAGAGAAATAGAAGAAGATAGAGGAAAGAGGAAAGGCAGGGTAGTTACATGCAAGTACATATGCAGATATACAGATATACAGAAATGTTCTCACCATTTAAAGAGATGAAATCATAATACAAGAATATAATGCAATGTGTGTAATTCCCATAGAAGAGAGAGGGTTAGGAGAGAGGATAGGTTTAGAATAAAAAAGAATGAGAAAGAGGAAGTGGAGAGAAAGAAAGAAAGAGGGGAAATAACACAACCTGAGAGTATACATGTACAATATTAATAATAATAAATCTGCAGGAATTGCAATGGAACCTGGATCATTAAAAAATATATATATATATAAAATATAATGTAATGTGTGTGTAATTCCCATAGAAGAGAAGAGTTAGGAAAGAGGATAGGTTTAGAGTGAGAAAGAGGGAGTAGAGAGGGAGGAGAGAGAGAGGGAATAACACTACCTGTGAGAGTGCAATATTACATCTGGAGATATTGCAAAAAACCCGGTCATATAAATGAAAAGAGCACATGTTACACAAGCTTTAGAGTGTTGATTATCCTCCCTGCCTGTGGAATAAAAGAATTTCGGTATCTGGTAGTACGGCAAGGAGGTGGCAAAGGCGATCACTATTCCTCAACTGACGGAAGTTAGGTAAAGAATCCCTACGTGGGGGAAGCATGGAAACATGCCTAGACTGTAAGAATGACTTAACAAAATTTGTTAGTAATTGAAATCGTCTATCTGCAAGGGTGGGAATATCCAAACACTCAAGAGCATGAGGATAATCAACGTAGCTACCATATCCTAGTATGATACGACAAGCTCTTCTTTGTACTCGTTCAATCTTATCTGACTGCTGAGCAGTAATGGAAGAAGACCACACAGGTGAGGCATATTCCACGAGTGGCCTAATGTACATGCTATAAATGGCAACTAAATCATCTCTAGGAGCATTGTGTTTCTTTAATACACAAAGGATGTACAATCGTCGAGATGCCTGTTTAACAGCATTATCTACGTTCATGTCCCACTTCATGTCAGATTGTAAATACACCCCTAACAACTTAACATACTCAGTGGGTTGGAGTACAACATCACCGATGGCGATCTCAGGCATGATGATCTGGTTCCTAAGAAAGGAAACATGCATTACTTTACACTTTTCTGGCTTTGGGGTCATCTGATTATTAGTGGAACATTCGGTGATTAATGACAAATGATCTTGCAGGGTAGAAGGTTGAGATTTGTGTCTTATTTCAGCAATACTTAGATCATCCACATATTTCCATCTTAATGGGGTGGAAGTTGCTATATCATTAATCATAACCAGGAAGAGGACAGGACCGAGCCTTGTACCTTGCGGCACTCCACAAGTAGTGGATGCCAGTTCACTATGAATAGACTCTACACGAACACAATGAGATCTATTCTCTAGGTAACTACACAAGAGAAGAATAATGTTTGAATTAGCACCCAACTCAATAAGCTTCTCAATCAGTACATTATGGTTGATGTGATCAAATGCTTTCGCATAATCAATGGTACAAATGGTAGCAACATGACCAGGTTTGTCGAGAGCTTTCAGAACTGAATCAATCATACTAATCAAGTAGTGTGAGGTTGATGATCCTTTCATGTTACCAAACTGTTGATCATCAATTTTACTCAAGATATCCTGACATAACCACCTAGTAAGAAATGATTCAAAAACTTTAGCAAAAGTAGGGGTCAATGATATTGGTCTTAACTGGTCAACAGTATTACATGGTGTACACTTGGGGACTGGAACAATGTCTGATACCTTCCAGCAATCTGGGAAAACACCTGTTTCTAAGCTTCTATTAAAAATCATAGCCAACGGTTCCGCTATCTCAGGAGCGAATTCTGAGATAAGTCTTGCAGGTAGGTCATCGTGATGGGTAGACTTGGATGGATTGAGTTTACATAACTCCTGATACACTTGATAGGTTGCGACGCTGGGAGAAGGATAGGGAGCAGGTAAAAAAGGTGGTAAGGAAGACCTATCAAGTGCAGGCAGTTGACAACAAATTTCTGCAAAGTGGTTGTTGATGAAACTAGCTTGATCTAAAAGACACATTTCACTGCCAGGTAGAGCAGTAGATTTCTTCTTGATTCCAGTGATACTACGTATTTGTTGATGCCAAGATGGGTAAGAGGAACCTCAGGCAACGGAACTGCAAAAGGCAAACGCTCTGCTCATCATTAGCATGATCAGTCAAAGCTCCAAACAGGAGAGGTAAACTAGATAATGGGATTTTTTTTTCCTTTTTCTTTTTAAATTGTACATTGAACCAGAATGCTCATCATAATGTAAACTCGTTAATATCAAACAATAAGCCACGATTCAGTAACCAGAAATCCTGAGGGTTTTGAGAACGTGCCGATAACATTCAATTGTATCCCATTCAAAGCAAATAAACAAGAAAAAAACAGAGATATGAAAAGGAATCCAGAAAAATCTGTTTCCATTTGCGCTGTTGTAGTCTCTTTAACAATGGGAATGAAATTTCACATGCGTCCCAAAATATAGTTAAAATTTGGAAAACGTCCCACCGACTAAATACTTCGAAATATTTTCAGGACATTTTGATACCTTGACATTCTCACGTATAATATTGTACTTCTACACGTCTCCTTGTGCTATGCATTTTCTTTAGTTTTGAAGTGCTAATTATACACTCTAGATTTCTTATACAAGACGTTAATCCAAACCATGTAAAAAGATTGGGACAAATCCAAAATTAGAGTAAGAAATTATAATCAATATTAAAGACTGATTATGTTGATTTCTAAATCTATAAGGGTTTAATCGAATTTTTTTTATTTGTCCTTGACTCAAGTCTAAGAAAATTATTAGAGTATACCTCGCTCTGAAATGCACGAAATAAATTGACAAAATAACACATGAACAATGCCGCATAAGTCTTGCTTCAATTCACACTTTGCTGACAACCTTGAATAAAAAAATTTTTTTTAAAAGTTCATAAATAGAAGGCTCAATTACAGAGTTGTGAACTGAGGTATACCACTTGAGTTAAAAAAGGACCCCCCCCCCCCCCATTGTTGGATATTATGTACAGTGAAATGGAAGCGTCGTGGTCTGGTGGTTCTGACTCTCGTCTTTCAATCAGAGGGTCGTGGGTTCGAATCCCAGCCATGACGTTAATTTCCTTCAGCAAGAAATTCATCCACATTGTGCTGCACTCAACCCAGGTGAGGTGAATGGGTACCTGGCAGGAATTCATTCCTTGAAATGCTTGTGCGCTGTAAAAGGCTGCCGGGCTAAAGCTGGGGTAATAATATCCAAGCCCTTTGGAAGCGCATAGAGACGTTATATCATAATGTGATATGCGCTATACAAGAACTGTATATTATTATTATTATTATTATTATTTCAAAGAACAGATAAAGGACATTTCTTAAAATCTTTTTAAAGGAACACCACCAATTGTATGAAACAAGCCTTCCATACGATGCCTTACTCGTTATTATTTTGTCAACGAAAAGGTTATGTTATAACCTGAAAACATTGGGACGTTGCGTTTCAAACATTCTTTGCTTAAATCTCACTGAATTATATTAGCCTATTTGTCAATATACATGTATATAATGCATGGTGAAAATTAAAACAAACAAAGAAAAGGTTAGGAAGTATTATGTGAAGCATTATGTTTTCTTCTTATTTTCTTTATAATTTTGCAACTTCACCTGCAGTATCTCATCTATAAAGATGAAGATATTCGTTTTTAGATCAAACTCTTCAATCTGAGTTTTCAATCAAATTATTGTTATAAATAATCTATAAATCAAGAAAACAAATACTCTCGAAGCAAAAAAGCACACCGTGTGTCCAAAGATGAAAAAATTGCCGTTCTTTACATCACTCTGATCAGCAAAGAGAACAAGAAGACAGCACAGACCTATTATCGGATTTGCCAATTTGATGCCAAGTTAATGACCGTTGTAGCGGAAGTAAAACCAATCGGGGATCTGGACGGGTATCCCCTCTGTATTTTCCTTTAAAACAAAAAGAAAATGTCTCACATTTTGCCTCCAGGTGTACGGATAAGGGGATAGAAATGCTGGGGTGACCGTTACAATGAAATAACGATTGCAAGGCCCGCAGGAAAAGCAGTATGAAGTGTGATATAGGTACCCTGACTGAGTAAGATCACATTATCATTATCATTATTGTTACTGTTGTTGTTATCCTTACTATAACTACCATTATTATTATCATTATTACTGCTATTATTATCATCATCATTAGTAGTAGCAGTAGTAGTAGTAGTAGTAGTAGTAGTAGTAGTAGTAGTAGTAGTAGTAGTAGTATCACTGATCACAACTGTAGCCATTAAAACTCTGCCCCTCTCAGGGGCAAATGTTACCCCCTTCTTTAACTGATGTTTTCTCATTCTATACCACTAATCATGCTAATCTTAAAAAGTTGCTTTTCTTTGAAGCTGAATCTCTCTCGTTTGTACGTCATAACTAAGCTCAAAACGAATTCGGGTGATTTTCCTAAGGCATTTATTTTCCCAAAAGATCATTTTCCCTCCAAGTAATACTTTTGCCTTAAGAGTGTTTACTCACAATACTAAGTCATGCATCGATGATGTTAGGGGGTGTGTGTGTCGCCTTATAAAAACGGTAGGACTGGAACATGATTTGAAACCAGGCTAAGAAAAACATAAATCTGGAAAACATGTTATTGTGAAACACGCATTTCAGTTTAGGTCAACACAAAATAAGAGGGGGTGTGCTTTCTACAATGCTGTAAACAGGGGGTCAAAAGAGCTTAAATTCGGATGGTGCATTAATGTAACGACCCACTTAACCAATATAAAAATGCACGTATATTCCCAAATTAATGTCCATATCCACGTCCCCTGGGAAAATCCCCTAAACTCCCACTCCCTACTTATCATCCTTATCATCAGTCAAAGCGCTATGGCTCCAACAGACCGATATTCGACGTTCCAGGGTGTTTTAACCCATTGGCTACTGGAACCGGGGTGGCCCATGTATTATGGCTACAGGAATTTGAGAAAACAGAAGTAAAGCGGTAAACAGCTTTGTCGCTTTTTCCTATAAGGAAATGTTGCAACAACTGTAGATTGCATGTGATTTTACATAAGCTTTCACGTCTTTTCTATCATTAAAAAACCCATCCCCATCTTCGCCATTCTATGGAATTAAAGCAAATAACAAAAGATACTATTTTTAGATCATGATGATAATGATGATAATAAAAGTGGGTTCTTGTATAGCGCTCATGTCTGTCAGATTTGATACTCCTGGTGCTCCACTGGCATCATGTCATCTTGGTAAAAAAAAAAAAAAAAAAAAGGAAAGAAAGAAAAAAAATGATCGGAGCGGTAAATAAGATTATCGGTTTTTGTGTGTGTTTTTTTTTTCTTTCTCTTTTTCAGAATGTACATTGAACCAGTATTGCCATAACAACTAGCTCGTTAATATGACGCATTAAGCCACGATTCAGGAACCAGGGGTTTAAGAACGTGCCGATAACATCTCGCTCAAAGCAAATAAACAAGAAAGAGACAGAAATAAGAAAAGGGATTCAGAAAATTCTGGGTTTTCCCTTTTCGCATTTAGAGTCTCTTTAACAATGGGAATGAAACTACACTGCGTCCCAAAATAAAGTTTAAAGTTGGAAAACGTCTCGCCAACTAAAAACTTCGAAATATTTCTAGAATTTTTTGATACCCAGCCATTTTCACGCATAATACTGTACTTCTACACGTCTCCTTGTACTAAGCATTTTCTTAAATTTTGAATCGGTATTAATACACTCCAAATTTCTAATTTTATTGGAAGTTAATCTAAAACATGTAAAAAAAAAAAAAATACTGTACTTACGGACAAATCCAAAATTAGATTTTAAAATTATAATCAATAAGATGGATTTCTAAATCTATAAGGTGTTTAATCGAAATTTTTCATTTGTCCTTGATTTATGTCCAAAGAAATTAGAGTATACCTCGCTCCTGAAATGCACGAAATAAATTGACAAAATAAATATTAAATAACACATGAACAATGCCGCAAAAGCCTTGCTTCATTTCACACTTTGCTGACAACCACAAATAAAAAAAAAAAAAAAGTTCATTAATAGAAGGTTCAATTACAGAGTTGTGAACTTAGGTATACCACTTGAGTTAAGAAAAAAATTCCCCCCCCCCCGTCCACCATTTGTTGCATATTCTGCATAGAAAAATAAACTTCAAAGAACTGATAAAGGACATTTCTTCATTATTTTAAATGGCGTACCCAATGCTGAAACAATTTTAGCGCATTTAAAAGAGCATGATTTTATTAGCAGAAAATCATCTGCCTAAAGTTTTTTAAAAAGTCGTGTTGCCAAGGAAACCCCCAAATGTGGTAAGATTTCAGGATATTTTTGACCCCTCAGCTGTGACCCAGTTTCAACTGGGTACCCACTTTTACGTCAAAATGACGTCAAAGTGGGTACCTCGCGCACTTCTAGCAAAATGCCAATTTTGCACAGGGGAGACATTCCACATTACGGTTTATTTAGTCAAAGATATATTGTGTAAGTTCCACACATAGTCAAGTAATATTTTGTAGTCTTTTGGTAAAGCTTGTGGCTCATAATCTCAGGACCCCCGGTTCAAGCCTTCTGTTTTACTTTTTTTTTTCTTTTAGGATTAGGGTTAGGGTTAGAGTGATGGTTAAGGCTATGTTTTGGGTAATAAAAAATTCATTCGATGGAAAATAAGGTGAAACTTTGAAAAAAAAAATGGCAATATCGTGAAGAGTTAACCGTACGTAACTAACGGTTAGGGTAGACTAACTGTTACTTTACTTAGTCTAGGTTTTAGAGTTAGAATTAGGGTTTAGGATTAGGATTAGGGTTAGGGTAGGGTTTAGGATTAGGGTTGGGTTAGGGTTTAGGTTAGGGTTAGGTACATGTATGCGGCGAGTACTGCCAGTATGCCAAAAAAAAAAAAATACTAAGTAGAAGTCCGATATATCGATACTCGGTTGGCGAGTATCGATATATCGGTTGTGGAATGTCTCCCCTGAGGCCGATTCGCAAAATGCGCGCAAGGTATAATACATATTGTACAGGCTAGTGCGCAGCACAACTGCAATGCGCGAAGCTGGGTACCCACTTTTACGTCATACCTAATACTCAATTTTTTTGGTCAACTCTTGACTTTTTATGAGAAAATTATCCAAAATGCATTGATTTCGACTGAAAATCATCAAATTTTCAATGTTACTCTTCTTAGAATTCTATTTTCGATCATATATATAAAAAAAAAATTACCATTGTGTAATCACTTTAAAGTAACAACACCAATGTATGAAACAAGCCTCCCATTTGATAACTTACTAGTTATAATTAATTAGTGGTTATTTCATTCTTTGTAAGCAATAATTCATTTGTTTGTTTGTTGTTTTATTATCGTACCTCCATGTACCAGGCATGTTTTCTATTCTGACCTATCTCTGTATATACATTTCCTTTAAGCGCACAGGGACTTTCTTATATGTAAGTGATATGCGTTATTTAGACCAATTTCACCTCTGGTTTATGTATTTGGCTCTCTATCGGCGACGCCATTGCTGCGGTGGGCAATGTGTGTACGATATGAGATATGCCCTAATATTGTTCCATTTACTTTATTCTAGATCAATAAAATAAAGCATAGATACATGGGTAGATGAGGTAAGACAATGGCCATATCTGTCAGATGAAGGTATGATGTATTTTTGTACTTTCGATAGTTTTTCAACTTAGTTTTGTCAGTATAAGTTCGATTGCAGCATAGAAGCCGTAGTAAAAGGGAGCCCACAATCTTACCCTGTTTACAAAGTCATGTTTTCACTCATTAAATTTTTCGCCAAAGTACATAATCATATTGTTTCTTGACTTCAAAGTCCTTTCTGTTGATATTTTTACCCACGGATTCCTTCGCATTGCTTAACCTGTGTAGGGAGTACGGCTTCTCTCACAAACAGGCTTCATGAGTCAAAAGCGAGTGAATTTCGCACTCAGTTAGCTTCCAATTTTTAAACTTTCTCCAATTCTTGTGGCATTTGAGCACCGCACAGCTGCGACCTGAATTTCCCTGACAATTTCTCATTGCAAATATTAAAAGAAATCTTTATATATTGGTCAAAAATAGAAAAAAAATCGAACGAATGTACATAACGCGCTATTGACTTGTGTACTATCAAAGTTGGAGCACCCACCGCAGTATGTCGAACTGTGTCGAACAGTCTGCTGCCCTCTTGCGTTGTGAAATTGGTCCATAAGCAACGTTCATTACTTTATTTTTGTTGTTGTTGTTATTATGATTATTATTATTATTATTATTATTATTATTATTATTATTATTATTATTATTTTGTTTATGCACTGTTCTTATATGCATACATGTATTTCAATCTCACTGAATGTTATTAGCCTATTTGTCTATAGACCAATTTCATGTCCGATTTATTTATTTGGCCCTCTATCGGCGACGCCATTGCTGCGGTGGGCAAGCGCGCTGACTGCGATTGGCTCTGTGTGCAAAATGAATGTAAGATATGAGATATGCCCTAACATTATTCTATTTACTTTATTCTAGATCAATAAAATAAAGCATGGATACATGGGTACATGAGGTAAGACAATGGCCATATCTGACAGATGAAGGTATGATGTATTTTTGTACTTTCGATAGTTTTTCAACTCAGTTTTGTCAGTAAAAGTTCGATTGCAGCATAGAAGCCGTAGTAAACGGGAGCCCTAAATCTTACCCTATTTATAAAGTCATGTTTTCACTCATTAAGTTTTACGCCAAAGTCCATAATGATAATGTTTCTAGACTTCAAAGTCCTTTCTGTTGATGTTTTTACCAACTGGCGACGAATTCCTTCACATTGCTTACGGAAACCTGTGTAGGGAGTACGGCTTCTCACACAAACAGGCTTCATGAGTCAAAAGCGAGTGAATTTCGCACTCAGTTAGCTTCCAATTTTTAAACTTTCTCCAATTCTTGGGGTATTCGAGCACCGCACAGCTGCGACCTGAACTTCCCTGTCAATTTCTCATTGCAAATATTAAAAGAAACCTGCATAATTGGTCAAAATAGACAAAAAAAATCGAACGAATGTACATAATAACGCGCTATTGACTTGTGTACTATAAAAGTTGAAGCGCCCACCGCAGTATGCCGAACTGTGTCGAACAGTCTGCTGCCCTCTTGCGTTGTGAAATTGGTCTATATACTGCATCGTGAAAAATAAAATACACAAAGAAAAGGTTATGACGTGTGATGTGAAGCGTCATGTGTTTCCTTGTTATTTTCTGTATATTTCAGGAACTTCAGTTGCAATTTCTTACATTTACAAAGATGTATAGCCTATATCCGTTTTTAGATCAAATTATTCAATCTGAGTTTTTTCAAATGATTGTTAAAAACTATCTATATATCAAGAATACTCTCGAAGCGAAAAAGCACACCATGTGATAGAAGACAGAAAAATTGCTGTTCTTGACATCACGCTGATGTGCAAAAAGAACAAGAAGACAGCCCTATTACCAGATTTGCTAATTCTATGCGAAGTCAGTGATCGTTGTAGTGGAAGTAGAACCAACCCGGAATCGAGAGGGGTATCACCTCTATATAAGTTCCTTTACAAATACCAAAGAAAATGTCTCACATTTTATCCCCATGGTGTACGAATAAGGGGCAAGGAATGTTGGGGTGATTGATAACGATTGCAAAGCCCGCAGAAAAAGCAGTATGAAGTATATTGCTTCCCTGGCTGAATAAGATCACATATTATTTTCGTCATTATTTTTCTTGTTATTGTTATTTTATCATCATTACTATTACTGTAATTATTAATATAATTATGATTGTTATTTTAGTAGCAGTAGTAGTATCAGCATTGATCATAACTAAGGCCTAAAACTCTCCCCCTATTTGGGCAAAAGTCGCCCCCTTTTTACCTGATGTTTTCTCATTTTAGACGACTTATCTTAAAAAGCCTTCGGGGAACCCCCCCCCTCCCCCCCCCCCCCCCCCCCCCCCAAAAAAAGAAAAAAAATCCCCATGCTCAGCATTTCAAACGTATACACGCAAGGGCAGTTTGCATGGACTGGGAATGAAATTAAGTTGAAGAATTTAGATGTGACGTCCTTCAAGCTTTGATAATCGACTCGCAGACCACAAATCGGCGTGCCCTCAAGCAAAACACAGACGCCCTCTGGGACCCCCCCCCCCCTCTCTCTCTCTCTCTCTCTGCACTCCCAATGGGCAATCCGCCCACGAATATATGTTGTTTAAATTTAATCAAGAGCATGATGTTGTTTGTAGATAAGCAATCAGCACTATATTGTTTCTCTTATTGTTTTGTGCTCTCCCAAGTCGTAATTCGTAGGCATAATATGTAACAATCTTTTTTTTTAATGTGGGGGATCCACAAATTACAAGCATCGCTTTTTAGTGGATCCCCCATTTCCTGAGGATTTAAGAATTTCTTTTGATCATTCATTATTTTATTTCATTTCGTTTAGTTTCCATTTCCAACATAACATAAACAGAATACAAAGTATGCATCGTACAAGGTACGAAATGAAACTTAACAGTGGATTCGTTATTATAAATAGTTCCCGTGTACAAGAGCCTGAAAAAGGGTTGGTAATGGAGGGGACTGCTGGAAAGCCGAGCTTGCAGCCCTTTATAACTTAAGAGTTGTAAAAATAGTTAAACAGTAAAACTTGCGAAGAAGGGACTTTTTAAATTTGAATTTAAAAGAATTTAAACTAATGGCATCTGTTATGCTATCATCAAGAGTAGTCCAGAGCTTCGGGCCTGTATACGTGAATATGGATTGTGAGAGTATAGTTCTTGGTAAGGGCAGATGGAATTCGTCAGATTGGCGTGTGGGGTATTTGTGTATTGTTTTATTTTTGTTAAATTTTTGTTAAATATTAGATCGAAAACTGGAGGTAACATATTATTATTTTACTGGTACATAAACTGACCGAGATTATAAAGATATAAATCATTTATCTTCAAGATATTATTTTCGATAAACAAAACATCTGTGTGAGACATCCATGAAGTGTTGCAGATAACACGCATAGCTTTCTTCTGTAATAGTAGTACCCTATTGAGATGATAATCATGTGTATTTCCCCAAACAATAACGCCATAATTTAGGTAGGGTAAAATCACTGTTGAATATAGCATCAAGAGGGAGGAGATAGGGAGAAAGAATTTGATCTTATTTATAATACCTATATTTCTAGAAAATGTTCGGCAATGCTATCAATATGAAAATTTTCAAGACAATTTATGGTCTATCATCAGACCTAGAAATTTGATGGAAGTTACTTTTTCTAAGTTGGTATCATCTAGTTTAGTATTATGTGGTAGTTTATCTATAGAATTGTTGAAGAGCATACATTTATAATAATTTATTCATGTGTACAGTGTATACTTGTATATACCTATCGAGAAAAAAATGAATACGTGCATGTATTTTCTGTAATAACACTTGTAATGGCATTGTTTTTCTTTCTGTTGGAAATGAAAATGAATACAAATTGAATTTAATTGAATAGGGGACCTCACCTCACGCAGGGCCGTATGCAGAAATTTTTTTCCGGGGGGGGGGGGGGGGCAAGACGCGTAAAAAATTTCGAAGAAGCTCAAAAACGATGGAGCGAAGTGACCGAGCTGGTCACGAGGGCGTTTTTGCTTTTTTAAAAGTGAAATCGAGGGATTTGATGCACATTTTTCCTAGATGTTTGAAAATTTTCAATAAATAAAATGTAAGGTTTCAAAATATCGGGGGGGCGGGCAAATGCCCCCCCCCCCCCCCCCCGCTGCGTACGGCCATGACCTCACATTCACTACACATCTAATGAGGGTTTCATGAGCGCTGACATCTTGCATGGTTTATACAGGGGTTGTGGATGAAACGGTCAGTGAGGGCGGAAATACTCGTTTACATATTTTTGAAATCTCTTTACGCAATCAATTTAATTTTATTTAAGTAAAAATTGGTTAGAACATTCCGAAAATACCGCGACAAGTGTATGAAATCTACATCTATCAGTGTTCTATATGAGTAAATTATCATAAGTATAACTTTCCAAAAGCTTAATTTGAAGTTCATTTTCCCACCGGCTGTCGTCAGGAAAAGAGACCATATTCACTTTCACGCCACATATTATTTATTATTTCCCCTTCATAATTCAATATTTAACTTTTCCGTGCTCAAATATCATAGACATCCTTTTAAGTGTACATTTTTCTAAAACTGCACCAGATATGGTTCTGCATCCGTGGCTGGATTTTATTTTATCTTCAATTTGCCTAAGCAATACAACTCATGCAGTGCCACTGCCGAGCATTCCCGGGGCAATGCCTGAAACCAACATGATACATGAATCTCATGAATCTCATGTTTTAATTACACATTTTACTATGTGTTCAAAAGTTCTTCATGAGAAATTTAGCAATGGGTGCAACGCCATTTTGTGTTTAAATCGTGGTTTGGGTCTTCTGCTATAAGAGCAATACTACATTAATGTTACCTTCGATTAAGTTCGATTAAAAAAATCATCGTAGAAAATGATATGCAGTACAAGTTTTTTGCATATTATTCATAAATTTTATAAGAAGTGTTTATTCTTCAGTTTACGCAATATTTTTAAAAATATATGTGTTATAATGTAGCCTTCACGATAGCGCCAGATTCATATTTTCATACTTATTCATTTTGCAATCATATGGATACGGGTATCAATTTTTTTTT
>CM057157.1:23833491-23848491 GCA_029962745.1 Echinometra lucunter
TCCGTACTCCCTACACAGGTTTCCGTAAGCAATGTGAAGGAATTCGTCGCCAGTGGGTAAAAACATCAACAGAAAGGACTTTGAAGTCAAGAAACATTATCATTAGGTACTTTGGTGTAAAATCTAATGAGTGAAAACATGACTTTGTAAACAGGGTAAGATTTAGGGCCCCCGTTTACTATACGGCTTCTATGCTGCAATCGAACTTTTACTGACAAAACTAAGTTGAAAAACCATCGAAAGTACAAAAATACACCATACCTTCATCTGTCAGATATGACCACTGTCTTACCTCATCTACCCATGTATCCATGTTTTATTTTATTGATCTAGAATAACGTAAATGGAACAATATCGGGGCATATCTCATATCTTACACTCATTTTGTACACAGAGCCAATCGCGGTCAGCGCGCTTGCCCACCGCAGCAGTGGCGTCGCCGATAGAGGGCCAAATACATAAACTGGAGGTGAAATTGGTCTATAAGGAAATGTTTCAACTACTGTAGATTGCATGTGGGTTTACATAAGCTTTCACGTCCTTTCTATCATTAAAAAACCCATCCCCACCTTCGCCATTCTATGGAATTAAAGCCAATAACAAAAGATACTATTTTCAGATCATGATTATAATGATAATAATAAAAGTGGGTTCTTGTATAGCGCTTTTGTGGTTTTTTTTTGCTTTTCCTTTTCAGAATGTACATTGAACCAGTGTTGTCATAACAACAACCTCGTTAATATGACGCACTAAGACACGATTCAGTAACCAGAAATCATGAGGGTTTGAGAACGTGCCGATAACATCCTGCTCAAAGCAAATAAAGAGACAGAAATAAGAAAAGG
Organism: Echinometra lucunter; assembly: GCA_029962745.1. Classification (NCBI taxonomy): domain Eukaryota; kingdom Metazoa; phylum Echinodermata; class Echinoidea; order Camarodonta; family Echinometridae; genus Echinometra; species Echinometra lucunter. Next base: position 23,834,337 of record CM057157.1, read on the forward strand.
GATTCAGAAAACTCTGTGTTTCCCCTTTTCGCATTTGTAATCTCTTTAACAATGGGCATGAAACTACACTGCGTCCCAAAATAAAGTTTAAAGTTAGAAAACGTCTCGCCGACTAAATACTTCGAAATATTTCTTGAATATTTTGATACCCCGCCATTCTCACGCATAATACTGTACTTCTACACGTCTCCTTGTACTAAGCATTTTCTTTAGTTTTGAATTGGTATTAATACACTCTAAATTTCTAATTTTATTGGAAGTTAATCTAAACATGAAAAAAAAATATACTGTACTTACGGACAAATCAAAAATTAGATTTAAAGGTTATAATCAATAAGATGGATTTCTAAATCTATAAGACATGAACAATGCCGCAAAAGCCTTGCTTCATTTCACACTTTGCTGACAACCACGAATATAAAAAAGGAAAAAAGTTCATAAATAGAAGGCTCAATTACAGAGTTGTGAACTTAGGTATACCACTTGAGTTAAGAAAAAAAAACCCCCCCCCCCGTCCACCAATTGTTGCATATGCTGCATAGTGAAATAAACTTCAGAGAACAGATAAAGAACATTTCTTCATCATAAGTAAAAACACCAATGTATGAAACAAGCCTCCCATTTGATACCTTACTCGTTATAATTAATTCGTAATTATTTCATTCTTTGTAAGTAATAACTCATTTGTTGTTTTTATTTTATATTATCGTACCTCCATGTACCAGGCATGTTTTCTATTCTGACCTATCTCTGTATACATTTCCTTTAAGCGCACAGGAACTTTCTTATATGTAAGTGATATGCGTTATATAAGCAACATCCATTACTGTTATTGTTGTTATTATTATTATTATCATTATCATTATTATTATTGTTATCATTATTATTAATATCATTAGTATTATCATTATTATTATCATTATTATTATTATCATTATTATCATTATTATTATTATCATTATTATTATTATCATTATTATTATCATTATTATTATCATTATTATTATTATCATTATTATTATTATCATTATTATTATTATTATTATTATCATCATCATCATTGTTATCATTATTATTATCATTATTATTATCATTATTATTATTATCATTATTATTATTATCATTATTATTATCATTATTATTCTTATTATTATTATCATCATCATTTATATTACCATTATTTTGTTTATGCACTGTTCCTATATGCATACATGTATTTCAATCTCACTGAATATTATTAGCCTATTTGTCTATATACTGCATAGTGAAAAATAAAACAAACACACAAAGAAAAGGTTATGAAGTGTGATGTGAAGCGTCATGTGTTTCCTTGTTATTTTCTGTATATTTCAGGAACTTCAGTTGCAAATATCTTACATTTACAAAGATGGATAGCCTTTATCCGTTTTTAAATCAAACTCTTCAGTCTGAGTTTTTTTCAAATGATTGTTATAAACTATTTATATATCAAGAATACTCTCGAAGCGAAAAAGCACACCATGTGATAGAAGACAGAAAAATTGCCGTTCTTGACATCACTCTGGTCCTATTACCAGATTTGCTAATTCTATTCCAAGTCAGTGATCGTTGTAGTGGAAGTAGAACCAACCAGGGGAGCGTTTCATCAACATTTGTTGTCTGACAAGTTGTCAGATCTGATATCTTTCCTTGATTTTGATTGGCTGAGAAGCATCATTACTATGGCAACGGTCGGATAAAACATACTTTGCCGGATAAAACATCCGACAAGTCCTTTCATGAAACGCTCCCCAGGAATCGAGAGGGGTATCCCCTCAATATAAGTTCCTTTAAAAATACCAAAGAAAATGTCTCACATTTTGTCCCCACGGTGTACGAATAAGGGGCTAGGAATGTTGGGTGATAACGATTGCAAGGCCCGCAGAAAAAGCAGTATGAAGTCTGACATTGCTTCCCTGGCTGAGTAAGATCACATATTATTATCGTCATTATTTTTACTGTTATTGTTATTTTATCATTATGACTACTAATGATATCATTACTATTACTGTAATTATTACTACAATTATCATGATTATTATTTTTAGTAGTAGTAGTAGTAGTAGTCGTCGTCGTAGTACACGCATAAAAAAAATGAGAACCGTTTTCTGCGAGTAAAATCATGCCATATTCATCAAGTTGAGTGATTTTAATCAGATAAAGATATATTTTTACACGTGCATCTGTGTATTTGTTATGCAATGAAGAAATCAACACGTCTTATGCATATTTAAAAGGTATATCACATAACAATTTAGCTCGGTGAGTCTCTTTTACTCACTGAAGTACATACAAAATAGATATTGGATGAGTATTTGCATACCTTAGTGACCGAATGAGGAAATATACTTACAACTAAGTAAAGTGGCCTTTTCCCCATCCCTTGATGTCATAGACACTTTATATTCGTTGGCCGAGTAAAAATGACAAACTCAGTCTCTTCGAAGTGAATGTACTAACGTTAGGAGTAATCTTACTCTGTGCATGCGTACTCATTTGTTTGACCACATTTCAGTCGACTTTAACATGCGGATCCATCACATACATCATGCATGGACATAAGTGTAAGTAAATTTGATTATTTTCATTTTGAAGAAGTAAGTTTCAATATTACTATAATAATATCCCTTTAGTTTTATTAAGATCTTTTCTAAAATTCAGGTTAGGCTTATGATAGCCACACTGTAGTGATAAAATACTGCAGCCGTGAAAATGGTTAACGACCGAAGTGATGAAGGCAGGGAAGTCCCGCAGACGGAAGGTCTACGAGGTTAAGACGGGAGCGAACCCTGGCCTTGGTCTTGGGCCTTGCGCTCGCAGGACTTCGCTGCCTTAGCCACTATTGGTCGTTGACAATTTTCACGGCTTCGATGTTCTATCACTATATTGTGGCTACCATAGGCCTAAACTGAGTTTTAAAAAAGATCTCAATAAAACTAAAGGGATTTTACTACAGTAATATTGAAGCTTAGTTATTCAAAATTGAAATAATAAAATTTATTCACTTTGAGTATCGGAAGCATTACTGACTAAACTAGGCAGAGCAATTTACTCACAACATTAGCTTAAATAACACACCAACAAAAAATACTCATTTGGTATGTCACTATAGTGGCAAATGAATAAAACTCACAGCTGTGCGTTTACAAACTAAATCTGATGAGTTATTGCACTCAACTATGTGTGTCACTATAGTGGCAATGATTTATTTAGGCCTGTGAGTAAAATCACCCAAATTTGTGTATAGTAGTAGTAGTAGTAGTAGTGGTAGTAGTAGTAGTAGTAGTAGTAGTAGTAGTAGTAGTAGTAGCAGTAGTAGTATCAGCATTGATCATAACTATGGCCTAAAACTCTCCCCCTATTTGGGCGAACGTCGCCCCCTTTTTACCTGATTTTTTTCTCATTTTATACGACTTATCTTTAAAAGCCTTCGGGGAAAACCCCCAAATTCCCCATGCTCAGCATTTCAAACGTATACACGCAAGGGCAGTTTGCATGGACTGGGAATGAAATTAAGTTGAAGAATTTAGATGTGACGTCCTTCAAGCATTGATAATCGACACTCAGACAACAAATCAACGTGCCCTCAAGCAAAACACAGATGCCTTCTGGGACCTCCCCCCCCCCCCCCTCTCTCTCTCTCTCTCTCTGCACACCCATGGGCAATCCACCCACGAATGTTTGTTGTTTAAATTTAATCAAGAGCATGGTATTGTTTATCGATAAGCCATCAGCACTATATTCTTCTCTTATCGTTTTGTGTTCTCCCAAGTCGTAATTCGTAGCCATAATTTGTAACAATCTTTTTTTTTCTGGGGGATCCACAAATTACAAGCATCGCTTTTTAGTGGATCCCCCATTTCCTAAGGATCTAAGAGTTTCTTTTGATAATTCATTATTTCATTTCATTTCGTTTATTTTTCATTTCCAATATAATATAAACAGAATACAGAGTATGCATCGTACAAGGTAAAAAATGAAATTTAACAGTGGATTCGTAATTATAAATAGTTCCCGTGTACAAGAGCCTGAAAAGGGGTTGGTAATGGAGGGGACTGCTGAACAGCCGAGCTTGTAGATTGCAGCCCCCCATAACTTAAAAGTTGTAAAAATAGTTAAACAGTAAAATTAAAAAAAAAAGAAGACACAAACTAGTACAAACAGCGGATATACATAACACAAAGTGAGTGAAAGGAAAATGAAGGAAAGGAGAAGAGAAACGAGAGAGAAAGAGATAGAAAGAGAGGGGGAGAAAGAGAGAGAGGGGAGAAAAGGGGGAGAGAGAGTGGAGGACTCCTGTCTAATAACCCACACAACACACACGGACCGACCGGAAACGAATATCTGCATAAAGTGAATGGGGAAAAAAAACATAATTGAGTAGTATTATGTTAAGTAAAATGAAATTGAAATTGAAATAAAAAACTGCACCAGATATGGTCCTGCATCCGAGGCTGGATTTTATCTTATCTTCAATTTGCCTAAGCAATACAACTCATGAGTGCCGCTGCCGAACATCCCCGGGGCAATACCTGAAACCAGCATGGTACATGAATCTCGTCAAATATGTTTTAAATACACATTTTATTGTGTGTTCAAAAGTTCTTCATGAGTAATTCAGCAATGGATGCAACGCAATTTTGTGTTTAAATCGTAGTTTGGGTCTGCTGCTATAAGAGCAATACTACATTTACCTTCGATTAAGTTAGATTAAAAAATTATCGTAGAAAATGATATGCAGTACAAGTTTTTGCATATTATTCATAAAATTTTATAAGAAGTGTTAATTCTTCAGTTTACACAATATCTTTTAAAATATATGTGTTATAATGTAGTCTTCACGATAGCGCCAGATTCATATTTTCATACATATTCATTTTGCAATCATATGGATACGGGTATCGATTTTTTTCTCATATTTTCGAGGGGCTTATTTTGCTCATTAGCGTGGTACGATTCCAGGAGATGGAATCGGCGCTGCCCATCGAACCAGTTAATCAATTCAGAAAAATACAATAGCCATTTGCCATGTTTGCCAATATGGCAGCGAGCACGAAAACACACTCGTGAACATACGTGACCTGGAACTACATGATTAAACATAACAGCTGCGAAGGATGTTCTTTCAACTACCAGAACCATTGTGAAAGGTAGAATGAGAGGTTGTTTATTTTGTCTGCTTTCTTTGTCCACCATGTTCATAGTGATACAGTGCGTCCCAGAAAAAAGCGAAAACCTACAACAAAGGATCATAGTGACTACACTATTTGCTCTGTAGCAATGAAAGTTAATTTCCCATTAATCTAAAGTATTGTGCTTTTGATTAATACTTAGATAGCATGGATCAGTACACGCATCAATGAGTAACTTTGTTTGAAATTTTGGCACATCAAAATCCATTTGTGCAAAATTTGGGTTAATACCAAACGTGAACAAAACAAGAGGGATATATATGTTTTTATTAACAAAATTAAAAAAATAACAGAAGAGTCAGCCCAATTTCCAGTAAGTGGCAAGGGCGTATGCTTCTGAATTTCCAAAATTAATTTAAAGGAAACCAACATCTTCAAACCAAACAGTTTTTTAAATCAAATCTATAAAAAGGAATGAAAAAAGATCAGCAAAAAATTTGAATGAAACCAGAGACGGAATAAGAAAGTTACGACTATATGACATTTTCTGTATGACATTATTTGACACTATTTGATGACATCGTTTTGTGGACAACTCTCATACACACAGAAACATTTTCATTGCGCTGTAGATTTGCACATTTACATATAATGTAGGAGTATTTTCTCCACAACATAATATGGAATAAGGACAATGAAAACATATGCTTTTCAAGATATTAAAGAATATTATGTTAAATGCTGTGTACAAAACAAATTGAGAGTTGTCCACAAACTGATATATCATCAATACCTGTGGCAGTGTCAAAAAAAAAATTATAGAGGCATAACCTTCTTATTCAGTGTCTTATTTCGTTCATATTTTGTTTATCTTTTTTTAGTTTTTGTTTAAACATTTCTTGACCTGTTGACTTGAGCATGTTGACGGTGTTGGTTTCCTTTAATATATATCGCACAACAGATAAAAATTGCCCCTTCTGTGATGGAAAATCGCCATTATCTTAATTTCTCTCCTTTTTGTGAACTTCATACAATACCTCTCCATTTGATGACAAATAAAAGGTGCAACTCCAACTTGAAATTCGGATGGAAATATCACCTTACTGTCCGCTTTATATTCTAAATGTTGCAGCTCTGGAAATAGGGCAAAACTTCTTTTTGTAATAGTTACAATATAAGTAACAAAATATACCTTTTCTTTACCTCCATCATTGACAAAAACTTGATCACCTTTTGATCTATGATAAGGGCATTATCCTTTATACTCTCATGATTATATTTTTTAAGCACATGACAGTCTTCCCAGCCGGTATACATTATGATTTATATTATGATTAAGTTCTTTTTTTCAACGTTTCACTTTTTACTTTTCCAAATATCGTGCAAGGATGAATGAAAAATAATAACATCTTCCATAAATGAAAAAAAAATGTTTCTTAAAAACCAAATTTCATAAACACACGCACCCACACACACATTTTTTTAAACACGTGCACACGTTGGTATCAATAATGACTATAGCATTTTCATTTATTTGATGTACGATAAAAGAGCAATGTAGATAAAATGCCTTGCTCAAGGGCATAAGTGCCGAACCGGGGGATCGAACCCCCGACCTTCGCGTCTCCAGTCAAGCGCCTTAGACCACTCGACCACTTTTTTTTCCATACTGTTTTATTCTGATTTCATGAACAAAAATATATAACATTTCAATTTAACATAATCATAAACATTCAATCACATAATATGATATTTTACATTTCATATTTTGACTTTTTTTCACTAACTTAATACAAGAATGAATATAAGCATGAATTATATATAACTTAAAAGAGAAACAATGAAATCAGTTATTATAAAAAAAAAAAATTGAAGCACCACCCCCCCCCCCCCCCGCCCCAACAAAAAGTCTTCCCTTGTTCATTTTGTGGAAGGCGATATATACTTGTTGTTTCTTTTAGAGAAAAAAAATTACAAGAAAAGAACAAACAAAGCAGACCCAAATTCAATACAAACTAATAAACAAATAGATATATTTATACTAGGATCCCCTAAAAAAATACATACCAATATGCATAACACTTTTCCTTTCATGTCTCAAATATTCAACAATGATTTAAACTATCTGAGATTACGTAGCTTACACTCATCAACACAAAGCAAATCGAAAAAGAAATCGATGAGAAAAAACATCCCAAAGTATCACCCATCCCAAAGGAAAACATCATTATCCCTCCCCCCCCAAAAAAAAAAACCCCAAATACACACACACACATAACACCTACACAGTCACTTTCTCCCAACTCACACCTGGATATCGCCCTCAGTCCTGCCATTTCGGTACATTCTCTCCCATTTTAACAAATGCTTGTCTAACTTGTTCTTTTTAATAGCTATTGCTTTTTTCATTTCGATATTCTACGACTCTCTGAATACTTTCTTCTTGAGTAGGAACTCTACCTTCTGACCTTGACCTAAAAATGATATATTACATTAAAAAGATTACCGTATTACAAAATTTCCCTTCAAGATCGGATCCATTAATTCACACATGTATATCTTTCCACTCTGCATTTTGAAGCTTTATCAAACTAAGTTTTTCAATGACCCTTTGCTATAAAGCTTTAACATCGTTACAGAGCCAGAATAAATGTTCATAAGATTCCGGGTTATGTTTACAGAATGAACAGTTATTAGTATCTATAAAACCAAATTTGAACAAATGTTCGTTGGTGTATATTGCACCATGAAGTAATTTATATTGAAATTCTCTTACTTTTGGTAGGATTCTTGTGATTCTAGGTCTTATAAATATTCCCGAGATTTCTTTTTTTGAGATATCAAAATTATTGTGGCCATCTCTTATTTGTAAAGATAGAGATGTTGTAAGTTTATTACAAAATTTTCATAAACCTTTCTAGAAGGTACATCTTTCAGTAAAATTATCTTTCCAAACATCTTCAAAGAGATATTGTAATTGGGTACGTCATTCGAGCATAAATGGTGGAAATTCCCATTATATTTTCCGCTTTTCAAAATTACATCAGTTAACTTCCAAATTTGCATGATATTTTCAGCACTCAAACCTGAATTATGAAAATAATCGATTGTTCTCACCTGCTCTTCCTCGAGAATGTGACCTACTAGATAAATATTTTTCTTAAACAAGTCTTCATCAAAAATCATTTTACCTCTCGAAATATAATCTTAATTATTAAAAAAATGGATTGGCTTTTCCTGCACTAAAATTCCAATTTTTCTCCATATCTTACCAAGCCCTTAAAATCTCAAAATAAAACTGTGGTGCTTTTAAATTTAATAATTTAACATCGTAATGTCAAAGTGAAATAAACATTCCATCCACTTTTCTAAAGCTATAGTCAAAATAAAGCTTCCAGCCCATATTTCTTTCCCCATAAAGTAACCGTCTTAACCACATTTCTCTTTGAGTTTTCACAAATAAATCAAAATCTATCATTCTTAAGCCGCCGTCTCCGTAGTCCTGGGAACAAATGTCTCTCTTAATTCTGTCTTTTCCGTTCCATATAAATTCAAAACAAATTTTCTTGATATCTGTTACTACCCACTTTGGAACAACCAATGATGACGAAACATAGTTCAGTTTTGACAAGGCATATGTCTTAAGCAGATGTACTTTCCCCGTTATTGTCACGTCTCTCTGTTTCCACCATCCCAGAATCCTTTTTATTTTACTCGAAATCTCCTTAAAATTCAGGTCTTCCATCCTCTTTACATCCAAGGAAAAATATACGCCCAAAATTTTCATTTCCGTTACAATATTGCCAAATGGTAGAGTTCCCAGGTCATTCCTGTTTTTTCCTATCCTCATTATGTTAGTTTTTTTTTTCTATGTTAACCTTTAAACCGCTTAAGTCATGGAAAGCTTGGAATATGTCCTGTATTCTTTTAATTGATGTTTCATTCCTAACAAACAAAGTCATGTCATCGGCATATAAAATTTGTCGAACTTCAGAATTACCAAATTCCACTCCTTTCATAACACTTTCATTTCTTAGCGCGTGAGCCATAGTTTCTATAACTACCAAAAACAGATACGGTGAAAGTGGGTCACCATGCCTTAACCCTTTCTTAATATCAAAATAACCAGTGGAGAGACCTCCATTCATAACACAACTACTAATTCTGTTATACATGGTTTTAACCCAAGAACAAAAATACTATCCAAACCCAAATATTTCTAATACTTTGAAAAGAAAGTTATGTGAGACAGAGTCAAAAGCCTTTTGGAAATCGACTGCTTTGAGGAAAATCTCTTCCTCACAGTAATTGTTACAGTGAAATATTACATCATCTATCAATCAATCTATCTTTGGGAAGCTGAAGGGGGCATCGCAAAGAAAACCGTGTCCTGTATTTCACGGGCCGTTTACATACTAAAGGTTTTAAATAATTTGGAACTAAATTATTCATTATTTTATATACAAGAACACAATACTGATATTTTATACGCTGATCTACTGATTGCCACCTCAGTGACTGCAACAAAGAAATTTGTGATGTATTATAATCTTTTTTCAAAAGCATTCTGGCATATTTATTTTGAAGTTTTTGTATCTTATCTAAATGTATTTTTGCACTGCTTCCCCAAGATGTACTACAGTAATCAATGTAAGGTAAAATCATAGAAAAGTACAGCTTCTTCATGATATCAAAGGACAGTAAGTGCTTAATCCGCCTTATACAACCTATTGCCCGAGATATTTTACAAACGATATTAGTAATATGTTCACACCAAGTCAAGCCCGGATCGAGCATGACACCTAAGTATTTAATCTTTTTTACATTTTCTAATTGTATGTTCCTGAATTTCACTGACAAATAAGCACCCCTCAACTTTTTCTTTTGACCAAATACCATGGCTTTTGTTTTTTGCGGGTGTAAATGCATATTATTTAAGTCTAACCATTTACTTATTGAATCAAAATCATCTTGCAAATACTTTTGTACCTCCTTAATTGATTCACCGTGATTAAAAATGGCGGTATCATCAGCATAAAGAGACATTTTAGAATGTACATGCAATTTCAAATTACACATGTAATTAATAAAAATACAAAATATCAATGGACCCAGTATAGATCCTTGTGGGACACCTGATTTTATCTTCAAAAATTCACTGCGACAATTGTTAATCATTACAAATTGCCTTCTGTCTGTTAAATACGATTCCATCCAGTTGTATTCATTGCCAGTAATACCATAGTACTTAAATTTTGCAAGTATAAAATTGTGAGGAATAACATCAAAAGCTTTGCGTAGGTCCAAGAAAATACCACCAGTAACATGTTTTCGGTCCATTTTATCATACAAAAAGTCTGTAATCTCAGTTAGACAAGTGGCAGTGGAATAAGACGGTCTGAAGCCAGACTGACAATTTGCAAGTAGATCATTTACATTTAAGTACTTATACAATTGATCATGTATTGCTCTCTCTAGTATTTTGGACAGGACTGGAAGCACAGAAATCGGCTTTAAAAAATAGGCTTATTAAAATAGGCTTGAAAGGTTTAAACCTAAAAAAGAAAAGAAAAAAAAACCTTAAAAAGTTCTTTCTGTTGAAGTTTGAATCTTGTAGCTATATCGCGATTGGCATATCAATAGCTCCAAAGTTTGGGCTATTTCAAAGATATACCAGTACTTACGTCAAGTGGCAGTGGAATAAGACGGTCTGAAGCCAGACTGACAATTTGCAAGTAGATCATTTACATTTAAGTACTTATACAATTGATCATGTATTGCTCTAGTATTTTGGACAGGACTGGAAGCACAGAAATTGGCTTTAAAACATAGGCTTATTAAAATAGGCTTGAAAGGTTTAAACCTATAAAAGTTCTTTCTGTTGAAGTTTAGTTTAAAGCTCGCATGATTAATCTTGTAGCTATATCGCGATTGGCATCATATCAATAGCTCCAAAGTTTGGGCTATTTCAAAGATATACCAGTACTTACGTCATGCAATATCTTTATTTTTTCTTCATGGCATTAGTATTTCATGTCACCAGAAATATCTCTGGCCATTCCTTGGGGAAAAAAAAATTGTGTTGAGGGGTGTACTAAGAATCATTTTTATTTTCATTTTTCAAAATTTAATTTGAATTTGGAGCTAAAAAATCTTTCATGCACTGCATTAAAAAAAATTCCTGAAATGCTCAATAAACAGAAAAGAAACCCTCCGAGCTATGATCATACAACTTCTGTCCTAAATATACTTCAAAAGGAAAAGAGGAAAAACTGTTGTGGTATTTCATCTGTAACTTTGGTTCATTGCACATTTTTACACGGGGGGATCAATACATTCAGTCAGTACGTGTGGAAAACCCCAACCGTCCTGCACTGTGCATAAATTCAAAAGCAAAGGTAGGAGTTATGGGAAGTATTCATAAATAATGTTCAGGTTGAAAAAGAGTCATGGTTATAATTTCCTATTCAAAATTTTTTTTCTACCCAAATCAGTTATCAAAGGGAGGTTTCAAATTCTCTGAGAGAATAATCCTTTTCAACAAATTTTGTCAAGCTTGTTTCTTTTTCTATGAGAAAAACAAAGATTATGATACATGCAGGAGATTAAATAAGTGGTAGATATAGTTTCCAAAGACAGGAAAATCCCCCAGCATCTATCTTACTGTGTATACAGGAAGTTACATTTAAATGTATTTCTAATGCAAAACCTGCTTCCTTACATTTTTTCGCAGAACTGAGACCTAAGTGCCCTTATAATCTGTTCCTACTGTACGTAAACTGGATGTTACGAAGCGAATATATACGCAGAAGAATTGATGGCGATGATAATGAGTCACAGTATTGGTTTGGCGTCATATATCTGTTTCAAAAACATTCAAAAGCGCAGACTCCTCCAATAAAGTTAGCATTCAAATGTCTGGTGAAAGTTGTGAGTTTTGAGAAGCGCTTTTTTTTATTGATTAATCCTACCATTGCTGATTTATATTCATAGCAGTCTTGAATAGGCCCAGTGACTAATTACCACTTTGTTGATCCCGCCCCCTCCCCCCCCCCCTACCATGGTCAAAGGAATGACAGAAGAAAGAAGAGGGGAGAGAGAGGGAGAGAAGGATAAGAAACAGGAAAGAAGATGAGTCAAGCCATCCCTCTTCAAAACATGGCGGACTAAAAATGTAAACTATAAAGAAATCTGATAATATCAACTCACAATACACACACATTGAAACTGAAAGGCTTGTGGATCAGAGAGAACTGCCACGGCACTAATGCTTAAACATGTTTATATCAGTATATCACTAACTTCTACGGATGTTTATCCAGGATATTTCTTTCTCGACGTAACATAATGCAAATTCCACAGTTCAATTCATCAACACCACGAAAATGTTTCGTCTTTTCATTTCAAATTAAATGTTGACCAGAGATGCATGATCTTTAGCCTGGAAGGTTCTTTTTTTTTTTCTCGAAATCAGCATTTCAGGAGGTTTTCCTGTTTAATTCGCAAAAGATTTTCAGTCTTAAATGCAAACATATACATGTGATACAGCACAACGCTTCATCATTTTATGAGCTTAAAGAGTCCCTTAACAGCTATCTTAAATACAGTGACATTAGAAATATTTGTTACACATTAAGATTGAGAAAGGAAGGCAATGGATTAGAATTTTCAGTGGGAGCATTGCGATTATATGCTCTTGATTCTTAGAGCTCCTGGTTTTGGTCCTCGCTGGGTGCTGCATTCTTGCACATGACGCTTTGCCCATGTTTGTCCCTCTCAACCCCCCATTTATAAAATTTGTTAGCAATAAAAAGTCGCAATAACCGTTTATGAGCTACTGAAATCCTTGCATCTGATTGGCTGAGTACAAATTTGTCTTAGAAATGTGGCAGTTGTTACTGATGGAATACCTGTGGCAGTGTCAAAAAAAAAAATATATATATACCGGCATAACCTTCTTATTCCGTGTCTTTTTTCGTTCATATTTTTGCTTCTCTGTTTTACTGTATCTTAGTTTTGATTTAAAAACCACATGACTTGAGCATGTTGACGGTGTTGGTTTCCTTTAATATGTATCGCACAAGAGATAAAATTTCCCCTCCTGTGATGGAAAATCGCCATAATCTTAATTTCTCTCCTTTTTGTCCAGTTCTTACCATACCTCTCCCCTTGATGACAAATAATAGGTGCAATTCGAACTTGAAATTCGGACGACAGTATCACCTTCCTGTCCGCTTTATATTCTAGAAGTTGCAGCTTTGGAAATAGGGCAAAATTGCTTTTTGTAATAGTTACAATTTAAGTTACAACAAAATATACCCTTTCTTTACCTCCATCATTGGCAAAAACTTGATGACCTTTTGATCTTTGATAAGGGCATTATCCTTTATACTCTAATGATTATATTTTTAAAAAGCTCATGACAGTCTTCCCAATCGGTATATGATAATAATACAGATATATTATGATTTATATTATGATTAAGTTATTTTTATTTCAACGTTTCACTTTTTAGTTCTTCTCCCAAAATCATGCAAAGATTAATGAAAAGTGATATATTCTTCCATACAAAAAAAAAAAAGTTTCTTAAGAACCAAATTTCATAAACACACGCACTCTCACCCACACACACACAGTCTCAAAAGTGATAATGTTTTGTGTTGTAGAATAAAAGAACTAGGTATCGAAATCATTTAAAATTTCATATTGTGTCATAAAACTAACAATGCTAACTATATGAGATATTTAATGAACATTCAGTTTACCAAGAGAAAGTGTTAAGAAGAGATCTATGCAGGCAACGGAACTGCAAAATGCAAACGCCCTACTTATCATCTTATCATCAGTCAAAGCACCATGGCTCCAACAGACCGATATTCGACGTTCCAGGGTGTTTAACCCATTGGCTACTGGAACCGGGTGGCCCATGTATTATGGCTACAGGAATTCGAGAAAACAGATGTCAAGGGGTAAACGGCTTTGTCGCTTTTTCCTATAAGGAAATG
>CM057157.1:23848991-23867352 GCA_029962745.1 Echinometra lucunter
GCAGCAACAACAATAACAGCAATGGTAATAACAATAATAACAATAATAATAATAAAAATAATAGTGATAATAACAATGATGATGATAATAATAATAATGAAAATAATGATTATAATTATATCAATAAAAACGATGATCATAATAATGATGATAATATAGATTTTTCCTGCCAAATTTCATCAGAGGTGCATTCGAATTCATGAATATGTAGACGTTCAAATTTGAACAATTAATTCCTTCAACTCTCTGCTCCAATGGTTCATGTTCATATTTTAAGCATTCAGTTTCGTTTTATATCATTCCTTTTAAATTTTATTTCATTTAATTTAGAGAGAAATTCATTCAATTCAAGGGGGCGACGTGTCATTCAATTTCGCGTCAGCGAGATAAAAGTTCAATTTGACCCAAATGCGAATTTTAATTTCATTTAAAGGCTGCCTGACTTTGCAGTCAGTGTATTGTGTATGTCTCAGGTCAACAGGCAACCATCATGATCTGATATTATTGTGATTATTTAACTTACATTTCATTCCCTGTGCGGCTGTTTTATGGATCACTATTTTGTTAGGATGTGGGATGATTTAGATTTTTGTTTTTGTAAATATTTCTCTTAATTGCACTTTTACATATTGTCATTGAATTTGTCTCATTTTTCTGTGTTCATTTCCACGTATATTTTAACAAAAACACTTAAAATTCAGTCCAACACAATGAACCGGGGGGGGGGGGGGGGGGGGGAGGGACTTATTCATAATTCGCAATTGCAGGTTGTTAAGAGGCGTATATTTAGAAAAAAAAGAAAGAAAAAAGAAAAGAGGGGGAAAATCGGCAGAGAGAAACAGAAAGGGAGCTGGAGAATGAAACAGCGAGGTGGTAAAAATGAAAGAAGAGAAAAGAAAAGAGAAGTAAGAAGAGGAAAAACGAAGAGAGAAAGTAAGAGAAAGATAAGGGGAAAAGAAGAAAGATAAAGAAAAAAGAAAGGAGTAAAAGGGCAGATAACCGATATCGCCTATATTGTTCAAGATTCACTGGTGTAAAAAAAAAAAACCCTGGAAAACCTAGACGAGGAAACAATCATGCATACAAGATGAGTAACCCCTTCTCTTGGCTAATCCAGTAAAATAAGTTCACTACATTAACGTGATTAAAATGCATTGTCAACTGGTAGCATATTACTCTTGAAGAGCCTTAAGTATCACATTAACATTGGGTTCCAAACACAGATCTCTTTCACTCATAGCGATGTTTTCCCATAGGCGGGCAAAACTGTGAAAACAAGTAAACTTTAGAGCATTACATCGGGCAAATTCGTGAGTGAATAATAATGTATCTAGTTTCCTTTTCCTTGGGCTAGGTAATATATGTCATGGCATATCATACAGACAGAACAAGCATGTAATTACAAAAGAAGCTGACAAGAAAATTAATCTGTTATACAACGGTGAGATGTTCAAAACTGCTAGGCGTTTCTCGTATGTTAGATTGTTTGCGTCATTGTATGAAAAACAGAAGCGAGTGAAACGCCGTTGGACGGCCTCAAGTGCGTTTCTTTTGATTTGGAAGCCAAACTAGGATACCGAACTCTATTATTGGCCCACATAAGGCACAGAAAAAACGTTTGAGTACTATTTGGTTTCTGGAGTTAACAATCCTTTTGATTAACCCAGGCAGTCTTGAACATTTATTAACGACATAATTTACTTGTTCTGACCAGGATAAATCACGAGACAAAAAAATGCCTGGCATGCCTGAAGAGCTTGATCATTTACATAATAGACATCATTAACAACTTTTCTAGATCTGGTAATATGCATAATTTTGCATTTCAAATTATTTATTCCATGTGATTATTATTACATTGTTAAACTGGATGCAATTGTGACGAAATTGGACGGGAAAACCTATAAATGACAAAATCCGTTAACAACTATATAGGTAGGCCTATCGCCCCTGATTTATTTGTGTCCAAAGGCCGGGCTTTGAGAGATCACATAATCCGTCTATCTTTCCTCGGTGATTTTACTCCTCCTTCGAAAAGCTTTGCTTACCCTGAAAAAAATGAGATTCCATACAGAGCATTTATGCAATATTACCACAGACATGACAGAGGATCGCCCTATCGTTTGGCGACTCGCACGCCACGGGTTCACACCTGCAGATGGTAGCGCGATCTATCTTGGCACTGTCTGCATAGTAAACTGCGAATAGGGTTGCGCGCTTTGGATTGCGCTATCTCCCCCATGGACCACCCCCAGAGCTTGCCCGGTGTGATCGCCGTGGACCTCCCCGGATCGTAACATTTTTCTACAAAATTCATTGATTTTGTCAAAAAATCAAATCAAAATCACAAAATGATTTACAAAATTCTATTTTGTCACAAAATCAGTCTTCACATCCTATTCCGTCAAAAAATCACCCACCAAATTGTATTTTGTTACAAAATCAAGACCAAAATTGATTTTGTACAAAATCAATCTACAAAATCAGTTTACAAAAGATGATTTCGTCACAAAATCACCGACCAAAGTTGATTTTGTACAAAGTCGATGTACAAAAGTTTATTTCATACAAATCAATTTACAAAAGTTGATTTCGTCACAAAATCCCCGACCTAAGTTGATTTCTTACAAAATCGATTTACACAAGTTCATTTTGTATAAAATCTCTATCTTCTCTTTCTGTTATCTGTGCTTTCCTCGATTTCCTCATATTTCTCTCTCCAATATAGCTTCCAAATCTATCTCTTTTCTTGCATCATCTTTCATTTTTTCTCTTCTACTTTTTGATACATTAATAGACTCTTCGAACTGCATTTATATTTCATGCCATTTGCATAATATATTTTTTATATTTTGTGTTTTATACTTCATGCCATTTGCATAATATATTTTTTATATTTTGTGTTTTATACTCTGTTATTTATTGTTGTACGTCCTTAATCACGACCATGATGTAAAACATCGTGGGCTGATCATATATCTATCCTGAATGAATATTTTCAATAAAATAAAAATTGGGGGCTAGGCCTATTGCATTTTAATCAGTTAAGGCAATAATAATATAAGCAGTAAATTTTAGTGTTAAACCTTCGCGCCGTGATTGCCTGATTTTTCACCACATTTCTCCAATTTTCAAGTTATAGTTTCTGTTCTCGATTTCTTTAACCTATTTATTTAACAGATACGGTAGATCATACTGAATTGCGTCAACAAAACTGAGCTGCAACAAAACTAATAGGATGGGGTTGACCATTCGGCATGAGTTATGTCGGGTCGATTTGTCTGTAAACGCGGTAGCTAGTGCATGATTCCGTCGACAAAATGCACTTTCGTAAATTGATTTTCTACAAAATCGACTTTGGTCGTTGACTTCGTGACGAAATCAACTGTAGACAGTGATTTTGTGACAAAATCAACTTTTATATATTGATTTTGTACAAAGTCAACTTGTGTAAATTGATTTTGTACGAAATTAACTTTGGTCGGTGATTTTGTGACGAAATCAACTTCAGTAAACTGATTTTGTAGATTTCGTACAAAATCAATTTTGGTCGTTGATTTTGTAACAAAATATAATTTGGTGGGTGATTTTGTAACGGCATAGGATGTGAAGACTGATTCTGTGACAAAATCAAATCTTTGAAATGATTGTGTGATTTTGTTTTGATTTTGTGACAAAATCGATGCATTTTGTGCAAAATAATACGTGTTACACTTGGCGCCCCATACCTGGGTGGCACGATCTAATAGCGCTATCCATTGAAATGAGAACGGGGTCCTTTTCTTCGCTCAACCCTGGATCCTTTTAGGGTGCGTTCAAGCGATTTTTGAAGCTAGAATCACAAACATGAATCACAGATCAAAACGCTGTTACAAAACACGGCTACTGCAAGAGAGCGTTCAAGCGATTTTTCATCAACGCTGATTCTTGCTCATTTCAAGCCCATCCACTGCTCATCGTACTGCGCAGTTTGACCCAGGAAGGTCACCTTTAGCCACATCATCTATTCGTCTCTATATCTTTCTTATGCTATTCTTTGTATTTCATGCTATCTTCTTCTCTTTCCATCTTTTCTTATGTTATTCTCTGCTTTTTTCCCACTTTCTTTTCTATGTTTCCTTATGTCATTTATTTTAACCTTTTTTTCTATCTTTCCTTGTTATTCCTTCTCTTCCCAACTTTTCTTATGTTATTCTTTGTTTTTCCTTCTATCTTTTCTGTCCATCTTTCCTTATGTGATTTTTTGTTTTCTTCTTCTATCATCTTTTTTCTGTCTTTTCTTATGTTATTCTTTGTTATTCCTTCTATCTTCTTATCTTTCAATCTATCTTTCGTTATTCTTTGTTTTCGTCTACTTTTCTATCTTTCCTTTATGTTATTCTTTGTTTTTCCTTCTATCTTCTTTTCTGTCCAGCTTTCCTTATGTTATCCTCTGTTTTCTTCTATCTTCTTCTCTTTCCGTCTTTCCTTATGTTATTCTTTGTTATTCATTCCATCTTATCTTTCATTCTCTTCTTATTTTATTCTTTGTTTTTCCATCTATCTTCTTTTCTGTCCATCTTTCCTTATGTTATTCTTTGTTTCCTTCTTCTATCTTCTTCTTTTTCGTCGTTTCCTGTTATTCTATGTTATTCCTTCTATCTCCTTATCTTTCATATTTTTTGTTTTCTCGTTCTATCGTCTTTTCTAGCTATCTGTATGTTGTTTGTTTTATCTTTCTTCAAACCTTGGTGTGAAAGCAACAGTAGAATTATGATTGAGATCTCCGTTGCGTTCAATCGATTTTTAGCGACCGTGGTTCTGCAGAATCATGATTCAAAACGTACCTTTTTCAGCGTTTCATGTTTGCGTTTTGAAAGACGTTTATTTTTACGACCTGCGAAAAATCGATTGAACGCAACCGTGGTTTAAACTAAACGTCTTTGAAAACCGTGATTCTAGGGTGAAAAATGGTCGCTTGAACGCGGCCTTATATTCTCTCCCTTCCCCCCCCCCCCCCCTCTCTCTCTCTCTCTCTTGGAGGGCATTGACAACGAGTTTCCTGCATGTCTGTAGGTATTTCCCTCTCAATTTTCTGCTATAGGTTTTCCAGCCCATCTTCGTAAACTTATCATCGGAATCAACGATATCTTCGTTCAATTTCACGCGAAAATGATTGACAATGTGAATCAACATTTAAAAAGCAAATATTATCGTTCAATTTGATTTTTTTAAGCATGCGATTTACTATTGTTAGAATTAAAAAAGTGCAGAAAGATGATTCCATTTAATTATCTGTGTAAACACAGATAATTAAATGGAATTCGTGTAAACAGCATTCCAATTCGCGCAGGACATGACGTTGAAAGAATATTCTACTATACAATCTCATAAATAGGCATACAGTTTTGACATTTGTGTAGCTTTTGTCATCTTATGGTAATGAGTCACTGTGTGTTTCTGCTTACATGAAAATTATGAATGTAAAAAGAACAAGACTGAGATTTATAAGAATTTAGCAGATGGAAAAAAAATGAAAAAGAAACCCCCTCACAAATATGCAAATAAAGATCACAACAAAATTATCCATGACCATGTTTGACAGGCATTTTATACTGAATTGTATGCAAAATAAATGAATAAGTCCAAAGAATAATAAAAGAATAATTACATAAAAACTAAAAAAAATGTGAATGCCAAATACATAACGACAGAAAAGAACAAAACAATTAAACAGAATAAAAATGAAAATTAAAAAGAGATAGAGACCACTTACGTTGTTCTTATTGAATGGCGTTAGTGCGAAAGTGATTGCGTAAAGATGAAAATGAACCCGCAATTCAGCAAGGAATTTCTTCTTCCTCTCAAACCTGGTCAAATTGAATGATGGTTATTCACTACCAAATTGAATCAAATTACATGTAATTTGAATGATAAATTTACTAATTTCAATGTTTAAAAACATACTGAACGCAAAAAAGTGTTAAATTGAAGCAATGGAAAATCGATGGACTTTAAATTGCTTGAATTTGATTGCTTGATCACGAAATTGAATGCTGTTTTGACGAATTCGGCCGGGAAAACGTATATTATTAGACAAAATGTCTCCAGCATTTTCATATGTGAACTATAACATTTCAATTGAAAATAGAACTTGCCTGGTCATCTCGCTACCAAATATGACTCTATTTTGACACAAAGCTGGTCCACTGTTTGCTGTCCGAAACCGCCCTTTTTTATTATTACGAGAGAGCAAAGCGGAGAAACACATTCTTTTTGATGGTAGAAGTAGTAAACCCTTCACCAAATTACATTGTGGGCCTATACATCTAAATAATTCATTCGGCCACCTCACTTGCCAAATTCGTTTGCTTTCCAAAATTATCAATATTAACGAGCGAGCGCAGCAACTTATGAAATATATACTCTTATCCTTGGTGGAAATGCTATTTCATCATCACAATACACTATAAGCCTATAAAATACCCAAATAATATATTCCAACACCTGTGTGCCGAATATGACTTTAGCTACTTCGTTTGCCATCTGGAACCATTTCTGTTTCTAGAGCTAGCAAAGTCAGAGAATGACAAAAAATATATGGATTCGTATCGTCACCAAAATACAATAAATGGTTTTGTATTGTCAACCTCCTCGCTGCCAGATTGTCATGATATTTTGGAATCTTGCTGCCGAAATGAGCTGCTTGCTGCCCGAAATCATTTTGTTTCTAGCTAGATCAGCGAGAGTAGAGAGCAAGCGAGCGGAAAAATGGGAATTTCTTTAAATGTAGGCCGTTATGTACTGAAAGTATACCTATTTTTAGGTCAATTTGCCGCTCGATTTCTTGGAGTGATATTCAGGCCTGGTAATATCACTAATATTATATGTGCAGGATGAGTAGAAGAATTGTATATCATTTAAACAGAGACCAAAGATGCAAACCGATTTCCTTTTATAAGGATCGTTATTATAACCCGGCATTGGATAAGATACTTAAATGCGAGCGAGCGCTTTCCGGTTTCCCATTATATTTCTTTTTCCGTGTTTTCCGTTTTCTTCTCACTTTTCTTTCTTCCTTTTCCTCTACTTTCTCTTTTTGTTCCTTTTTTCAGTTCGGAAATTATTGGGGGGGGGGGGGGAGGGGAGATGATATCTATGTCTCCCCGACGCCCCCCCCCCCCCCCCCCCCAGGATCGACCCCCAGGATCGACGCCTCTGATACCATAGGTGTTTGAAGAGATGTGACTCTGGGATTTTATGTTTCACTCCGATCTGCCCCCTCTGGCTGCTCCAGTCGGAATGGTCACTCTTACCTTGATTCCATTATCGGTCGATGGCTGGAGAGTTAAAAAGGACCACTAAGAACAAGAGGTGTGTTCAGAATGCATTCCATCGCGATGAAAATGATCTTTTACCCTATGATTTGTAATATTGTCAGTGGCATTATAATTGTTAACTTAAATGCATACACATTAACCAATACGAACAAACAAAAAGGGGAAGAAAAAAAAGAGAGAGAATACATCATCCTAAATAAGGCATGATTCTTTATGGGGGTGTATGACTCGACACTAGCAATCTAATAATATTGGGCCATGCCCTGCCACTTGCTGCCACGAACAACCGTGTTGTTAATCAGTACGATTGACATAGTTTCATTTTTTTTTAATTTCTGTAATCATGGTAATAATAGAAACTGTCTGATGGTGCTTACAGACACTGGTCAGTTGGGGTCAATTAAAACTTTTAACTCCGGCTTATACCCCAGTTTTCTTGTTTATTTGTTTGTTTTTGTATTTTTGGATCTCCCTTTGATTTTGATGAGCTCAATAAACGTGATGCGTTACACACAGCCTGAAATAATTAGCCAATGAACAGAATCAGAGAATGGGGGCGGCTGCAATTTTCACTAAAGACTTCCTTTTTCGCTGTAGTTTGGATCTTAATATTTTGTTTGGAAAATGAAACTGAAAGCTGAGCTGCTGGAATGCGTTCTCCACAGTACAGGTAAGTAGATACTACCATATTTCTCGATTTTGATGACAAAGTGGTATGTTTAATTCTCTGTTCTAATAACAAAGTGGTATTGTTTTACTTGATATTTAAGAAAACAATCTTAACGTGTGATATTATCGTGTGATATTATCGGAAATTTCTGATAAGCGAAGAGAGTATAAAATGTTTGTAAAGCCTGAATGGCGGAACCATCAAATAATGTTTAATTGATTCATTTGATTGCCTACATTAAATGAGAACAGTAGTACAGTTTTATTTCTTGTGAGATAGTTAACTTTGGTTGACCGGTTTTGGTTGACCGATAATGATTTTATTTTTATTTTTCATGAGTTCTGTCAACCATTAATACGGCCTTTTCCGTTAAATAAAAAAAAAAAACTTTTGTTAAAAATGATCTAATGTTTTTTGTTTTGTTTTGTTTTTTAACCAAAATAAATGGTATCGCATATCACTTTATTCGATAGACGATAAAACAGCAATGTAGATTAAATGCCTTGCTCAAGGGAATAAGTGCCGTGCCGGGGATCGAACCCCGGACCGTCGCGTCGCTTCTCCAGTCCAGCGCCTTAAACCGTTTATCGACTCCGGCACCTTTACTGTTGATCATTATCATTTTGCGGTGTATCAGGTAACCCCCCCCCCAAAAAAAAAAAGAAGATTGATACAGAGTATGCCTACGTAATCCCCCCCCCAAAAAAAAAAAAAAGAAGATTGATACAAGGTATGCCTACGAATTAAGACTTGGGAGAACACAAAACGATAAGAGAACAATAGAGTGCTGATGGGTTACCGATAAACGACACCATGCTCTTAATCAAATTCAAACAACATACATTCGAAGGCGGATTGCCCATTGTATGGGAGAGCAGAGAGAGAGAGAGAGAGAGAGAGAGAGAGAGAGAGAGAGAGGGAGAGAGGGAGGGTGGGGTTCCCAGGAGGCATCTGCGTTATGTTTGAGGGCCCGTCGATTTCTGGACTGAGGGTCGATTAATAAAAGCTGAAGGACATCACATCTGCAGTGCGTTATCAAAAAAGTACATGTTTCGAAAATATTCTCCGAAATCATAATTTCACAATATAGATGTGATCTTTTCTTATGCAATTATGGGTAAGGTCTGTTCCATCGGATGACGCTATGAATACTGACAATATTTGACGCTTGGGTGAGCTACTGGCTACTTTTGTGAAACTCGCAAAAATTGGTTTGCGCAAAAATGCCTCAATCTTGAATTTTATCAAAGTGAGCAGTAGGCAGTACCGTAAGTGCATGTTTTCCGTTAAGTAAATTGATTTCAACAACCATTTAATCTTTAATCCTTAATCCTATACCTAGTGGCACATTCCCACCCTTCTCCTATACTCAACGTCCCATATAAAACATGGCAGATTATGTCTTTCCGCAATTCCAATTTGGACTGGAGCATGTCGAAAGGATGCAAATTTCAACGCATTACAGGAAGATGGTCCAAAAATATTCCAATTTCGAGAAGGGAGAAAAAAAATCTTGTTTTGAGCATTCACTTTGATTTCTATCTTTACCCCATCCGATAGAACCAGTTGAGGACCCCTCCATTCTTCTTATGATTCTTCTTATGATATATAATTGCATTGATTCAGTTATATCTAATGATATTGATTATATTGATTTAACTTGACATGTATGTTAATTTATATTTAAATTACTTTCAAATATGTATTTTTTTTTTCTTCCAATATTGAATTTTGTTCATGCTATTGTTTATTTAAATTGAATCAATCTATCTTGTACTTATTTGTATCATTTTGAAGAATGAAAATAAATTTGAATTGAATTGAATTGAATTGAGGATGCGTTACTTTCTGGGGGTGTGTCGAAAGGATGCACTGCATGCACTACATGATGATAGTCATCTTCCACATGCACATGTTTGATTGAAGAAATATTAAACCATTATTTTCATCATTTTAATCAATAAATTTACTTCTCTTTTACATTTTTATTATTCATACAAGAAGTTGTCTATGGGTTTCGTAACATTTACTAGGAAGGGAAAATTTGAAGAACATAACGTCATGGGTCTCCTGCTATTGCATTAAATCTTTCCAACACACCTGAGGCAAATCTGTATATGGTGCAAATGACTTGTGATAGAAAGACACCGCCTGCAATGCAGCAATGGTGATGGCGTTTGTGAGGGAAGGGTGGGGCAGTGGCATGTCCAGCCATTTGGTGAAGCTGGTGTAGCTTTCCTTGAAGGCCCAGAAAAAAATCAGTGAACTCGCTATGCACATTATTCCCAAACAAGAACACAGGAGTCATTTAACCCTTGTCTTGGCAGCATCTCGCCCCTCCTCTTTATCAATTTCTTGATACATCACTGTTGGTGTGCATTGCGAGGTATTGGGTTAAGAACTGAATGATTGTTCAACAGAGAACATGCAGTTACTGCCTGCTCCTCACTTTGATCAAAGTCTAGATTGAGGCATTTTTGCGCAAACCAAGTTTTGCAAGTTTTACAAAAGTAGCCAGTACTCACTCAAGCGTAAAATATTGTCAGTACTCGTAGTGTCATCCGATGGATTAGACCCATAAAATTGCATAAGAAAATATTTTATCAATATTGTGCAATTATGATTTTGGAGATGTTTCCAAAGTGAGCACTTTTTTATACGAACTGTATATTTTTCAACTTAATTTCATTCCCAGTCCATGCAATCCAGCCGTGCGTGCACGTATGGGGAATTCGGGGGTTTTCCACAAAAATGCATGGTGGCGTGGATATGAAAATTTAGGAATAGATATTTATATTGGTTGAGTGGGCCGGTCACATCTAAATTCCCCAGCCGAATTCAAAGGAAACCAAAATCCTCAGGTCAAGAATTTTTAAAATCAAAACCAAGGCAGAATAAAACAGATCAGCGAAAATTTGAACGAAATCTGACACGGAATAAGAAAGTTATACCTACATGAAATTTTCCATTTTTGACACTACCATAGCTATAAGTAATATTAGTTGTGGACAACTCTCAGTATGTTTTGTTTACAGAATTAAACATATTCTTGCTTTTCTTGAAGAGCACATGTTTTCATTGTCCTTATCCCAAATTTGTTGTGGAGAAACAATCCTACATGATATATCTTGGGTTTGGCTCAAGAAAAAGTGCAAATCTTAAGAAAAACGAAATTGTTGAATTATGTGTGTACAAAACATACTAAGAGTTGTCCACAAATGATGTCATCAATAGCTATGGTAGTGTAAACAAAATGTTTAAAAGAAAATTTCATGTAGCCATAACGTTCTAATTTAGTGTCCGACTTTTCTTTCTTCATATTTTCGCCGATGCGTTTTATTCCATCTCAGCTTTGATTTAAAAACTACTTGATTTAAGGGTGTTGGTTTCCTTTAAGCCCCTCTGCGCCCCTCTTTACAAGTAACAATTTTGTGAAAGCAAATAAAAAATCCCCTTTCGTTTTGTGTTTACCTGAACTGAAAAGTGTGTTTCGCAATAATATGCTTTGCAGTTTTATGTTTTTCTTAGCCTGGTTTCAAGTCATGACTTCTCATTCTCAGTAAAAACTTTTAAGACAATATATATATATATATATATATATATATATATATATATATCAGAAAAAAATATAAAGAAGATTCACAACGATATATGGAATACACAGGGTAACCTGGTTTGTACTTCACAAGCGCTTTCGATTTAATTCTCTTCAGGTGAAGTGGTTGTTTTTACAATTTGACATGGTTTATATACAGGTACAAGATAAAGTATGGTTAATGAATAGAAATCGGATAATCCTAGTCTTTATTGTAATCTAACAGTATCTCCTTGCAAGTACATAACCATACTTTATCTTGTACCTGTATATAAACCATGTCAAATTGTAAAAACAACCACTTCACCTGAAGAGAATTAAATCGAAAGCGCTTGTGAAGTACAAACCAGGTTACCCTGTGTATTCCATATATCGTTGTGAATCTTCTTTATATTTTTTTCTGATATTTTAACCCTGCATCTCGTCGGACCCTTTGGGCCCTTTGAACATTTTACTTTATATATATATATATATATATATATCTTATTTGGGGAAAATTTGTCTTTAGAAAAATTCTCCAACTACGTTTGTGGCTTGGTTATGAGGACAAAAACAGATATCCAGCTTCAGACAATAGCAGCTCTTTAAAAATAAGTGGTATAACATGAGAAAACATCAGGTAAAGAATGGGGTAACATTTGCCCCTAAAATGGGGTTGAGTTCTAATGGCCATATATATGATCAGCATGATCAGTGACTATGATCAGCTTGAGCGAAAGACGCTAGAGCGACTTCTCGTCTTTCTATGACGCCCCTATGACGTAATAATACGTCCGGCGACCTCAAGGCGTGTCGCACATGATGCACAACCCTATGAAGAAATCCCGACTCTCTCCAAAACTTGTCCTTGCGCCCTCACATTCAACACCGTCTGTGCAATTTGTATTTTAGTCGTGCAGTGAGTTAACGCGATTTTTAAAGGAAAATAGTGTATTTCCGATGGATTGACCGTAGCTTTTTGAAATTTACCATGTCATTTTTGAAAAAAATGAAAATATTCTTTATGCTATGTTCGTTACAGAGTGCCAAATACAGATGTGGACAACAGGCTGAGTTAGCAAATTTGCAAGCAGTCGATTTCGCTGTGTGTGGTCCATCTTGCAACATGTGCTTGAGGGGCGGTCTAGCTTTCCATTTACAAATTTTCCCTGTGCTACTCTTTGTTTTCTACTTTTGCCTCTTCTTTTCTGTCTAAATTAATGTTATTCTTTGCTTTTTATTAATTTTTTTTCTCTTTGAGTCTTTCATTATGTTATTCTGTGTTTTTAGCAACATCATTTGGTTTCTAATTTTCTTATGCTACTCTTTGTTTTTCCTTCTATCTTCTTCTCTTTCCGTCTTTTCTTATGTTATTCTTTGATTATCATTTCTTCTTTTCTATCTTTCCTTTTTTATTCTTTGTTTTCCTCTTCCATCTTCTCTTTCCATCGTTTCTTATGTTATTCCTTGTTTTCTCCTATCTTCTTTTCTATCTTTCCCTATGTTATTCTTTGTTTTTTCTTCTATCATCTTCTCTTTCCTTCATTTCTTATGTTATTCTTTTTTATTCTTTCTATATCTTATCTTCTGTCTTTTCTTATGATATTCTTTGTTTTCTCCTTTCTTTTTTCCTCTCTTTCATTATGTTATTCTTTGTTATTTCTTCCATCTGCTTATCTTTCAGTATCTTTTTATGTTATTCTATGTTTTCTCCTATCATCTTTTCCGTCTTTCCTCATTTATTTCATTCTTTGTTATTCCTTCTATCTTCTTATCTTTTAATATTTTTATGTTATTCTTTGTTCTCCCCTATTGTATCTTCTTTTCTATATTTCCGTATGTTATTTTGTTATTCCTTCTGTCTTTTCATCTTTCAGTCTATTCTTCTGTTATTTTTCTCTTATCTTCTCTTCTATCTTTCCCTATGTTAGTCCTTGTTTTTCCTATCTTCTTTTCTATCTTTCCTTATCTAATCCTTTTCTTCTGTATTCTTCTTTTCCCGTCATTTCTTATGTTATTCTTTGTTATTCCTTCTATATTCTTGTCTTTCATTCTTTTCTTATGTTATTCTTTGTTTTCTCCTTCTTTCTTATCTTTCAATCTTTTCTTATGTTTTTCTTTGTTTTCTATCTTTTCTTATGTTATTCTATGTTTTCTCCTTTCTTTTTTATCTTTCCTTATCCTTTCTCCTGTCATCATTTCCATCTTTCCTTGTGTTATTGTTATTCCTTCTATCTTCTTTAAATCTTTTCTTATGTTATTTTTGTTATTCCTTCAATCTTCTTATCTTTCAGTCTCTTTTTATGTTATTCTATGTTTTATCCTTTCTTCTTTTCTATCTTTCCCTATGTTATTTCGTTGTTTTCTTCTGTCCTCTTTCATAATTATCTTGTTGTTTGTTATATTTCTATTTTTTTTTTCTATTTTTCCTTATGTTACTCTTTGTTTGATGCTATCATTTTCTCTCAAGACATTTTCCTATATTATTCTCTGTTTTTACCCGTCTATATTCTTTCTATCATCCTTATGTTGTTCTTCGATTTTTCTGTCTATTTTTTTCCTATCCATATTTTCTTGTGAAAATCTTTTCGGGAATTATGGAATAACGACTTCGTTGAGCCTAGCAAATACATCGACCTTGAAAGGAGTTATTGTGGTTTCGCCTCCTCGCAGCGCTTAAGGGGAAGACGGTATAGCGTCTCGCTCAAGCTGATGATAATCGTAATGATAATGAGATCTTACTCAGCCAGGGTATAGCAATATCCAACTTCCTGCTGCTCTTCTTGCGAGGTTTGCAATCATAATTTGATTATTACCCCAACATTTCTAACCATTTATTCGTACACCTGGGTACAAAATGTGGAACATTTTCTTTGATTTTTTTTTAAAGGAAAATATAGAGAGGGCACCCCTCTCGATTCCTGGTTGGTTCTACTTTCTCTACAACAATCACTGACTTGGCAACAAATTGGCAAATCCGATAATAGGTCTGTACGTCTAGTTCTTTTTGCACATCAGAGAGTGATGCCAAGAACGGCAATTCTTCCATCTTTTACGTCTTTTGTCACACAATGTACTTTTTTTTCGCTTCGATATTGTTCTCTTGATTTATGAATGATTTATAACAAAAACTTGATTAAAGAGATCAGAATGAAGAGTCCGACTTAAAAACGGATGTATCCATCTTTGAAAATAGAAGATATTTGCAATTGGAGTAAAAATTTATAACTGAAATACAAAGAAAAGAACATTTGAAAATACATGATGTTTTACATCACATTTCAGAACTTTTTCCTGAACATGATTATAATGAGTGAGGTATCAAAATAATGGAAAGCATAGCATGGTCGTGTTACTTTCTAATGTTAAATGGCATTTATCGGTTTTTGTTTTGTTTTGTTTGTTTGTTGGTTTGTTTTTGGCAATCAAACTCTTTATCTGTACTTTGAGTGCATTTCACCATGTTCACTGTACCGGATATATCAACAATGGTGGACGGGGGGGGGGGGGGGGGGCTGCCCTCTTTCTGAAGTCAAATGGCATACTTCAGTGCACAACTCTGAATTTTTCCCCTATTTTGTTCGTGGTATGTGAACTGAAGCAGAGCTTTTGCGGCATTGTTCATGTGTTAATTATTTAGTCGGCATGGTCGGGGGGGGGGGGGGACTTTTAACCTATGCGCTACATAAATGTGGATATTATTATTATTTATTATCATTAATTTATTTTTGCCAAGTTATTTTGTGATTTTGAGGAGTGGATATTATTGGCAATTCAAAACTATAGAAAATGCAGTACAAGGCGACGTGTAGGTGCATAATTATTACTTGAGAATGTAACACACTTGGTAAGGTAGGACAAATGCTCTGAAAATATATCGAAGTATTTTTCGATAATATTCATGTCCAAGTTAACGGGATTTCTCTAAAATCTGGAAAAAAAACAATGAAGTAGTTAGAGTTACCTTAAATGAAAATATAAACTGGCAAGATCAATTTACACACGTCAAGAAAAAATCTCTACTGCTTAAAGCATGTACAGCGATTGACCATACATTTCCCGAGATACTGCAATGATGCTATATAAAATCCTCGTGCACCCCATTTTGACTCTTCGCTACTATGGTGAAATGCTAGTAAAACCTATATCAAACAAATATCTATATTTCAAAATAGAGAACTACGAACTGTTTTTATTGTTTTGTCTGTTGATAGTCTTTTCAGTACTGATTTGTTTTATTCTCTAACCAAAATTCACCGTGTCGAAATACGATGGAAAAAAAAAATCAAGCACTAAGATTGATATTCAAACTTATTCATAGATTGCCCCTTTGTCACTATGCAGATGCATTTCTTTTACAAAGAATGTTCATACGGGATTAGAAATTCTGGCCATGAACTCTCTTTAGAAAACCCGAAAGCAAACTTTAAAAGAATGGGATCATCTATTCAGGCATCCAATTATACAACGCACTACCTGAAAGAGTCCGTCTATTGGCAAATCCCAAGCTCTTTGAAGTGGAGGTAGATGCATTATAAGATGAATAGTGTTCGTCTCCCCTTCTCCTCTCTATTTCTCGTCCTTTTTCTCTCTCTCACTTTTTCTCTTTCACTCTTATGCTTTCTCCTTCTCTTTATCTCTCTCCCCAGTCTTCTCTCCTATGGTCTCGTTTCTCTTATTCCATTTTCTTTGTTCTTTCCCCCTCTCGTTATATTGGTTATTGGTTATAAAACAGGCAACTTTCATCTTACATTGTTATAGTTGTGTTGTTAATATGTTTTTCTCATTATTATCTTACTCATCTCAACTTTCTGTCATATTCTGATTGTCATTATTTTCACTTTTTTTTTCTTTAAGTATTAATATTCGATGTCATTTTAGTATGATTCATCTTTAGTTTCTAATATTAGTTCATTAGCTTATATCAATTATTGTGCCCTATGATTATTTGTTTATTGTGCTTTGACTTTTGTTTTATTATAATTTGATTCAAATGTATTATGTTCAAGGACTTGCGGAAGAGCAGTCTTTTGGCTGATGTAAGATTTACTGTGTTTAAATATATTCAGTTCATTTCAAATCTGTTTGAAAATATAAAATCTATCAAAATGAACAGAATAATCCACAAGGGCTACTTAACATACGGTATATACATACATGTATTTGAAGACTGAATGCAAAAACCGATATATCCATTTTTGGTCAAATTGAGATATTTGCAATTAAAGATGAAGAAAAGTAAAGAAAACGATAACAATATTTTATGCTACTTTTTACCATAACTTCTAAAATATACTTTTCGTGTAATGAGCAAAGCATTATATGAAAAGTATTATTTCGTGCTATAGACCAATTCCATCTCCGGTTTATGTATTTGGCCCTCTATAGGCGAGGCGATCGCTGCAGTGTGCAAGCGCGCTGACCGCTATTGGCTCTGTGTACAAATTCAATGAAAGATATAAGATATGCCCTGATATTGTTTCATTAACTTTATTCTAGATCAATAAAATAAAGCATGGATAGATGAGGTAAGACAATGGCCATATCTGACAGATGAAGGTATAATGTAATTTTGTACTTTCGTTGCTTTTCCCCCTTAGTTTTGTCAGTAAAAGGCAAGGCAGCCCCACTCCTGGCAGTGTCGCACTCGCGGTACTGCACTGCATGCCGCAGTAAACGGGAGCCCTTAATGCTACCTTGCTTACATGCTTACATTCATTAAACTGAACGCCAAACTACATAATAATAAAGTTTCTTGACTTCAAAGTCCTTTTTTTTACGCACTGGCGAGGAATTCCTTAAAGTTGCTATTCATAGGTTTTGAATATACTCGAATTTCATATCAAAATGAAGTTTATGGTGCACAAATCACTATGAAACCGATTAAAACTTTTGAAAATTAAATGGAAAACAAATATCGCTTGTCACAAATCGATAAAAACGGACCCCCAATATTGCCTTCGCATACGTTTCCAGCTCAATGCGAGATCCGTGACGTCACCTTATGGACTATAGCCTGTGGTGTGTTGTGAATGTGGTGAATGCGAAGTGTCGTGTCCGAATGAGTGAGATTAAAAGCGATGTTTCGGCATTGTTTGGATGAATTCATCATTATGTGAATGTTTTCAAATTATTTTTCAATCATTCTGTTTAACATTATTCATATCATAATGTCGGAGAAATTCTACAAATTAACAATGACTTTTTGCCAATCAGAAAGGTACAAAACATCCCAAAATATAATGGAACAGTCTCTCTTGTATATGGTCAGTTACGGTTGTGGGCAATACCATTTTGATTTTAAGGGTGTTGTTATTCACGCAAGACGGAGGGATAGTGGAATACTTTATTTTCTTAAAATTTAAAGCTGTTTTCTTGGTGAATAGTTTGAACTTGTCTAAAAAAATATATAAGACAGTAATTACCTTACTGCTAATTTGTTGTTATTTTCTGTTAAGTAGCTAATTTACATTTACATTTACATTTATTTATGTTATTTGTTAAATTGACAACAGTAATAGTAATAATTGATAATGATGATGAAGATGATGATAATGATAATAATAATGATAATAATGATAACTAGCTGTACTGGTTTTTGTTTTTGTTTTTGTTTCTTTCTTGTCAAAAATATTTTGGGAGATTATCACAAATAGTTAACTTATGAAATTCTATCAACCACTGATTTTACATGTCTCATCCACACCCTCCCCTCCATCTGCTTCATGCATACGTATAGTAAGAAACTGTGTTGCTGCATGCATGCATATGGAGAGCCTATAAAGTATAATGCAGCGA
>CM057157.1:23867852-23963852 GCA_029962745.1 Echinometra lucunter
TGCACTTAAGCTTTAAAACTCATCTAAAACTCGACGGTTCATACAGTGGTAAACACCAAAAACTTAAACCTCGCTATTCACCTATATGCACTGCTATTCAACACTATGCATCCCTATATGCACCACTATGCACTCCTATTCACCAAGATGAATCCCTTTGCACCATCGATGGCACAAAAGATAGGTTCATTCGTCTCCTTTATCCACCTAATGATTATATAATAATTATATTGAATCATTGCCAATGAAAATTGAATTTTTTTGTTAAAAGTTCAAAGACAAAATAAATTCTCTATGACTATGACTATGACTATGACTTATAGAAAGCAAAAATAAATGAATGAAAGAGACTTGGCAAACGGCAGAGTATCAATACAAGAAGTTTAGTGGTACAGGCTCGTGTTTAAAGGTAAAAATTCAATGATCAGCAGGGCCTGTCTTGCTCTTTGAATAGCACCCTTTATCATGTTTTTCAAGCTGTTAATTGCCCGAAAGCTTTAAATGCATGAGTTAACTGCAATACCAAGAACATGAAGAATAAAGGACAATTTTCAAACAAAAGTTCACTTATTATAAGCATATCTTGCTCTTAATTCTGTTTCCCTAGAAAGCCAAGAGAAAAAAAACGAGACTGTATTTTCTAAAGGCAGGGAACCATTGAGACAAGTATTTTCAGCAAAGAAATCTATCAGAACATTGATTTATTACTTCTTAATCTTAATGAAAAATGTAACAGTTTACTTCCTCTCTCTCTCTCTCTCTCTCTTCAAGCTAGAGTGAACTAGCAATGAGAAAGGATGATTTTTTTTTATCCGAACCCTCGAGTAATCCCAAGTTTCAGGTTGTATCTTAACGTTTGACCAGCACTGTAAACTCGCATGGATGTTGTTAAAATTAATCCACCATAAATATTATCCTAAATGTTTTCTAATACCCTCTGATTTCCAGTAATTTGAGTATATGCCCTGGGCTAATGGATTTTTTGCCCTTTTTGCAAGTTCATTCATAAATTGATGATTTTTAAGAAATAGATCTTCTTCCGGCATCATACATGAATTTACAAAACATGGTACGTGATACCTTTTACCTTTTCATTGTCAATATTTTGCTACGCTGTTCAAGATTTTTACCTATACCTACAGGCCTGACATGTTGCATAATCTATACATGCGAATTAAAAAATTGCCAAGTCAAATTATGGATAAAAGTATGGGGAAGGCAGGCAACTATTTTTATATATAGACCTATCTTATAGAGCTCCAGGAGAGAGTGACACCGTAAAGTAATAATTTACCATTTGGACAATATTAACACTTACCTGCGATTGATTGAACAAATCCCAGGACAAGACATATAACGAGGGCGAATAAGGCCTCTGCAGCTCCTCTCTTTCGAATATACATCTTTGCAAGTCAGAATTAGATGTCAGGAATGTAAGATATTTTTTATGGTAGAAGATTACAGTCTTGAACATCCAGTCATCAAAATGGAATTGTCGAAAGTGAAAAAATTCAAGGGAGTCTACAAGGAAGTAAAAAATATATATATATATATCCAATACAGTATCACCGATCTCAAGGATTTTTGCTCTCATTATTTGCAAGATATCATACATCGGGTAGAAACTATATTTGGTATCAGTGTGATGATCTCACAAAAAGACCAATGAAAGGGCTCGTCTTACTTCCTTGATCTACTTACTATGCGGAATGATAACTTCCTTTCGAAATGTTTGTACAAGAAGAAACAATAAACCCTAAAGAGGGTAATCCGTTATGGCTGGGTAAGGGGAATTTGGTCATTTTATCTGGCACAAAAATCATTTAAATGCATGAAACGATGGCTGTGATGGTGAAAATGATGATGATGATGATGATGACAATCAGATAATGTAAAAGAATAACGTTTGACAAAAATAACAGCAACAATCATGACAACGATCATGATAATGACAACAACGACAAAATTGTGTCGCGAGAATACAATCATGAATTGGCCACTGTTTTCAACAATATATTCACATTGAATAATGAAATCAATCAGTACCCGTAACACTAACACAAATTTACTGCCACAAAATGTTGGAATTCTCTCCCCAGAGACATACGAGAGAAGAATTACCCGTACCAAGAATCCGAACTACACTGACACAAAATACTTTTTTTAAAAGTATTTACTGCCCCAAAATTTTAGAATTCACTCCCCAGGGACATACGAGACACTAATAGTTCTTGTGCATCTAAAAGCAAGCTGGAAAAAATGGCCAACTGAACTTTACATAGACGTTCACTCTTCAAATTTCCGAGTCAGACTGACCCGGAATAGAATCCGTTGGAGCCACAATCCGTTCCGGGTCAAATAATGACCAGAATAAGGTAAAAAAAAAACAACTCGGATTAAGGTCAAATGTGACCCAGAAACAAGTCTTCATGACCCTATTCCGGGTCTTTTATTTTTTAACCCTGATCGGGATGTGGCCCCAACGGACTCTTTTCCGGGTCAATCTCACCCGGAATTTTTAAGAGTGTTGAACCGTCACTGACAAGTTAAAACAATGTATGATCTTCTTATTGCAAGGGTTAACATCATCCATTATACAGAGTATATCTTTATATGCTCTCGTAGTGAAACCTTCAAATTCATGAAAATTCCAGATCACGACACCTTCTCCCTCCTCACACCCCTATGCTCTTTCCTCCCTTTTGTTTATTTAAGGTGGCAATTGTACTGCAAGAACTCCCATGTATTCTAACCAGGGACCAGTGGTATTACAACTTTCCAAGCTCTGCTTCTTTACTGATCTCTGATTTCATTTTCATTCTTGTATACTTTATTCTTATATTCACTTCCTTCTTATTGGATTTTTTTTTTCAGTGTGTGCATGTGTCATATGTGTGTGTTTGGTTTCTATCTTTTCATTTCATTAGGTGGTCTGTCATCTCTGACAGATCACCTTTTAGTTTCGTTAAAATTTTCTTTATTCTTCTTATTATTATTCTTTTTATCCCCCCCCCCCCCCACTTTTTGTGCAGTCAAAATCTCAGAACTGGATAAGTCAATTTTCGAATATGTTGTAGCTGAGATAATGCCCTAACGAGGAAATCCTTATTTTTTTTTAAATTTTGACCACTGCATCATGGTCTAAAGTCACGATTAATGGTGGCATGCCAATTTTTCACATGTTACGTGTATTGTCAAAATCAACGAATGGTCATATCTCACAAACTGGATCATGAATCCTCTTCAAAATCGGAACAGACATCACATCTTAGATCATGCACACGCAAAACCATTACTTGCCCAATACACGTAGACGCGCGCACGGATTTTGAACTTTGACGTGCGTCAAAGTTCAAAATCCGTGCGCGCGTCTAATGGGCAAGTAATGTAAAAACACGAAAAACATGCCCCTTTAAAATCCGCCATAGCTCCTTAGAATGCGTTGAGACCCCAATTTTTTTTTTTACATATTCTGAAAGGTCATGAGTTGTAGATGTGAATCCATGACAAAAATTTATCTTATCGGTGCTCTCACGTCATCCTATTCTTATGTGAACTCAAAATTTCGATTTTTTTTATTTTTGACGTTATATTTTTTGCCTTTAACTGAGACTATCTCGCTTACTGTTGGTCAATTTTCCCTGGAATATCGATATGTTGTAGCTGAGACAATTTTCTACAAATTTAGTATGCATTGTTGCTCATTTTGTTGATGTCATCATAGTCTAAATTCACGACAAAAGGTAATGTCAATTTTTCTCATTTTACGTGTATTCTCTAAGGGACATGACCTTTACGTAATTCTTGAGTCTACATTCTCGTCTTCTTTGATCAACATCTCCCTTATTTCTGATCGATTTTGGCCCATCTTTAAGCATATTGCAGCTGAGCAAAATCTTATGCGTTCATATCTTTGTTCAGCAAGTGTCGAAAACATGTCGGAATTTTGGCTGGAAAACCTGATATTAGAATTCCGTTTTGAATCTACGTGTTATCTCTATGAGCTGTTTTCAGGTATACCTTCAAAGAACTTGCCTTACACGCTCAAGGTCCCTGGTTCGAGTCCCAGAGGGAGGGGGGCAATTTTTTCCTTTTGCTTTCTTTTTTTCGTTATATTACTATCCTCTTTAACTATATGATTACATATACAGTCACAGTCAATGCCTGATTTTGGCCCGTTATGACAATTGCAATGCAGTGCACAGTACTTTATGTACAACCCTATAGAAAATCTGATAAGTTAAGGTGAATTAAAGCGTTAGATCACCTTTTCAGTATGCTGCGATATCAAATCATCCAATTTCTATGACGTTAGTCTCCTATCGAGACGTAAAAATTTGATCAAAAGTCTTACCAACGAATTAATCACAATCCATGTCGAAACCTAAAAGATGCCGACAGACCACCTATTTCGTCATGTGACGAATTAAAATGTCTCGTTTTTTTTATTTTTTTTTTCTTTGTTATATTACATTTGAATCGTGATTATATGTTAAAGTTCAAAATCCGTGCGCGCGTCTATTGGGCAAGTAATGTAAAAACACGAAAAACATGCCCCTTTAAAATCCGCCATAGCTCCTTAGAATGCGTTGAGACCCCAATTTTTTTTTTTTACATATTCTGAAAGGTCAAGAGTTGTAGATGTGAATCCATGACAAAAATTTATCTTATCGGTGCTCTCACGTCATCCTATTCTTATGTGAACTCAAAATTTCGATTTTTTTTATTTTTGACGTTATATTTTTTGCCTTTAACTGAGACTATCTCGCTTACTGTTGGTCAATTTTCCCTGGAATATCGATATGTTGTAGCTGAGACAATTTTCTACAAATTTAGTATGCATTGTTGCTCATTTTGTTGATGTCATCATAGTCTAAATTCACGACAAAAGGTAATGTCAATTTTTCTCATTTTACGTGTATTCTCTAAGGGACATGACCTTTACGTAATTCTTGAGTCTACATTCTCGTCTTCTTTGATCAACATCTCCCTTATTTCTGATCGATTTTGGCCCATCTTTAAGCATATTGCAGCTGAGCAAAATCTTATGCGTTCATATCTTTGTTCAGCAAGTGTCGAAAACATGTCGGAATTTTGGCTGGAAAACCTGATATTAGAATTCCGTTTTGAATCTACGTGTTATCTCTATGAGCTGTTTTCAGGTATACCTTCAAAGCACTTGCCTTACACGCTCAAGGTCCCTGGTTCGAGTCCCAGAGGGAAGGGGGCAAATTTTTCCTTTTGCTTTCTTTTTTTCGTTATATTACTATCCTCTTTAACTATATGATTACATATAAGTCACAGTCAATGCCTGATTTTGGCCCGTTATGACAATTGCAATGCAGTGCACAGTACTTTATGTACAACCCTATAGAAAATCTGATAAATTAAGGTGAATTAAAGCGTTAGATCACCTTTTCAGTATGCTGCGATATCAAATCATCCAATTTCTATGACGTTAGTCTCCTATCGAGACGTAAAAATTTGATCAAAAGTCTTACCAACGAATTAATCACAATCCATGTCGAAACCTAAAAGATGCCGACAGATCACCTAATTCGTCATGTGACGAATTAAAATGTCTCGTTTTTTTTATTTTTTTTTCTTTGTTATATTACATTTGAATCGTGATTATATGATTAATATTTTGGGAAATGAAAATGGATTAACATCTACGAATCTGAACAATAATAATAATAATGATAATGATAATAATTATATAATAATGATGATGATGATGATGATGATGATGATGATGATGATGATTATGATAAAAAGAACAAGACTGGAAAGAAGAAGGGAGGAAATATATACAAATTAATATGTAATACCTCTGATAAACACAAGAGAGTGGGTGCTTTATAAAAAGAATACGATTTATATAAGTCATGAAAATATACATATAGAAGTAGTACATAATAGAAAATCTAAATGCGTGAAGAACGTTGGGATCGTAAAGCTAAAGAAAATATTGTATGATGGTCCGAACAGAAGAAGAATCTATACTGATCACGGGATGTAGGAGGAAGCCAAAGTCAAAGGCTAAACCATAAGAGAAAAGCCCTACATTGACGACTCTGACAGAGTTTCTCTCCCAACCCCCCCCCCCCCCCCCCTCCCCCCATGCAATGTGATTGGTTTGTGGAAATCTGAAAACCAACAACAGAACAAATACAAAAACAAACAAAATTATAATGGCCAGATGGAGGGGAAAAAATGGCGAAAAATTCATGGCTCTTTACCGTCAGCAACTTTATTCCTAATTCTGTGGCAATCAGGGTTCCCTATTTTTGCCTGAGTGCCAGTTTACTTCATTTTTTTTCTCTTTCCTGTTAAAGATCGCATTGTGCTCACCCTTATCCCTGTATAAAATATGGATGAGCGTGATACACGATCACATTCCCCATTTACAGCCGTATTTTGATCGAGTCTGATATTTGATAACTATCAATACCAAGAGTGAGAGTGTTTCAGGTAACAAATTACAAAATGATACCTATTTCAGGATACATGCCCTCGATATCAATGCGTACACTTAATATCAATATCAATATTCTCTTTAGGCCATTAAGTCATATTCCACAGTGCGTCCCAAAAAAACTTTACACTTTTGAAATGGCTGCCAAATGAAAAAAATATATGGTTCTGGCGGAAAAAGGTTTATATTTATGAATAGCTCATGGACTCAACTTTCACATGAGACCAAATGGCTGAAAATAATTCATGCTTGGGTGATCACTGCTCACTTTTGTAAAGGGTATGAAAATTAGGTTGCGCAGGAATTGCGCCTTCCAATTTGTGAGAGGTAAGTCCTTTGGAGGTTACACAATTGAGGGTGATATGATAAATTCATGATCAGTTGCAGTCAGTTTAGGTTTGCTGAGTGAATTTTATGGTTTATTAAGTCAAAATTTTATGCATGAGTGAACGGGAATTGCATTCATTATTGTAGCATTGTACCTCTCCCTGGTAGACTCAGTGGTGTGTTCATGGGAGTCAGGATTGGTTGATGGTACATGGTGCAGGGGAGGTGAGATGTAAGGTAGGACTTTGTTGGGTAGATGGGATAAGGGTTAAGAGGACATGCATGCCCCCCCCCCCCTCTCTCTCTCTCTTCCTGGGTGTGTTTGTGCATATCTTGACAATTCACATCCGTTGGTCTCCTCTCCAAAATATCTCGACCACATTCCCTTATCCCGAATTCTACCTGCATTTCCAAAATTGGACTGGGACTGGTATCACCCATTGACACCTGAAGTCAATTACATTTTATCGGTCAATCAATCAATACCGAAGTTAGACAATCAACATTTAGGTATCACTCAACTAATCAATGATCAGTCAATCAATTAATCAATTAAGCAGTCAATCACCATTCAGCTGTTTCAATCAATGAATTATTCAATAAATCAAATATAATTAATCAATAACTCAGTCAATCACTCAATCAAAGTTTATCCAACCAACCAGTCATTTTAGGAGTTGAGTTTCGGACAAGAAAAACGGTACAGTGTAACACAAATTGGTAAAATGAACATGTCAATCTTTGTTTTCAGTTGATTTTCATTCATTTCAATTTTACCACTGCTTCATCCATCTTGTAAGAGAAAAGAGGGGGAAAATAAATGATGATGGAAACTAAAAATCAGAGTTTCAATGGTTCAATGGTCAGAGTTCAATGGTCCACATGTCCACCTCCTCCTTCGATGCACAATCTTGCTCTCTTCATAAGGGATAAGGGAAGGTGGTTTGGATATTTTGGAGTGGAGACCAAAGAATGTGAATTGTCAAGATATGCACCAACACACAGGAAGCAAGAGAGAGAGAGAGAGAGAGAGAGAGAGGGGGGGGGGGCATACTGTCCTCTTGACCCCTATCCCATCTAGCCAACAAAGTCTTACCCTATCTCATCTCCCCTACAACATGTACCACCACCCAATCCTGACTCCCATGAACACACTGAGTCTACCAGGGAAAGATACAATGCTACAATAATGAATGCAAATCCCGTTCACTCATTCATAAAATTTTGATTTGATAAACCATAAAATTCACTCGGCAAACCTAAACTGATTGCAACTGATCATGAATTCATCATATCACCCTCAATTCTGTGATCTCCAAATAAAAGGACTCATCTCTAACAAATTGAAAGGTGCAATTCCTGTGCAACCTAATTTCCATACCCTTTACAAAAGTGAGCAGTGCTCACCCAAGCATGAATTATTTTCGACCTTTTTTGTCTCATATGAAAGCTGAGTCCATGAGCTATCCGTACATATAAACCTTTTCTTTCAGAAACATGTATTTTTCATTTGGCAGCCATTTCAAAAGTGTAAAGTTTTTTGGGGACGCAGTGTAGAACTGTGAGTAGATTTTCCGTATAGTAACAATTCAATATGCAGAAAGTACGGAAAGTCGAGACAGCCTGCTCGCAAAAATAAATCAAAAATGAAAAAAGGCAAATCAACCGAAAACAAAAGAAAGCAAACAGACAGTCCATACAATAGAACTTGAATATATATTCAGGGCAATAAATGCTTTCGATGGACAGCGCGTTTTTCATCAGACTATTTCATGTTGAAAATGGATTTCAGGAAAAGTCAAATATATTACTTACGTGTTGAGCATAGGAGCTTATTGAAGATCATTTTTTAAACATAAAAAATTGAAGAATTGTTGGTCCTTTCTTTAATAGGTTATCCGATTACACTAGACATTACAGGTCTGTCAAGATTATGTATTTGACGCTGGATAAATGAGGAACTATGACAGTGAAAATCCATCCCGCTTTCAAGTTCATTCAAAGAACGTTATGCACAGACAGAAAGGAAATTAAGGAAATGAGGCTACATTTTCCTACAGACAAATACAGGAAAGTGAGACCTCATTAAATGACTAATAGATGTTTTAGTTTGAAACATGTTATTTTGTTGTATTATTTCCCTGCTGGAAAGATCACAGTGTCACACAATGTGTTCACATAGTGGACTATGTGAAGATGTGATTCACAATGTTAAACCGCTCAAATTTACACTGTGGACACCTCCACAATGTGAGTGTTCACAGTGTGTTCACATAGTGGACTGTGGATATGAGATTCACAATGTTAAAACGCTCAAGTTTAACAGTGTGAAGATGATTTCACATTGTGGGACACTGTGTTCTTTCCAGCAGGGTTGTTATTTGTTTATGAACATGTAAATGTAAAACTTAAATTTTTAATTTAAATACATTTTCCAAACGAATTGAGAAATATCAATGGTTCCAAAACGAATAATCCAAACATAAACCTATGGAGTGCCATTATAATCGAAATAAATGTGCAAGTAATTAACACTCATGATAATTCTCCAAACATATCACTTAGTTCAAAATTCATTTTACTTGTTATTACGTCACTTTAAAAAAAGTATTGTACAACAAAATGAATATGAAAA
Source organism: Echinometra lucunter (assembly GCA_029962745.1). NCBI lineage: Eukaryota > Metazoa > Echinodermata > Echinoidea > Camarodonta > Echinometridae > Echinometra > Echinometra lucunter. The sequence continues at coordinate 23,877,293 of CM057157.1, forward strand.
AACAATGACACATTGTGTCAAATGAATATATAAAAACATGAATTCATGATAAAATGAAAACAAAGATGAAAAAGTGATGATGTGGATGTCTATGAATGTTCTCTATCCTATAGATGATAGAATTTCAATAAACAATGTACATTGTATCTCCAGTTGACCCCTTTTAACCTTGAAAGTTAATGATGCGCCACTGTGCGGATGTGAGGGGGGGGGGACAGAAAAAAAGATAGTGGAGGTAATTTAAATGACGTTTCGCGTGAGCAGAGCCGTACATCCAGCTAACAACTAACAGCTAACATCAGTTCCGGTTTCAAAAAGTATCAACATTCTGCAGCTTGTTCGTTTATACCACTCGCATATGCCAATTCATTCACCTCTAATATTACAGCACATTCCTTGCTCATAACATGCGCTATTTTTAATTTTTTTTTTTTTTTTGGCTTTTAAGGCACGCTATGTTCTAATAAAAATCATATCTCCTTATCCCTTTTAGAGAAGCACTCGATGCATGGAAGTGAGATTTTGAAGCCTCCAAACGTTGGACAAAAGGGAATGTACTTGGTCCATCTCACACTCCTGACTAAAGACATTCCAAACGGAAAGTCATAGCATTTGGTGACGTATGTAGCGACTTCCCTCTGAAGAGCCTTATCATCCTGGACAGCGCCCTCATCCGTAGCGCTACTGGAGTCTTTTGTGTCCACTCCTTGCAGTTCCCTAAACTTCACAAGCCCTCTCTCTTCAGGCGTTCCTTATAAGAAAGATTTGCATAGTCAGTTTTATTTCAAAAATAAAATCCTTTACCTGCTTAACTTGCAATATATGAATTCTAAGCCAATAAAAAGTGACTGATTGAGATTTGGATAACAAAGAAATCTTCTGGGATTTTTAATGTTCTCTAACTTTTTCTAGTCTGTTTTATGGCGCAATGGTTAACTTTAAAGTCTTACTTAATAGGTTTTGCAATGGGTTTAATTTCCTAGATATATATTTTTTTCTCACAGAGATGACTCTGATCTGAATCTCCGAGTGAATGCCATCAATATGTAATTTCTTTTGTTTATGGCATGCACGTCGTACATGGCTAATATCATGGCGTTCGCCGTTTTGAGACTATATTGTTCCAAATAATTGCCCTTTTTAGTTTGCCCCTCCGTTTTACTATATACTTTTCTCAGTCTGGTCAGCATTATTCATGAGTAACTCAATAGTTCTGTTCTTTATTTTTATGTCATTTTCATCATTTTAATTTGGTCTTAAAGAGATTACTGAATCATAATTTTGTCTGTATATACTGTGAAATGGAAAATAAATCAATCAAATCGAATCAAAATCAAATAAAGTACTCATGAAAATTAATAGTACCTTTTCTTCTCTCAACGAGATAAGCATGTAATTAATGAATGGACACAATAATAACTCATTTCTAATGTATTTCATTATGTATGTGCACCCCGTACCTGGTATTGTATTGTCAAGTAAACATCCGGTTGCTCCACCAATAAACATACTGGTCCCAAGTATAATGATAAGTATTTCATCAAATATCTCGGAGCCTACAAGAAATTATAACAAAAAAGTTCATAAATCATGATAATTTGACAATGTTTGAAGAGTAGGTTTGCGTGCTTGTTAACGTCATTCCGATAGTACTTTTTTTCGGGAAAGTATTCAACTGCAACTAGCCCTGCCAATCTCCTCCCCATTCCCATTTTTTTTTTTTTTTATTCAATTGTCGTATATCAATTTTCAAATTCATCCTTTCACGCTTTATCAAATTTTGTAAAAATTTGGTAATACAATAAACATTTCACAAACGGATTCAAAACTATTTATATCTAATATCATATCTTAAGTTATCAGGCATCAGAGTTATTGGCCATGCTGTTGGCGATATGTATTTCATCGATTTCATGTCACTATTTTGCTTATCACACAGACTAGATGAGAATGTAATAAGCCAAATGAGTTGGTCTACTTTACTTGTAAAAAGAGGACGTAAAGAAAAAGGAAAGCGTAAGGACCCTCTCCCGTATCCTATAAACTTATTCGATGGCCGTGTTAGTACAAAGTAAAATTCACTTTGCAAGACCGGTATACCCCGAATACCCCCCCCCCCCCCACACCTTTACCATCCCATTGATTATATTGATAATGGCTTGCTACTCACCTGTGTTGATTTTCTCTCGATTGCCATTGATATAAGCGGGAGCAGCCATCCCTATGTATAGGGAGAAACCAACGATGAACAGGTTTCTTGGTGAGTTCATGTCAACGTATTGTAGATTACTTATGCCGACAGCAGCCACGATCCCTATGAGGACAATGTTATATGATTCTCATTAAATATGTTGTTTTGACAAAGCGCACGCATTTCTCAGGCTCTGCTTTTCTAACGAAAAGTTACAAAATAATTATATTTGATATGTTTTGATCAACAACTAGTCGATCATTATAATCCGATGAATAAAAAAAAACCCCAAAACCAATGAACACATTAATCTTCCATGATGAGACTTATACATGTATAAGATTTTCATTCAAATAAGTCTGCACTGTAAAGATATCAGGATACAGGATAGTGACGTTTGTAAGCCCATTAACCGCAGATTATACTCGACCTTCTTTATCTTCTCAACCAACAGAGCCAATGTTAACGTTAGAGGTTGACCGACAAGTCAGTGGAAAATAATAATTAGCACTTTATAATGACTGGCAACAACTAATGAATAACGAAGGATCGGTCACATGTTTTTCCGATGCCTAGGTCTCTCAAGAGAGGCGACCGGTTGCCGAACACTTACAACCACTTGGTTTTCATTGTCAGTAGAAATTTGAGGGGCAATCTTCTGAAAGGTTATTGTTTATTGTAAAGCGGTTCCTCGACGTCTTTGGTCGGCTGGATGATTTCAATGGTACATCGAAAACCTTTGGCCAATCATGCTAGTCGGCAAAAGAGTGTTTTTAAGAATCTTTAATCATCGTCCAAAGGTAGCCGACTGGTTGGAGACCTATCTTCAAAGGTTACCGGTGGTAGCCGAGTAGTTCCTTTCGTCCGTGACTTCAGCAGCCATTCAGTAACCTATTGGCGACCTAAAGACCACCGATCGCCGATATAATTATCACCATCAAATAGCGGACCACAGAGGTTTCCTCTTTCTTCCGACAGTGGTCTATGCTCTGCGCATTATGAACAGAGAGGCACATAGAACGGCTACCAGTTGGTGACCGTTGCCAACCTTCCAACGACCGACCTTTTTTTTTTTTTTTTTTTGGTTCTTTTTTTTTTTTGATAAACCGGCTATGAACACCATCAATCAGTGATCTGTGTGCAACTGATCGGGACCCATGCAGTCACAAAATTAAAATTGCCTTCAACATTCGAGGTTCTTATAGGTAGTGGGTGCCGATGTTTGCAGCTTTTTCTTCGCTTGCCGCTGATCGGCGATTATTCGTCACTCTAAACTAGACATAGGCTTTTAAAGGCCAATCACTTGATAAGGATCCAAGTAATCATTTAATGAAAAGCAAAAACGGTCGTTCAATGTGATATGAGATCTGTTTGTTATAAGCTACGGAAATGAAATCCATACGGCGCTACATCTCATTTTTTTCTGTTTTTGGTATTAAACATTCATTGTCTTAATGTCCTTGCTTAAAGGGAAAGTCCACCCCAGAAGTTTCACTATTTCAATAAAAGGAGATGAATTTGAACAGCATTTTAAAAGAAATGAGAAAAATCGGTCAAAGAATAAGAAAATTACACTCATTTACATTTTCTAGAAAATTACTCTCGGCTCTGCAAATTGGCAACTCTGATGACATCATATGCGAGCATCTCTCCATTCACTTTGTACATGAAATTTCATATTTTCTCAGTTTTCTTGGAAGTTACACATTTTCACACCCCATAGTCAAAGCATGTTATGTAAAAAACAATTTTTCCGAACATACATTAAGTATGGGGTCGAGAAAATATGTAACTTCCAAAGAAAATTGAGAGAATAAGAAATTTCATGTACAAAGTGAATGGAAAGCTGTTCGCATAAGACATCAGTGTTGCCACTTTGTAGAGCCAAGAGTAAGTTACTAGAAAATGTAAATGAGTGTAATTTTCATATTTTTTGACCGATTCTTTTTTTTTTTAAATGCTGTTCAAATTTAACTCCTTGTATTGAAACAGTGAAATTTCTGGGGTGGACTTTGCCTTTAATACTGAAGACGTTGATGGGTTCGACCGTACCAAAGGTTACCGCCATGACTCCTCCAATGACGGGATCAGGGATGGTTGCCAAGAAAGCAGCAGCTTTTAACCACATCCCCAGGATGATGACCATTACACTCATTAACTGCACCACAAATCGACTACCAACCTATAAGAATACAAAAAAATATATATAATCATTTGTAGAGAAACAGACAACAAGAATAAGAAACACACAAGGGGGCCGTTGCATAAAATTTTGCCAGATTTTTTTCTGGCCAAAAAGAGTCTGCCAAATTGTTATGTAATGGAAAACTATGGCAATTATTTTGTTTGTATTATTATACTTTCCTCAAATTTTACCATAAAAACTCCGCCAAAAGTTTTATGCAACGGGCCCAAGGATAATCATAAAGAAATTCTGTTTACCACAAAGTTAGAATTTTTTGGCAAATACACAATTATATGATTATCAATTCTAAAAAAAACACAACATTCTGTTTTACACGTTTATACATCTCATAATTTGATACACCCTCAACACATACTCATGGTAAACTATAATGCATTTAGCATTAAATATGAAAGTTAAAAGAATCAATATTTTTATTTCAGGCCTATAGAAATACTAAAATCAAAATATTGGTTTTAACTGCAAGCCTTTTGGACGGAGTAAAGGTAACATCGGCTTCAAATCGTAGCCGATCGCATGATTGCTATTACGTAACTACGATTCGGAATTATTTCTACGAGGAGGCTTGCAATATCCCGGAGTTTCAACTTTTGTATTCATACGACTATTCAAAACTTCGGACAGTACGATTTCAACCGGATTAGTAAACAAATGCTCACATCAAAAGAAATAATTTCGTCATAATTTGCACCTTTAGGACTGATATTTTGTTTAGCATGATTGAAATGAACAATAATGCATCCATAACCTTTGTTATACCAATAGCACCGATATTTTGGCTGTACGAAGTAGACCCGACGCCGGTCCCCCAGAATGCAGCTAGCAGGCCTCCTACCCCTTCCATCCCGATTCCTCTGTTTACGGCGTGATGTGGTGGTGGGGGCGCACCCGAAAGCTTGGCGCAGGCGTAGTAATCTCCGATGGATTCAATGATGGAAGCTGTGCAGCCAGCTATCATCCCGAGAACACCAGGAGCTGTAACTCGTGGCAACCCCCACTGACCTTAAAAGTAATCGGTTATACCAGTGATTGCATAGCTAGGGCATACAAATGAATGCACATTACTGGAAAGAATATTATTGTCATATCACATAGTCTGATGGAAATGCACATTTATTTTCTTCCGAGACAATAACATAATCTACGAAATTCCAATTATATGATGCAGAGGTGGCAAACACCCGAAAAGCGGAGCTTGTGTTAGGGACGTCGAAGAATAATGACAGTAATAATAAATGCATGTAAAAACCATTAACAGTTTCCCATGAAAAATAGGTGTTTTCACTAGTTGTTTTCTCTAGGTGTTTTCATGATTGTAAAATACAATCAGATAACTAGAAATAGTTCGCAAATGAAAGAAATTCCGAAGTCACAAGACATTATTATCTGTCTAATGCTTTTCACTGGTGATATTTCTGGACAAAATTCAGTCATTTTGTTGCTCATTTATGTACCATAACCCTTTGCGCTTAATAATTTCTAGTCTGTTAAAACAAAGTAGTCACCTGGATAAGGTAAATAGAACCAAGGTGTTTCTTCTAGCTCTGCAGCGCTGATATCTGTCCTAGCTCTGTATCCGATTGCACTTTCGTCCGCGGGAAAAACGTCAGTGATAGTAAGAATATAACAGAATATCCATGCTATCACTATACTTAACACAACCTGTAAGAACAAGCGTGAGCAAATTACGGTATCATCTCCTCGTATCACATGTGTTAAGCTGAGAACGAACAAAAGAAAAATAAAATTGGGTCTAATCTTTTCCAAGTCATGAAAATTTGTCATAGTGCACAGAAGTGCAGCCAAGCACACTATTTCCTGGGGATTTCATTTGAAAAAAAATATCGAAAATGTATTGAAGCATTCATTATTTAACAACATTTTTTTATCTAATATGCATCGACTTATGGTGGACAGGAACTGAAATCTTCTTCCCTGGATCTCAAGTGTGCAGTTTATATTTGTCGTGCGAACCAGCAAAGAAAGACAGTTAAATTATTTAAATGTTTTCATGAATATCAAAGCTGTGGTAGATAAGATACTAAAAACCTTCTCAATGATAGCTTGAAAAAAAAGAAAAAAAAAAGACCTTGGTGACCGAATAAGGTAAAGGTTCACAACAGGAGGATGCAAATGTTGAAAAATGGTAAAGTCCAATCATGCCAACATTCGTACTTTAGGCTACAACAATTCGCAAACATGCGAGGAGGTTCGGAGGCGTTGTCATTTTTTTTTTTTCGTTTTCAGTTCTGCGGGAGTTTGAAATTTCTTCCGAACGTTTCCAGCATCTCGCACACACTTCCGAGCTCTGTTTGGAGCACTTTCGACATGTTTGGAGCCTAAAATACGAAATGTGGACTTTTTCCCGACAAGTCACAACTTACCGGAAACAATTTAAAGATCGGGAACCTGACAATTCGGAATCCTTTAGACCTTGTAAAACCAGGACATGGCACCGGGAATCGATCGAGGTACTGAGAAAACAAACCTATAAGAATAACGGTCCTGCAGAAAATCGACAAAAGAGTTTTATTAGCAGATTCATTAATGTGCTCTAAATCTTTATCTAAATTGAACGGCCATTTGCCTGTATACCAACAAGAGTCATGAATATTATCTAGAACTTATCCCTTTCTTTCAGTCCTTTTGTAATACGTTAACCACGCGCATGTACTGTCAAAGTTTGTATGTCGTTTCCTGAAACGGGAAACATTTACTTTTGAAAATGGTAAGAGCGTTGTTGACATAATTGTTATTGTCGTTTACTTTGAGGTGTGGCAAAAATTCCAGCAAAATACTTTTATGTCAATCTCCCATACTGACAAAAAGAGACGAAAAATGAAACATGATTTCATAAAAGAGAACCGTACATTCCTTTAGATTATACTAATCGAACTTCGAACTTTTTTTCACAGGCTCAGCACAGACATTCCTATTTCGGTTTATCAGAGTAAGTATGAATTTCAATTAGTGTACTTGTTCGCCCTCCTGGACCCCGTCTAATAAAACTGTTATCAATAACAAGTTGCAAGACCTGTTATAAGCTACTGAAATCGTTGCATCTGATCGGCTGACAGCAAATTTGTCAAAGAAACAGACCAGTTGTTACTGATAACACATTTTATGAAATAAGGCCCTGGCATCCCATTAAATCCCCACCACATAGAAAAAAATCCCGCAAACTCAATAATTCACTACATCATCACACAGTTGATTCTGGTATATATGTATTAACAGAGTAAATGAAACTCACAGTCCAGAAATCTTCCAATATTGACTCGCCTTTTCGTTGAACAACATGAACAATGACAGATCAATAAGGGCGATGCTACAGGGACGGTGGTTTGATGTCCTATAATACTGACAATCCCCAAATATTTGCTTGAACATGTGTATTTTTTTGGGTCATGTAGTTTTTATATTGATAATCCCCATCCCTGATCCCGAATTCTCCCAAACGTGGCCTGTTCTCCGCCATCCATATTACTAATTTTCTGTTATATTGGAAGCTGTCTTGACCTCATTATTTAATTTTGTGTATTTTTTTTTTTTTTTTTGTCCACAGCATTACCCAATTGTGCTCTGTTACTATTTCATATGTATGTGAATATGTTATCATGTCAAATATTTTTCTTGAATTGAATTACGTGTTTTTATTAAATTTGTAGTATATATTTTTTCCTCAAAATTATTTGAATAAAAGTTAAGTGCAATAAAATGAATTGGAGCTGCTACAGTGAACAACACTGAACAGGCCAATAAGGACCGATAGAGACGCTGGTTCTATATAAAAAAAAAAACTAATGTTCTCCAAATTTCCAATTACCAGATTAAACATATGTTCGTGATATTTCATTTATAGGGCATGTAAACTCACAATCCAGAAATCCCCCAATGTTGGCTTGCGTTTCCAGAGGCTACGTTGAACAGTGACAGACCAATAAGGCTGATGGTAGGTGTGATTGTTAGGGGGCCGATGAATTTAAGAACAAGGCTCGTGATGCCCGTAAAACCGACAAACATCTCGTAGATGGAAGCGATCAGGACCGCACCCTGCACCTGTGGATTAAAGATGAAAGAAATATATTTATATGAAACGTTTATTTTCTAAAAAGGCCGATGCAATATCTCTCACATTTACATCAATACGCACTCAAAGAGAATAAGGTGCGTAAGGAATAAAAGTTCGAACTGATTTGCTGCACAGTCCCCTCCTTTTTATTTTCTTGTTTTTGCTTAACATCATTAAATAGGTTTTTGATGTTTTTTTTTTAAGTTCTGTATTTCCTTCTCTTAACGAATAAAATCACTGAACACCGAGTAGGTGCTCAGTGAATAAGGTGCGTAAGAAATAAAAGTCCGAACTGATTTGCTGCGCAGCCCCCTCCCTTTTTTCTTGTTTTTGCTTAACATAATTGAATATGTGTTTGATGAGGTTTTTTAAAGTTCCGTATTTCCTTCTCTTAACGAATAAAATCACTGAACACCGAGTAGGTAATCTTTAAGATTAATCTTAAACCTACTAGCTTCACATAGACCCTTTTTAGAGGATTGGTTATCCCATAAGTACTTACTTCTTGCATTCTGTCTCTAAATTCAAGTCGAAGTTCCGCTTGGACTTGTGTGAGGTTCGTCGAATTCTCCGAATATGCTACTCAGAAAAGAAATAGGGGAAAAGTGTATTTTCTTCTACCGTAAAAGACGAAATCTTTTAAGCAGTAAAATTCGGATGCTAATAATTACAGCGTTCACCATTACTGTTCGAATGCAAATGTTAGGGCTTAATGCTATAATCTGCTATCTCAAAACGGCACAAACACTGCATACAGGATATTGCACCCACATTATTCTCTCTTATGCGCCCTCGGTGACCTCGAATTTTGCCATATAAATCTCCACCCCCCCCCCTCCCCGTTTTAGACAAACTTGTATCTGTCTCTATAGACCAATTTCACGGCCGGTTTATGTATTTGGCCCTCTATCGGCGACGCCATTGCTGCTGTGGGCAAGCGCGCTGACCGCGATTGGCTCTGTGTACAAAATGAATGTAAGATATGAGATATGCCCCGATATTATTCCATTTACTTTATTCTAAATCAATAAAATAAAGCATGGATACATGGGTAGATGAGGTAAGACAATGGTCATATCTGACGGATGAAGGTATGATGTATTTTTGTAATTTCGATGGTTTTTCAACTTAGTTTTGTCAGTAAAAGTTCGATTGCAGCATAGAAGCAGTAGTAAACGGGAGCCCTAAATCTTACCCTGTTTACAAAGTCAAGTTTTCACTCATTAAATTTTACGCCAAAGTACATAATGATAATTTTTCTTGACTTAAAAGTCCCTTCTGTTGATGTTTTTACCCACTGGCGACGAATTCCTTCACATTGCTTACGGAAACCTGTGTAAGGAGTACGGCTTCTCACTCAAACAGGCTTCATGAGTCAAAAGCGAGTGAATTTCGCACTCAGTTAGCTTCCATTTTTCAAACTTCCTCTAATCCTTGTGGCATTTGAGCACCGCACAGCTGCGACCTGAACTTCCCTGATAATTTCTCATTGCAAATATTAAAATAAATCTGCATATACTGGTCAAAATAGACAAAAAATCGAACGAATGTACATAACGCGCTATTGACTTGTGTACTATAAAAGTTGGAGCGCCCACCCCAGTATGTCGAACTGTGTCGAACAGTCTGCTGCCCTCTTGCGTTGTGAAATTGGTCTATATTGTGATTATCAAACAGTTTGCTTGGTTGCAAAGCCACGACGCATATGAAATCATACTCATAAGAATTAATATGTGCTCTCACGCACCACTTAGTTCAAAGGTTCTTTATACCAGCAAAAACTTCGTGTTAACTTTTTTATATGGTTTCGTTACAAGAAGCATATACATAATTCGATACGGTTGATTGTCAACAAACTACTAATCCGCTGGGGGTTTTTTTCACACGATTTTCAACCATGAGTGGGTGTTCGTATGACAAAGTTTCTTCTTTGCATATGTGTATATCAGATATCACCATGTACGTCTGTGATTTACCTTTTGGGGTCACCATCATACAGCAGGGATATACGATTGTGTGATAATACTGACAAACAGAAAGAAGGTAAGTCCTGACTGGGATTAGAAGAAATTACAATATCACTATGTTTGGCTTTACTAATTTGTAAAGTCTTCCCTCTCAAAATCTCTGATATCCATAAAATCGTAATGGCTTGATATTTTGGGCCTTCCTGACGAGTCACAAGACTGTTCCGATCTGAAAGAGATTCGCTTTTTCTCAGCAGCACTGTTTAATTTCAGATTATCAGAAAGATCATCATGTTTATTTCTTTAAATGATATTGCAGTTTCTTTTATAATGGGATGACAGAAAAGATCGCATGTTGTGCGATGTGTTTAGACCTACCTCCTAAAGTTGCAGGGCATTCACCGCGAAGGTTCATGAGAGAGATCACAGGTAGAAGAAATGCAAACGATGGGCCCTGCACGATGGGCAGTCTGCAGATTAAATGGTGGTATATCATATTAAAACATGTCATGAACTATTGATTTTATCACGCTTTCAGTTATCTCGTCTTCTCAGTTTCCTTGTTCGGTATTATCTTTATTCAGTTATCATTTTTTGGTCTCTTATCATGACACCTTAAATCGAATGCAACTAATGATCTCGAGTAACAGAAGCCGGCTGCAGGTGAAATCGCATACTTGGATTCTAAATATTAATTGGTATGCTTCTGTTGATGAATTAATTATTTATCAGTGAGTTATCAGATCTGTTCCACCATCTTGGTCAAATCACAAAAGTGGTATATGAGTACCAGTAATGTAAAGAAAGACTCCTAACCTACTCCCGAAAGTGGTTTGTAGGAACGTCTGGAGGCCAGACACGACGAACACAGTGGAGATCAACTGGGAGATGGAGAGCAAATCACCCTGAATACACAGTACAGGAGCCATGATCAGAGGGTATGTGAAAAGGCTGCTGAATTCTGTGAGAAAGTGCTGCATATTAAGAAATAATTTACATTTATTATAGTTCATGTGAGCGGGAGTATGCGGCATGGGAGAGAGAAAGAGAGAGATTGAAAGATGGGGACGAAAGAGGAACAACTAAGGAAGGGGCGGGGAGAGAAAATTTTATGAATTACAATACACAAAAGGTTCTCTATTATTTCCAATAACGATGCAAATCTCTGTATCATTAAAAGGCGCCGTCATAGAAAAGGTATCTTTGCAAGGTTCAACTAAAAATGTGTAAAGACAAAAAAAAGGATCTTGCCTGCAAGGTATTGTGAAACTATTGTGTACCCTTGCCTCAGGATCCGCGGGAGTGCATGATAGACTGGTAGTAACATATCCTGCGTATGGTTACCAGCTATTAGGCAGCTAGGATTTCACATTACGAAGCGTGATCCCTAGGGGGGAAGGTGCAGGGAGGGGGAGTTTCGCCCCCCCCCCTCCAACCTGAAATGCGGAAGCTTTGATGTCTGCTCCTTCTCTTCCTACGTTCACTCACCTATTTTTTTCTTCTCACTCAAGCTTTGGGGGGGGGGGGGCGAGGACGACCGCCCATCTCATTACCCCGCCCCTCGGTTATGAAGAAAAGCCATGCAGTCCAGGTCATGACCTATTTCAGAACTATTCAGTACATATTTCTGAAGGTGGTAGAAGTATTACAAGGGGAATTTAAAATATCAGATATGTAAAGGGAATCTTATGCATTGTCTGCATATGTATATTCAAATCAATCTATTTATGATTAGGACGTCAATTCAAGCTTCGCTTATGACGATCTCTTTTTCGTTATATGATTTTTATGTGATTATACATGTTGAAAGATTGTTATGATTTGTTATGTATATGGAAATAAATGAATATCAAATCAAATCAATAGAGCCACTGTTTGAATGTCGGGGGCACCTTACCTCTGGTTTGGTTCACTGATCTTTTCGAATTCGCCCAGCATATGGTGAGCCCCTTCTCTTTATTTTTTCCCCTCGTTTTTTTTTTCTCAGTATTTCCTCTGCTTCTTTTTAATTTTTGTCCCTCTTACTTCCATATTCCCATTCTACATTCTAAAAACAAATCAGTTAAAAATGACTAGATGAAAGGGTCAGCTGGGTGCAACTAAGTTTCTAGCCATCTTTCACTATATTTTAGTCATTTGTGACTATTTTCTAGTTGTATCTTTACTAGAATGTAGTAACTTTTATGACTAGATATATCAGTTGCACCCAGTTGAATACTCATCTAGTCATTTCGACTGATTTGATTTTTAGAGTGTGACAGAAGACGGGAAAAGGGTTTCTCTTTTTCATTCCCTCCCCTACTGCTCCATTCTACGGAAGCTTAAAAGTGCCAACGAGATGACAACATAACTCACAAGAAGACGAGAAGACAAGTTAAAAGATGAGATGACGAATTACTGGAACTCGGCAAGTTGATTTGTTTATAGCATAAGCGGATCCAGGGGGGGCCGAAGCGGCCGTGGTCCCCCTATTGGCGGAGCAAAAAGAGAGAGAGAGAGAGAAAAAAAAAAGAAAAAAAGAAGAAAGGAAAAAAGAAAAGAAGAAAAAAAAGTAAACGAAGAAGATGAAGAAGAAGAAGAAAGAAAGAAAATGAAAGGGCTATGGCAAAATTTCCGCTTGCGCTCCACGCTCGCATGCTTTCATCTTGAGAGTTATAAGAAAGAATTACAAAGAAGTATGATTCATTTTATGCGGATTTTTCCGCTCATGCTTTGCGCTCGCATATAGGGGGAAGTTGATTAGGTTATCATCAGTTTTAGAATGAGTTCAAAATAAATGAGAGGCAAAATTGCTCTGCCTTCAGGTTATTGTAAAACAAAATTTCGGCTCGGGCTTCGCGCTCGCAATGTCACTTCCTCAAAAAGGTCTACTATTTCCAAAGTTGAACCACAGTAAAATTCCTAGGTACAGGACTGACAGAGACTTACACCTATGATGTAAAACTGGGGTGGAGGTACCATTCCCAATCGACAAATTCTCGATTGCTGTCGGCAAAAAAAGAGAGAAAGAAAGAAAGGAGAGGGAATAAGATGAAGGGGGAAAAGAAAAAAACAGAGGAGTAAGGTGCCCGTATTCGGCTTATTTGCTTGTTCATTTTGACGACGAAATAACACCGGTACCACGAAAGAGAGTGTATATTCGGCAGGTGAGATGAACAAATATATAATCAAGATACTTTGAGGCAAATCATGTATTTGGATGAAGAATTATCACTTCTACCACAAAAAGGTATTTTCCCCCGCTCGCTTGTGTAATACAAGATGGTCTTTGAAAGCAAATGAATTAGGTAGGAGAGGTGACCACATATTTCAAAATAGATATCTTAAAGGCCCATAGCGTATTTTGATGAAGAACTTTCACTTCTACCATGAAAGGAAGTACATACTTATATATTTTCCTCGCTCGCTATGCTCGTTCGTACAATACTCAGATACAAGATGGATTTGGGAAAGCAAACGAATTCGGCAAGCGAGGTGACCAAATGTATCTGCACACTTATAAAAAAAGTTAGTTATCTCATTATTAATACCATCGTGTATTAGGATGAAAAATTAACACTTCTACCATGAAAAATAGTATATAGATTTTTTTCCTCGCTCGCGGCGCTCTCTCGGATTAAATTCAACTCGTGATTACTACCATCGTGTATTTGGATGAAGAATTATCACTTCTACCATTAAAAATAGTATATAGATTTTTTCCTCGCTCGCTGCGCTCGTTCGGATTACATTTAAACGCAAGATGGTATGGAAAAGCAAACGAATTGGGCAAGAGAGATGACCATATGTACCAGTATACATAAAAGTCACATATCTCATTAATACCATCGTGTATTGGGATGAATAATTATCACTTCTACAATGAAAAATAGTATACAGATTTTTTCTTCGCTCGCTACGCTCGCTCAGATTAAATTCTAATATAAAGATGGTTTGGAAAAGCAAACGAATTCAGCAAGCGAGGTGACCAAAATATGTACATGTATAAGTAAGATATCTCATTGTTAATTCTTCAGTGTATTTGGATGAAGAATTATCACTTCTACTATGGGAAAGGTATATTTTATCCTAGCTCGCTGCGCTCGCCCGTATAGCATCAAGATTTAGGATGGTCTTTGAAAGCGTATCAGGCGAAAGAGGTGACCAAATAGGCATATGTTATCTTTAAGCCCATCATGTACTTTGATGAAGAACTATCACTTCTACGAAAGAGAGTGTATTTTTTCCTCGCTCGCTACGCTCGCTCGTATTATATTTAGATAAAGTGTGTTTCCGGAAAGCAAACACATTCGACAAGTGAGGTGAACATTTATAATATTTAGAGGAAAAATGTGATAGAGGCACACAATGCCTCGTGGGCTTTATACGGTTGAATTTATCGGCATTGTTTGTTGGCAATCTGGCCTCTACACCCCCCCCCCCATTGAAAAAAAAGTCTAGCGACACCCCTGACGATTTTCTTCATTGGGTATCTCAAAAATTTTCAGCTCGCGCTTCGCGCTCGCATTATCCATTATTTCCTTTTTACTCGGGAAAAGGAGTTTTATAATTCCTCAATTAAAGATAACTATTTCAACATATATAGGTGCATCTACCTCTCTCTGTGTGTGTGTATTGGGGGCCCACAACATATTCTCATTTATTACTCCACTAAGTGAAGCCTTAAACCATACGTTTCTAATTGGTTCGTGCGGTTTTTAAAAATTTCGGCCCCCCTATTGGAGAATGCTGGATCCGCCCCTGTATAGGACAATAAGACGAGATGACGAGTTGTTAGATCTCTGCAAGTCGACTTGTTTAGGACAGGAAGACAAGATGACGAATTATTTGAACTTGGCAAGTCGACTGTTTGAGACGAGAAGACGAGATGATTAGTTAATACTGGAACTCGGCAACTCAAATTTTTAGGACAAGATGACAAAATGACGAGTTACTGGAACTTGGCAATGCGACCTGTTCGGGACGAGAGTACAAGATGACGAGGCTTTAGATAGACCTCAGTAAGTTTCATTAACTAATCATCTCGTCTTTCAATTTGGCTTCGTTTAAGAACTCAGTAGTCAACCGGTTTTCTCAGAACCAGTTCAAAATGTGGCGTGGAAATGGTCCTTGATCATGTTGATTACATATAAAAACACTCTGAAAGTGTTAACACTGACATTAAAAACCTCTGACGTTTGACTCTGTGTAGAAAATATATAAGCAGAAAAATGACAAAAGGTAGAATGCCAAAGCAAAAGGTCACATCGGATTTGAGCGCATAGGGTTTCTCATACTAGTAATACACAGTATATTGCATATACATACAGGGAGTTATTTTGCCTAAATCTAATGGAAAGGGCAACATGCCTGTTTGATGGGAAGAATCTAATGCATATTAGATTGTTAAAATATTGTCAATCCACGTTTGGGCAAAAGTTTATCCAATTCGAAGCATGCATGTTACATTTCTACCCAACATTGGGTAACATAATCACCGAATGTATAAGCTGGGCAACATAATCACCGAATGTACAAGCTTTACAGTGCATTGCAGTCCATGCGAATTCATGTACTGTAAGACTAAAATGACTTTTTCACTTTCCCTCTTATATTTCTACACCGAACCAAACGCATGAGGTCAGTCAAGAGGTTAATATTCTAAAAGTAGAATGGTATGAAGGAGAGCTGGTAAACCTATCAACTAATCGAATTTCGATAAGGTTTTCGTATCATTGTTTACAAAAAAATAAGAAACTCACCCCTTCACCCCATGGATCCCCTTTGTTTGGGTGTCAGCTCTAAAAACTAAAAAATCGATTCAAATTGCCTTCAGCAAAATAATACAAAAGCAATATGTGCACCCAGGCGTAAGCATTCTCCCTTCTCCTCTTCCAAAAATGGCTGCAGACAGGGGTTTGACTTTATGAATCATCAAACCCACAAGGGTTTTTTTTTCAGCTTTGTAATCGAAGAGAAATATCAGCTTGCTATGCTAGCTTTAAAAAGAAGGCGAGGACAGATCAATATTGAAAAATAGCGAATGAACATTTCCGTCATATCCTTGCGATAAAAAAAACATAAGCTGCTAGGAGACGAGCTTACGAAAATCAAGCCGACTTCCCCTTTTCATATCAATATGAGGCAAGTCTTTGTGGTCAGGAACAAAACATCCTCTTCACTGTAAAAAAAATATTGGGTAAAATTTTAACCAGTACGAGGGTAATTATATGTCCAACCATGGGCGTCAATCCGTTTTCCAGTTTGTGGGGGACACAGACCAAAAATTTCCTGAGAAGCGAATGCCGCGCGCAGAAATTTTTCGGGGGGGGGGGGAGGGGCAAATGCGTAAAAAGTTTCGAAGAAACTCGAAGGCGAGGGAGCGAAGCGACCGAGTTTGCATTTTTCAAAGTGAAATTGAAGGATTTGGTGCACACTTCGGTAATTTTTTTGAAAAGTTTCAGTAAAAAAAGTGTAAGTTTTCCAAATTTCAAGGGTGTGTGTGTGGGAGGGGGGGGGGCAACTGCTCCCCTGCCCCCGGCTGCGTACGGCCATGGGTGTCTCTATTTCTATGGGGGGGGGGGGCAAGGGTGGCGATTTCAGGATGAGGGGAGGTACCAGCGAAAAGGGCATTCTTCAAAGGAGGGGCACTAACAAAGAGGGAACACAGATTGGAAAATATCGTTCATTCTCTGGAACACACTTTCAAGAATCAATATGTTACACATATTTTGTCATTTATGTAATAACTACTTTGTAGTTGTAAAGACTGTCCTCATTACTCATTAGCGAGCGAGCGAAGCGAACGAGCAAAATAAGGTAATTTCTTTTGTGAAAACCACATTTTTGCATTATTCAAAGTTAGTGATGGTAAAGATGTTCAAAAATTATTTCAGGGTTCTTCTTTATCATTATTATTTGAGCTATTCTTACTAGATGTGTAAAGCGGATAATTAACATAGATGGAATGGTATAGAAAAGGGGCACTAATCAGACGCAAAAAAGGACATAATCATATTTGAAAAGGCAATTATCATGCTCTTCGGAAGGAAAATTGCAATAATCATTACGAAAAGGGGCACTATAAAAACGGAACCTGTGGACGCTCATTAGTATAGTGAAAAGGGACACAAATCATTATTAAAGGGGGCACTTATAATGAGGAAATTACATTTATTAGAAATCAAAGTCAACAGTATTGTGAAATCATGTATTATGTATCAAATTAAAAGAAGAGGGAACATGCTGGAATGGAAGAGGGAAACATCAGAAAACAAAAGAGCCACTTTTGGCACGTAGGCCTATAGAACATACAAGAACTAGAAATGGGAGAAATCAAATTTATAAAGGAAAAGGGGAATTTGTCCGAAGAAAATTGAGGCATGTATCAGAGTTCATATGGCGGCACTCAGCAGAAGGGGAATTACACAGTTAGAATAAAAAAGAGCAGTCAAAACGGGAACTCATCACATTTTAGTACAAGGACATTATTTTATAGAAGTAAGAAGGGGAGAGTTCTCAGAAAGGAAAAGAGGGCTATCGAAAAGGGAAAAGGGTCAACTTCGGTGGAAAACGGTGCAGTCGCAAAATTTTAGAAGTGTGACTTTATCTTAACGAAAAATAACACTTAAGAGGCCCTGTAAGCAGAAAAAGGGCACTGAACAGGTTTGAAAAGAGGCATTTTCAAGGGTAAAAAGGGGAGCATGGGGGAGGGGACTTTTAAAAGTGCCCCTGTCCTCGATTTCGCCGCTCCTGTGAGGGGACTTTATACCCTATTAGCTTTTCAGGTGTCTTTTTTTCAAAAAAGGTGGGGGCATACCCTATTCCGTCTCCATCCAAAAATTTGAGCCCTCTTGTCCCCACTCGATTGACGTCCGTGGTTTAGGGAGACAATGTATACATGTATATTGTTTCCAACTGCGCGAATTTTCAAGGATTTAAGCCTACAATCGACAGGAGAGTGAGAAAGTGCACAATTCCTAGCTGATTTCCTCATGGTACCATTATATCATTAAAATAGTTGATGATCTGTAATAATTATTTCAATGATCAAAATCATAGAGCGTATCTTAGTGCTTTATTAGAAGTTGCCCCCTAGGGCTTAATATATGAAATACAAGGCTTCCAAAATTTGGGGGGACATGCCCTATTGTGTCCCCACCCTTCAATATTGGGGGGGGGGGGGACGTGACCCCCTGTCTCTCCCCCCCCCTGGATTGACGCCCATGTGTCCAACCAACTATTTGGGCAATGTTTGTACCCAATGCGGGAAGCATATTGTCCAGTTAGGGTGAAAATAAGCAGTAATTACTTTAGAACATGTAGAATGGGCAAAATTGCCATCGAACTGGATACAAAGAAATGCCCAAAGTAATGCCTAAAGTAATGCTCAAAAGTTGGTTGGACACATAATTACCCTCATGTCACATTTTTACCCAATATTTTTTTACAGTGTTTGATTCTGACTAAAATTTGAATAGAAAGGCATAAGCTAATGCTCGTTGAGGAAAGCGACTGTTCTTAGCAAAAAGAACCCTTTTCTCTGGCTTGGAATATCTGAACATAGAAAGAAAACGTTAGAATAGGCTTTTGCTAGGCTTTTTCTATGTTTTTACAGATAGGAGCTATAACGGCCCGAAATTTATCTGTAACACTAACTGAACTGACTACATTCAAAGATGTAACTGCTATTCTGCTAACTGTCTTTGAAAAACATGATGAGAACACATCTCAGAATCGAAAATGGACATCAGAAAACCACAAAAAGCACACAGATAAAAACAATAACAAACCCAAATACACAATCAAGCTGTAATTTACATATGATTGTTTAAAGTTGGGAATGACACAGAATGAAATCATACTGTACAACTCAGGCTTTTCAAGAAATACAGATTATTACGTTTATGCTGTTTAAGATAAGCTTTGTGTTACATGGTTCAGTGCTATAAATTTACCTGAAATGCAAGCACGAGACTGGCGTACCAGGGCGGTCGGTCGTCGATGGTATAGGTGACAACACTGTGAATGTTGGCTAGAATCGCTTTGGCCCTCTCCTTGGCCATCCGAGATCTCTGACCTGCCACCGTCCCATCAACAACCTCCTGCAGCTCGATATCAGCAAGGGTTAGGTCGTTCTCCATTTCCATGATTTCTAACGAGATATGAACTACATGCACAAGCGCACGCTGAATTATTTCACAATGTATAGGGCCTACGCATAATGTCTGGAAATTGTCTGGTGCTGAACAAAAGAATGGCAGTTATTGTTGACAGACCGAGCGAATCGAGGTCGGAACAAAATGTATTGACTGCTGCTATCGCTTGACACTCTTTCAAAGAGGATGCTGTTTATACATTTTTTTTTTCTGGGTCAAGAACATTTTAAGACAATGCAGAAATAAAGAATGCAAAGATAGTCCAGTTGTAATTTAGAAAACAGGGATGAGCTATAGCTGGTCAGATCTTCAAGGTTAGCGATATTACTATAATGAGGTTTTCCACTGAAGGTACACCGCCCCACTGTTCACAAGAACGTGGAAGTGGTATTATTGTGCACTCCAGTGGGAGGACAAATCTTGTTATCTTTTCCAGTGAGGTCTGACCAGGATGTGAAAAGTCGAATCTGGAAGCAATAGCTGATTGATATGATGGAAACAAAGAGTCAGAAAAGTTTAAGCGACACAGATGGCTTTGAAGCGTAAATATGATTAGACGTGTTAAAATGACAGATAAATTTAAAAAGAATCGTTTCCTATTCCTTTATTATCATTTCCTGTTTATGTCGATACGCCACCAAATTTTATGTCAATGTAATAATGCTCAATTTTCTCATGTAAGTATAACTACTGTCTTGTGAATGTTTGAAATTCTTATTTTTTTGTCCTGGCAATACAGGTAGTATCCTAGGCTTGACGCTTTTACGTGCTTTGTATCTGGAAATTCTTTTTAATAAGTGAAGTATGTGATTTTAAAAAAATAGTGAGTGTTACAGCTGTTGTTTTTCTAGCCGAGGCAAGTTCTACTTTCACATATGAAAATTCTAAAGACATTTTGTCATAGTAGCAGAATAGTGAGAGGAAAAATACCTACAAGTTGAAAGACAAGGAAAGAGAGAGAGAGAGAGAGGGGGGGGGGGGGGGGGGGGGAGAGAAGGTAAAGGGATCCAGGTTTGAGCGGAGAAAAGGACCCCGTTCTCATTACAAAGGATAGCGCGATTCAGCACGCACTAGATCGTGCCTCCTAATTTTATTTTCATTATTATTGTTATCATTATTATTATTATTATTAACATTACTATTATTATTATTATTGTTATTATTATCATTATTATCATTACCATTATTATCACCATTATATACCTAAAACAGACCACAGAACAAATCCAAACAATGGGGTTTATTCCGTCTCAATAGGGCAGGAGACGTTAAGGCGAAAGAAGTGTACGTTAAGGGGAAGCGAAACAATAGGCCGAGAACAAAAGAATTCGCCCTAAGTTTGGAATTAGGATTATTATCATTATTATTATTTTTATTATTATTATTATTATTATTATTATTATTGTTGTTGTTGTTGTTATTATTATTATTATTATTATCATTATTACTATTATAATTATATTATCATCATCATCATCATTATTATTATTATTATCATTATTATCGTATCAGGACAACTCCCCCGGAGGACAACTCCCCCGGGGACGACTCCCACCTGACAACTCCCCCGGAGGACAACTCCCCCGGAGGGCAGCTCCCCCGCAGGACAACTCCCCCGCAGGACGGGTCCCCCGGAGGACATCTCCCCCGGAGGACAACTCCCCCTGAGGACAACTCCCCCGGAGGACAACTCCCCCGCAGGACAACTCCCCCGGAGGACAACTCCCCCGAGGACAACTCCCCCCAAGGACAACTCCCCCCGAGGACAACTCCCCCGGAGGACAACTCCCCCAAGGACAACTCCCCCGGAGGACAACTCCCCCGAGGACAACTCCCCCGGAGCACAACTCCCCGGGGGATGACTCCCATCACCCAACTCCCCCGGAGGACACCCCCCCCCCTTTATGGACAAAATTACGCATGAAATTTTGTTTTTGTGACAACGCCTTGCTCGCGAGGAACTGTAAAATAAATCTTTCCTTTTTATAAATCAAACTTAAGTAACTAATCCAGTATTTTTGTTTTTATTACAACTCTCCCGGAGGAGAACAGCTCCTCGGGGATGACAAACGGGGATGGGCGAGGGGTAGAGGGTTGCTATTCGTTTAATAAGGTATTAGGTAATTTGTCGCTCTAATTGCTAACTTTTTTGAAAAATATCCACTCTTTTGCTCCCATTTTTGCGCCAAAGTACACATTCAAGAAAATAAAAACTCTAGTAATGGGTACGCATTTCCGCCCAAGGGTGTTGGGTTTGACAGCTTCAGCGGCCCACTCCCATCGGAACCAAATCTGATCATGAGAAGAGAGAAAAGAAAGGAATAAAATGAAGAAAGGAAAGTGAGGAACCTAAGTAGGAAGCTACAAAAGTAGAGAATGGTGTATCTAGTCGTAGTCTTCAGGAAAAGAGGGAGATGGCCCACAATCAAGCTTAAGAATAGAAGTCACTTCGCTCGATCAGCAGCCGTGATTGTGTCCCGTTCCTTTTTTAAAAAACCTAAATGCACAATTTTCAGGCAAGATATCATATAAAAATCTTACTTTTTAGGGGAGCGGTCGACCCCCCCCCCCCTGAGATCCGGTATCCGCCCCTTTGTTAAACTAACTGACTATAAATGAAAAGAAAACCTTAACGGAATTTTACATTGAATGCATGTTAATTTCATTTTTGTTAAAGGACTTGTGCTTCTACGTATTTAGCGTCCAGCGAGCATGTGCGTGTATCATTCTTTGCGCTGAAACCACATGAAAACATTAATAATAAAGTACCTCATTCAAGAGTAGAAGATAAACAAAAAGGAAAAGTCATCGTTAGATTCTTATGATTTGACAAATTTGGACACATATTGAGCTCTGGTATCTAAATTTGCTGATGAAATTAATCATTTTTTCTTACTTAGAATATCTACATTCAGCTGACCTGAAACCTAGAGGTTTTATGTATTTGTTCTTCTTCTTATTTTTTTATATATTGTCGTTTCGATCCATCACTTCGTCTTCTAATGTAATTATCCAGGCCCAGCCCTCCGAACATTATGCCATAATCTTAAAGTTCTCATTTGGGGGGGATTGCCCCATAGATGTATTTTTGTATACGCGTTTATACTACACCAACTTCCAAACTTCGAAATGTGGCGGGTCATCACCTATCCCCCCCCCCCCCACACACACACAACACACATTTTCCATTCTGTCATACTCCCTTCCTTGCAGTCTTACACTTTCTTTAAGTTTAAAGTTCAGTTTATCTACCTAGTATTCTTTCTTTCGTATTGTCAATCCTAATTCTTGTCTTCTTATTTTTCTATCAGTTTAATGAAGAGCAACTTTCATCTTTTCTCTTTTATAGTAGATTTTCCCCTCGAACCCGCCTTGAAGACAACAATGAAAAAGGGTTGTAAAGACATCGAGAATTTCAATAAAATTTTCCCATCGTGTAGGCCGATTTGAAGACACCATTAAAAAAAAATTGGCTCAGCGAGCCGCGACCACTGATCTCTCCACTAACAGATCAGTGGCCGCGACCCGAGTGTTTTCCAGCGCGCCGCGCTGCGACGCGACCCGAGTGTTTAGTAAAAGCCGTTGCAATGGTCATATCATGTTTGATGATTGTTTATTTTTGTACGCAAACATTATGGAATCAAATGTTATCTGACAAACATAGATTGGATTAGTATAATTTTTAATGAGTAAACTAATGTTTTCTCCAAGCTTTATGACTGATAGATTTCTTTAGGCACTGTTAGGCTCTATATAACAAAGAAAAAATAAGAAGAACAAATACATAAAACATTTAGGTTTCAGGTCAGCTGAATGCAGATATTCTAAGTAAGAAAAATGATTAATTTCATCAGTGAATTTAGATTATCAAAGCTCAATATGTGTCCAAATTTGTCAAATCATAAGAATCTAACGATGACTTTTCCTTTTTGTTTATCTTCTACTCTTGAATGAGGTACTTTATTATTAATGTTTTCATGTGGTTTCAGCGCAAAGAATGATACTCGCACATGCTCGCTGGACGCTAAATACGTAGAAGCACAAGTCCTTTAACAAAAATGAAATTAACATGCATTCAATGTAAAATTCCGTTAAGGTTTTCTTTTCATTTATAGTCAGTTAGTTTAACAAAGGGGCGGATACCGCATCTCTGGGGGGGGGGGGGGGGGGAGGGGTCGACCGCTTCCCTAAAAAGTAAGATTTTTATATGATATCTTGCCTGAAAATTGTGCATTTAGATTTTTTTTAAAAGGAACGGGACCCAATCACGGCTGCTGATCGAGCGAAGTGACTTCTATTCTTAAGCTTGATTGTGGGCCATCTCCCTCTTTTCCTGAAGACTACGACTAGATACACCATTCTCTACTTTTGTAGCTTCCTACTTAGGTTCCTCACTTTCCTTTCTTCATTTTATTCCTTTCTTTTCTCTCTTCTCATGATCAGATTTGGTTCCGATGGGAGTGGGCCGCTGAAGCTGTCAAACCCAACACCCTTGGGCGGAAATGCGTACCCATTACTAGAGTTTTTATTTTCTTGAATGTGTACTTTGGCGCAAAAATGGGAGCAAAAGGGTGGGTATTTTTTTTTTAAAGTTAGCAATTAGAGCGACAAACGACCTAATACCTTATTAAACGAATAGCAACCCTCTACCCCTCGCCCATCCCCGTTTGTCATCCCCGAGGAGATGTTCTCCTCCGCGAGAGTTGTAATAAAAACAAAAAAATACTGGATTAATTACTTAAGTTTGATTTATAAAAAGGAAAGATTTATTTTACAGTTCCACAGGAGCAAGACGTTGTCATAAAAACAAATTTCATGGGTAATTTTGTTCTTAAAGGGGGGGGGGGGGTGTCCTCCGCGGGAGTTGTGTGTTGGAAGTCATCCCCCGGGGAGTTGTGCTCCGGGGGAGTTGTCCTCGGGGGAGTTGTCCTCCGGGGGAGTCGTCCTCGGGGGGAGTCGTCCTCCGGGGGAGATGTCCGCGGGGGAGTTGCCCTCCGGGGGAGTTGTCCTCCGGGGGAGTTGTCCGCGGGGGAGTTGCCCTCCGGGGGAGTTGTCCTCCGGGGGAGTTGTCCACCGGGGGAGTTGTCTTCGGGGGAGTAGTCCTCCGGGGGAGTTGTCCTCCGGGGGAGATGTCCTCCGGGGGACCCGTCCTGCGGGGGAGTCGTCCTCCGGGGGAGTTGTCCTCCGGGGGAGTTGCCCTCCGGGGGAGCTGTCCTCCGGGGGAGTTGTCAGGTGGGAGTTGTCCCCGGGGGAGTTGTCCTCCGGGGGAGTAGTCCTAGAACCCATTATTATTACCATTATTATTATTAATTTCCTGGGTTACTTTACTGTTCAACATGGTTTGTAATTTCTTTTCTGATTTCTGATTCATGTTGTTGCATATACCTGTACACCAGATTGTAAATGTACAATTTTTGTTTTTGAAATTTCTTATGTTTTAAAACCAATGGAAGAGAATTCCTGTTATTTTGTATGATAGTTGCATCAATAAATTCAAAAAGTCAAATCTTCATCTTCTTTTTCTTCTTCTTCTTATTTTCTCCTCCTCCTCCTCCTTCTTCTTCTTAATGTTGTTATCATTATTATCATCATTATCATTATCATTATTATCAGTATTGTTATTGTTGTTGTTGTCATAATTAAGATGCATATCATTGTAATTATGATCATCATCAACATTACTAATCTGTATTCTGTTTGGTCCCATTTGTCATCACGCACTACATGTATTTGTAGCCTAAGCTTCACTTATCATATATCTCCATACATGATTCAATTGCACAGATACTTTTGCTCCGAAATTCCTTTCGAATAAAAAAAAACGACAATGACCTAATATTAGTCACGTGTTTTTTTTTTTTTCTCGTTGTGATTCGTTTAGGGGTAGATCCCCAAGCGTGCAAATTGACGGATAACCACTGACAACTCCTCTATATGAAAGCATACTAGACTCACAAGTTTTGATACACCTACACTCTTTCTTCGGCTTAGGAGGTTCTACGTCTAGGCTACCAACAATGCTTGAAATATAACCCCCAGGTAAAACGTAATAAGGGTCAAATGTCATCATAATTTCCATTCTTAAGATATCATCTTGTCAGATATCTTAAGAATGGAACGTATATGGGCTCTTCAAAGGTTCATTCACCGGGCACCGTCACCTCCACAATAGGCATCATTCTCGTTGTAGTAGTAGTAGTAGTAGTAGTATAGTAGTAATGGTTTATTGTTCAAATTACATGGCAGGCAGCCAAAAAACTGAATTATGCTTGTTTACAACAAATCATACATGAACATGATAATCAATAATATCACAGGATAATAAAATACGCAGGCACATAAAATGATACAACTAAAAATCATAGTCGATTAATGCAACAAAATAAATTTCAAGCTAAAAGTAAATTGATTACATTGGGGAATACAGTTAAGGTTATAATTGGCAGACAGAATCCAAATTCGCTATTAAAAAGAAAATACAGTCATTACAAATATTGATTCGAATGTAGCCATTTCACCTGAATTATGCATTGTGTAGATTACTTGTAGTTACAATAGTTATGGCCACCTCATTGGTAAACCTTATGAATTCTTACTTTTGTTAGATAATATTAGATTACCCTACATTTACGGAATGAATCAAACACATCTGAAATTGACATTTTGTCACATTTATTTTACCCATATTACCTCAGTGCAATTAGGTATGACCAACTCAGTGGTAAACCTTATGAATTCTTAAATGCGTGTACAATCCGATTACCAGGGAGTAGGTAGCCTACATGTAAGTATCAATCAACAAACAATCTAGCTCTCTCTCTCTCTTTCTACCCTCTTCTCCACCCCCCCCCCCCCCCCCTCTATAATATAGGTTTTCCCGGCCATCTTCGTAAACTTATCATCGGAATCAACGATATTTTCGTACAATTTCACGCGAAATTGATTGACATTGTGGATCAATATTTTAAAAGCAAATATTATCTTAATTACTTGTAGATATGCTGTATTGATTCCTATTTATACTAATAATGTGTAATGCTGCTTTATTTAATTTACTTTTTTCCTTTTTTTTATCTGCGATTTGTTATCAGAAAATCATGAAAACCCAATATTTTTTTTAAACCAAATATTGTCGTTCAATTTGATTTTATTAGCATGCCATTTACTATATTGTTAGAATACAAAAATGCAGCAAGATAATTCAGTTTAGTTATCTGTTTAAAAAAAAACATTCAAATTCGTGTAAACAGCATTCAAGTTCGCGCAAGACATGATGTGGGATGAATCTTGGCATACAATTTCATGAATAGGCATACAGTTTCGACATTTGTGCAGTGTTTTTCATCTTATGATAATGAATCAATGTGTGTTTCTGCTTATATGAAAATTACGAATGTAGAAAGAACGAGACAGAGATTCATTAGCATGTAGCAGATGGGGAGAAAAAGAAATATGAAAAGAAACTCCCTCATAAATATGCAAATAAAGATCACAACAAAATAATCTATGACCATATATGACAGGCATTATAAACTGAATTGTATGCAAAGATAAAGAATAAGACCACAGAAGAATAAAAGAATGACATATAAACTGAAAAAAGCAATGTGAATGTCAATTATATAATGACAGAAAAGAAATGAAGAATTAAAGAAAATAAGAATGAAAATGAAAAAGAGATAGAGACCACTTACGTTGTTAAAAGTGAATGGCGCAAGTGCGAAAATGATTGCCTACAAATTAAAATGAAAGCGCAATTCAGCAAGGAATTTCTTCTTCCTCTCACATTTGGCGAAATTGAATGACGGTTATTCATTACCAAATTGAATCAAATTACATTTAATTTGAATGACAATTTTGCCAATTTCAATATTTTAAAAAGAATTAAACGCATAAACTGTTAAACTCAAACACTGGAAAACCGATGGACTA
The DNA here is from genome assembly GCA_029962745.1 of Echinometra lucunter. NCBI lineage: Eukaryota > Metazoa > Echinodermata > Echinoidea > Camarodonta > Echinometridae > Echinometra > Echinometra lucunter. Next base: position 23,904,798 of record CM057157.1, read on the forward strand.
CAAATTGCTTGAATTTGAATGCTTGATCATGAAAGTGAATGCTGTTTTGACGAATTCGGCCGGGAAAACCTATACACTATTTGTCCCAAACTCTAGAACAACTTACAATCTGTTAAATCATGTCCTCTTCATAAATTCATTTATACTATACAAAATATATATATTTTGCAAGATATAGTCAGGAGCATATAATTGCCTTTTTTTTTGTTTTGTCTGTTTTGTTTGCTTGTTTGGGTTCTCTTTTTTTTTCATTTTTCTTCCTGTTTTGCTTTTCTTATCTCTTCCTTCCTTTTCTTTTCTTATAAATACATTTTTTTTAAGTAGGCATAATGCTAATATAGTACTTATGTATACCTACATATTACGGCGACCCCAACCAAAGCCACGTGCTTATAAACAGGGAATCTCGCCGTCTTCCACCACCTTTTTCTTGACTATGCAAATTTTTCATTAGTATATTTTGATTATGAGAAGGAAATAAATGCATTTTGAATTTGATTTGAACTAAATAAACAGAATTACAATTGTAACGACGAATATCTTAACAGCGCCCCTATTCACTAAGTATTGCGATCTGTGTACGAAAAATGGAAACAGTGGACATTAAAAAACATATTCCCAATCCAGCATTTTCAATTCATTCTTTTCCCTTCCTCTTCCAATTAATGCAAAAATGTCGCATAAAGTATTTACAAGACTCGTCTGATCGAACTGCTTCCACGTGGATTCTAAGGTCTTCCAAGCAAAACAAAATAAGTTACAAATTATGTATAATGCACGCGATAAATGCAATGAAAATAAGCAATGTTGCTTTTCTTTCAGTTTTTGAAGAGTTAATATGCAAAAACTGATAAACGCCATTTTTGAAATTTTTTAAAGTAAAGTCGTTGTCATAAAGACCAATTCCACAACCCGAGAGGGCAGCAGACTGGTTGCTATACTGCAGTGTGCAACTCGACTTTTACAGTATATAAGTCGATAGCGCGTTTGGTACATTCCTTCGATTTTTTTTTCTATTTTGGACCAATTATGCACATTTCTTTTAATGTTTGCAATGAGGAATAATCAGGAAAGTTCAGGTCTCAGCTGTGCGGTGCTCGATTGCGACAACAATTGGAGACAGCTTAAAAATTGGAAGCTAACTGAGTGCGAAATTCACTCACCATTTGCATCATGAAGCCTGTTTGTGTGAGAAGTCGTAAGGTTTCCGTAAGGAATGTTAAGGAATTCCTCGCCAGTGCGTAAAAAAAAGACCAACAGAAAGGACTTTGAAGTCAAGAAACTTTATTATTGTCTAGTTTGGCGTTCAATTTAATGAATGTAAACATGTAAGCAATGTAACATTAAGGGCTCCCGTTTACTGCGGCATGCAGTGCAGTACCGCGAGTGCGACACTTCCAGGAGTGGGGCTGCCTTGCCGCGATCGAACTTTTACAGACAAAACAAAGGGGAAAAGCAACGAAAGTACAAAATTACATCATACCTTCATCTGTCAGATATGGCCATTGTCTTACCTCACTATCCATGCTTTATTTTATTGATCTAGAATAAAGTTAATGAAATAATATCAGGGCATATCTTATATCTTCCATTGAATTTGTGCACAGAGCCAATCGCGGTCAGCGCGCTTGCACACTGCAGCGATCGCCTCGCCGATAGAGGGCCAAATACATAAACCGGAGATGGAATTGGTCTATAGCACTAAATAATCCTTTTCATATAATGCTTTCCTTATTACACAAAAAGTATATTTTTGAAGTTTGGTCAAAAGTAGCACAAAATATTCCTATTATTTTCTTTATTTTTCTTCATGTTTAATTGCAAATATCTCAATTTGACCAAAAATGGGTATATCGGTGTTTGCATTCAGTCTTCAAATACATGTATGTATATACCGTATGTTAAGAAGCCCTTGTGGATTATCCTGTTCATTTTAATAGATTTTATATTTTTTAACAGATTTGAAATGAAGTGAATGTATTTAAACTCAGTAAATCTTACATCAGGCAAAAGAATGCTCTCGGCAAGTCCTTGAACATAATACATTTGAATCAAATTATAATAAAACAAACGTCAAAGCACAATAAACAATAATCATATGGCACAATGAAATAATGCATGAGATAATTGATATAAGCTAATGAACTAATAATAAAAACTAAAGATGAATCATACTAAAATGACATCGAATATTAATACTTAAAGAAAAAAGTGAAAATAATGACAATCAGAATATGACAGGAAGATGAGGTGAGTAAGATAATAATGAGAAAAACGTAATAACAACACAACTATAACAATGTAAGATGAAAGTTGCCTGTGTTATAACCAATATAACGAGAGGGGAAAGAACGAAGAAAATGGAATAAGAGAAACGAGACCATAGGAGAGACTAAGACTGAGGAGAGAGACAAAGAGAAGGAGAAAATATAAGAGTGAAAGAGAAAAAGCGAGAGAGAAAGAGGACGAGAAATAGAGAGGAGAAGGGGAGACGAACACTATTCATCTTATACTGCATCTACCTCCACTTCAAAGAGCTTGGGATTTGCCAATAGACGGACTCTTTCGGGTAATGCATTGTATAATTGGACGCCTGAATAGATGAATGCCATTCTTTTAAAGTTTGCTTTCGGGTTTTCTAAAGAGAGTTCATGGCCAGAATTTCTAATCCCGTATGGACATTCTTTGTAAAAGAAATGCGAGTTCGAATATCAATCTTAGTGCTTGCTTTTTTTCCCCATCGTATTTCGACACGGTGAATTTTGGTTAGAGAATAAAACAAATCAATTTGTTGCCAAGTCAGTGATTGTTGTAGAGGAAGTAGAACCGACCAGGAATCGAGAGGGGTGCCCTCTCTATATTTTCCTTTTAAAAAAATCAAAGAAAATGTTCCACATTTTGTACTCAGGTGTACGAATAAATGGCGAGAAATGTTGGGGTAATAATCAAATAACGATTTCAAAACCCGCAAAGAAGAGCAGTATGAAGTTGGATATTGCTATACCCTGGCTGAGTAAGACCACATTATCATTACTATTATCATTATCACTGATCAGAACTATGGCCATTAGAACTCTGCCCCCTCTTAGGGGCAAATTTAACCCCCTTCCTTACCTGACGTTTTCTCATGTTGTACCAATTATTTTAAAAAGTCTTTGAAGCTGAATATCTGTTTTTGTACCTGCATAACCAAGCCCAAATATAGTTGGAGGATTTTTTTCTAAAGACAAAATTTTCACCAAATAAGATTATCTTCTATGTTTTTGTCTTAAAAGTTTTTACTGACAAGAAGAAATAATCTATGAATTGATGATAATGAGTATGAGTATGTTACCTTATAATAACCAGGCTAAGAAAAACATAAAACTACAAAACATTTAATTGCGAAACACACATTTTAGTTTAGGTAAGCACAAAACGAAAGGGGATTTTTATTTGCTTTCACAAAATTGTTACTTGTAAACAAGGGGTGCAGAGGGGTTTAAAGGAAACCAACACCCTTAAATCAAAGCTGAGATGAAATAAACACATCGGCGAAAATTTGAAGAAAAAAAAAATGGACACCAAATTAGAAGTTATGGCTGCATGAAATTTTCTATTTGAAAATTTTTGACACTACCATAGCTATTGATGACATCATTTGTGGACAACTCTCAGTATGTTTTGTACACACAAAGTTTAACAATTTCGTTCTGCTTAAGATTTTCACATCTTCTTAAGCCAAACCCAAGATATATCATGTAGGAGTGTTTCTCCACAACAAATTTGGGATAAGGATAATGAAAACATGGGCTCTTCAAGAAAAGCAGGAATATGTTAAATTCTGTATACAAAAAAATACTGAGAGTTGTCCACAACTAATATCACTAATAGTATGGTAGTGTCAAAAACGGAAAATTCAATGAAGGTATAACTTTCTTATTCCGTGTCCGATTTCGTTCAAATTTTCGCTGATCTGTTTTATTCTGCCTTGGCTTTGATTAAAAAAATTCTTGACCTGAGGGTTTTGGTTTCCTTTAAATTCGGCTGGGGAATTTAGATGTGACCGGCCCACTCAACCAATATAAATATATATTCCTAAATTTTCATATCCACGCCACCATGCATTTTTTTGGAAAACCCCAAATTCCCCATAAGTACACGCACGGCTGGATTGCATGGACTTGGAATAAAATTAAGTTGATGAATATACAGTTCGTATAAAAAAGTACACACTTTGAAAACATCTCCAAAATCATAATTGCACAATATTGATAAAATATTTTCTTATGCACTTTTATGGGTCTAATCCATCGGATGACACTACGAGAACTGACAATATTTTACGCTTAAGTGAGTACTGGCTTCTTTTGTAAAACTTGCAAAACTTGGTTTGCGCAAAAATGCCTCAATCTTGAATTTGATCAAAGTGAGGAGCAGGCAGTAACTGCACGTTCTCTGTTGAACAATCATTCAGTTCTTAAACCAATACCTCGCAATTTACAGTGATGTATCAAGAAATTGATAAAGGGAAGGGGCGGGATGCTGCCAAGACAAGGGTTAAATGACTGCTGTGTTCTTGTTTGGGAATAATGTGCATAGCAAGTTCACTGATTTTTTTTTTTCTGGGCCTTCAAGGAAAGCTACACCAGCTTCACCAAATGGAGCTGGAATAATGTGCATAGCGAGTTCACTGATTTTTTTTTTCTGGGCCTTCAAGGAAAGCTACACCAGCTTCACCAAATGGCTGGACATGCCACTGCCCCACCCTTCCCTCACAAACGCCATCACCATTGCAGGCGGTGTCTTTCTATCACATGTCATTTGCACCATATACAGATTTGCCTGAGGTGTGTTGGAAAGATTGAATGCAATAGCAGGAGAACCATGACGTTATGTTCTTCAAATTTTCCCTTCCTAGTAAACGTTACAAAACCCATAGACAACGTCTGGTATGAATAACAAAAATGTAAAAAAGAAGTAAATTTATTGATTAAAATGATGAAAATTATGTTTCAATATTTCTTCAATCAAACATGTGCATGTTGAAAATGACTATCATCATGTAGTGCAGTGCATCCTTTCGACACGCCCCCAGAAAGTAACGCATCCTCAACTGGTTCTATCGGATGGGGCAAAGAAAGAAATCAAATTGAATGCTCAAAACAAGATTTTTTTTTTTCTCCCTTCTCGAAATTGGAATATTTTCCGTCCATCTTCCTGTAATGCGTTGAACTGAATTTGCATCCTTTCGACATGCTCCAGTCCAAATTGGAATTGCGGAAAGGCATAATCTGCAATGTTTTATATGGGACGATGAGTATGGGAGAAGGGTGGGAATGTGCCACTAGGTATAGGATTAAGGATTAAAGATTAAATGATTTGTTGATCTCTGACTTTGCTAGCTCGTAGAAACAGAAATGGTTCCAGATGGCAAGCGAAGTAGTTAAACTTAATAAAAGTCATATTCGGCACACAGGTGTTCGAATATATTATTTAGGTATTTTACAGGCTTATAGTGTATTGTGATGATGAAATAGCATTTCCACCAAGGATAAGAGTATATTTTTCCTAACTTGCTGCGCTCGCTCCTTAATATTAATAATTTTGGAAAGCAAACGAATTTGGCAAGTGAGGTGGCCGAATGATTTATTTAGATGTTTAGGCCCACAGTGTAATTTGGTGAAAGGGTTACTACTTCTACCATCAAAAAGAATGTGTTTCTCCGCTTTGCTCTCTCGTAATAATAAAAAAGGGTGGCTTCGGACAGCAAACAGTGGACCAGCTATGTGCCAAAATTGAGTCATCTTTGGCAGCGAGGTGACCAGGCAAGTTCTGTTTACAATTGAAATGTTATAGTTCACATATGAAAATGCTGGAGACATTTTGTCTAATAATATAGGTTTTCCCGGCCGAATTCGTCAAAACAGCATTCAATTTCATGATCAAGCAATCAAATTCAAGCAATTTAAAGTCCATCGATTTTCCATTGTTTCAATTTAACAGTTTTTTGCGTTCAATATGTTTTTAAACATTGAAATTAGTAAATTTATCATTCAAATTACATGTAATTTGATTCAATTGGGTAATGAATAACCATCATTCAATTTTGCCAGGTTTGAGAGAAAGAATAAATTCCTTGCTGAATTGCGCGGGTTCATTTTCATCTTTAGGCAATCACTTTCGCACTTACGCCATTCAATTAGAACAACGTAAGTGGTCTCTGTCTCTTTTTAATTTTCATTTTTATTCTCTTTAATTTTTTATTTCTTTTCTGTCGTTATGTATTTGACATTCACATTTCTTTTCTTTTTTTTCTTCAGTTTTTATGTAATTATTCTTTTATTATTCTTTGGACTTATTCATTGATTTTGCATACAATTCAGTATAAAATGCCTGTCAAACATGGTTATGGATTATTTTGTTGTGATCTTTATTTTATTTGTGAGGGGTTTCTTTTTCATTTTTTTTTCCATCTGCTAAATTCCAATAAATCTCAGTCTTGTTCTTTCTACATTTATAATTTTCATGTAATTAGAAACACACACTGACTCATTACCATAAGATGACAAAAGCTGCACAAATGTTAAAACTGTATGCCTATTTATGAGATTGTATAGTAGAATATTCTTCCAACGTCATGTCCTGCGCGAATTGGAATGCTGTTTACACGAATTCCATTTAATAATCTGTGTTTACACAGATAATTAAATGGAATCATCTTTCTGCACTTTTTTATTCTAACAATAGTAAATCGCATGCTCAAAAAATCAAATTGAACGATAATATTTGCTTTTTAAATGTTGATCCACATTGTCAATCAATTTCGCGTGAAATTGAACGAAGATATCGTTGATTCCGATGATAAGTTTACGAAGATGGGCGGGAAAACCTATAGCAGAAAATTGAGAGGAAAATACCTACAGACATGCAGGAAACTCGCTGTCAATGCACTCCAAGAGAGAGAGAGAGAGAGAGGGGGGGGAGGGGGAGAGAATATAAAAGGTTCCAGGGTTGAGCGAAGAAAAGGACCCCGTTCTCATTTCAGTCATGTCAATGGATAGCGCTATCCAACGCGCGCTAGATCGTGCCACCCAGGTATGAGGCGGCAAGTGTAACACGTATTATTTTGTACAAAATGCATTGATTTTGTCACAAAATCAAAACAAAATCACATAATCATTTCAAAGATTTGATTTTGTCACAAAATCAGTCTTCACGTTCTATTCCGTTACAAAATCACCCACCAAATTATATTTTGTTACAAAATCAACGACCAAAATTGATTTTGTACAAAATCTAGAAAATCAGTTTGCTGAAGTTGATTTTGGAAAGAAAGCTCTGTGGACTCGTGATTGCCATTGCTTGTTGTTTAATTCTGCTCGAAGGCAGCGATACAAACGTGATGCCATTTGAATACGATTCATAATACATGTATAACCAACAGATATACAGAATACCAGAACAATCTGCCTTATTTGCTAGAATGCAGGGATACCAACTCCGTGCCATTTGGATACAATATTAAGGCACACTCAGACAATAAACAATGATATGTCTCGCAGTTTTTAACACTTCTTTTAACATAAGGCAGTATTCAAACTCGACACTTTGTCTTGTGTCAAACTCATGAAAACACGGTCAGTCATGTAAGTTAGTGTTTTAATACCGTTTTCACAACATAGTAACTGGACTAATTTCAAGTATGCAAAAATATTCGGTTACCATTACTTATTACCGAACAAGTACAGAGTAAACACTTTTATGCCTTTTGAGTGGCATAAGGACTGGTATAAATATTTATCGAGTGATTGCTGGGCGGTGGTAACTCGACCCAGCAAGCAGTTTACCTGCCAACAGGATGGTACCTAGAGTGGCAATTCGCATCTTTCTTGTGATGCTAATGCCCCCAAAACACCTTTCACCTAACTTCCCACCATTACGTGATTCGGAGCATCATATCGTTTTTAGCACTCTACACAATTTAGATCAAACTACTGAGCGTGACTCATCACGATGATGAGCGAGCTGGGAAAGGATAACTTGGCCCAGCAAGCGGTTTACCTGCCAATGGGATGGTAACTACAGGGGCAGGCGAGCTACCCCATCCGGCCCAACTTCCCACCATTACATGATTTAGAGCAATCTATATCAATCTACTGAGCATGACCCGTCAGTATAATGAACGAGCAGGGCGGTGGTAACCTGACCCAGCAATCGGTTCACCTGCCAGACCGATGGTAACTACGGTGGCAGGCAGGCTGCCCCATCCTACCCAACCTCCCGCCGTTACGTGAACTGGTATCATCTGGGGCAAACTAGATAAATATACTAAGCATGGCGCATCGGGATGATGAGCCAGCTGGACAATAGTAACTTGACCTGCAAACGGTTTACCTGCCTACAGGATAGTAACTACAGTGGCAGGCAAACTGCCCCATCCTACACAAACTCTGGCCATTACACGATTTGGAGCAATCCAGATAAATCCAGATAAACGTACCACACATGGGCAATGGTAACTTGACCCCGCAAACGCTTCACCAGCCAACTGAATGGTAACTAGATTGGCAAGTGAGCTGGGCGATGATAACTCGACCCGCAAGTGGTTTACCTGCCGACGGCATGGTAACTACAGTGGCAGGCAAGCTGCCCCATCCTACCCAACCTCCCGCCGTTACGTGAACTGGTATCATCTGGGGCAACTATATAAATATATTAAGCGTGGCTCATCGGGATGATGAGCAAGCTGGGCAATAGTAACTTGACCTGCAAACGGTTTACCTGCCTACAGGATGGTAACTACAGTGGCAGGCAAACTGCCCCATCCTACACAAACTCTGGCCATTACACAATTCGGAGCAATCCAGATAAATTAACCAAACATGGCTCATCAGAATGATGAGCGAGTTGGGCAATGGTAACTTGACCCCACAAACGCTTCACCAGCCAACGGGATGGTAACTAGATTGGCAAGTGAGCTGGGCGATGATAACTCGACCCGCAAATGGTTTACCTGCCAACGGCATGGTAACTACAGTGACAGGCAAGCTGCCCCATCCTACCCAACCTCCCGCCGTTACGTGAACTGGTATCATCTGGGGCAACTATATAAATATACCAAGCGCGGCTCATCGGGATGATGAGCAAGCTGGGCAATGGTAACTTGACCTGCAAACGGTTTACCTGCCAACAGGATGGTAACTACAGTGGCAGGCAAACTGCCCCATCCTACACAAACTCTGGCCATTACACGATTTGGAGCAATCCAGATAAATGTACTGAACATGGGTCATCAATATAACGAACGAGAAATCCCGCCATTATGCGATTCGGACTGATCTAGATACATTAACCAACTTGGCTCGTCTTAATGATGAGCAGGCTTCTTCATGTTGCCCAGCCTGTGACCATGCAACTGCATGTGTATTCATATATATCCATCGTATCCCACCACAAAAATTGTATAAGATACCTATTACTTGCATATGACATTCAATGTATACATTGTAATCTGGGCTGGGTGGGAGGGAATAAAATTTGTTGCCTTCGGGCAGAAAAACGTGTGAAGCAATGACGTCTTGGGCGAAAGCGCGCTTTCAGCACAATTGTTATGGTAACCTCTTGTTGACCTCACTGTTTACCTTTTGTGACTTTGTTCGTTATTTGAATATTGATGGTCTAGTGATAATGTGTTCCTATATCTGACTGCGTCCAGCCGAGCTTCTCCCAAAATATTAATGATCAGCTTATTGTGATCATGTTATTTTGGAAAGAAAGCTCTGTGGACTCGTGATTGCCATTGCTTGTTGTTTAATTCTGCTCGAAGGCAGCGATACAAACGTGATGCCATTTGAATACGATTCATAATACATGTATAACCAACAGATATACAGAATACCAGAACAATCTGCCTTATTTGCTAGAATGCAGGGATACCAACTCCGTGCCATTTGGATACAATATTAAGGCACACTCAGACAATAAACAATGATATGTCTCGCAGTTTTTAACACTTCTTTTAACATAAGGCAGTATTCAAACTCGACACTTTGTCTTGTGTCAAACTCATGAAAACACGGTCAGTCATGTAAGTTAGTGTTTTAATACCGTTTTCACAACATAGTAACTGGACTAATTTCAAGTATGCAAAAATATTCGGTTACCATTACTTATTACCGAACAAGTACAGAGTAAACACTTTTATGCCTTTTGATTGGCATAAGGACTGGTATAAATATTTATCGAGTGATTGCTGGGCGGTGGTAACTCGACCCAGCAAGCAGTTTACCTGCCAACAGGATGGTACCTAGAGTGGCAATTCGCATCTTTCTTGTGATGCTAATGCCCCCAAAACACCTTCCACCCAATATTTTTTTTTTTTTTTTTTTTTTTTTTTTTTTTGCTATTACAAAGGTTCCTGAGCACTGAGTTACACTAGTTCATGTGAACAAAAGCTTCCTTCATTCTTTTCCTTTTCCTTTCTTCTTCTCAGTGCGGGTGGTAATAGTCATTTCTCTCTGATCCTTGCTATTGACAAGAATGATCAATTGCCCATGTTTTTTTTTACAGGGGCAATTGGCGGACAATTGTCCGCAATGGGCGGACGCTTGCCGCCGAGGTACAGGAGGTGATAAGGGCGAAAAACCAGCAAGATGCAATGGCATTGCTCCCTTTGTCTGGGGGAATATGCTGGGGAAAATTCCCTTATGGCCCACTTGGCGATTGTGTACAGTGCGACCGAGATGTTTCTCCACCACCAGACCACGGCGGCAATGTCCTGCCCGGGGGCTACATTCAATTCCATTCGTTTCAATCACATCCATAACAAGGCAAACCAATATATACAATGCATAAACATTGAAAAGGGGCGTAAAGAAAAGAATGCGATTAGGAAACAAGACTAATGCTTAAAAATGCAGTGGTTGCAGGAGACATGATTTCCTTAAATGATGCTAGCGCACTGATGTTTTTGTCCCTGAATGTAACCTGATCATGTATTGTCTATCCATGTGTATTTCAAAGAAAGTTTGTCCGACAGGTAATGCCATCCCTGATGAGGTGATTTGTAATCAGCCCTGTCTATAACTCATTATCCACCTACATTGTTTGTCGTCTCGGTGTAAGGGACAGTCACAGGCCTGCTGATATCTCTTGGGAAGTAGAGCCAGTTGATTTCATTCCACAAGAGAATATGAGTGGAAGTGTCCTTGACCAGGGAATTGAGCTTGTTAATCCCTAGTCTTAGTGGGCTAAGGGCTATTCTGGTCCTCTTAATGCATCCTCAAGCTTTGGCTCGGCGACTATGATAGAGTCCACATAGAGTAGGGCCACTAACGTGGGGGCCACAAACATTCTGTCTACCTGCCTCTCCCTGTCCTCCAGCCTTGCACCTCCCTGGCCATGTCCCTGGATGCTGTATGGTGTGCCCAGCTGGAGACGGTTTGCTGCTGCAGTTCTCTCCTTGGCTAAGCGTACCATGCTGTCCCTTGCAATCGATATCGGGGCTGCCCTGAAATGACAAGCAAAATTCTGGCAGTATCTCTTGCTACAAACCAATAAATATCACATTCAGACCTAGTTACCCAGTGTTATTTATGCAATAAATTAATGCCAACAGAGGATTGGATGTTCCGTGCCCGTATTGGGCTGGCTGGCGAGTCCCGGACCGTGCCTGCGGCTAATACGCCCTCTCGTCACTTGTTAGTTATGCCCATATGTATAATGTGGCCTAGCCCCTCCTGTGGCACTGGGGTTAGATGTGCTCTACTCGCATTGTTCCTTTACTTACTAACTGTTGCTCGTCACTCAGATGTAGTTCATATTCTGCCATTTATTCACTAGTTCGTTTACTTTTTAATCTCTCCTTTTTCCTCTTTTTTTTTTTTCAGTACCGTTATTTTTTGTTTCGCTTCTGTTTCATGGTCCGTGTGCCTATTTATCTGCCTACGTGTCTATGCTATTTCATCTTCATTTATCCATGCCCATCCTCTCTTGGCACTCCTTACCGCCCTTACACAGAATGAATGGATACCATGTTGGCTGGGGTTGTGCCTGCATAAGGCAATGTTTTCCGCGACCTTGGGCCGAATTAACACCTGGTTAGGAAAAAGCTATCTATATCACAGACCCAGACTATCCTCTATCGGAAGGTTGTGATAGCCTTAGCTGGGCATAACTTTTGTCTTTTTTTTTTTTTTCAATCATTTTGTTTTCTTGGCATGTTGACTTTTCATATTAATTTATCTCTGAGTATTGACTCTGCACCGCAGTATACGCCTTTGGCCCTGACATGCTGAAATATTTGTCAATACGTTTCCCAAGTCATATTTGCTTCCTGTTTACATCTTTTTTTTTTTTTTTTTTTTTTTTTTTTTTTTTTTTTTTTTGAGTTATGAATGATCTAGCTCTGGGGGCCTTAAAAAAAAAAGGAAAGGAATAAGAAGAACGATATGTAAGTAGCCCTGACCATCAATTTATCGCAATTGGAAAGGCACTCTAGTTATAGTGTGGGGTGGACTCTTCTCAATATGTCGCATAATTTGGGTCTCCAGCTATCTCCCATCGTTATTATCATTAATATCATTATTTATCATTATTATATTTATCGTTGTTATTATCATAATTAGTATTATTATTATCAGTTGTAGTAGTGGTAGTAGTAGTAGTACTATTGTTATTGTCAGTTCAAGAATTTATTTCTCCTACTTTATTTTCTCATTTTTATTATTTACTTATTTATTTTTTCCTTTGTTGGTCCACTACCTTTCTGTAAGTCCCTAATAATCAAACATCCCGCAAAGTCCACTCACCCATAATATAATCGGGCTGCAACATGTGAGAAAACAGAGGAGGTAAATTTGCCATCTGCGGAAAGCTGTGCGGCAGACGCGGTTTGGTGCTGGCCGCCTTGATCTCATGAGCCCTGGGCCCAACTCCACCAAACTTCGCAATAGCAATCGTCATCAAAATGGCAACTTTCTTATCAAGGCCAATCAGGAAGCAGAATTCTCACTGTTGCCATAGTATTTATCTCTCTAGCAGGAGTTCCCTTCACTGCAGCTCACCCTGACACGGGAGCCCCCTGCCCAAAAATGTGAGCTGTGTGGTGAGCTCCTTTAATTTTTACCTCTGCTAGCGCACTCTACACTTACTGCACAGCTCCCCACCAGGTTTGGACGATTTTGTCGGAGGGCAGCCCTAATTTCTATTCGAACCCACGCGCAGGAGGTCATAAACGTAGGATGTTCTAGATTTGACACCTAACTAAAAAAACATCTGGAGGTGTGGGCAGCCGGTAGAAGGTAGATTTTATATATTTTTCTCCCTTCCTGCAAAAGTTCTCTGTTTCTGCTAAAAATATTTGTGCCAGGGACCTACATTGTAATATTTCTCTTGTCGTTCCCTTTGCTATTATCTAATCTCATCTCTCGGGGGTACCCCTTCCCCTGAGTTTGGTAGTCTTCTTGCTGTAATTATTAGTCCTTACTAAGGCTACCCGACCTATATTTTGTTAACAAGGTGCCCATATCTGTCAGTGGTTCAGGATCCTGATATCATGCCGGTAGTCTCAGGGGGTGCCCCATCCTTCCTGATAGCACCTTAAGGTGCAGCACACATTTTAGCAGCTTGGCAAGAGGCCTGCCGCATGGCATGAAAAACTACTCTCCATTAATGACTGTGCTGAGATCAATATTCACCCTTTCCAAGCTTAATCTCTTATCTTTCTGGATGAGGACATGCAGCCAGTCTCCCACTATGTGCTAAGAGAATGTGACTGGGCGGGTTAGTGTCTGAAACCTAGTCCTTGTGGCCTGCTACCGGTATAATATGTGCATGTAAATAATTCTCCTCCATGTTGGTGCAAATAGTGGGAATGCTTCCAGTTCTCCCCCCTAAAATTTCTTGGAGCGGGAACCCAACTGGGCAAGTACTTACCTACCACCCCGACAACCGAGGAATAGGAATAAATGTCGTTGCCAGGATTTTTTTTTTTTTTTTTTTTTTTTTTCCAAAAACAAGGACACTCCTAAATTTCCTACAATACTAAGGATAGACCTGTGTAGAACTGAGAAACATGGTTTAGCATGGTGAAATTTTCTTTCTCTATAGTAGGAATACTCCTGCCTAACAGTTAGCAGGTATATAGGAACCAAGGATGGGAAAGAGATCCCTAATGTGGAGCCAGGCTTATTTCTTTCTGCCAATATATACCAGAGTCTATTTCCGTCTGGTATCTGTTATGAGAACGTTTTAAGTTCAATAGAATTTCTGAGGTTTTGATCCGGATCACTCACATCATAGTGCTCGGTTATCCTGGCCTCGCCCAAAAGGCATGCTGTAGCATGCCAATTGACGGACATAAGATAGCCGTGTTCTACTAATGGATATTTTATGGACAGGGCAGCACGAGCTGCGCCACCAGCAATCAGCAAATATTTCTCAAAACGCATAATTTTTTATATTGCTAAATACTTTTCCATCCAGATGGGGGACTGGGAAGGAACTAGGATATATGAGTATCCTGTGTGTAACACATAAATAATTTAAGCAAGTCTCTTGTTCTAACGATTTCAATCTGTCATCCTAGAGGGCAGCATATCGCCCAAATTTGGACGGCTCAGCCTCCCATCTATAGCCCTGTATGGATTCGGATAGTGAAAATTACTATCCTACTCAAGCCGCAGGAAGCAGGTGACAAGTCAGCAAATTTGAGCCATTGATATTCACGCACGTTACCCGTTGCATAGCCAGACCAAACGCAGTGTAGCACGGCGTCGGGCAAGGACAGGCATAAAAATTTGGCGAACCAATTCGCTATGCCATTCGCATAGGCCTACAGTACATGTATGAGCGGTCATTCTTCCCGCTGGCCCTCGGCGGGAAGGACGAATTTTCAGAGTGCAGATGAGGCAGTAAATCATCCCTTTTTCCGTAATTTCTAAGTAATCAAATAATTATGTGAAATAACAAAACACCCCTCAAACATTCAATTTCAAAATAATGTCACTTTCGTAGCTGAGAAAATTCAGCTACATCACAAACGCAATGTTCACCTTGATTTCCTATGCCCGCTATTTCCTATGCCCGCTTGTACAGCGTTGTCGCGAAGCGACTATGTACACTGTACTTGTTGTGTTGCTCTTTCACTAGTGGGCCCACTATGCATGAACACTCATTCTGGCTTCTGTTAAGCCGGTAAGAAAACGATACGTTCCGAGGCAAATTCCCCCGAAAGTATTGACGTCAGTGTGAATAACAAGTACAATTTGCTCTTTTTTTTACATGTCACCTGCTTCCCCCTGCCGAATCGGGGTAGAATTACCTGTCATTCGTGGGCGAGCCAGTTGCTGGCCTGTGTAGTACCCCGGTCTGTGCCGCTGCGCTGGGCCAGGTCATCCCGCCGGCTTCCTCTTGCTGTGGCTGCACATCGCAATCCCACTCTTGCAGTAGGGTCTGGTTGAATTTCCTGTCCCTTTTTTGTCGGAAAGGCCATTGGGTTCGCCCTTTTTGTCAGTGAATGATGCCTGGTCCCCTCCGCCTTTCTCTTTCCCATTTCTGTGAAGCTTCTTATGTAAAAATTCGATCTTTCGTAATTTTTTCGACAAGAACAATAAAATTTGTTGCCTTCGGGCAGAAAAACGTGTGAAGCAATGACGTCTTGGGCGAAAGCGCGCTTTCAGCACAATTGTTATGGTAACCTCTTGTTGACCTCACTGTTTACCTTTTGTGACTTTGTTCGTTATTTGAATATTGATGGTCTAGTGATAATGTGTTCCTATATCTGACTGCGTCCAGCCGAGCTTCTCACAAAATATTAATGATCAGCTTATTGTGATCATGTTATTTCATCGCTAAATCACCGACCAAAGTTAATTTCGTACAAAATCAATTTACACAAGTTGATTTTGTCACAAAATCACTGTCTACAGGTGATTTCGTCACGAAATCAACGACCAAATTCGATTTTGTAGAAAATCAATTTACGAAAGTGCATTTTGTCGACGGAATCATGCACTAGCTACCGCGTTTACAGACAATGCGACCCGAGATAACTCATGCCGAATGGTCAACCCGATCCTATTAGTTTTGTTGCAGCCCAGTTTTGTTGAAGCAATTCAGTATGATCTTCCGTATCTGTTGAATAAATAGGTTAAAGAAATCTAGAACAGAAACTTTAACTTGAAAATTGGAGAAATGTGGTGAAAAATCAGGCAATCACGGCGCGGAGGTTTAACACTAAAATGTACTTCTTATATTATTATTGCATTAACTGATTAAAATTCAGTAGGCCTAGCCCCCTATTTTTATTTTATTGAAAAATATTCATTCAGGATAAATACATGATCAGCCCACGATGTTTTACATCATGGTCCTGATTAAAGACGTACAACAATAAATAACAGAATATAAAACACAAAATACAAAAAATATGATATATATGCAAATGACATGAAATATGAATGCAATTCGAAGGGTCTATTAATGTATCAAAAAGTAGAAAGAGAAAAAGTGAAAGATGATGCAAGAAAAGAGAAAGAGTTGGAAGCAATATTGGAGAGAGAAATAATTATGAGGAAATCGAGGAAAGCACAGAATATAAGAGAAAGAGAAGATAAAGATTTTATACAATTTGAAAATGAACTTGTGTAAATCGATTTTGTAAGAAACTAACTTAGGTCGGGGATTTTGTGACAAAATAAACTTTTGTACTTTGATTTTGTACGAAATCAACTTTGGTCGGTGATTTTGTGACGAAATCATCTTTCGTAAACTGATTTTGTAGATTGATTTTGTACAAAATCAATTTGGTGGGAGATTTGGTGACGGAATAAAATGTGAAGACTGATTTTGTGACACAATAAAATTTTGTAAATCATTTTGTGATTTTGTTTTGATTTTGTGACAAAATCAAAGAATTTTGTACAAAATGATACGATCCGGGGAGGTCCACGGCGATCAAAACGGGCAACCTCTGGGGGTGGTCCATGGGGGGCATAGCGCAATCCAGAGCGCGCAGCCCTATTCGCAGTTCACTATGCAGACAGAGCCAAGATAGATCGCGCTACCATCTGCAGGTGTGAACCCGTGGCGTGCGAGTCGCCAAACGATAGGGCGATCATCTGTCATGTCTGTGGTAATATTGCATAAATGCTCTGTATGGAATCTCTTTTTTTCAGGGTCAGCAAGGCTTTTCGAAGGAGGAGTAAAATCACCGAGGAAAGATAAGCGGGTTATGTGATCTCTCAAAGCCCGGCCTTTGGACACAAATAAATCGGGGGCGATAGGCCTACCTCTATAGTTGTTAACGGATTTTGTCATTATCATATAAGGATGAAGATGATGACGACTGTTATAATAGGGTTTCCCGTCCAATTTCGTCACAATTGCACCCAGTTTAATAATGTCATAATAATCACATGGAATAAATACTTTGAAATGCAAAATTATGCATATTACCGGATCTAGAAAAGCTGTTGATGATGTCTATTATGTAAATGATCAAGCTCTCCAGACGTGCCAGGTGGTTGAGTCTTACAAATATCTCGGCATTATTTTATCTCGTGATTTATCCTGGTCAGAACAAGTATATTATGTCTTTAATAAATGTTCAAGACTGTATGGGTTAATCAAAAGGATTGTTAACTCCTGAAACCAAATAGTACTCAAACGTCTTTTCTGTGCTTTATGTGGGCCAATAATGGAGTTCGGTATCCCAGTTTGGCTTCCAAATCAAAAGAAACGCACTTGAAGCCGTCCAACGGCGTTTAACTCGTTTCTGTTTTTCATACAATGACGCAAACAATCTAACATACGAGAAACCCCTAGCAGTTTTGAACATACGAGAAACCCCTAGCAGTTTTGAACATATCACCGTTGTATAATAGATTAATTTTCTTGTCAGCTTCTTTTGTAATTACATGCTTGTTCTGTCTGTATGATATGCCACGACATATATTACCTAGCCCAAGGAAAAGGAAACTAGATACATTATTATTCACTCACGAATTTGCCCGATGTAATGCTCTAAAGTTTACTCGTTTTCACAGTTTTGCCCGCCTATGGGAAAACATTCCTATGAGTGAAAGAGATCTGTGTTTGAAACCCAATGTTAATGTGATACTTAAGGCTCTTCGAGAGTAATATGCCACCAGTTGACAATGCATTTTCATCACGTTAATGTAGTGAACTTATTTTACTGGATTAGCCAAGAGAAGGGGTTACTCATCTTGTAACATTGTGTGCATGATTGTTTCCTATTCTAGGTTTTCCAGGTTTTTTTTTTCTTACACCGCTGAATCTTGAACAATATAGGTGATATCGGTTATCTGCCCTTTTACTCCTTTCTTTTTTCGTTTTCTCTCTTCTTTTCCCCCTTATCTTTCTCTTACTTTCTCTCTTCGTTTTTTTCTCTTCTTCTTATACTCCTCTTTTCTTTTCTCATCTTTCATTTTTACCCCCTCGCTGTTTCATTCTCCAGCTCCCTTTCTGTTTCTCTCTGCCGATTTTTCCCCCTCTTTTTTTTTTTTTTTTAAATATACGCCTCTTAACAACCTGCAATTGCGAATTATGAATAAGTCCCCCCCCCCCTCCGGTTCATTGTGTTGGACTGAATTTTAAATGTTTTTGTTAAAATATACGTGGAAATGAACACAGAAAAATGAGAAAAAATCGATGACAATATGTAAGAGTGCAATTAAGAGAAATATTTACATAAACAAAAATCTAAATCATCCAACATCCCAACAAAATAGTGATCCATAAAACAGCCGCCCAAGGAATGAAATGTAACTTACATGCACACAATAATAGCAGATCATGATGGTTGCCTGTTGACCTGAGACATACACAATATACACAGACTGTGAAGTCAGGCGGCCTTTAAATGAAATTGAAATCCGTATTTTGGGACAAATTGAACTTTTTTTCTTGCTGACGCGAAATTGAATGACAAGTCGCTTCCTTGAATTTAATGAATTTCTCTCTAAATTAAATGAAATAAAAGTAATGATATAAAACGAAACTGAATGCTTAAAAAATGAACATGAACCATTGAAGCAGAGAGTTGAAGGAATTAATAGTTCAAATTTGAACGTCTATTCACGAATTCGAATGCACCTTTGATGAAATCGGGCAGGAAAAACCTATATCATTATCATTATTATTATCATTGTTAGTTTTGATATAATTATAATCATCATTATTTTCATTATTATCATCATCATCATCATCATTGTTATTATCACCATAATTATTATTATCATTATTATTACCACTGTTTTTATTGTTGTTGCTGCTGTTGTTAATATTATTAAAATTACTGTTATTGTAATTGTTGTCATCATCATCATTATTAATCCATATTCTGTCTTGTCCCATTTTTTTCATAACGCACTACATGTATACCCCAAGCCTCATATACTTCCAGAACAAAAGAACATGATTCAATTGCATGAAATACTTTTGCACTGAAATTGCTTTCGAATCAAAGAACAAGAAGGAGTCGCGTTTTTTACAGAGTGATTTTTAAAGTGTAGATCACTTAGGATATCTCTCTATATAAACATGATAAAAGCATGATAAAAGACTCACATACACCACACGCCAACACAGACGCCCATAGTCTTCCTTCGGCTACGGAGTTCAACGAACAATGTGTCAAATTCCAGCTAAAACAAAGGGTCAAATAATTATCATCTTGTCAGATATCTAAAGACTGGAAAGTTAGACAGGGTATTTGGGACGGGGTCTGCTCACTTGACCGAAGGCCCACGAGGTCGAAGGCCTACGAGACCCCATTCACAAACCTAACCGAATTTAAATAAGATTCCCCCTTGTTTGTTTCCCTCTGCATTCCTTAATGCAAATCTACATAAATGCAAACCTATCCCCACTGAAAAAACCCATTCCGTTATCCCTGCTAAATGTGCGAATATTCAAGCATTTATATTTTTATAATGAAAACTTTGTAGACGAGCGACCCTAAAGCTCTCTCAAACATGAGCAAGTATATAACAGCAGTACTCCTTTTCTTCCTTCATGTTTATACCATCGCAAATTTACATGGAAATGAACCAGAGAACTGCAATTTGGAAAGTTTCAGCCAAAGCTTGGAGCCCCCCCCCCCCCACACACACACACACAAGTATTACAGAGCCCGCAATGCGCCATTAAAAAGCAAGTGAATGGGTTTGCAGCAAATGTTTTGAACTCTGGAGATTGGAATCGGTCAGAACAGTGACTGCGATTTTTACGGTCTTATGGGCTTTCAGTCTCATGCGCCTTCGGTCTCATGGGCCTTCGGTCAACTGGGCCTTCGGCCAACTGGGCTTGGAGCTTTGGGACAGGGTTTCTTTAAAATATTACATGCAGTTTAAAGAGATTGGGCTCTTCAAAGGTTCGTTCAGCTTTCACTGTCACCTTCACAACTTTAAAGCATTCATGTCAAATATAAGCCTCTATTTACTGAATGAATCAAACGCATTTTAGACTGATTTTTTTCCACATTTATTTTACCCATTATACCTCATCGCAATCAATATATGACCAGCTGCTAAACTTTTACAATTCTTATTTGCGTGTACATTTCGATTACAAGGGAGTAGATACATACATGTATATCAAGTCTAATAACCAGTACATAATTCTATAGTTTATTAATCAATCAATGCTGAAGCGTTTCATTGGCAGAGGGCTTTTCCTGTTTAAACCTTCCTCTGGCGTAAATCCCGGGGGGGGGGGGGCGGGGGTGGGGATATATATCCCCCCCCCCCCAATTTTTCGAGGGGGGGGAGGTATGTACAAACATCCTCCCTGATTTTTAAGGAAAAATGATATTTCAATTAATCAGTTGGTGATTTTGTTTAATAAAAATGTCATAAAAGACGGTCATATCGTTGCATTTTTATTTGAAACGCTCTTGAAAACCATAAAAGTAATGTATTTGGAGATCCTGAATGGATGGGATTCGCCTCTCATGTGGCACATCCCCTCGAGGTCCACAGCGATCATCCAAACAAAATCTTGAAGAATCCTATATCAATAACAAATGAACGTTACGAATGTTGCGAATCATGTAGCAGCGATATCAAGTGTGCTCAAAGAAATGTTATATTTCCTTGCTCGGGTACCCATCTTTTTTCGACAAGTATAGGGTCGATAAGCCACCTATCTGGTTATTTGTAGAACCTGGCGTATAGGTGGGGGGGGGGGGGGGGGGGGGGAGCAGCAGCCCCCAAAGCCCATTTGAAATCTTTTATACCGTCTAATTTTTATAGACCATGTAAAAGTCCAGTTCTCGATCAAGATTAGGATGCAGCCATGCCAATGCTGTCTGAATACATTATACAAGGCGTAGTATGCTATGATAGTATTTATGTATGCACATGAATTACGGCGCCTCCTTCCACCAGCTTTTTTCTTGACTATGTAAATTTTGCATTTCTATATTTTGATTATGAGAAGGAAATAAAGGTATTTTGAGTTTGATTTGAACTGAAGAGAATAACAGTTATAACAATGAATATCTTAACATCGTCCATATTTACTACTATGTACTTATTATCAGGAATATACGATCTGTGTACGAAAAATCGAAACTGTGGGCATTGAAAAACATATTCCCACTTCAGCATTTTCAATTCATTCTTTTCGCTTTCCTCTTCTAATCAATGCAAAAAAATGTCGCATACAGTATTTACAAGGTCCGTCTGAGCGAACTGACTTAGTGGATCCTAAAGTCTTCCAAGCAAAACAAAATAACTTTAAGAATTGTACATAGTGCACGCGATACATACAACGAAATTAGGCAATGATGCTTTTCTTTCTAATTTTGAAATGAAGAGTTTATATCATGCAAAAACTGATAAACGCCATTTTTTTTTTTTTTTTAAGTAAGGTCGCTGTCATTTAGCACAAAATAACACTTTTCAAATTGCTTTGCTCATTACACACAAGGTATGTTTTTGAAGTAATGATGGTCAAAAGTAGCAAAAAATTTCTTATTATTTTCTTCATTTTTCTTCTCACTTTGTCAACAAAGGATATATCGGTTTTTGCATTCAGTCTTCAAATACATGTATGTATATATGTTAAGGAGCCCTTGTGGATTCTAATAGATTTGAAATGAAATGAATATATTTAAACACAGTAAACCTTACATCAGTCAAAAGACTGCTCTTCCCCAAGTCTGTTAACATAACACATTTTTAATCACATTATAATAAAACAAAAACACAATAAACAAATAATCATTTTGCACAATGAAATAATTGCATGAGATAATACTAATATAAGCCAATGAACTAATAATGAAAATTAAAGATAAATCCTACTAAAATGACATCGAATATTGATACTCAAAGAAAAAAAAAGAGAAAGTAATGACAATCGGAATATGACAGAAAAATGAGATAAGATAATAATGAGAAAAATGTGATAAGAGAAACGAGATCATAGGAGAGAAGACTGAGGTAAAGAGATAAAGAGAAGGAGAAAACATAAGGGTGAAAGAGAAAAAAGCGAGAGAGAGAGAGAAAGAGGAAGAGAAAAGGAGAGCTTGGGATTTGTCAAGAGACGGACTCTTTCAGGCAATGCGTTGTATTATTGGACGCCTGAACAGATGAATCCCATTCTTTTAAAGTTTCCTTTCGATTCAATTTTGGTTAGAGAATAAAACAGATCAGTACCGAAAAAGACTATCAACAGACGAAACCACACACACAAACCAAAATTTGGGTGATTTTACAAAAAAAAAACCAACAACACCCAAAGTATTGGTTGCCACTATGGTGACACGCATAGTTGAGTGCACTGACTCATCAAAGTTAGGTGAAAACGCACACATGTGGGTCTTATTCATTTGCCACTATAGTTTTACATGGCAAACGAGTATTTTTAGTTGGTGTGTTATTTAACCTTATGTTGTGAGTAAATTACTCATTCCAGTTTAGTGAGTAATGCTTCCGATACTAAAAGTGTAAGTAAATTTGATTATTTTGATTTGGAATAAGTTTCAATATTACTATTTCTATAATAGTATCCCTTTAGTTTCATTAAGATCTTTTCTAGAACTCAGTTTAGGCTATTGATAGCCATATAGGGATAAAATATCAAAGCTGTGAAAATTGTTAAAGACCAAAGTGGCGAAGGCAGCGAAGCCCTGCAAGCGCATGGCCCAAGACCAAGGCCGGGGTTCACTCCGTCTTAACCCATTCGTGACAGGAATTATCTAAAGCCTAATTTGATCAGCTTTTATTCTTCAAATTGGCAACACCAACATTCTTATTTTATTGCTACATTTTTCTTATAAAACGTCATATATCAGAAATGAATATAAATTGACAGAAATTATGATAAGAAGTCAAAAAGTTACCAATTTGCAGGGGAAAACGGTGATTTTAAACCTTCTATCACATTGCCAATTTAAGGATTTTAATGCTTATTTTCCTTTTTAAAAATTTCACCGTCAAACAACAAATATTGACGCAACCAAAATGGGCACAGTTTGTGTAGAATTTTTTGCTCTTTCTGCTCATGTATTTGGTATGATTTTTAGGGCTTTGCATCAAAAGATATTAGGCCAAACCACAAAATGTGGACCTCTGTCATGAATGGGTTAACTTCGTAGAATTCCCATTAACTCCTCGAGGCCTTCCGTTTGTGGGACTTCGCTGCCTTCGTTAACAATTTTCACGGCTTCAATATTTCACCACTATCCCGTGGCTATCAATAGCCTAAACTTATACTGCTTTCACACCAAGGTACGGTCGCTGCGAGCGGTCGCTGCGACCGATGAAATCATAATGTGAAAGCATTCCATCGGTCGCTGCGACCGATCGTTTTGGTCAAAAACGATCGGTCGCTGAGTACGGTCGGTGAGGTACTTCAGCGACCGATCGCGACCGATGCAAGCTAGATGTGAAAGCACATCGAACTCAGCGACCGATCGAAATGCAATGACCCCCCATACATGCCTACGCACTATCTCTACTTCCGCTTCCGGCTAGGTCAGCTATACAGCGACCGATCGCTCTGGGCCTGACCAAATTTTGACGGAGGTGTGAAAGCACGTCCGATCGGTCGCTGGGTACGGTCGCAGCGACCGGTCGCAGCGACCGTACCTTGATGTGAAAGCAGTATTAGTCTTAGAAAAGGTCTGAATAAAACTCAAGGAATCCCTATAGTAATATCAATACCAACTGTTTCAAAAATAAAAATAGTCAAAGTTTACTTCCACTTTCGTCATGTCCATGGTGTATGCGATGGATCCGCATTGAAGTCGACTGAAATGTGGTCAAACAATAAATTGCGCATGCACAGAGTAAGATTACTCCTAACATAGTACATGCACTTCGAAGAGACGGAGTTGGTAATCTGTACTCGGCCAACGAATAAAGAGTCTATGACTTAAAGGGAATTAGACAAAGCCACCGTACATACTTTTTACTCATTGTATGTACTTAAGTGCGTAAAAGAGACTCACCGAGCTAAATTATTGGCTGATATACCCTTTCAAATATGCATAAGGTATGTTGATTTCTTCAAAGCATAAGAAATATTCAGATACACGTGCAAAAATACATCTTTTCTGAATAAAAAGCTCTCAGCTTAATGAATTTGACACGATTTTACTCACAGAAAACACTTCTCATTTTTTTAGGGTATAAAAACAGTTCGTAATTCTCATTTTGAACTACAGATATTTGTTTGATATAGGTTTTACTAGCATTTCACCATAATACAGAACAAGAGTCAAAATGGGGTGCGCGAGCGTTTTATATATAGCATCATTGCAGTATCTTGGGAAATGTATTGTCTCAGTCGCTGTTCATGTTTTAAGCAGTAGATGCTGGATAGCGCTTTTTGTTTGTTGACGTGTGTGAATTGATCTTGCCAGTTCAAATTTTCATTTAAGATAACTCTAACTACTTCATTGTTTTTACAGATTTTAGAGTAATCCCGTTAACTTGGACATGAATATTATCGAAAAATCTTCGCCTACGGTTTGATGCTATGATCATGAATTCACAATTCTTTTCATTCAGTAAAATTATTCTGCTATTGTGCCACTTCGATATTAAGTGTAAACCCTCGTCCAGGTGATCTCCTAAGTCTCTTCGATCTTTAGAAGCATAATAGAGACATCTGTCAGTCTGTCGTCACCATATAGAGACACAGAGCAATGTTTTACAACTTATGTCTTCATTATGCTTTTTAGTCTCTTAGATCTTTAGAACCATAATAGAGACATCTGTCAGTCTGTCGTCACCATATAGAGACACAGAGCAATGTTTTACAACTTATGTCTTTATTATGCTTTTTAGTCTCTTCGATCTTTAGAAGTATAATAAAGAACATTTGTCGTCAGCATATAGAGACAAAGAGCGATGTTTTACAGCTCAAGTAATATCGTTGATGTTCAGGATTACAAGTAGCAGACCAAGTATTCTGCTCTGGGGGATGCCACAGTTTACAGATAGAGGGGCTGATTTTTCACCATTTACTACTGTTTACTGTTTTCTCATTAATTTAGTAGATAGTTTACAAACCATGCCAAACTATAAATATCGAATCCAGGGATAATATTCGAGTTTCCTCAGTAAAATTTTGTAGTACCGAATCAAATGCTTTTTAACAAATGTTTTTAACGATGTTATTAATCTTACAGAAAGATCATTATGATGGGTACTGCGAATATTTTCAGTTATGGTGATAAGAGTAGAATAATGCAATATTATCCACTCAGAGTAGAAAGGGCTGGGGTCTTATATGTTACTACTTCCTACCTTACCCTGCTAATAATCATGTAACCGTAAATTTTGCACTTACTGGTATAATCATGACGATCCTACACTGTGGAGTTTGATTCAATGCACTGAACTGAAATGATTTGGCTCCATTTAATTTCACTCTGTAACTGAAGTATTATGTGTTCTTAAAAGATTAATTAGATTTCTCCTTGACGATGTCTAAAAAAGACAAAGCGACGAGCCATTTATTGTGCCTATCTCTAGACAACAGCAAACGGGGAGTGGTGACTTAGGGCTGTATCTTACATCTAAATTGTCCCCCTCCCAAATATTCATCTCTTCCCTTCAATTTCAAGAAATTCTAGCTTTTATATTTTCTTTTAAAAGGAGAAAAAATATCCTCTAATAGGACCAGCCTTTCATGTAACAAACTTAGGCTGCCAGTATTGATGGTACTATGAAATATGAAATGGAGAAATTGTCTTCAGCAACGTTTTATAATGATATATTTATCATTTTTTTTACTATGTCGGTGACAAAGCTTGGGTGATTGTTTCGGGGAATGGGTTTGCTTTCCCCAGAAATTAATAACAAACAGTAAAAATTTAAAGTCACCAATGATTTAATACAGGACATTGTCTTCTCGTTCAGTCATTTAAACACGCTTCTTCGTATGATGTACTTTACCTTTAATTAAAAAAAAGTAAATAAAAATCTCAGTTACGAAATACTCATGTCCGTCTTCATGTGAGATATGAGAGAGACGCGTAGAAAATTAAGACTTGACCTTTAATTTGCCTGTGTGATTAAATGTACCGATGAACTTAAAGTTCCAAACTATCTTGCTTTGTGGCTAGATCGTAAACTAACGGCGAAAGAATAGCCCCCCCCCCCCCTCCCCAAGCTTTACAAAGAAAACATGTCTCGTGAATGGATCAGCCATTCGTCACGAATCGTCTTCAGGATTCGGAAGATTTTTAGGTATTATTATACAGATATTGACTGGTATAACATTCTTTGGACAGGCGAACGGAAAATGCCTCCCTTCGCCAGTCCAAAGTATGTATCTTACACCGCTTCCAGTCAATATCTCTTACATTAGATAGCCTTGATCAAACTATAGTCACTGATAGTAGGGTCTAGATTCCGGTCTAGTCTAGACCGATTTAGAGTAACATTTAGATCTAGCTCTCCACATCCGGATTTAGAGAATAAATATTCAGAGGCTTGAGACGTAGAAATAGCGTCTGTACTAGAGTCATTCGAAGAGTAATTTTGCAGTTTTACTCTGAGCAATTAGGCCTATAGGCTATAGGCCTGATTCTGAATTAAAATTTAAACCAACATTTGGTCCAACGGCTGATGTCTGATATTGAAAACACAGCACGGAACTACAATAAGGCAGAAATGGAGTGAATAAAAATGCGATCTACCCTTCTTTGAAATATAGTTTATCAACATGAAGTTACATTTTCCGTAGAAAATGAGCTAACAATCCACACCCTTAATCATTTCTTACCACACTCCAGATCACAAAAGGTATTGCCTTTAGAATTAACCCACTACTCGTGTTATTTACCTTATTCTAACGTTAGACTGATAATTTATTACTGGAAAACAGAAATTTCCCTTCGTCGAGTACGGTCCTGACGCCTTTACAGTGTTTTGTTATCGATCTAGGATATTGGTACTGAATGTTATGTTGACCAACCGGTCGATATAACAGTCAAAATTGACCGGCCGTGATTATACAGTGCGTATCAAAATAAAGGTATTATCCAAATTCACAGGATTCCTGTTTCAAAATTACTGATTTTACCATAAGGTATTTTAGATTAGGAACTTTTCCTCTTTTAATCGATACCTCACATGCATCATTTATGTTACACATGACCGGCGTCATTGTTATTCAAGATAACAGGTACCGATTCCACTTTTTGCAAGTTTGGGTAAATAGAAGCAAGACTGAACTCGCCTCTTTCAAAGAAGTCACACATAATCAATAATTGCTTTCTTACTTATTATGACCAAATTTCGTAACGTTTTTGGCAACGTTACGGATGCAAGACGGAAAATGACATTTTCCCTGCATTATGCTCATGATATGCTTTTACTAGGTCTGATAATCATTGGTTATCATCAGTGATCGTTAGGATTCAGGAAAAAAGGTTCAATTCACTGGAGAAATTACACTTTCAACTTAATTTGAAGGCTGCATCATTTCACCAGAATGAAGGGAGTTCGCTGAGAGCTCTTGAGGATTTCAGAAAACATCTTCTGAAGAGTCTCCAGTAGTTTTCTTTTTTTTTAAACAGGAAGAATGTAAGGAAACACCTAAGCATGGTACTAGCCTTATCCGAACTCAAGGTTTACTCTTGGAAGAAATTCTACTGTGACAAGGCATCGATCCATTTCCCCAGGATATTACGACAAAACGAAGGGAATATGCCAAAGACTAACAGGAAGAGTATAATCTTTGAAATAATTGTAGCAAAAACCCATTTAACTTGACATATTTATCGGGAATGTGAACATACGCAATCATCTGTGAACTCGCTGAAAGCGTTCGTTTCATTCATTTCCCAAAACTTACAAAAAATGGAATTTGTACCTGACGTCTTCATTTACAATATACCCACTCAAGCGTGACAGCAGTGATGCAAGTGAGGCGAAACTGAGAAGAGGAATTGTCCTTTTTCAAATATGCTACATGCAAAATATAGATATTAATGACCTTGGAATAATAAACTTCTAAACTTGGATTACCTATTTTTATACGCACTGTATAACGATTTGGATCCTGTATGAGCTATCTAATATTACTGCATAGTCATCGCCTCCATTTGATTTATGATATCAGAAGGAGGAGTTGCCCCAGTCGGCGCCGTTCGCCGGTGAGGGGCCGGGCTCGGTCAACATCACGGCATCAGAAGCATTCCGTAGTTTTTTAGTATACATTCTGAAAAAAAAGGAAATGAAAAGATACAAGGATCGACAATGTTATTCTTGAGCTCAAATCTACTTACAATTACATGTATTTCGAATCTAGATATAACCAAATTTCCAGCTGAAATTTCTCTCTCTCCTAAGCGATAAGAATACTCCACCAAAACACCACAGCTTTCTTGCTGTGATGCATGCAGCACGTTGGTATTGAGCCTCTGTCTCTTCAGACAGTATGCTGGTATGTTAGCTTTTATTCTAAACCATTATGTCTTCGAAAATTCATATCTCTGGGTCAGACTTTAAATACGATCAATTTTAACATGCTTAAAAAATGCTATTCAGTGAAGGACAGTGGGCACTATAAAAAAAGGAGATTTATTATTTTTTTCATTGTCTGTTGCTGAGTATCATGCACTGTTAGACCAGTTGTTTAAAAATCATCGGGTTGCTTAACATGTGAACCTAACAACTGTTGTTTAAAAAAAAATCCCATTTGTTTTACACACGTTTTTTTTTTAAACAACAGTTGGTCGGTTCATATGTTTAACAACCTGATGATTTTCAAACAACTCGTCTAACAGTGTGGTATGCTGTAGAGTACTTGTAATGTCGCCAGGCCTACGTTGGTCAAAAACCAACCTGGGATTTTGTCAATTTTGTCAAAGTGGTTGTTATTTCGCTGTCTCTTGCTGAGTATGTTGGAGATATACTGTTTTTCAGTTCATTGCATTATGAGAGGCAGGGTCGTTGGGCCTACGTCAGTCTAAGCCAGCCCTGGTTTTTGACAAAGGATCAAAACACAAAACACAAAACACATTCGGTTTTCCAATCTTCTTCATTTGTTGTGATTGCCATTTTTACTGTACAATTAAGGAGTTAACTCCATGGTACAATCAATTGTTAAATTGTAGATAAGCATACAATTTCGCGTTTGTTTGATTGCATGCATGTTGACTCAGGATAATGCGTTTAACATGGACCAATATACCCCCCCCCCCCAAAAAAAATGTAAGCAGATAACCTAGTTTTCATGGCACAATGATTCTTACTTGTAGAGAAAAAACAAAACCATTCCAATGACTAGTACTACTGCAATGACGATACCAATGATTGCTGCAGTTGATATTCCATGAATCGGTTCGTCGCCTACAAAGAAATTCAAAAGAAAAAAATATCAAATACAGAACTTCAACCTATAAAAGGGAAAAGAATTCATTTTCATTTTAAAAAGGAACCTTTGTTGTGTTTTTTTTTTCTTTTTGTTAGTTCAGAAAAACTCACTTTATTTGGATTTCCCCTCATTAAGAAGTGGATGGCTCTTCAAGGGCCCTCATATTCGAAACATTGCTGGAAATAGCTGAAAAGTGCACCCAACTTTCATACCAAGTGAATCCGTAGTCCTGTATTCCTATTTTTGTGTGCAGTCCATGTAATTTACTTTGCAATACTGAGTCTTTTGCGTCTATTTCTCTCATTTTGATCAATACATTATTTATCGATTCCTATATTACGAAAACAACATGACCAATCTGTTCTTAGTCGCTTGCAGACATTTTCTCAAGGAGGTATAAATGGCATGACTCTCTCCATACTCTTTAACCAAGAATTGCCCACCCCCCCCCCCTCCCCGGAGTCCGCTCGATAGTCATAAGGACCGCTATTTATAAGGACCACTTTTCATAATTGAGAAAAGGTTCATTATTCAATAGGACTGCTGTTCATAATAAAAGAGGAGGGTCGCAATTCATAAACCGTAGAGGGTCGAAATTCATAAGACAAATTCAGGGTCAATAATCACCTATGCGAATTAGTGGAGTAAATAAGACGTGTGAGAAATTTAAAGCCCGTTTTTAAAGAACTTATAAAATGTAATAACTGCAACAAACATACGAATGTGCTCACAGCCAACAAAATTTAAGGTGTTCAGTAACCCCTAACAACTTTTCTAAGTTGTTACTGACAAGAAGTTATGCAAAACTTGTTACTGATAGCCAGTTTTACAAAAGGAGGCCCATAAACTAAACTGCAATGATAACTGTCGGAGCCACCTAATTTTGAAACTTTTTATGTAGATAAAAAATAGGTCCTTTAACTAGTACCTGCTTTACAATCGAGGTCAGCCAATGGAATCCACTCTCCTGACGTGCCGTTACATCGCCATACAACGGATCCTCCTTTCTCATCACACATAATAGTGATGATATCATCTCCTCTGTAGGAGCTTTCTGCCATTAAAACATGACTGTCCGGATAATGAGGCAGGAGGCAGATTACCTCTGTATAAAATGAAGGAGGAAAAAGGAAAGGAGAAATATCTTCTCCAGATTAAGGTTGAATAATTTCACACTGTTTTCTAAACATCTGTGTGTGCATGCCTTCCACTAGCCTTGGCGAACATGGCACATTTCACCAATGATAGTGGTTTTCCATCGATCATGCCCATGAGGCCCTGTTTGGTAACAAAATTATCAGTAACATCATCGAAGAAAACGAGATTACAGCAACAAAACGAAGTCGAAAGATATATACATACATTATATACAGATTACACAAATTAATTAGGTATCCACATAAAAAGCGGATAAGTCAAGAAATACATATTGTATGTTACAGACAGCTTTGATTCGATTTGATTTGATTTATTGTTTCACATTCCACAAAATAACAGTTTTCATATAACTGTTCAACAAGGAGAAAAGCTTTTTGACAAAAAATAATGCTTATAAAGATAGACACAAACGTGAAATATGAGGAAACTATTAAAAAGAAAAGCTTGTATAACATCATGAACTTAGGTTCCGACAAAATACCAAAGGTTGTATAAAACTTCTAATGCAATTTTGAGAGACGGACAATCTTTAAGGAAAAGAAGTGATACATATCAGGTACAGTTGAATAGCAGTAGTCATCAAGCGAGGCAATAAACCACGAGAAAGATCCTTATGCATAATTATGACTGCGATAAGAAATCTTTACGTGTACGCTTGAGTGAATGCAATGAGAGTGATCGAATTGTCTCTAAACTGTTCCAAAAAGAGGGTTCTGTGTGGGTTATTGTTTTAAGAGCAAGAACGGTACGTACGGGGGAGAGATGAAAATTTTATAATTGCCTGGTGGGATAGGAATGAATTTCATTGTTTCTAATTATGGGTAAAAATACTCGGCAACTCGCCTTTATCAAGTTGATACATAAATATTCCGACAGAATAATGGTACAAGTCTGTTACTTTCAAGAAACTATTAGCATGAAATAATGGATTCGTATGTGCCAGAAAATCAGATGAAATTATCCTTACCGCTCTTTTTTTATTTTGTGTATAGATTCAATTTTCGTCTTAGGCGAATTTCCCCAGACTAATATTCCATAACTGAAATATGGTAATAATAAAGTAGAATATAATGCTTTTGAAATATGATGAGAAAGATGATGT
This sequence comes from Echinometra lucunter, assembly GCA_029962745.1. Classification (NCBI taxonomy): domain Eukaryota; kingdom Metazoa; phylum Echinodermata; class Echinoidea; order Camarodonta; family Echinometridae; genus Echinometra; species Echinometra lucunter. The sequence continues at coordinate 23,936,905 of CM057157.1, forward strand.
TTTAGTTTATTGCCAACTCCCAGATTTCTTGAAAGCAACTTACATAAGTAGTCGGTGTGGACTTTCCACGATAGTTTACAATCAATATTTAGACCCAGAAATTTTGTAAAATCTATTTGTTTTAACTCACTACCATTCATTAAAACCTGACCTGGTAAAGTATGCAACGTATTACTAAAAACCATGTAGTTTTTTGTTTTTGTTTTTTTTAATTGAGAGACAACTTATTTTCTTGTACCCAATCACATGCAGATCGTAATGCACTATTTAATTTATCAAGAAAGATTGGAGGATTATTATGTGTAAAAAAATTAATACACTTGTGCCATCAAACCATCAAAGAGAAGAAAAGAGAGTATAGAGGATGAATTTTGAAAGTCATTGATATATAAAATAAATAGAAGAGGACCCAAAAGGGAACCCTGAGGTACACCACAAGTACTTGGTTGTTTGTTTGAATTAAAATTGTTAATAGCCACAAACTGAATCCTGTTTGTAAGATAACTTCTGAACCACTCCGAGGCCCTTTCACGAATTCCATAATGAAAACGTTTATATAAAAGTATTTCATGATTGATCGCATCAAAAGCCTTGGAGAAGTCCAAAAAGACTCAACAACGTGTGACTTTCTGTCAATCGCCTTTACAACTTTATCTATTACTAAAATTATGGCATGCAAAGTTGAATGCTTTTGACGAAAACCAAACTGAGAGTTGATAAATATGTTACAATTGGTAAGAAATTTCATAGTGCGGGAGTAGACTGTTTTTCAAGAATTTTGGAGAATGAAGTCAACAGGGATATCGGACGTTAATTACCTAATTCATCCTCTGTACAGTTTTTATGGATTGGAATTAATTTAACGATTTTCATTTTGTCGGGGACAGCACCAGCCTGCAAAGACAGTTATAAATATGTGTTAATGGCAAGACAGTTGCATGTATGATTTTTTTTTTTACAAGATCATATGAAATACCATCATTACCCGAACTTTTTTTCGCCTGTAGATTATTAACTATATTTATGATTTTAGACTCAATACCCAGTTAAAAAAAGATGGATTGTGGATTTCAATTTTTTTGAAAAATGAAAAAGCAATCTTCTGAACTTCAGAAAATCAGTTTACTTGAAAATGAAATGTCTATTTGAGAAATAACTTTCGAAAAATTGTCAGAATATCACAGACGAAATATGAGTTACAAGGTTTCCATGATTTCTATCAATAAATTCGAAGGTTTATTTCGAAGATTTACTCATCTTGAGCAACAATAGCGAAGATTGCTTTATTTTATGTAGATGAAAAAGTGAAAAATGAAAAGGCAATCCTCTAACATTAAGAAAATTCACTTTGCTTTAAAACGAGCTGTTCCTTTTTGAGAACTGACATAAAAGAAATCGTCAGATTATCATAGACAAATATGAAGTACAAAACAAGGGTTTTAAAATTTAGTCTAAAACAAATTCAACCATTTCTGGATACATATTGGTGGAATAACCATTGTGAAGGTCTATTAAATCATCTCGAGCAACATTGTAGCAAAGTATGTATCAAATAAGAAAAATGGCAAGCAATTTCTGAAATTCAGTAAATTAATTTACTTGAAGGTGAAATGTCTATTTGAGAAATGACTTTCGAAAAATTGTTAAACATCAGACAAAATATCATGAATTACAAGGATTCCATCATTTTCATCAACAGAATCGAAGTTTTCTGGATTTACTCATCTTGAGTAATAATAGGAAGATTGCTTTATTTTATGTAGATGAAAAAAGTGAAAAATGAAAAGGCAATCCTCTGAAATTAAGTAACATCACTTTAATTTAAAATGACCTGTTCCTTTTTGAGAACTGACTTTAAAGAATTTGACAAATCATCACAGACTGAGTTGATGAATTACGAGGTTTTCCTTCAGTCTTTTCCAACAAATTCTTCTGTTTCTGGATGTATTTAGGCCTATTGATAAATAATCATCGAATTTCACTCATCTTGATAATCATTCCATGTAGCTGCTCCATCATCTTGATAATCATTCCATGTAGCAGTTCCTTTTGTTTCCACTGTAGACAAACCTTAGTATTCTGGAGAATTTTTTTTTTCCTCATCTGGTAGCCCACTTTAGCGAGGTAACTCCGCCTGGCCTTCAGGGCAGGCGGGAGGTGGGTACGTACGCATATGCGCGCTGGAGCAGGAGTGACTGGCCTGGGAGGGTGTCGCCCGCTGTCTCGTGGTCGACGGTCACCATTCTCAAAGTATGGTGGCCCAAGTCGTGAAATAATGACGACCTGCGATGCGAAATTCATGACCCGTGGCGCAAACTTTGCATCCCAAGTCGTGAAATTCACGACCCGCGGTGCGAAAGTCAGGACCCGTGGCGCAAATCTGCATCCCAGTCCTGAATTTTGCACCGCGGGTCGTGAATTTCACGACTTGGGATGCAAAGTTTGCGCCACGGGTCATCAATTTCATGACCTCGGATGCGAAGTTCAGGACCTGGGATGCGAAATTCACGTCGCACATGACCTGTTGTCGAGCGTACTTCAGGGCCACCATATCAAGGCAGCTAAAACTTTATTCCTGTCTGCCATGTAGACGAATTTAACGATTATCGGGTTTGGCGCTTGGGGTTGATTGGAGCTTGTATCCTGAGTTATGTGTCGGGGGGCGATGAGCGATAACAAATGCCATGTTGGCAGCTTCTTCCAAGGTTGACGATGCACTTGCGAATGACTTGGCAAACATTCTCATTGCGATCCTCTGTAAGCCCGTAGAACAGTAAATTTGCACGGCGATTGTAGATCTCCATTGTAGTAAGCTGTTTTTGTAGGTCAGCTATTTAAGACTCGAGCTCGGCCTTAGGGATGATAGCCTTCTCAATCTCCTTGAATTTTTCAGAGTTAAAGCCGACTGCCCCTTCAATTTCACTAACTTTAGTTTTAATTGCTGTGATATCGGCTATTAGATTATCAAGCTTTTCGAAGACCTTTGAAAACGAAGTCTCAATGTTTCTATTAATATCCCTCAGTGAGGGAGACTCATTCGATGTGCTGCCAGAAGCTTCAAGTGGCGCGTTATCAGTCACTGGAGTTACCATTGCACCGGCGCCAGCTATACGGTGAACATTCAAAGTGAAATTTCTGCTTGAAAAGACATAACATCTTAATACTGGTGTAAATATATTTACACCGGTATCAAGATGTTATGCACCAGTATTAAGATGTTGACTTTTCAAGCAGAAATTTCACTTTGAATGTTCACAGTATAGCTGAATAATGGAATACATACAACCTACAACCCAAAAAAGTGCTAAATATGATTAAGACTGATGAACTTTAATAGTTTCAAAGATTTCATATCGATTTCTTATATAAACTGCTTATTAATTTTGCAGTTAATACTAATTGGTCGAATTTGTAAAGAAATTGAAATAACAACAACAATAATAACATTTTTAATAATAACAACAATAACAATGACATCAATGATAATAATAATCATAAAAATAATGATAATAATAATAACAATGAAAATATCAATGATAACAATAATAATAATTTAGTTACATAACAGCAGATAAAACGTTTATGTTTAAAACTGTTCAGTGTAGGTGACCTCTTAATCAGCTTTCAGTTGGTTCCATCCCCCTAATTCATGAAACAAGGGGACTACGTTTATAAACATCAGTCCCAAATTTTGGTACACATAGTGTATTCCTTTCAGCTTGTCTTGTGTTGTGATCATGTCGTGAACTGACATGATATAAATCTTTCTTTACCAAGTATGATGGGGCCATATCATGCAAGCATTTATACATCATCACTGCACGTCCAAACTGAAAACGTGTTTGAATAGGCAACCATCCTAAATGACTAAATATGTCATTCGAAGGTACATCAACCCTTCTCGTAGTACTACTCATGCAGCTCGTTTCAGAACCTTTTGCAGTTTAAGTGTTTGTCTTTGAAATCTCTCAGACCAAACTGACGAACAATAATCAAAGTAACGTAGAACAATGGCGTTGTATAGCAATTTTAGAGATCTTGTTGGAACATATATAACTTCTGGGACGCTTAATCAAATTGGTATTTTTTTTTGGGGGGGGGCAGTTTTGATAACCTTTTCTACTTGTTGCGTCCAATGTAACTCCTCGCTAGATGGCATCCATCGATTTGCGCAATAGCGTGATTTTTTTTTCTCGAAATTTGCAGCAAAAAAAAAAATCAGTTTCTCTTTTACATGCTATGGATTTGATTTTCATATTCATTATGTTTAATATTTCCTTGAAAATAAATGCCTTTGAGAGTGAGATCGTTTCTAATGACATGATGCATTTGTTGTGTCGTTCATGGTTTGGTTTTCCGGTTAATATAGAATGCAGTATTCATTACTAAAAAAGAAAAAATAACATAGAAACAGTATGAAAATATGACGGTGGTTACCTTTTGAGCATGTATTGTCAGTAAAGCCAGCAACACAATCACAAGTAAAGGAGGCTACTCCATCTCTACAAGTCCCTCCATTCATGCAAGGGTTTGGAACACAATCGTTGATATCTGTGATTTCAGATATCATTTAGAGATCTTGTTGGAACATATATAACTTCTGGGACGCTTAATCAAACTGTAATTTTTTTTTGCTGGCGGGCAGTTTTGATAACCTTTTCTACTTGTTGCGTCCAATGTAACTCCTCGCTAGATGGCATCCATCGATTTGCGCAATAGCGTGATTTTTCTTTTTCTCGAAATTTGCAGCAAAAAAAAAAAAAAAAAAAAAAATCAGTTTCTCTTTTACATGCTATGGATTTGATTTTCATATTCATTATGTTTAATTTTTCCTTGAAAATAAATACCTTTGAGAGTGAGATCGTTTCTAATGACATAAAGGATTGGTTGTGTCGTTCATGGTTTGGTTTTTCGGTTAATATAGAATGCAATATTCATTACTAAAAAAGAAAAATTAACATAGAAACAATATGAAAATATGACGGTGGATACCTTTTGAGCATGTATTGTCAGTAAAGCCAGCAACACAATCACAAGTAAAGGAGGCTACTCCATCTGTACAAGTCCCTCCATTCATGCAAGGGTTTGGAACACAATCGTTGATATCTGTGATTTCAGATATCATTTAGAGATCTTGTTGGAACATATATAACTTCTGGGACGCTTAATCAAACTGGTATTTTTTTTTTGCTGGCGGGCAGTTTTGATAACCTTTTCTACTTGTTGCGTCCAATGTAACTCCTCGCTAGATGGCATCCATCGATTTGCGCAATAGCGTGATTTTTTTTTCTCGAAATTTGCAGCAAAAAAAAAAAAAAATCAGTTTCTCTTTTACATGCTATGGATTTGATTTTCATATTCATTATGTTTAATATTTCCTTGAAAATAAATGCCTTTGAGAGTGAGATCGTTTCTAATGACATGATGCATTTGTTGTGTCGTTCATGGTTTGGTTTTTCGGTTAATATAGAATGCAATATTCATTACTAAAAAAGAAAAATTAACATAGAAACAATATGAAAATATGACGGTGGTTACCTTTTGAGCATGTATTGTCAGAAAAGCCAGCAACACAATCACAAGTAAAGGAGGCTACTCCATCTGTACAAGTCCCTCCATTCATGCAAGGGTTTGGAACACAATCGTTGATATCTATGATTTAAAGCAGAAAAATGTAATAGCAAGACTGCCCAATCAAAGTTATGAGGAAATACTCGAAAATAAAGTACATAGGGTGGGTAAATTGGAGTTAGTAAAGGGGTCTACGCCATGTCTACAAGTCCCTCCATTCATGCAAGAAGAGGCATCATAGTCATCCCAGTCCTCGATATCTGTAATTTTAGTAAGAATAATTTAATACTCAAAATTGTCAAACGTATGAGTAAAGTAACGAAGAGAATGTTTTATATCATTTAACAATTAAAAAAAATACCATAATGTAGAGCAATCATAGCGAAAATTATATTGTTGCTATCGTTCCCAAGATTCTATTGACGAAATATGTATTTCTTTGTCCGAACAAGTATTCCTTTCAGTATTTTGTTATAACGAGCGGTCACTCGTTTCCTTTCATATTCATTTTCAGGATATTCTAGAACTGCATCAGCTAATTTCTGGTAAAATAATAATCAAATTCTCTGTCACTAAAGTCTTCCCTTGCATGCATATTAAACTCGAAAGTTCATTCATGTATAGACATTAAGGAAAAACGTAAGTTTAGTACATAAAAATACTGTAGCGCCCCAGTCAATTATTCTTGTCGGTAGTTTATTGTGCACATGTCATATATACCTGTTTCGCAGTAATTTCCAGTGTATCCTCTATCACAAATACAGGCATACCCGACTTCAGGTTGACGCTGGGCGAGGATGCATTTTCCCGTAGTTGCACATAAGTCATCACCTGGACAGGATGTATCTTGTGTTTGAAGAGAATGAAAATTCCATCAACCATGAACAGTATTTTATCCCCATTAAATCTCTCTCTCTCTCTCTCTCTCTCTGTCTCTCTCTCGTATCTGGATAAATACCCCTAAACAACTTTCCACGGGTAATTGTTCTGTGCACAGAACAACTATCCTACACACTAAGAAATTAGGATGCAATTCTGCACCCTTAGGTGTTCAGACCGCTGGTACAATAGCAGCACCCTATAGGGTGCAGATTTGCACCCTCCCTATAAGGTGCTGCTATCGTACCAGCGGTAAGGGTGCAGAATTGCACCCTAATTTCTTAATGTGTAGGACAATTACTCCAAATACAGTTTTCCCCGGAAAGATAACTCTTGGCTCTCACTGAGCTATGGAACAACGGTGCGAATACAACAGTTTGAACATTATTGAAAGCAAAACTATTTAACATGTTAAAATGAGGGGCTTATGAAAAAGAGAGGCTTGTAATGGTAAGTCCTCTTGAAACATAAGTTGGTAAGAATGATTGTATATAATCATCAATATAAAGTAAGACGCTGTCTGGGTTTTTACATCATATAGGTGGAAAATAAAAAGGGCAAAGAACAAGGGTAAGTAAGAAATAAAAAGATATACAGAGGATGAAAAAAAATTACTGACGTGTCTCACAGTTAAAGGGAAAAGGGGTTAAGTTGCTAGAAGAAAAGAGAAGTAGATTCGAGAGTCGACAATATCATGGAGTCGGATAATGGTGCAATTTCAGTATGGTTTAACATGTTAATGTAATTAAAGAGAGCCGGTTTATGCATGTTATATTTTACCCATTAGTAACCAACAACCAGTGAGTCTCCATTGACTCACTGATATTTCACCAGTGTGTCAATAATGTGCTGACTCATTTGCAAATGTTCCGGGTGACTCACACGTAGAAAAATGTGAGTCAAAATTGACTTTTGAGCACTTTAGAAATAAAAGTGAGTCAGCTAAGCGATCGCGAGGCTCCGCGCGTTGTACTGTATATAGCCAGTGTAGGCCTATAGGTGTGTATAATATGCGCAGTATGCTGCGCAGGAGGTCGCCATTGCTTAGTCATGTATGTTCATCACTGCACAGTGAATGGGTAGCCTTTAGCCAAGGCACTTGGTGCTGTTATTTCCCTAAACGCGCCTGAATACATAGACTAATCGCACGACAACTGTGATCCGTGGCCGGAGGTTCGTCAGCACCAAGGCCTTTACTAACCTGAGTGGTTGTTGTAGTTTATTTCTTTTGTTCTGTATTATATTTCCGCTACCGAATCGGAAGATAATTAGATGCAAAGTAGCTTACCGAGAAAGCCCCCCAAACCGCCCGTTCGAATCCGATACACCATTCAGAGTAGACAATTCGGGAGAACTTATGAATATTTATTTTCACATGAGCCTAACGTTCGACGTGTTGTACAATAACAATCGACCAGCTGATCGCGTTAACCACTATGCGTAGGTTGAAATGAAAAAGGAGAGAGGAAAATTTTACGATAGATCTACTTATTTAGCAAATAGTAAATACAGCTAGTCATCTAATTATTTACTTTCTTTAATAAATCTATCTGTTTATTGAAAATTGAACTAAATATTATTCATTATTTAGTACATTTGAATATCTATCCCCTCGTAATTTAATGAACGAATCCATATAACACACCGCGTTTAAAACAGTTACGATTGGTCACGATCGTCGCTAGCTGCTGTATATGCAAGACTCCTGCATATGCATGAGATCCGCAAGTTCGCGAAGGCCTCGCCGCTGACGCGGCTCGGTCCGCTGATCACTGCCATAAATTCACACTGTTTAGTCTATTTTTCAAACCCTGCTTGGGTTTGAAAGCAGCGCGCTAGGCTAGTGAATGGGCGGTTCGAGAGTGCGGTCATTTTTAATAATTTGGCCCATTGATATGGAAATTAACCTGATCCCTGCCCGCAATGTAAAAGCTCACCTCCATAATGAAAATTTCACCCTGTTTTTCACTCCATTTTGCGTCCAATCGAAGCTTGTCAATTTCTTTTCCAATGCGTAGAACATACACCCAGTATCTATGTCATGCTAACATTAAGCTTGGAAATATTATTCAGACGAGAAAATCATGTCATAATCTTTGAAAAACAATCATGAATAAATCATTCATAATTTTACAAATTTTTCAAAATTTCATATTAATCAGCAATCTATCGCAAAGTTGTGTAATATGACTTGACACATCTCAGAGAGCAAGTGTCATATATCATCATGAGTGGTAATTTGACCTAATCAGCATTCAGGGTATCAAGGAGTAATGGAGATTTATATGGGTTCATTTTGTTATTTTTGGTGGAGATGTCATCGCAAGAAAATATCCATTGTGTAAAAAGCTAATCATCCTGCCTTTTAGTGCTTTTTTGTGAAATTAAACGATCCAATTAAGCACTCTGTCACAAGCGTATTATAAATGTGTCAGGGAATTCAAATTATACTAAAGATAAGCTTTCAAAATTTATCATGAGGAGATAATTGAAGTAATTGACGTAAGTGAATAATTTATTCATATTTTTGCAAATTGATCTAGAGTTTGAACATTGTGGTGTTTTACTTAAAAGTTATGAAATATTATGTAGCTAGATTAAAAGACCTTTATCCATTCATTATCTTGTGTATGTTTTGGGGTAACCATTTCCCCACGAGCGGTGAATATATTAAGCTTTTGCCGGACATGTTTCTTGCTAATTATCCCTAATATTTATCCCTAATATGGCGAGATGTGGTGTTTGGACAGTCCTTTCAGTGTCGCCGCGGCTCACTGAACCGCTTGGTTGATTTCTTACAAAAAGTTTCGACGTCTTCATTCAACATGGCTGCGAGCACGAAAATCGCGTCATGAACATAGCTCTGGATCTGGATCTGGATGTATACAGTGCAGGACCGTTATGGTATAGCGCACCGGAAAAGAGAGAGGGCTTACGAAGATTAGTGATATTGATGAAACTGGTCTTCAACAGCTGCTTTGAAAATTGCCACTTTTTGAGAGGTTGCTATGGTGTCTGGAAGATGGTTCCAGTCCACCGTTGTTTGAAAAAAAAAGAGTTCTTATACTGATCAGTATTAAAGTTCTCGACTACAAACCATTTACTATGGTTTTGGACTTGCCTTTCAACTAGGTTTGTTGCCTCAAACCCAGCAAATTTCTTGGCTTTGATCTGCCTCTTTTGTCTTGAGGATGTTATGAAATTATTCAAAGGGAGGGCTGGTACCAACCCCCCAACCACTTTGAAGTAGGTAGAAAGTCTAGCACATTTCCGCCTTGATACTAGTGTGGGTAGATTGAGGTTCTAGTCTAGCATCTGTGACATGCTACTAGGATCCCTGGACCTGTAGTCTTTGGTGATGAAACGGGCTCCTTTGCGTTGGACTCTTTCAACGGAGTCAATGTCCTTCTTTAAGTATGGATCCCATAACAAGAGCAATGTAGGCTGTCCTATTGCAGTTTACTAGGCAGAAACTCAGGTTACGCCTAAGGAGTGCAATTACTTCGTTGGCTTTACGGGTTGTCATAGCAACATGTGGGCTCCAGCTCAGCTTCTCGTTCAGGTGACTCCGAGGTAAGGGTGTTCTGGTACCTGCTTTAAGATCTGATCTTGCAGCATGTAGAAGTGGATCAACTTCGTGTTGATACTCAGTATGTTGCATTTACTAGCGTTGAACGTCATGCCCCATGTTTCAGCCCACTTCCCTAGTATATTGAGGTCATCCTGGGCAACATTTCATCAACATTTGTTGTTTGACAAGTTGTCAGATCTGACATCTTTCCTTGATTTTGATTGGCTGAGAAGCATTGTTACTATGGCAACTGTCGGATAAAACAGACTTTGTCGGATAAAACATCCGACAAGTCCTTTCATGAAACGCTCCCCTGGAGTATCTGGTGATCTCGTTGTGATCTAATCTGCCGGTAGAGTAAGCAATCATCAGCAAATAAACGTACTTGCGATTCCCGGGTGGTGAGAAATGTTTGCAGTCATCGATGTAGAGGGCCTTTGATCCCATAGTTCGCGAGTTTGTGGAGCAACTTGTTATGTGGGACCGTATCGAAGGCCTTCGAAAAGTCGAGAATGGCAACATCTGTTTGCTTCCTTTTGTCACAGGCTGATACGAGATCATGAGCAGTGGTGAGGATTTGAGTCTCGGTTGAGTGACCGAATCTAAACCCATGGCTTAGAGATGTGAGGATGTTGTTTGACTCTAGATGGTCCATCACGTGCTTACAAATGATGTGTTCGAGGAGCTTACAGACTACAGACGTATGCGAGACCGGTCTATAGTTTTCGGCCAAGTGTATATCTCCCTTTTTGAAGACAGGTGTGATGTTTGCATTAGCCCAGTCTGGAGGTAAGGTACCCGTTGATACTGATAGTTGGAATATCGCAGTCAGTCCAGGAGCTAGGTCTTTGGAGCATTCCTTCGGGACAATATTTGGAATGTTATCCGGGCCAACTGCTTCCGAAATGTTGATACCAGCTAAGAGCTTTTCAACTCCTTCATCAGTGATAGTCAGTGGTTCAATCATGTGTTAATTATCATAACAAAGTTTAAAGGCGTAGTGCTACTTATGATTGGTTTAAAACTGCGCAAAATGACCAGCACGCAAGGCATAAAATGCACAATATGAACCAATGGCGTACGCTATTTCTGATTGATATGGCAATCAAAATAAGATAAAAGATAAAACAATTTTCAGAATACCGGCCAGGGTTGTGCAAATTTCATTTCTATATTAACAGGAAAATTACTGGACTGATGGATTTGGTCCATGCTATAATTAACAGGCATTTCTGTAGCATGATTCATGAGAAGAAACTTGCAAATCCATTCAATATTGTTTCTGTATCATTGCATTTGGACACTTTTAGAGCAGGAAGGGTTCTACAGGGCGGCTTTAGGGGCTCAACCCCCCCCCCCCCCCCCCAAAAAAAAGGCTCAAGCTTTCCAAAAAATTGGGACTTCACGCCACAAGGTGTCTTTTTGATCTCAGGTCATATTCTTATGTGCATTACAATCCTCCAAGCCCCCAACTTGAAGGTTTTGCTCTAGAAATGCACCTGTTTAGAGTGACCCTTTTTCCATTATCGTATAGCAAACAAGAAATAAACGCACCAAAAATATCAAGAATATAAACGACAAGTTTTCTGTATGTGAAATTATCTGTTGAAGGAGCAATTTCGTTTAAGTTGCTTCCTTTTACAATTACTAAATCATTTGTCACCGTGGAATTAACAAGATGCATTATTTCAATTCAATTCCATTCAATTTCATTTATTTTCATCAACGTGGTACATAATAAAAATAAAAATGGAATATAAAAACAGTAAACATCATATAAATCAAGTATAAAATATAAATAATTAAAATAAATTATTACATGGAAAAAAGGTATATCCGTAAAAGCCAATAAGGCTTGACAGTTGGATGTACCTATAGGCACTTTACAATCAATGATATACATAGAAAGACGACAGCAAAGAGGAAAGAGTACCCAAATTTATACATCATACAGGGAGAGAAGATATTTCTTATAAAAACTTTTAAATGAGTTATTAAATTGAACAGCTTGCAAACAGGAATGTAATGAATTCCAAATTTTAGGGCTTACAAAACGAAGAGAAGTATTCAGTGATTGAGAAGAAACGTTGAAATTGTGAAACTTATTACCACTCCTTGTATAATAGCTGTGAACATGGTAGTCAATCCCGGGGGGTGGCCTGTATTATCATTATCATCAAAAATTAAAATGACCCGCTGTTAACCCCCTAAGAACAAAGTACAATAAAGAAAGAACAAAGGGAAAAGGAGTTGAGAAAACATAAAAAAGAAAAAGAAAATCCTGGAAGCGCTCGCTCTCAACCAATACCGGTTATAGAACTATCTTTATAACAGGAAATAGGCATGCATCTTGTCTCTCTATCTAATGTTTTATTATTGTTCTACTCACATTTAAAGTATCGTAAGCAATGTCGGTTATAATATTCTTACGACAGGAAATTGGTTTGCGTCTTTTCTTTCTATCTAATGTTATACTATTCTTCTAGTCACAAAAATGTTAATAACCGCAAGGAGTCGAACAAGAAGAAAACCTAAAATAGACAAAATTCTAGGACATGTTGGCCTGTTATCAACAGCCTATCCTATCATACAAACCATAAGGAAGATACCGATAAAAAATGTATATTACTAAAATCATGAGAATGGAGTAACAATACACTAGAACCTGTTCTCAGTATTTTAAATATCCATTTTTCTAGCTCGCTGGCTCGCTCGCTCATAAAATCTAGAAACATGCATGGTATTCGAGCAGCAACATGTCCGAAAATCACAATATATTTGCAGCTAAGTTTCAAAGTATCCTCGAATTCTGTGGGAAGATTAACATCATCAAAATCATCTAGTTCATTTTGGCGGTAATTCCACATTTTAAAGAAAAGAAAGGGGTTTTTTCGGTATAACTCGCTTCGCTCGCTCATAGAAACAGAATGATTTTGGACAGCAAGCGACGAGCCAAAGAGCGTCGTATTTGGCAGTTAGGTAATCGAATATACTATTTAGATATCTTGAGGCGTATCAAGGAGTGTAATTTTTTTCCTCACTCGCTGCGGCGCTCACTCGTATAACATTTAAAGCAACAGTGAACTAACCCTTATTATGATGTATTTACAGCAGCGCCAACTTACGAGTACTCAAAACCAGAGACTCTTAGAAACATTATATCCTTTGTGGCTTCTATTGAATTTCCTTAGTATGAATACAAATATATTTTAACAGATGTTACTCAAAAATAAAGCTCTCATTAATCAGAATAGAGCATGCTGGGAGCAAAAAAGGGGACAAAATCAGTAGTTTAGGACTGACAGGGCGCTATTTCAAAATCCCATACAAGGGTGCCAGTTCGCTCTGGCTTTAAATACAGGATAGTTCGGGAAGCAAAACGAATTGGGCATGCAAGCGAACTGGCCGAACATGCAATTTACATATCTTATAGGCCTATAGTGTATTTTGACGATGAAGTGATGTGGTATCTTCAAAAGAGTGTGCTTTTCCTCTTTCGCTTCGCTCGTAATATGTTTAAACAGGGTGGTTTTGAACAGCAAAGGATTGGACCGGCGAGGTGCTAGAATCGGGTCATATTTGGCAACGAGGTGACCAAATATACCATTCAAATATATTAGGGGCCTATAGCGTATTTTGATGAAGAAATAATACTTTACCATCAAAGGAGTGTGTTTTCCTCGCTCGCTTCGCTCGCTCGTATTATATGCAGAAACAGGGTTGTTGTTTTTTTATCACAGTAAACAATTGTAACAGCGATGTGATAAATAGTCATATTTGGAAACAAGGTTGCCAAATATACCTTTCAAATAATCTCATAGGTCTAGGGTGTATTTTGATGACAAAATAACATTTCTGTAGCAACAACTTGGATTTTTTTGGCTCGCTCGCTTCTCTTGCTCGCAAAATAAGAAACAGTTCCACTCATATTCTAAAAAGAAGTGTCAACTAAAAAAAAAAGAAAGAAAATGATGTCCCTTAATATTCCATTCAAGTAATAAGAATCTACCTCTGCGATATAGTTTGAAAAAAAATTGTGTGTGTTGTTAATTTGAGGAACGGCAGATTAGACGGAAAATAATAAATTTGCTTAGTCGAGATCCTTCACTTATGAGCCCCACACCCTTTCCGAGTTGGTCGTTTTGCTCCCTCATCGAGGATATTCGACATCAATCATTCCCCCCCCCCCCCCAACACGAACACAAATCGACACCCATGGCTGTGAACAGTCCTGTTGAGCGAAAATAATTGTTTAAGGTTGGGAGGCAGAGTCAGAAAAATACCAATGCATTAATGAAGCAATTTGTAATTTATTAATATCAAAGATATGTAAAGTATTAAATCTTTTAAATAAAGGTTGTGATGGGTTGAGTAGTTAGAATTAGAGCAAAGTCTCAATTATGAATCGTATCAGCATCTTTTCTAATCTATTCTTTCCAGGCAGAGATCAACTTGATTCTTATCTGGCTCGAGGAGAATGCAAGTCATCAAAACCCACACAAACATGTCCAACAAATCTTTTGTTTGGTGTACTTGGAGATATGCTTATATTGTTTTCTCCTTATGTTCAGATGGTGCTGTAGAACACCCTGAGATGTTGGAATGAGTCAGAGTCAGATGCCACATTTGACCAGAGGAACGATGGATGAGGGACACCATCAATATGAGCTACAGCAAAACGGGAGAAGAAGCGTCAAGGCTTGTGCAGTTGTAGTCCAGACTCATTGATAAAGATGCATGGTTATGGTAGGCAGTTTGTAATGTTCCTCCTTTACGAAAATGGTTATGAGTCATGTGACCTTTCATGACCATATGTCAGCTCAAAAATGAGAAATTCTAATTTTTTAGTAACAAGAAAAACATGAATGGGAAACTGGATTTTCCTCATTCTTTTGTCCTCGATTATCATCCAAGATTGCTTAAAGCTGTATATTATTTATTCACCAATTATACTTGATTACCGCCACTTAGAATATGTATAGTTTATGCATATGAATTGCATAAATTATAATATGATATTAAATGGATGGATAGATTTGGATTCTTTACACATTTCCCGAGGTCCTTGCAAAATTTTGTGGCAGTTAGTCAAGTTGCGGCCAAGATCCACCCCCCCCCCATGATTTATTGGTTTTTTGCACTATTTAGTGACAAACAGTAGGTTGTATTAATCCGCTTAAAAATGAAAGTTATCGGATCTACTTAGCAAAGATTTTGTATAGAAATAATAAAATATTATTGTACTGTTCTGCTTGTATTACAAATTCGAGAGAATTATGTTTTCCATGTAATAGATTGAGACTCACTCTATGATGGCGATCTTAATCACTATGCAAGGAAAAAATACTGCAAGTTTCATTTAGTACATGTATTTAATGGTACATGTAGTTAATTTTGATGAATTTCCCCAACATAGTCGGTGATTCAATATGTATTGTGAGTACATTGTTTTAAAAGATGAAGATTGCTAATCCTTTCTGCAGATACCCAAGACTCCTATTCCCTGAGGTAGCAGATGTTTTACATGGCCGATACGGGGCCGATATGCTATGAGGTCTTGCAGTATGTCGAAAGGCAGGTGATTCGGTAGAAACAATACCTTTTCTTCAGTGAAGAGATGGATACAGGTAATTTCTGGACTAAGAAAGCAGCCAAGCATAACGGCTTCAAAAAATACATTTAAGTTTTGTCATGTTTGTTTGTTACAGATCGGCACCAACATTCCACTTGTCTGAAGAAGAGAAGCAAAACCATGAGCCATTTGTATTGTCTTGTGGCAAGTTCGAAGAGCCGGAGCTGTGCATAGTTGTGTTGGAGAAATATGTAGTCAACTGCAACTCACCTTCCTATATAAGGTTGTAGATGTGTGCTTCAATTTAGACATTGATTTCGCATGGGAATCGAAACATGCAGTACTTGGGATTTCATCCAAAAGCTATTCTGTCACTTTGGAAAAGCAGCAGGAAGAAATATACAGTCAGGAAGTTGGAAGAATAAAGGCAGTCTTTTGTTATGGAGAAATTCGCAACCTACATCTTTCAGGTCATAGATGTTGTGTGCTTCCTAGGTTAATGCACATTTTAGACAATAACTACGCCTGGAAACAGTGGCGTAGACAGGTTCTTACACCTGGGGGGGGGGGGGGGGTGATTTGCCGTTCACGAGAAATCGAGGATCAATTTCGTATACAGATACACACCGGCGTAAATCCACTTTGAGGAGGGGGGGGGGTGATCGACTTTTTTGCCGATTTTTTTTTCTGTCGAACTCACACTTGAATATAAACACACGCCCTCATCCACCTGCACAGACCCCCTTACACACATTTAAATTTTTATCTTGCGAGCGAGCGAGCCAAAAATTACCACTTTTCTGGTTTTCCATCGCATTTTCAAACAAAAATTGTAAAATATGATGAGCGAGCCAAGCGAGCGAGCCAGAAATTAGCGCTTTTCTGCATGGTTTTAAATCGCATTTTTAAATAGAAATTCTAACATATTATGGTTGTTTATGACAGATTATTAAAAATTTTATAAACGATTAATTCAAATATCATGTCTTCCTTAAAAAGTGTGGGGGGATATTTGTACACGCCATCCCCTCTCTCAAAAAAGTGGGGGATATATCCCCCCCCCCCCATCCCCTGGGATTTGCGCCAATTATGCACAGGCATAAATAGGAGATATACGCACCGTGACAAACGAATATAGAATATGGACTGACATTGGGACTGACACACATTATTGCATATTTGTATCAATCTATTTATCTTTTTTTTTTAATTTTGTTGTTACACCACTTCAGAAAAAGTGTGACAGTTATGATAGTAATCGTCATTTCAGACACATTAACGATGATGATGATGATAACTATTATTATCATCAAAGGCATAATAATTATGCATTACTAATTATTATTATTATTATTATTATTGTTGTTGTTGTTGTTATAATGATAATTCTTATTATAATCAGTGCTGTTCCTGTCATTTCTAAACATGTTAATTCAGTTTAATTGTAAGCAAACATCCTTCCCTAGAACCTGAGGGGAGGATGCATACCCCTTATCCCCCCCCCCCCCAGCTGTCTACGCCCCTGCATGGGAATACAGGACAACTTGAGACATGTCTGTCAACGCTATCATACAATTGTATTCAACTCTTGTCAAACTTTGAGGTTTTTAGCTTCTATTTACAAATAGAAAATTACATTTACATGACTTGTACTCAAAGGGGACTGTCAATCATTTCAACTCTTCAAATTGTAAATTATCTTGCGTATTTACATTTAAAAAATATCAATAAAAATGTCAGACTTACGTTTAAAACGAGTTTCTAAATTGTATTCTTAGCCCCCTTACGTGCATGAATGAATGTTTGATTTTATGCAGAAGTGGTTTGGACCATAGTTTGGACAGCCATTTCAAGTGAGTCATGAAGTTTGTAGTGAGTCACTGGTTTGTCCGTAAAACGAAACACTGGAAGGATCATGTGAGTCAACATGACTCATTACAAATAAGTCTGAGTCTTCATGACTCACTTCAAGTGAGTCATGAAGAATAAAGTGAGTCTAATTAGCGTGGTAAGACTCATTTGTAATGAGTCATGGTGACTCCTCAATCTGAGTCAAGGTGACTCACTATTTTGTGGGTGCGTATTTTTTTTGTTGTTGTTGTTGGTAATGCCGTTCTGGTTAAGGGAAGATGATAATTATTGATTTTGGAGGGCTTGTCTTGTGGAATAAGTGTGTATTTAAATATTTTGGTGAAGAGTGAGGTGGCAGATGGAAGTTCATTGTTGGATAGTTGGAACATCAAAGTACGAGGTTTAGGAGGTAGAGGTCATTTATTTTCAGTATTTTGTTTTAAGAAATGGTAGATTTTGTATGAGAGCGGAAGTGAACATTTTCAAATATTCTGAGAACTCGTTTTGCAGCAGTAATATTCTGTTTGTTTGAGTTATTTGTGAGTTACCCTAAGAGAGCCATCTTACTAGTCATCTGTAATGTTAGCAAACTGAAAAAGCCATTTTTGCTTGGGGGAGGGGGGCATTTGCACCTCCTTTCAGATTTTTGACCATGGAAAATGCACTTATAATTTTAGGTAAGCATTTGAAAGTCATCCACGAGGAAGGGCTCTGATTGTTTTGGTTTTTTCCGTTGCCATGTCTCCCAAAAAGAAAATTAGCCAAGAGTGGTTTGACCAGGGATAATGTGAGTCAGGATACAAGCAGTTGTAAGATGCAAAATTGCGTGTTTGTGGCCATATTTGCCGATGCTTTTTGCAATAGAGAACGTGGGCGGACTGTCTACAGGGATTTTGTGAAGCTGCAATATGTGCACTTTATCTCCAAAGACCAGTGAAGGCAGGTAACCATGAAATACAAGCAAAACTGTGGTTATAGATTTCGCTAGTTTCTTCATCCCGATCATACATTATTTTAATTACACCTGCCCCTGACAAATAACAGCACACATGAAATTGGCGGTTGATTGTGGATTTATTATTTTATCAACATCAGTGGCATTATCATTGGCATAATGAATAACTTAGAAAAACTGTGATTCCATATATATTAACCATAAACCTTTATGTTATTACTCACTACAATTTCCAAACAACCTTTAGTGCACACAATCTTCCTTAATTGCACCTACCCGGGTACTCTATCACCCATCTTTGGCAATTAGCTTAGCCATAATCTGACCACCAGCGTTAAAGACCGACCCGACCGGAAATGCCTCCAGTCAGTAAGACATCCCCAGCTCCGAGTTAACGCCGTCCACGATCAATTTACGACTCACTGCATTACCACCGAGCGGAAAGCTGACTGACCCAAACCCCCGGCATACAGGCGAGTAACCAAAACATAAATAGCCTCCATTCCTCGCGCACGCACCGTAGAGGGGTAACCCTGCACCAAGGGTAACTATTACCAGCAGGTCCCTCCACATCTCCACCTTTTCAGAGCTCGCGATTCGCAGAGATACACAGGGTGATCGGGCGAGCTGCTATTCTGCCAAAAATAGCTAACGCTTAGTGCCGAGGCCTCATAACACAACCAACCCTCCCAAGCATGTGACAAGAGATGTAACCATATAACCATATATTCATTAAGATCAATGTAAACAATATGAAACATCTACAAACTTCACCTTAATTATAAAATGTTCAGTGTGTACATACCTTGTAATGATACAAAACCTGCGCAGAGGCGCCAAAATTACGAATTTTCCGCCAAACGGGCTTGCCCGCCGGCGAATTTTTTTCCCTACATTTTCGCTCCTTGCGCGTGCGCACATGGTCATTCTCCGCGACTTCGTAAATATTCATATGTACGTCATTGTGCCATTGATCAACGCATGCGCACATGGTCATTCTCTGAGATGACCTTACAAAATATTCGTAGGTAGGCTACGTCATAATGCCATTAATGCGCGCTTTGCTCCTCTTATTCTGTGATGAGATTTGTGCGCGTGCAAACATGAACTAAGTTGATTTTTAAAAATGTATCACTTTGATACTTTTATTCTTAAGAATCTAGCGCCTATTTTAGTTTTTAGAAGAATTAGAAATACATGTACAATATGAGAAAGTTTCGCACTTGGCAGAATTTGTAAAGTATGATGATTGGTTTACTCACCCTAAGATGGTTGAAAAGCAGAATTACGAACACCAACCTCAAATAGGATTAATCTTGTTTTCAAATTTCTGTCACATTTCTTTCCACTCGTCATGTCTTCCCACTCCCCTGGCTTCCCCCCCCCCTCTCTCTCTCTCTCTCTATTTCTCTCGCCCTCTTTGTATTTTTTTAATCAAAGCACTGAATTATTGATGAAATGATTGAAACGTTTATTTTCATTGTTATTTGTAATCTGCATTTTTTAAAACCACCTTTTCTGAATCAGTAATGGGAATACAATAAAACCCAGGTTACATGTTCTTATCGTGGTCAACATAAAATATGGCTGCTCTTGTGACAACAAAATCTGACATGTAGATCGTCACTTGCATATATATGAGCTAAACCACTTTCATCCGAATAAAATTCATGATATACAGTTAATATATAAATATACAAATGTTTTATGGAACTAGATAGATTCTCGACTGGAGCAGTCAGAATCAATACCTCTGTCCTGTTACGAGATAAGAATATGTGACCTTTAACCTATGACCTCTTGACGTTTCTGGTTCTTTATTCCGTTCCACAGAATCATCAATGACGGTTCTCTGTAATCAACAATGAAACAACAATAATAAGTACATAACAATTTGCATAACCATGAACACTTGCACTATATAGGTAATGAGGATGGCAGTAACTGCATCAATTTACTACAGTCCAACGTGTATAATATAAATCAGAAATATATATTAGGCCTTATAACTGATCGTTAATAAAGCTTTTAGCAAATACATTAATATTGACGTAAAATGATTAAAATAATCATATCCAGTCAACGTATATCAAAGCCTAATTTACACAACCATAACTTTACTTACTCTGCTTTATTACTAATCCTTGGACAGCCTAAGTAAATAAATGTTAGCTTTATAAGAGCTTGGTGCATAATCACATAGGAATAACACTGTATGCTTACGCATAAATTATGCCTTTGTGCCCCTATCACATTTAATGCTTTATTGCAATACAATATCTATCCTAAGCACATTATACTATATACACCTCTTGTTGATCCTTATACACTGGTATAGGTCCTAATTAATACACCTTTCTGAAAGGAACTATAAATGGCAACAGCTAACTATCTACAGCAACCAATAACTCAATCATTGTATCAGTTTATGGATGGTTTCCTTGTTCCTAGTCCATTATTACTTCAACAAACACATCCTTATTTCTTGTGCAAATACGCCTAAATGCACTGGACGACACCATTCAGCCTGTAGGCCTACACTCGAGCTGATCATTCAAAAGGGCTCCATTTACACAAACTCCAATATTATTCATAAGAACATTTCCTACATTACTTAAGCTATACAATAATTATGGGGGCTTCCAACCAGGCCCCGTAATCTCCGCCATTTTGTCGGGGACATTGGAACACGATTTGAACGCTTCCCGAAGCCCCATGAATAATTCATTTTGTAAGATGCTCCCAAAGGCCGCATGTGATTTCCACGCAAAAGAAACGCAAACACAGTACAGCGCTGAGCATGCGCATTAGGTAGAGGTCAACTTGTATTATCTATTCATATATGTTAATGTATTCATGTATAAATTTATTCCGACGCAGCAGAATCGGCGAATCAGAGTCCTTCAATTATCTGATTATAATGCAACTAATATGCCAAATATTAATGAAGAAGCAGTGTGACGTTGTTGATGGTTTCATCATAGCGTTTCATTCCTGACGATTCACTGGTACAATCGCATACCAAACTTAGAAATTTTATAAGTAATATTCAGAATAAGTAAGGAGCTGCTGGTAACTCCTTGGAAGAACTGACCATTCCATATTATGTTAGATATAATCAAGTTTCCCTGGACTTAAAAAGAGAGAGAAGATGTGTGTGTGGTGAGCTAGAGGGAGATTGAGAAAGAAAGAAAAATTAGAGAACGAAAGACAGGAAGAAATATACTTAGGGAGAAACGATATCGTGGAGGAAAAAATGATCTCTTAGTCATTCCTGGCTTAAATTATTTGACTTATTTGTGCATTTGACAGACTCTTCGGAATTCTTGATGGTGTGAAAATAAAGTGAAAAGGGAGAATTAGGACAGCAACATTATATTTAAGTATCAGTAATCAAAAGGTAGTAAACTGGATCAGATGCTGCACAATTCAGCAAACGTATTGCATTGCATTTTCTGCACACTAAATTTTAGTATTAGGTGGTAACTTACATGAGATGAGGCACATTGCTAATTTCATTTATTTATTTATTTATTTATTTATTTTTTGCTCGCCGATCAAGGGGGGGGGGGGGGGGGGGGGGGGACGGCCCTCTAATGCCTCCCTTAGCTATGCCCTGATTAAATGTAATATCATGTGAGATCAGATCAGTTTACAACCAGAGCTCTCAACCAAGATTATACCTCTTCTGCATCCTTAATATTATTCTGCTTTCTAAAGAAAAAAAAAACATTAGAATGTTAGAGCCCCCCCCCCCCGAGTCATTAGTCGTTTTACCGGCTGATCAGTAGGAGTTGTTGTGCTTAATTATCTGTCTTTACTCTGAAATCCTTACAAAGCGGGTAAAAGAATGAAGCCCCCCCCCCCCAAAAAAAAAAAGAAAAGAAAAAAAAAAAGAAAAAGAAAACAAATGTGTACAAGGTATAATTGGCAAATGTTTTCCCAGGTGGCTGCTTCTTCACCCTCTCTCTCTCTCTCTCTCTCTCCTATTCTCTCTCCCTCTCTCTCTCTCCCTCTCTCTCTCTCTCTCTCTCTCCCCCTCTCTCTCCCTCTCTTTCCCTCCCTCCCTCCTTCTCTCCTTTCCTCTTTCCCCAAAGTCACATCTTTATCTCGTTCATTTCTTTTTATATCAAAATTTTTATTACCATCTCTATGATCTCACGTCATCTCTCTTGTTATATCTTCTTTTGAGATGTATATTTCTCTGTCACTCTCTATTCTGTTTCACAACAATTTCTAAACTATTTAATCCTTTTACAGAAAACAACAAAATAAGTGGATTACTGGGCTTAAAAAAGATTAAGTTAAGTTTATTAACATCATTATGTCAATGATGAATTTATTATGTTTACATGTTAACTGATCAAGTCTGCAATCTATTACAGATCTATGCCCAGTGTAGGCCTAATTACATCAGCTTTTTGGTAATGTTATAACTAATTCTCACAAACTTATGATTGCTTTTACCTTCATGTTTATATGTCATTCTTGCATTAAAAAAAAATACATTTTATGACTAATTCATTAACATGAAAGTATTACAGTTTCTAATCTTATACATTTAGAAGTATCCCACATTTCCACAACACTGTCAGAATTGTAAGAGAAACTAGCCAATTTCAATTTCAAATCGCAAATATTTGTGTAAAACTGTTATGTTACAAGGGGAAAAAATACACGGGGGCTCGGGGCGAATTCGCCCCGAAATGCCCAAAAGAGCCGTGGAAAACTAAAAAAGAGTCCCTGAAATTCTCATAAGGTCCAATGTAAACTGTAATACAATGTAGAAAATTCGGGCGGGTGGGCTCAAAAAGTAGCCCTGGAAAAGAAATAATTTTTTCCCTGAATGTTACTAAATTTACAATACTCCAAAGAATAAGTGAAAATGAATGGTTGTACTCTTATTGCGTCAGGAAGAAGCGTTTACAAAGCAAATAAAAGAAAAGAAAATTTGTGTTGAATATGTCCTATTCGATCCTAAACGGAATGTACTGGGATCTAAAACTTTATTTAGGATTGTTTTTCTGTGGCTTACAGCAAGATTGAGTGCCACTTGCAAAAGTGGGCTATTATCTGTAATGCATGAATTTTTTTTGCAAATATATTTTTTTAAACTGATGAACAGATATCCTGTTGTACTCTAGGGAGTTTAAAAGATTATGACCTATGCTACATCATACATTTCTTGATAAAATCAGGGTTTTACTCAACACATTTATCCACTATTCTGAACCAATTGATGGATGGAACAATGATCATCTAAGAATTCACAGTTGCAAAGAATGTTTAGCATATTGGGTGTGAAAACAAGAACAAAGATTATCTTAATTTTCTTTATATACACATAAGGCCCATTTCATGCACCGAAATCAATAACTGCTTTACAAATTCGTACCCTACAGGTGATTTGTTACAATTGAGCGAACTTACAGCTGTGTTGAAAAATAGAACCTTCCCGTTAAAGCTTAAAAAAGGGGGGGGGGGGAGAAAAAAATCAACACAAACACACAAACAAAATACACAAAACAACAAAAGTTTGGTGGAGATTTAAAAAGGATCAAAGACCTATCAGCTTGGCGAGCACTTCAGCGATAACATTAGGGGCACTACAATGTCCCAATTTATCTGAGAGAAAAAAACTCTATTCTCAATTACGAACTAAACCTTATGATAGATCTGTGGGTAGTAACTCGGGATGTGGCAGGCTAATTAAAGTAAAGAGCTTTTAATACTGTCCCTTTTTTTTGCTAAATGTACCTATTAAAATAACTTCGGGATATGTGCAGAGTTTGATCTTGTCCATCTGCCATTCACAATGAAGATGAAGGGGTGTGAACTCCTGAATATCTGCTGCATGAAAAAAATGAAAAAGAACGAAATTTAACAAATATGTAAGACATGTGAGGTATGTAAGAGACAGATTCATAAACATGTATTTATTATAGCAAAATCAAACACGATTGGACTCAATGAATATATCTGTCCACAAACTTGTCTTCTGGAAGGGCCTTCTCAACTACAGTAGCTCCTCCACAGCATAATCTTTCAATGATGTTGAGAATTACATCCTTGAAAACCTTCAAATCCAAGTTAAATTGTATCTGATAATACATTGAACTTGACACAGGGCAGATCATTATCTCTTCTATATTTGTGCCTGGGAAATAAAAAAGTTTTTTTTTTTTTGTTTTTTTTTTTGGCTAGATTGCTTTATAGGCTGTTCATTATTATCATTATCATTACTATTTTTATTATTATTCCAAAAAACAATCAAGGGCAACTATTATACTAATATTGGCCCTTTATTTTACTGTCCTATATCATCGTCATTGTTATTATTTATTAATATTGGCATAGATCTAGACCTATAAACAGCCAATTTTTTCATACAGCCTACCTCTCCAAACTTCAACAAGTTCTTTTTTCCTCCCTGGATTTGTACATGTCTCCACAGAATCTATTTTATTGGAGAAGAAAAGCACCATCCTGAAAAGAAAGAAAGAAAAAAAAAAAAAAAAAACATAAGTTCAAGTTACATTTCCAGCTAGAAATAAATCTATACAAGCTGTTGTCGCTCACTACAGACTTTTGTACAGTCACTATGTGCTGTATGTTACGTGCTCAACGTAACAGTTACAGTGGAAAAAAAAAGAAGAAAAAAGAAATCAAGCTAGCAATAAGAAAAAAGACAAAATTTATGACTCTATGAGTATGAGTCAAGCATGAAGAACACAAGGTAGCCGCTGTCACTGAACATCGAAGTCGTAATTGAGATTTTTCACTGTCTGATGACTGATGTGATTGAAAATTAGTAAGAAATGAGATACAACTGTAGTGATTATTTTGTGAAAATTTGACGCAGATTTGCTCAACTAACGCTACATCGAGATACAGTCTGTGTAACCTTAGTACTCACTAACAGTAACATATAGACTACAGTTAGTAGGAAATCTATATCTAGCCTAAATGTTTTAAGTCTGGACTATGTCTACATCTGAATTAGATAGTGGACCAGGTCTAACAACAATAACAGATTTGCCAAAATAAAAAGGGGGATCAGATTTAACTGCTAGTCTTCAGATGTCAACTAATGTTAAACTTGAATTTGAAATGCAACAAGTTAACTCCCAGTAACACTAACAAGTAACAGTTAGCCAGGCCCAGGCCAGCTAACGTTAGACTAGACCAAAGTGTTCTGTCTCCAACACTTAGCCTCGTATTCTGGTAGGGTCGGCATGGAGGAGTGCTGACCCCACCAGAATAAGAGGCTAACGACGACTGTTAGAGACAGAACACTTCGGTCTAACGTTAGACATTTTCCTCACTTCACTTGACGTGGATTTGATTGCCAACATCTTCGGTTCTAAGTCGTTAGTCTAACTCTAACATTAGGCATAACTGTTACTCTTCAACCAGGTCAAAGTATTTTCAAGACAAAAGCCAAATTTCTTCATCTAATAGCAGTGAATAGGAAATATCGTTATGCTGACTGAAGGGGGGGGGGGATAATTCAACAAAAGAACTCGAAAGATCCATGAGTACTGCACGAATTTTCTGATGACGTCCCGCCCGACACTCCGGGCAAGCAGTCAAGACCAAGAGGGTTCTACTGGCAATCAAGCCGAAATTAAAGCTCACGACGATGAAAAATGTATTGATAAAGTTTGAGAGTAGATTGCCCAAAAATTTATTCATCAAAACACCTTTGCAACTTCTCAAAATGTAAATAAATACCAGTAGATCACTCACAATGTTCGGATTTCTTTTCAATATAAGTCAATTTAAGAAATTCAAGCATAATTACAGTTGGACTCACCGACAAACTTCTCCCCCTAAAATGATCATTCTGTGCGGGTGACGTCATCACAGCCAACTAAGTAGCGGAAGTGACGAAAAAGGTCATATTTCTTCTAGATCTATTCATTTGAATATTTACCATATTTATAAGGCAGGGTCCAATCAAAATTTGAGAATATCGCAGTGTGCAAATACAAAAATGAATAATGCATGAGGAAGAATCGATATTTCCCATTTTTATGGCTATCGGAATGGTATCGGGGGCTTCGGAAACGTTCAAATGTCCCCCCGGAAGTCAGATTTTAATACGCTTAAATAAGCTTAGCCTGAATGGTGACGCAGTGTTATATATGCAAATGAGGAAAATCCGCGGGTGCTACATTTCTGTCTATACGGTGTTATTAGTCTATGCTTCCAACACATCATTTATGCACAAAACCCGCGCCAGCGCGCGATCCTGATTTATGAAGTCGCTCGCGGAGAATGACCTGATTATGGTCTCAGACGTACATATGAATATTAATGAGCTCTCGGAAAATGACCATGTGCGCACGAGCAAGGAGCGAAAATGTCGTAGGAAAAAAAAAATCACTGCCCGCCGCCAAACATGCAGGTTTTCTCATGGAGGCACCTTGTAATTGGAAGCCAGACTATTAACCGATTAAGGATTTAACATACCAAACCCTTCATGGCTTACCCAAACGTGACAACCAAGATCGTACTTAATATGCCAGTTATCAATCATTGTTAAA
>CM057157.1:23965491-24018491 GCA_029962745.1 Echinometra lucunter
ACCGGTTAAGAAAGGTAACCATGAAATACAAGCAAAACTGTGTTCATAGATTTCTCCACTTTCTTCGTCCCGATCATACCTTATTTTAATTACACCTGCCCCTGACAAAAAACAACACACATGAATTGGGCGTTTGATTGTGGATTTATTATTATACCAACATCAGTGGCATTATCATTGACATAGTAAATAACTTAGAAAAACTGTGATTCCATATACTTTTAACCATGAACCTTTATGTCATCATTACTACCATTTCCAAAAACCCTTTAGTGCACACAACCTTCCTTAATTGCACGTACCTGGGTACTCTATCCCCCATCTTTGGCACTTAGCTTAGCCATAACCTGACCACCAGCGTTAAAGACGTTAGGTCGTGGGTAGACCAGCTGCTGGTCGTTTTAAACTGTCACTAATTCCCGAGCATGCGTGCGCGCGCGCTGATGTGGTATCCCCACGAATTCACTTTCCCCACGAATTCACCTTCCCCCCCCCCCCAAAAAAAAACAACCCTGCATTTTTACAGTAAAAAAAAATCGAACACGACTTTGTAAAGTTGAATACAAGTAGCGGATTGTGTGTAAATCTAATGTGGCTGTTGCAAAAATACAATACAGATTAAATCTATATTTCCAAAGCAGTTCATGAGTAAACATACATAAAACTGTCATCAAACTACAAACTGTGTGTGATTTTACACATCAAGTTGTTTAAAAATGGTAATTTTACATCATGTTTTTCTACTGAGTTTTCCGTAAGAAAACAACAAGATGTACACTTACTGTTGTTAAATTACTGTTTTTAAACAATTTGAAATGTAAAATTCACTGGCGTAGCTAGGATTTTTTTCAGTAGGGGGGCATCAGAAATATTTTTTGGCACTTACACACACCCACACCCGCACCTACGCGCACACATACGTATACACACACGCGCGCGCACACACACAACTGGCACACACAATCTAAACCTGACGAGCTGACTCAGCCGAAAGGCTGCATGATAATATACTTTCAGCGAGCGTCTTTCTACCCCATTTCGGTATTACTTTTCCTTTTTAATTTTTTTTTTTTTTGCCTTAAAGGTGCACAAATGGTGCAAACCTCCGAAAAAAGGTGCAATGTACAGCAAAATTCGAAAAGGTGCACCTTTGTGTAGCGATATCAACGAAAGGGTGCAAACTTGCACCTTTTGTTAGTCTCAAACGCATACTGCCATATAACTGATAGTCTTTTATTTGTTGTCCTTTAAAGTAATCATTTAAGTTTGTCATTAAATTTGATATTTGATAGATTATATTATGACATACTTTTGTAGTAACATGTTCATCTCTAACCTTTTAGTCTCATAAATGAACTGCACTTTTGAGGACAATTTCGAACGTAAGGGGGGGGGGGGGGGGGAGACAAGGCCTACCTGAACGAACGTCCCCCGCAATGGCCAATGAATGCGATAGAAAAATCCAATGCCGATGCTAATTCATATACATATGTATGCTCGCACGAAGTTCGAATCGAATCCTCTGTCTGGTGAGCCTTTGGCGTCAACTAGTATAAAATATGATTTGTATCTTGCACAATATAACCTAATTAACCTCTCTGTATTTTCTGACATCGTGTGTACTTTGATATATATTTCGCTAATTTAAAAATTGCAGAAAAAGGTCAAGCAACTGCATATTACCTCTGTCCATAACCCAGTCCCACCTGTACAATTTTGTGTAAAGTTGGGCCTAAAGCCTATGTGTCAACGATAAAATGATATTTATGAGGCGCACTATGAGTAGGATTCGCCGAGCTCAATATACATAGACCTGTTCAGTATTATTAATGTCTGAATGGGGGGGGGGGGAGCTTCGGGCTGTCTAACAAAAGCACTAACGAAGTAACATCTGAAAACACCTGACTCTTTGCGTAACCTATTGAATCATCTTCTTTATTTGCAAACCCCAGTTATGGCAGTTAGGGCCGACATAAACTACAGTGTTCTGAAACTGAATTGTCTCTACCCGAGAAGCTTTTCTGAGATGGTGGAGGAGCTGTTCCCCATCCTGAACTTTTTGAGTGGTAAGTAGAGGTTTATCATTAATCCGTATTTCATTATCAGAAAAAGATAATTTACAAAACATGTCATTAACAGACAACAGCAATGTTTTTATTTGATTCCCTCTTTCTAGTTGTTTTATGATGTTCAAAGCATGCATACCGGTATACAAATTCATTATGGATGTCAGCTTAGATTATAAATATCCATTCTGAGAATTATTTTTGACAAATTACTTGGACTGTACTTTCTCTAACAGAACAAAGCAAGAAGAGTTGCAATTCGTGTTTTTTTTGGGTTAAATTTCAGCAAAGAGATGGAGCACTCTTTCACAAGGATATTGGTGAGGTTTTCTGGACTGCCCTCGAAAAAGTAGCGGAGAAAATCCTCCATGTTTCGATGAATTCGACCCGTGGATCCACAACCTGTCTCTTCCAGGAAACCGATGCCTACGATGCCCTCATCCAGTAGGGCACTGAGGGAGACAAAATGAAAGGTAAGTTTCATTGTGTTTTATGTTTTGAATGCCTGTTGCAAATCCTCTTCATGCTTACCATTCCAACATGAGGGAAAGCAAGGCCGTACGCACTTAGGGGGTAAGGGAGAAGTTGCACCCTCCTCCTCTCCCTCCCCTCCCCTCCCCCAAGTATTTTTTCTTACTTTCTTATTACAAATTTCGAATATTTTCACGAAAATTGTTCACTTCATCATTAAATTTCAATTTGAAAAATGCAAAATCTACTCGGCTCCCTAGCATGCATGTTCCCTGAAATATGGAACCTATTTTTTGCCCTCCCTGCCCCCCCCCCCTCCCAGGGAGAATTGCTTACATATGACCTTGAACAGGAGGGGGCTTGAAGCTGGAAGAACACTTTGTGTCTGTGTGATCCACTACGTTGAAGGTATAGAGTGATCCATAAACAAGTCATGTTGAAATTCCACACATGTCTCCAATCTTAGGGGCTTACACATTATTTTGTGAAATATCAAGATAAGTATTCTAGAAATACGCAATATTTCTGTAAGTTCTGTGTGTTTCTAAGAGGTATCCTTGTACATGTATAAGGTATGTAGCACTCTTTAATTTTCATGTTTTTCCATATGTTCTTTATTTTCTCATAAGAGAAGCCAAATCTTTACTTCTTGAATTTGTATTACTTCATATATGTTTTATGTATGTATTTCTTCTTCTTCTCTCCCTCTCACTCCCAGTCTCCTTCTTTTTCTTTCTGTCCTTCATTCTGTTTGCTTCATGCTTGCGCGTATTTGGGGATGATTTTCTGTGATGCATTTTATTCAAACATGTTATAAAAGTACAATTAAAGCTTGATAAAGCCTTATGGGTGTACTGTTGCAAGTTTTGTCTTTGTAAGTAGAGTTTTATTTCATCAATATTTTCTTATTTAGATTCGTAGAACTGTAATGTTTTATATGTCTGTACGTGTATTATTTCACATATTCATCAGGGTGCTTTGGAAAGCTTCTCATATCATGTGCTCGTTACAGTATCCAACAAAAGTGAGTACACCCTTAAGAGTGTGCTTAAGTTTTGTTGCCACAAATTTTAACAAAATCCTTCAGCTATTACATTATTGTTATGGAAAAGTAATTCCTATCAATACACCAGTCACAGAATTTCATCCTTCTCTATTATAGTTGCAATACATTCATTAAGAATTTACATTTGAATTTTATCATTTTGCAAAGGGTGTTCTCACTTCTGTTGAATACTGAATGTGAACTAGCACTTTCATAAATTAAATATAATTTGTCTGATTAACTTGCAGATCTAATAGCTGTGGTCTCCCTTCTGGCCATCCCATACCTGCTTGGGGAGAAGGACTATATGTTAAAGACAAGGTAAATGACACTTTAAACACTTTCTTCCCAAACATAAGCATAATCAGTGAAATGATATTTATTTTTTATTTGAAAAAAAGTCAGTTCTATACATTTTTATAACTCCACCCACCGTACATAGTGCCGGAGGCATTATGTTTTCGGGTCGTCCGTCCGTCTGTCCGTCCCGTTTTCGTTCTCGCGATAACTCACTAACCATTTGACAGATCAACTTCAAACTTGGCTAATGTATGCATATGGGAGGGATAATGGTCTGGTTAGATTTTGGGGTCCAAAGGTGAAAGGTCATAGAGGTCATTATATACATGAAACTTGCTTGTTCTTGCGATAAATCAACAACTCTGAATCCGGCGTAAATCCACTTTGAGGAGTGGGGGGGGGGGGGGATGATCGACTTTTTTTACGATTTTTTTTTGTCGATCTCACACCTCACACTCACACTGACCCGCACACACCCTCACTGACCCACACACACCCCCTTTGCACACATTTTGATATTTATTTTGCGAGCGAGCGAAGCGAGCGAGCCAAAAATAACCACTTTTCAGGTTTTTAATCGTATTTTCAAACAGAAATTCTATATGACGAGCAAGCGAAGCGAGCAAGCCAAATGTAACCACTTTTCTCATTTCAGGTTTTCAAACAGAAATACTATAATATGACGAGCGAGTGAAGTGAGCAAGCCAAATATAACCACTTTTCTCATTTTTAATCATATTTTCGAATAGAAATTCTAAAAGATGACGAGCGAGCGAAGCGAGCGAGCCGAAAATGACCACTTTTTTTTGTTTTCAATTGCATTTTGAAATAGAAATTCTAAAATATGATAGTTGTTTATGACAGAAATTCAAAGTTTTTACTAACTGATTAATTAAATATATTTTCTTCCTTAAAAAGTGTGGGGGGGGGATATATCCCCCATCCCCCCGGGATTTACACCAATGACTCTGATGGTTCAACTTCACACTTGGCGCATGTGTGCATATGGAAAGGGCGATGGTCACAGTTAGAGTGGGGGTTCACAAGGTCAAAGGTCAAGGTCAAAGATGTCATTGTATAAAAAAAAAATCAACATGAATGTGCCATATATTTCCAGTCTGGCAATGGCGGAGGAATAAATTTCGACTGTGCGCTGTCAAGGATTCATCTAGTTGTATCACAGGAAACGTGCGTGCCAGTTTTCAGTATGCTCGCGCGGTCAGTGGTTCCTCCTGGCTATAATATATATACCAAAAACAGGCTGTGCTTTTTTAAGGGTTGAATTATCCCTGTGGGTTCTTGGTTGCTCCAGTCTGCTTCATATATAAAACTAATTACTTTGAATGCAGTCCACTATTTGCATTAATTGGCAGACCTGTCACACCATTTTGATAACATCATCATTCATCCAGTTAAGAGTGTCCAGCATGTCCAGCAGTTGTTGTTTTTTTTCCTGTGACCTAGCAAATTTCTTTCCTTTCACTTTTTTAGGAACCTGTGACACCAACTCTGGTGATACATCTGCAGAAGAATATCCTGTCCCAACATCACTGCATGCAACATGTACCTTGACATAGAAGACGTCGTTTAGATTGTGGCAGAAAGAGGCAAATTGTGCTGCAGAGTGGACTCTAGCTCTAGATAAAAGTATTGGACCTTGACCAGAAAGCTGATGATGACAAAGGAACATTCTTACTGAACCTTGTTCAGAAAATTCTGCACCTTGCGGGATTTAGGTTTGTACAGTGTCATATTCGCCTTACAGGTGATCGGATGTATTATTTAGATATCATACAGGCATGACAGGTTTATAGTGTATTCTGATTATGATAGTGATGATAACATTCCGTTCTTGTATGGCGCATATATTATTTTCACATTGTTATATATATTATGACGAAATAACACTTCTATCATATGGAAAAGGGTATATTTTTCCTCGCTCGCTACGCTCGCTCGTTTGATATTAATGGGTTTGAAAAGCAAACGTCTTCGGTGAGATAAGACCGAATAGATTTTACAGATGTTTCATAGGCTCACAGCGTAATTTGCCGAAGGGGTTACTACTTCTACTTCTACCATCAAAAACATTGTGTGTCCTTCCTCGCTCGCTTCGCTCGCTCGTAATATTAAAAAAAACAGAGTGGTATCGGGGGCAGCAACAATGGACCAGCGATGTGACAAAATAGAGTCATATTTGATAGCGAGGTAACCATATATATGTATTAGGTGTCATATATGCCTGTAGTGTATTTTGATATCTAAAAACTTCTCTCATAACAAAAATTTTTTTTTTGCTCGCTTGCTTCGCTCGCTTGCAAAATTAAAAAAAAAAAAACAGGATGGTTCACAGTCTAGCAAGATGCGTAATTTCCCCAAATTGATATTGCTTCACGTTGACATAGGCCTATGTTTTATATATATATATATATATATATATATTATATCAGTAGCCGTATGTTCATCTCCGCTTGGTCGTCTTGCCCCCCCCCCCCCCCCCCCCCCAATCAGAAAAATGGATCGACGCCTCTGGTGTGCACATACCCTGTAATGATACAGAACCTGCGCAGAGGCGCCAAAATTACGAATTTTCCGCCAAACGGGCTTGCCCGCCGCCAAACAAGCAGGTTTTCTTATGGATGCACCTTGTAATCGGAAGCCAGACTATTCATGTAGATGGATGGTGTTTAAAACAAAAATATACATAAGGTATTAATAAAAACAACGAATATATCAGCAATGAAATCACTTTCATTTTTCCTTCATAATAATATTTGTTACATTTACAAAAGAACTTTCATCTCAGTAAACTTTTATAACTTAATTATCACTCGAAATATGTATTTGCGAATATTAAATGAAAAAATAAAGATTCACATAAAATAATAATTGATTTGTATTCTTGACGCGATTTTAGAGGTCTGTGCAAAATTTCTGAGACAGGTATCGCAGGACAACTTGGATCAAAACATGGACATAAGCAAATATGAGAAAGAAAAAAAAAAGAAGAAAATGATTTCAATTCTTATGTATTCTTTTTCTTTAAAATATCTTGAGTATGTTTTTGACTTTCAACTTTTTTATTATTTTTTCTTTATGTTTTGCTGTTTCGGGGTATTATGTGGACCACTGTTCGGTTAGAATAGGTGGTAATAACAACTTAAAAGTAAAGTTTCTGGTAATAAAGGAGAAAGGAAAAGCAGTTTTCCATTCGTTTTGACACAAAACTCAGATATTCTAAGTTTGGGGCTGACATGAGGTCACAAAAGATAACATGACTCGGTTTAAACGGTACAGCCGATTTTCATAAACTTGGTATAAACAAAGCACAGTGGCATAGTGTGAAAATGATAATGTAGTGGATCTAATTGCGCGGCGAAAATGGTCTAAAGGCCGGGGCCTTAGAACCCCCCCCCCCCCTCCGATGCAAATAGGGTTAATTCTATTAGTTGGACAGTACTTCTTGTTGTATACAGATTACCTTACCCATCAACATAGGATATGACACCAAATCAAGTTTTAAAAAAAAAACCACGTCAGATGATGCAGAGTTATGGCAAAAATGTGATTTTCAGGGCTATCTCGGATTATTCCTTGGATACGAGTCCTTCCAAAAAATTAGCATTTCATGTGGAGATAAGTTAATGGATAGAAAAAGAATGTTAAGCACAATAATTCTTTTAAAGCCCACTCCCGCACTTATACCCTATTCCTCCGTTTTCTTATGCTTTTGTACAGTTTATATATTCTGATTTTCTTTTCTTATCTATGTCATTCTTCTTATATTTTTTTCGTTTTTGCAACTGAGATAGTCGCAAAACTTAAGTCTTTAAATTGCGAATCTACAATTTGCTACTGTATATACAACAAAATTGAAATAAACTAGAGAAGCTGTACCTTTCGTCTTTTGTAAATATAATTTTATTCATATGTTTTTTAGAATTATAAGCTATGTTTAAAATTATCTGAGAGATCACACTACAAGCCCTTCTTTTCACGGGATCCCTCTTTGACTTCCACACGACGTTTTCTTTTAAAAAAAATGAAA
Source organism: Echinometra lucunter (assembly GCA_029962745.1). Lineage (NCBI taxonomy): Eukaryota > Metazoa > Echinodermata > Echinoidea > Camarodonta > Echinometridae > Echinometra > Echinometra lucunter. The sequence continues at coordinate 23,973,422 of CM057157.1, forward strand.
CCAAAACATAGTTACGCTGTGTACATTCTTTGTTTTATAATTCAAGTCATTAGAGTATTGTACATGACCCTGATGACTTATAATTATGTTTGATTTTTTTGATTGCTTTTGTTGGAAATGGAAATGAATTGAATTGAATTTATTCAAGCGCGCCCCCCCCCCCCAAAAAAAAGGAAAACAAAGAAAAACGAAATATACATTTTCAGCTTCTTTGGTCGTATATCGGAAACTAGTAGAAAGCTCTTCACACTCGTAACGAGGTCTTGATAGCTCGTTGATAGATCGGTACAAGTCGTATGCAGGTCATCACAACTCATACTAAACTCGGTGTGACTCGTATTGCGCTCTGTTAACTCGTATCGCTATCGAAGTAAACTCGATGTTGGGTCGTAAGATCACTTGTGCATACCTCATAAAATTAGTAAATTTCATGTGAACTGACGCGAGTTTACGCGAGTTCGAGCTCGCGCCAGCTCGCCACATCTCGAGACTCCCACTCGGCTAAGTGGGAACCTTGCTCATCATGTCCATGGCTTACCCAAACGTGACAACCAAGATCGCAGTTAGTATGCCCAGTTATCAAACAATGTTAAATGAAAACATCCTGTTGTAATCTTCTTTGACACCATCCAATAATAACGTGAAAGCAGTACACTCTTAAAACTGCGGGGTTAGAAATAACCCCAAACGGGGTTACTTTTAACCCTGCATGCGGAGTCAACTATGCACAAACCACGCACGGGGTTACTGTGACCCCGCATTACGGGGTCGCGTAAAATGACCACACAGCGGGGTTACAGTTTTGACCCCGGCGGGGTCATATTTTAACCACGTTGCGGAGTCATTTTTTACTGTAACCCCATAGTGCGGGGTCGCCAAAAGTGACCACGTAGCGGGGTCAAATTTTAACCACGGGGTCATTTTTTGTAACCCCGCCAGTGTGGTTAGAATGTGACCCCGCAACAGGGTTACATTTCAATCCCGGTGGGGTCAAACCACGCTGCAGGGTTACTTTTACAACGCAACGTGGTCGTCGATCTCATCAAAACTCTCCTGAACGTGGTCAAATTATCAGCTCCGCTCACACACACCTTCTAGGAAATTTCCTCCGACACATTCTATAACATAACACATGCATGGTCCAAATTTACTCAAGAAGGTCTGATGTATAAAGAAAAAAAATTAATACAATTTTCACCAATTGTTACAATATGAAAATGAATGAAATTAGAATCAAGTTTGTGAAAATTCCAATATCATATGATTTACACACTAAAGCGCATATAGGTAAAGAAGTATCATAATTTCAAATTCAATGAAAATTATATTTTAAGCACTATGAAATATGAATTGTTTCAATACACTGCATTTTAGCCACAACTCCTCTAACCTGCAAAATATGTACCTCATATAAAGTAATGTGCAATGTATCATTTGAAATCTAACATTCAGTGATATATGTATGTACATAGCTATCTGACACTGACTTAACTTACTATTAATTTTTGTTTCAAATATGCTTTGTTATAAAAAAAAAATGTATACGACACATGATAGAGTGCAATAATGATGATAACAATGATAATTACAATAACAACGATAACATAATTATAACTGTCGTAATCATAAAAATATTTGCAACGATAAAAATAAAAATAATATCACTTAAGATGATCAATATAGGCTACTGATGGTGATGATTATAATTGAAAATAAATATATTTTTTAGATAGAATTGATGAAAGCAGAAAGGTATCATTGTTAATTGTTGAATTAAATAAATCCTTGACAGTGGAAAAAAAAATTGTCAGATCATAATAATGATAATAATAATAATATTCTGGATTTATATAGCGCCTAATACATCTCCAAGAGAGTCTCTAAGCGCTTTACAGAAATATTATTACCCCGGTCATCGGATTCAGGCTTGCCCGCATACAATGCATGCACCTTCTCCACTCCCTAGGGAGCATTCCAGCCAGGCGCCTTTTGCAGGCGCGCACAATGCTAAACAAATCACAATGACTTTCGCATCCTACCGGGTACCCACTTAACACCTGGGTGGAGAGTGGCAAATGTAGATTCATATCTTGCCAAAGGACATCATACAGTTGCGTCGGATCAGAAATATGCAACTATTTTCATGTTTGTAATGGGCTCTATGACTTTGACCTTGTGACCTCAACCCTAATCAGGCTATTCACACTCCATGCATATGCATACATGTGCCAAGTCTAAAAATCAGCCTTAAGTTATCGCGAGAACAGGATAGTTTCATTCTTGATGCGATGACCTTCATGAACTTCAACGCCATTTTCCATCACTCACATACGCATACATGAGCAAAATTGATTGGTCAAATGGTTTTCAAGATATCGCGCAAACGAGTAATTTTCAAACACAACGACCTCTATGCAATTGAAAATAGTGCTGCATGGGCAAATACCATCTAAAACATTTTCACTAAAGGATTAATAAATATGAACATTTTACGCCAGAAAAAGATGAGAATTTACAAAATACTGAGATATCCTATGTTATGTGCCTCAACAGTTGTTTGAAAATGAGAGAGTATTCATCAATTTCCTCTGTTTCCAATATGATTATTGATGGGCTTATAATAGTGCAATAATCTTTGGCTCTGACTTAGTGATATAACAAGGCGATAGCCAAAGTATGTCTCTGGACTCCGAATGTGAATGTGACCAATTTTTATCTATCTACACACCAATGATTATTAAAACCTGACCATTATTTTTGAAGTCATCACACAGAAAAGAATTTGCATATGACCTAATATCGGCTAATTTGAACTTGACCTGTGTTTCATTGTGATAGACCCTATAAACTCCAAAATATTAAAAATGTTCTAATATTTTTCAAGTTCTCACATGGAAGCCAATTTGATGATGCTTTAATCTATGTACCCAGGGGGGGGGGGTTAAATAGCCCCCCTTTACATTTTTCACTACAAATTTTCAAACGTCAAAAAGAAAAATGTTGTTTTCTTCACTTCTCCACAATGCTTCATAACTCCAGTATACATTGTGTTTTTCACTAAAATCTCTATGGTATATGTATGACTGTGATTGCTTTCACTTATCAAAGTATATTAACTGTATTCCAATCATGATCACAAAAATGTTGGCAATGAATTTCATCTAAAAGATAAAAATAAATAAAGTTGAAAATAAGTATATAAGATATTTCAAAACCCTCAACTTTTAATGACTTGTATGGCTTTAAAGATTGCGTAATGTGCCTCATGGGCCGCCCATTTGTCAATTTACATTCCAATTAGGCAGTCGAGAGCTAAGATCTAAGGAGGCCAAGGAAGCCACCCCCCCCCCCCCTCCTCGGGCCATAGAGGGTTGATGCCCCCTCCAGTTGCAATCTGCTTCATAAATGAAATTGCTCAAAAATGATGGGTACTGTGAGGGAGGTTGAAGCAGAAAGTTAGTCCTCACTTTCGCTTTCGACACTTTCGACATGAACATTTTTTAGATACGCCCTTAGGCTTCGAACACCTGGATATGTGATTTCCCTGCCCATTCCATCCTTTATATCATATGCTTTTGAAGGAACTCCCAAGAAGAAAAGCAGATTCCATGGTTGAGTACATACAACGCCTTGAAGCAAGTTTCAACTGCTGCAAGTACTGATGGTGCTTTAATGCAATGGCCTTCAATGATCACATAAGCATCGGATGGGGTCAGTCGTTCTGCGAGGAGGACGACATAAGGTTCGGGACAATCCCCATCTTTCACGACTTGACCCAGGTAGGAGGGCAAGTTGGTTCCAATCTGCATAAAGGATATTGAATAAGAATAAAACTACACAAGAGTTGATGCTAGGCAATACATGAACGCAAAAAAGTAAAGAACCCCTTTGCTTATATAACATCAAAATTGCATGCAGTAAACATAGCGTGCAGTTTAAATTACTCCATTATATGAAATCTCATTGCACATTAAGATTTTGACAAATAAACCTCTTTATGCCCAAATGCCTTATCCCTTATCCGACAGGAAAGAGTGGAAGCCCCGAGGCTTTGAAACACCTGGTGCACCTTGCCCATTAAATCCTCTACTTCATTTCCATGATTTTGGTGTAAAGTTGTTAGATCAATGAGGACTTTCTCTAGATACAGTAAGTACTAGGTGTAAAAAAAAAAAAAAACAGCATCAGGGGAGCGTTTCATGAAAGGACTTGTCGGATGTTTTATCCGACAAGGTCTGTTTTATCCGACAGTTGCCACAGTAACGAGGCTTCTCAGCCAATCAAAATCAAGGAAAGATGTCAGATCTGACAACTTGTCAGACAACAAATGTTGATGAAACGCTCCCCTGGGCTCCATTTCATAAAGGCTGTTATGATATTAACTCTTGCTGGAATGGCAACTGTCATTATATAAGCCAATCAGGAAGCAGAATTCTCACTGTTGCCATGGTAGTTACCATTCCAGCAGGGGTTGCTATCATAGCAACTTTTATGAAACAGGGCACAGATGATACTTTTATTGATATTGGTTATAGCTGAATAGTGTACAATTTTGTTGGAAGTGGTTTAAACATGATATCATAAATCAGTTTCATTAAATTCATGATTGAATTTTTGATTAGGGTTCAGATTTTGCTCAATTTCGAACCTTCTGTACAAATATTGAACTTTGCACAGGAGTCAATCAGTGTGTATGAGAGTGTATGCTAACAATTGCCATGGACAATGGACTATCACCTCTTTGGATTCCAGTGAGCAAGCTTCTGGTCAATAGGTTCAGGGCACATGAATGCTTTATTAATTATTCATGATGAATTACCCTGGCCACTGCAAGTCTGAATTCAGGGGAAAGGGTAAATTGTAAGCACAAGGAAAAAGCGAGCACATGTTTCCATGTGCTTGCATACACTATTGTTTTATTATTATCATTATAATCATTATTATCATTATTATCAACATCAACAGCAACACTGTTATTTGTCATTTGAATGAATAAAATCACTTCTCAGTACTTTGACTGCTTCAAAATTCATTAAAGACATCTAAGGGCATTAGTTTACAGTTAGGCTAGCTGTGACAGTGTAATTCCTCATGAATAATTAATCATGCTTTCATACCCTGGCTATTGTATGGGTACACTCTCACACACCTATAGACTCTCGTGCAAAATCCAAGATTTTTTACAGAAGGTCGGAAATTGAGCAAAATCTGAACCCTAATTAAAAATTCAATCATAAATTTCATGAAACTGATTTATGATATCATGTTCAAACCACCTCCAACAAAATTGTACACTATTCAGCTATAGCCCTTATCAATAAAAGTGTCATCTGATATATAGTTTTCTATTTATTTAAGATCAAAAGTGGGAAATATATATTTTTTACACTTAGTACTAGTGATTTCCTTTGATGACCTTCATCTCTGTTTGCGATAAAGTATAGTTTTCTCTCCTTTTTTTTTTCTTTATTTGGAAAATTAATAAAAATGCCAAAGTGTTAACTTTTCTTATGCACTTACTGGTTGCACATCCATTAGGGACCGCAGTGCCTCCTCCCAACTTGCTATGCGGCATATCTTTCCACCCTTTTTAGTACTCCTCAGTGGCGGCACCAGGATTGTTAAAGTGGGAGGGCAAATGGAGGGCAAAAGAAAAGGTTGGGGGCAGGGGCAGTCAATTTTTTTTGCGTGTATGGAAAAATCGAGCGTGAAGCGCGAGTTTTAGTCGCCGGCGTAAATCCACTTTGAGGAATGGCGGGGGGGGGGGGGGGATAATTGAATTTTTTTTGAAGATTTCTTTTTTTCCTCTTACACACATTTTAATATCAATTTTGTGAGCGAGCGAAGCGAGCGAACAAGAAATAACCATTTTTTTTTCTTATCGCATTTTCGAATAAATATTCTGAAATACGACGTGCGAGCAAAGCTAGCGAGCCAAAAATGGCCACTTTTCTTGTTTTTAATCGCATTTTAGAAAAGAAATTATAAAATATGATGAGCGAGCGAGCCAAAAATACCCACTGTTTTGAGTTTTCAATCACATTTTCAAATAGAAATTCTAAAATATGGTGGTTGTTTATGATAGATATTCAAAATTTTTTCTAACTCATAAATCAAAATATATTTTCCTCCCTAAAAAATGAGGGGGATATTTGTACACGCCATCCCCCCTCTCCGAATCCCCCCCCCCCCCCTCCGGAGATACACCAATGTTTTTAGTGGCCCCAATAAACATTTTTCTGTTACACTTGATTTAGAGAGAAATTTTTCTAAAATCAGGTAATGCTTAAAGGAGCAAAGATATTGATCAAAACTAGATCATGAAATGAAAATTTACATTACAAACTAATAGTGTGCGAGGAAGCCAACAGCGACTAAATGAGAAAATTTTCAAGTTTTGAAGAGCGGAAAATCGTATTTTAGAGCACTTCACAGCTTGAATATGATGCTTATGACATCTACTTATTTACAAATTACTGTATAATTTTTCTTTTCAGTCCTCAAAATTTCGGGGGGGGGGGCAACTGGGGAGGGCAAAGTTTCTGAGTGGGGGGGGGGGGGCAAATGCCCCCCATGCCCCCCCCCCCCCTGGTGCCGCCACTGGTACTCCTTCCCGGGGGCAAGAACAGTGGCAATATGTTGTGTGCACTCTGTGGATTCACTAAAATGAAATTAAACCAAATGAAATGCAATTTACTTGAAGGATATATAACATAATAACAAAGGATATTTACTTTAAATTGATAACAAAATTGATAACATATTTTCTTTTTGAAAGGAAGTAATTTAAATATCTTGCAAAGCTGATATTTTCAACATGGGCAATGCTTTATACAAAATTAAAAAATTGTACAAATTCTTGACAGCTCGCTTTTACCTAATAGTATGTCAATTCTCTTATACAGATCCTCCAGTTGCGGATGGCTTTTCTGCATTCGAGCATACTTTATGATCTTATCAGCCATGTCCTCTGTCCACTTCTTGGTCAAGCTCTCTGAAACTGCTTTATTGAACAGTGTTCGGAAATCTTCATCTATCTATAATTTAAATTACATGTTAAAAGAAAAGGAGATATGTGAATTAAATAAGAAGAATGTGCAGACTCATATCAAAGGTGTACTTGAGAAACCATCAAAATTTTAACATAAGTCAGCTGTAGGCCTATACACAAATGGGTGCATACAGAATTCAGGAATAAAATGCCCAAATTTGATCATTATAGAATATTTTTTTTCCACATATACTTCATTCAGAAAATGTCTGCAAGATAAAATTAGCATTAAAATTACATTTACACTGATGCTATCACTAATGACTGATTAGATGATGCTCCTGTGAGTGCATGAAACGTTTTCTTTTCCTTGTTGACATGTGAAATATCACACATAGATATCAACATACATCATATGCTTTGATGGGCAAACTGATATGCATTTAGCATTTCAAACAACTGATATTTTGGTGGAATGATTTCGCTACAGTCTATAAATTTCAGAGTACTATCAATCAATGATTTATTGGAAAATTCAAATAAAAAAACAACCAACCATTGTAGGGCTATCAAGCAACCTCGGTCAAGTCTGGAAAATCTTTTGAAGTCCCATGTTTTTTGAATGTATGTCCGTATTGCGCATTTTATACACGTAGGTGGCTGCCATGTAATCTTGCACCGTCTTCATGGGTCCAATGTTATCCTGAAGCCATCTGCATAATTCTGCATCGGATTCTAGTATGAAAATAGAAATGTAACTTAAGTGTGTTGATAATTTTTGATTAGCCTCATACCCATGTATTCTCATTCTTTTACCTAGGTAGGAAATGGAGGAATACAATCATTAGTAGTGGAATAGAATACTAAACAGATACCATAACACAGGTATTTTTTTTTAAATTGATCGAAATTCTTGTTTAACCTGAAGTTCAATTTTAGGTGCGCAGACATAGGGCCCCCTCCACTCTTCTTACTCAGGCCGACATGAGGTGTTGTGTGCCAGGACAGCTTGAATTAAACAACAATTTAGATCTAGATTTAGATAGTCTATACAACTTTACGAGCAATATTTTCCCAAACTGTTTGAGAATTATGTTTGACGATTATATTAGGAACAAATATTTTTGATCAGAAAAAGAGATATGTGAATTAAATAAGAAGAATGTGCAGAAATTTTCTCATATCAAAGGTGTAACGTTAGACCTGTCTTGAGAAACCATCAAAATTTTAACAGTAAGTCAGCTGTAATTGTAAAAGTTAGGCCTAAATCTATGCATCCATGGATGCATACAGAATTCATGAATAAAATGCCCAAATTTGATAGAATATCTTTTCCACATTTAATTCATTTTGTTCAATCTAGAAACAAGCCAAAGCCTTGTCAGGACATACAACCATACAAATCACACAGACGCAATGCAACGCGTTCAAATCAGGCTAAAATACACACGCGATACACACACAGTCAATTTCAATATCAAGATTTGCATTCATTTATTGCATGTGCCTAGTTTTAGGACCCCTTCATTTTTGACACAGGCATTGATATCGACCTGGAAATATGCGTTGCATACATTCACCCATCGTAATTTTCTCGACAAATCAACTTTGGAATATGTAGAATCAAGATACCGAAATGAAATTTGCAAAAGCTAATGATTTCTGTGACTTTTAGCTGCTGAAATCAAAATGCGTAGCTTTAGGTCCCGCCATCATAACCGTTAGTAGGACTACGTAGTTCATATCTCATGCAGATCTACCCTTTAGCCAAAGCACTTGGTGCTGTTATTTCCCTAAACGCGCCTGAATACATAGACCAATCGCACGATAACCGTGATCCGTGGCCGGAGGTTCGTTAGCCTTTGGGCAAGGCCTCGCGGCTGCTTGTCTGCCAAGCAGGGTTTGAAAAATAGACTAAACAGTGTGAATTTATGGCAGTGATCAGTGGACCGAACTGCGTCAGCGGCGAGGCCTTTGCTAACTTGCGGAGCTCATGCATATTATGCATGAGGGTCTTGCATATACAGCAGCTAGCGACGATCGTGACCAATCGTAACTGTTTTAACCGCGGTGTGGTATATGGATCATTGAATTACGGGGGGATAGATATTCAAATGTACTAAATAATTAATAATATTTAGTTCAATTTTCAATAAAACAGATAGATTTATTAAAGAAAATATATAAATCGATGACTTGTTGTATTTACTATTTTGCTAAATAGGTAGATTTATCGTAAAGTTTTCCTCTCTCCTTTTTCATTTCAACCTACGCATAGTGGTTCGCGCGATCAGCTGGTCGATTGTTATTGTACAACACGTCGAACGTTAGGCACACGTGATAATAAATATTCATAAGTTCTCTCGAATTGTCTACTCTAATTGGTGTATCGGATTCGAAGGGGCGGTTTGGGGGGCTTCTCGGTAAGCTACTTTGCATCTAATTATCTACCGATTTGGTAGCAGAAATATAATACAGAACAAAAGAAATAAACTACAACAGCCACTCAGGTTAGTAAAGGCCTTGGTGCTGACGAACCTCCGGCCACGGATCACAGTTGTCGTGCGATTAGTCTATGTATTCAGGCGCGTTTAGGGAAATAACAGCACCAAGTGCCTTGGCTAAAGGCTAGAGGTTCGTCGGCGTTGACCCGCCTCGTTCCACTGATCACTGCTAAAAATGCACATTGTTTAGTCTATTTTTCAAATCCTGCTGGCAGACAAGCAGCGCACGAGGCCTTGCCCAAAGGCTAATGCAGAACAAGGGTAGAATCAACGCTCCAAAATCAAGGAATATCCACGAAATCCTGCAAATAAAGGGCATTAAAAGAAGTGCAAAAGGAGAACAAAATGATGATTGCTTTATAAATAGAAAGCATAATGATTTACTTCGCCTTTGAACTTCTGTATGTGATCTTGAAACCCCCGATCCGAAAGGAAAGACTCCATGCCTCCATTGATATACCAAAATTACGTCCCGAAAACGCACCTAGCTAGCTAGCGCGCCTGCGCTGCCTAGCCTAGGCCGGTGTGATAGTCGATGTGTTCCGGGTTCCGCAGGAACGAAATAGCTAGTCGATTCGTTCCCCGGAACCAAACGACTAGTTGATTCGTTCCAGCGGAACCAGACGTCTGATACTACTTTTGGCCAATACGTTACGAAAGCCGCCGTTTGGTTCCGACATTAGCCAAGAGTTTCGGGGTACATTTCAGAGGCCACGGAACGTTATTGGAGGGAGATGGGAGCTGACACCCATACAGGCAAAATCCAGATCCTGCAGATAGGGCCCTAGCGGGGGTTCAGTAGCAGCACCCCCCCCCCCCCTTCCATGAAGCCTTGTTTTTTTCTAATTTTGAAAGTCTATTTCTAAATTTACAATTTGAAATATAAGTTTTTTTAAAGCTAATAAGGTTTTATTATTTTTTGGCCGAAAGTGTGGGGGAGCCCCGCCAGCCCCCCTCCCCCCTCCGCTTCCGCTGCCCCTGAATTTTGATTATTAATATTATAAAGTGTATTATTAAACATTGTCATTGTCTCTCAAGTCTTTGTAAATGCAGTTTATATTGAATAGGTTTAAATAACAGTCATTAAAAGTTCTGATAAATCTATATTCCGGATATTCTGATAGTGTCTGCAAAGGAGTTAACAAAATGTTTGTATTTCTATTTTGAGAAGTCTTATTCTCAATAAGTTATCCTAAAGCATATGCACTGTGAAAAAATGGGCAAATGCTTTGCCCAGCGTTGGGCTTATAGTCAACCCAACGAACTGTTACATGTAGGCAATGTTTTGCCCAAGGTTATGCATTTCCCAGCATATTGGCTTTTGCCTTTGGGTAGCTTAAAATGCCTTATATATATTGCTCGGCTGTTGGTCAAATCTTTTTACCCAACATTTTTTTTTTTTTACCAACATCAACTTACCTATTTTTTGTCACATTGTGGTTACAAAATAATATCCAGCATCAAAGAAAATACAAGTACCCTCTAATAAATTTCTCCCTGAAAAACAGTGGCGTAGTTAGTCAAAATAATTTGAGGCGGCAGAACATGACATATGAAGCACATTCCTGAAAAGTTGCCAGCTAGCGAAGAGAGCAATCAAAAAATCGACCTGTGTAATAAAAATGTTATTTTGTCATAGATCAGGACATATTATCCGGGAGGTAATTTAATTTGTTCCCCTTTCCGTTTTTTTAATTATTTTTTTTTTGCGTGGATTTTTTTTTTGTTGTTGTTGGTGGGGGGAGGGGGGGGGGGGGCTACTGCCCCCAAGCCCCATAACAGTATGCCGTTGCTGAAAAAATAATAGCACCTAACATACCTTGTTTTCATTTTACACATTGAAATTACATTATAATTATATCTTGTGTATAATAATTAATGTCATATATGCTATATTAATGTTGAATTCTCGATGAACAGATGTGGTGATTTCTAATGAATTACATGTAACTTTTAAATATTTCTTAGAAATTAGAGGAGCAAACAATTATATTTGACAGCACACTTTTACAGTGGCATACTCCAAGTGACACTTAAATGTTTTCTTTTTTTCAAATTAGGACAAAATAACATATGAAAAAAATCTTTGAAAATACAACAACAACAACCTTAACAACATAAGGCCCATGCTGTTTGTCATGATCCCTTCCTATCAGAGCCCAAATGATAATGGTGTTTTTGTTGTTGTTAAGTTTATTTTTTGTTTTGATTTGTTCAGCTTTTAGAAATTGCACTGAAATCTTTGTGCCTACTAGCGGAAGGGCGGAAAACACAAGTTCAAATCATTAATGCAAACTAAGCAACATTAATCTGCAAAATATACTTAGCGTACTCAGATGAACTTCAAAAGAAAACAACGGAATTACCTAAAGGGATTATGTTATATCTTATTGACTTATCGGGGAAAAAGTGCGATAAGTGGAAACTAATTTTCCATTTTATCTTGAAACTGTCACATAATACATGCACCTTTCAGCTATTACCACATAGATATAAGTAATTATGCCACTTATCGTTTTCTTCATAATGCAGTAATAAATATAAATCAGAAGTTAAACCAATGGACATGATTTCGAATATAACCCCTGCAATATACCCGCAGGACATTACAATTCCTTGACATTCACCCCATAGGACAATTATCCCTATTTACCCGATTTAACCCCCCCCCCCCCCCCCCCCATAATTCAATTCAATTCAATTCAATTCAATTCAATTTTCTTTATTTTCATGTTTTAAAAACACAAAAATTGTTTCGGACTCTTTACATATATAACATAAAATACAATGACAAGAAAAACATCTTTGACATGTACAGTATACACAAATAGGGTGCTACAAATACAAAATGAATACCTGAGAAAGACATATGCAAAATACAACTTATATAAAAGTAAGAGACAAAAGAAAAGATTTATGTCATAAATGACCTCCTCTGTTACCCATACCCCATATTGCACAAAATAATTGATGACCGATAACCTGTGACCCCCCCCCCCCCGAGTATCTGCATGAATTTGTTCCTATATCAAAAAATATATATAAAAAGAAAGAAAAATTGCGTACATGTAGTAATGAAGTATCAAAATCATATGCGTTAACGGTAACCACAAGTCCCCCTCCCCCTCAACACCAAAACAAGAACGGACCAGGGTGTCCACTATAAAAGTGATAACCATCATTCACCTTACATATGCATGCATATCATGAGCTGACATCATATAGAGCTTCAAAAACCAATAGGCATTAGGCCGATCTAATAACCAATAGAGCTTCAAAAACCAATAGGCACTAGGCCGATCTAATAACCAAATAAATATTAGAAAATAAATAAATATTAGAAAATTAAATTTTCAAAGAAGTTTTGGGCTTACTTATTTCATTCAGCTGCACAATACTTTCGAAATTGCCCATAGTCTCTGCGCAGAAAGTCACGAAAAAAAAACCTCTGGAAATGTCCTTTGTGTGACACTTTTTTTTACCCAAATTCACAATTTAATTTTTGTCTTTTTTTTTTTTAAATGACGATCTTTCGGCCCTTCGATCTAAGTAACGCACGGATCTGAACATAAAGATTTTTTTTTTTTTTAAAGATTAAAAAACTCAAAATCCTTGTATTGTGTCCTAATCATTTCATAATCTCATCTCATTTCAGGCCACATCATCATCCTTTTCGCACACTCTATCTGTATGTTCCCACACTTTTCAGTCTGATATATTAATCTCCTCCCCTGCTGCGTCACTCATTCAGATGGCAGCGAGCACCAGACATATGTTATGTAACTGGTAGTCTGGAATGTAGATGTACCTGTATATGTGAGGTGAGTTGTTGTGATGGAATAAACTTACTAGCAGTTTGATTCTACATCGATGCAGTCATGAGCAGTGGCGTAGCTATAGGATTTCATTTGGGGGGGGGGGCGGTAGTAAGCACGCGAAGCGTGCGAATCACGTAGGGGGAGGGTGCAGGGAGGGGGAACTTAAGGAAGCTCCGACGCACAGTGGGCCAGGGCGAAACCAAAGTGCGCCAAAAGTCATTTTGGGCAATTTATTTTTTTTTTCAATTTTTGTCATGCCCTATTGAAAGACAATACTTCAGTAAAATATTTAACTCCGGTATGTACATTAAGGGTGTGAAATTCCTACTTCAAACCGCAAAATTCTACATATTGTGCGTTTCAGTGCAAAAAGTGACCAATTTAAATATAAGTTATTTCAACATGAAGTTTTTAACTTATTGATCTAAAATTGCTCCCAAATATTCCCGATAGTTCATTTGACTGTATGAATGGGTTAAGATGGATAGAAACACAATCTTCGTGAATATAATAGGGTAATTATCGAACAAAATAGACTGATTTTCCGTGTTTTTTATAAATCCATAAGAAACGTTTAGATTTCCACTGATTTCCAAATCGATTTTATCACCAGCGTTTTCCTTGATGTCTCAGCTTTAAGTTGATACCAAATATGGCTGCCACCTTCTGCCACTTTTTATGTTATAGCCGATTTTCCTTGACACATTACCCGGAAAATTACGTTATTTGGGGCCGCGTGGCTGCTAAAGGATTCTCCGTCAGTACAGCGGCGCATGGGGGCGCGCATGACTCTACACGCGATGCCGTATAGGTAACAACATGGCGCGTTTTGTTTGTACGTTAGGCAAGCACATATGCAAAAGAAATGGCGCCATGTTGTAGCCTAATGAAACCGAGTTGGCCAGACGCTCTCTATAGTGGTACTGTTTACACGGCAAGGTCCCATAAACACAATAAGAAGTAAACAAGACTTATAAATATTATTATAGGACTTGATATTTTAATTGCTGAAAAACCCCCTCTTCCAAAGGTTAAGGTGTACTAACTACAAGCTAAAACATTCCCCTGCGACATGATTTCCATTCTACACTTCACAGCTAAAGGTGACGATTCACATGTTATGGATTCTTAAAACTTATTCATTAATTCGTTTATTATATTTATTTCATGCAATTTTTCATACAACTGAAACCCTTTCTTAGTTGCTTAATTATTTACCTTTCATTTTTCTTTTCCTAATCTGTTTTCATTCCTGTAGTATTTAAAAGAAAACACATAGTTCAAGGTGTTGAGCTCATGATTAATCGATTCGATCGATTTATCTTTTCATCTACCTATCTGTCTACAAGTATCCCTCTTATCTATCTATCCATCCATCTATCCATCCATCCATCTATCCATCCATCCATCTACATCATCCACATAAATTATCTGTCTATCCATGATCTATCTATCTACACGATCCCTATCTCTACTCATCCTTCTATCCATCTGCCTATCTACGCGTATCCCTCTGTCTATCTATCCATTCATCCATATCCGTAGTATTCCTCTCTAAATCTATCTATATCCTATTCATCCACATATCTATAGGTATCTTTCTGTTTATTCATCCATCTGTCTCATATTCATCAATCTATTTACTCCTGTGATTTACACACATTTATATCTTTCTATCTATCTATCTATCTATCTATCGATCTATCTATCTATCTATCCATCTATCTATCTATCTATATGCATATACTCTTCTAGGTAATTCTTCGGAAATAATTTCGAAGACTCTTCGAAATATGCATTCTTCTGACATTATGAACAATAGGCCTATTACGAAAAATGGACTGAAAGAATGCATGGACTTCATCATTCAATATCATGTATTCGTTAACTCCATGATATCTGAAGAATTACTTTATACATTCATACCTATAAAAGACTTATAAAAGCCGGCCGGTGTGATATTGGATGTGTTCCGGGTTCCGCAGGAACGAAATGGATAGTCGATTCGTTCCCCGGAACCAAACGACTAGTTGATTCGTTCCAGCGGAACCAGACGTCTGATACCTTTTTTGGCCGATACGTTACGAAAGCCGCCATTTGGTTCTGACATTAGCCAAGAGTTTCGTGGTACATTTCAGAGGCGTTATTGGAGGGAGAGGGGAGCTGACACCCAAACAGGCGAAATCCAGATCATGCAGATAGGTGCCTAGCGGGGTTCAGGGGTGACACCCCCCCCCCCCCCTCCGAACCCTTGTTTTTTTTCTGATTTTGAAAGTCTATTTCTAAATTTACAATTTGATATGTAAGTTTTTAAACTAATAAGGTTTTATCATTTTTTGGCCGAAAGTGTGGGGGACCCCCCCCCCCCCCGCTTCCGCTGCCCCGGAATTTTGATCATTAATATTATCAAGAGTATTATTACACATTGTCATTGTCAGACGGTCTCTCAAGTCTTTGTAAATGCAGTTTATATTGAATATGTTTAAATAACAGTCATTAAAAGTTCTGATAAATCTATTATTCCGGATATTCTGATAGTGTCTGCATGCAAAGGAGTTAACAAAATGTGCTTATATTTCTATTTTGAGAAGTCTTATTCTCAATAAGTTATCCTAAAGCATATGCACTGTGAAAAAATGGGCGAATGCTTTGTCCAGCGTTGGGCTTATAGTCAACCCAACGTATTGTTAGGCAATGTTTTGCCCAAGGTTATGCATTTCCTGATATATTGGCTTTTGCCTTTGGGTACCAACATCAACTTAACCATTTTTTGTCATATTGTGGTCGCAAAATGATATCCAGCATCGAGGAAAATACTAGTACCCTCTAATAATATTCTCCCTGAAAAACAGTGGCGTAATTAGTCAAAATAATTTGAGGGGTAGAACATGACATATAAAGCACATTTCTAAAAAGTTGCCAGCTAGCTAAGAGGGCAATTCACAAATCAACTTGTTTAATGAAAATGTTATTTTGTCATAGATCAGGACATATATCCGGGAGGTAATTTAATTTGTTCCCCTTTCCCTTTTTATTTTTACTTTTTATTTTTGCGTGGATATTTTTTTTTTTGGAGGGGGGGGGGGAGGCTACTGCCCCCAAGCCCCCATAACAGTATGCTGGTGCTGAAAAAATAATAGCACCTAACATACTTTCTTTTTCATTTTACACAATGAAATTACAGTTATCATATCTTGTGCATGATAATTAATGGCCGGTATTCTCGAAAGCTTACTAAGTTTAGTAGCCCTACTAAGTCGATATATAGTAGGAGTTGCTATTCTCGAAGGGTAACTAACTTGAAAATGACGTCATCAGCTCACTAACTTTAGTGACCCCTCACTAAGTTAATCCCCTTCTCCATAGAACTGTGTACTAAAGTAATTTTAGTATGCCATTCACGAAGGGTGACTAAAGTTAGTGAGCTGTCACTAACTACGTCATCAAGGGCAGATTCGGCCTAAAATTTAGTAAGCTCAGGGGGCATGTTTAACTCGTCGCTCGACGGCGATCAACAAGAATTTCGTGCTGAAACAGAGTGGAATTGGGTCTATTTATGCTGCATTTTCACCTTTTCTGTAAGTATCATGTATCTGTTGGTTTGCTCATTTGTATTTTCATGATCAAGTCGTATTTACCACGCTATGATGACATAAGTTTATTTGCAATAAAATGAATTACAAGCAGTCAAAGTCAATTTGACCGCGTTTGAAACCTGAATTATTGCAAAGCTCTGTCACCTCACAGTCCCACACGACCATATTTACGTATGGCGCTGTGAACGACCTGGTGCATGTATGTAACTGCATGGACGACCAAGTTAGGCCAACAATCTACTGACTTTTCTACAGAGACCCGAAACAAACAAATGCATAGGCCCTATGTCTTTTCGTGATGTCGTAAACAATTGCAAATTGCAGAAGGAAACTTTCCACAAAACTTATTGTGGCACTGTTGGTGTTGGCACAACTTGGCTCTGCATGGTCGATTTCGAGCACTCAGTTTCAGGAGGGCCAAACTAAATTAGACCCCTAACTGTTTTAGACTCAAAATTTGTTTCAAAATTTCGCCGTTACTACCTCTTAAGTGGTAGGGTCGGCACTTCTCCTTTTAGTTTTAACAGTTAGGAGTGCCGACCCTACCAGTATAAGAAACTAACAACGAAACTTTGAGACAGAACTTTTGGTCTATCATGTCTACCGTTGCATCTAGGCCAGGCCAAACGTACCTCGGACTATGTGGTGAATGTTGAACAATCACTGTTGGCGTTGCAGCACCAGCAGTCCAAAACAGACAACAAAATTGCCTTTTAAAAAGCAAGATTTACTTTTTCAGTTTACTAGATACCTCCAATTTTTATTCAGGGACTTTTCAAGTTTAACTCTTGATATTCCACAAATTTGTGGATTCAGAGTTGAAAAATGGAATTTAAACTGCCTTTCATGTGTGGCCAAGCCCCAAAGCCTGGGAATAAGTAGTCTACACACAAAAGGCTTTTCCACCACGAAGACTAAAGGAGCATGTGCATGTTATTTAGTTCAGTTGTTAGAAGGCTAGCATCTTACAGTTAATTCACTATGTAAGGCTTTATGAATGCGCGGTTCCGAAAGGCCAAAGTCAAGACAAAGCCATGTTATGACATTGTGGGTCTAACAACTGTTACTATCTAACTTAGATCTAGATCTAGACCTACTCACCTAGTCTGTCTCACGACCCAATTTTGTCTTACCAAAGTTGTTTGAATACAAAATCTGTTTTGTTTTGTTTTTTGTTGCGGGGGGGGGGGGGGGGGGAGAAATTCCCAAATGTAAAAATTTTGGCATTATCGCCCTGACACCCGCATAGCCAAGGGGGATGGTGGGGGTGGTCACCCTCCCCCCAAATGCCAACAAAAAAGAATTCAAAAAGAAAAAAAAAATGTGAGCAAGAAAAAAGAAAAGGGTATAGGAAAACATAAGGAGAGCAGGAGTAGACAAGGAACAATTCAAAGAAATGGGCCTGCCCCCCCCCCCAGGCGCACTTCGCTTAATCATGCTTATTACCGCCCCCTCCAAATGAAATCCTAGCTACACCACTGCGCTGGGACCCTGGGCTGGGTTAGGCCCAGGTTATAAACGAGAGGTAAAACAAAGAATGTTGAAGAAATCTCAAAAACAATATCAATACAGGCCAATAAGATGTCTTCATACAAATTTTTTATGAACACCACATAGACCAAATAAGCTTCATTTCTAAAGTGTTGTGGAACAAACACAAGCTGATAATATATTCTATTTGTGTAATCAATTGATGCATTTGGGAGAAAATAAAACCTGCCGATACAGTAAACGCTAAATATGAATTGAAAATTATTGTTCCAATCATGGCCATACACAGCAGAGTGGGAAGGGGCACTTCCCCCCCCCCCCCCCAATTTTTTTTTTGAAAAGTTATAGTTTTTACTGAATTTTTTAAAGGAAATTCAACAAAAGTGTTCACCAAAGCCCTCTGTTTCACTTTAACAAAAGCAAAAGCACCCCCATGACAAGTATGTTCCCTCGCTTTTGAGTTTTAAAAAAATTGTACACATCTAATTGCCCCCCCCCGACAAAATTTATGCTTTTGGCCCTGATTCTAAAGTGCAGTATGTTGGACAAGTTGTACTTACATGTACATGTGATGTAGAAAATTATTGCCCTTACCTAATGCTTTATTTTTTGTATTATTTTCTTTTTCCTAGGTTCAGAAGATTTCAAAAAGAAAATGCAATTTCGCTGAGTGAGACGTGAATGGTGAGGCTAACTCTATGATCAAGCGCATTAACTGCCCCCACACATAGGCCTACGACTTCTTACTGCACAAAGGTGAAGGAGACAAAAGAAAAAGACTGGACTAAGATTTCATGTTTTTGGT
The DNA here is from genome assembly GCA_029962745.1 of Echinometra lucunter. Classification (NCBI taxonomy): domain Eukaryota; kingdom Metazoa; phylum Echinodermata; class Echinoidea; order Camarodonta; family Echinometridae; genus Echinometra; species Echinometra lucunter. Next base: position 23,992,627 of record CM057157.1, read on the forward strand.
AAGTTTGTGTTTTTATACTGAATGATGACAAAAAGATACTGCTGGTCTACCAGCAGATGGTCTAATTATCTGATTGTCTAATACCAAATAGGCTAAACCCATTTGGTCTACTATCAATTCGGTCTAATTGCCGTTTGGTCTAATACATACTTGGTCTAACTCTCATTTGGTCTAATGACCACTTGGCCTAATTGCCAGTTCATCTAATAACCAAATTGTCTAATTGCCTTTTTGTCTAATTCCCAAATGAATATTTGATCTATTACTGGTTTATTACAGGTAATAGACTAAGTGGTGTTACACCGAGTGGACATTAGAAGAAATGGTCATAAGACAAAATGAGAATTATACAAAAAGGTAAATAGGCGAAATGGCTATTAGACCAAAAGGTCATTACACGAACTGATTGTAGACAAAATGGAATTAGACCAAACGGGCAGTAGTCAAAGTAGGCGTAGACCAAGTGGCAATTTACCAATTAAACAGCGTATCACTGTGTGAAATGGCACGACAACTGCCAGTAATGTAAAAATTCATAATTGACAATTTTGTGGCATGTTAGGGGAAATGTGAGAGGGATGGTTGATTATTCAACCATTTGCACTAGTAGTGCAGGGCATACGATTTATTTAGAATACAAGTGTGTAGCATCTCACTTCTTGGCACTATGACTAAACAATAATAAGATTCATTGAAAGGTTGGACTATACAAGTATAGTTTTAAGAAGAAATGCTTGGTAACCATGTCAAAGTGTAATTACTGAAACATATTTTGTTCAAATATCTAGAATGTATTATTAGATTTTTTGGTTTTATTCTTAATGCTTATTATTATGACGCCCTTAGGCTGAATTGCATTTTACAATTTTACAATAAAAAGTTGAAATGGAACATAGTCTTAAAAATCTGATATATAAGTTATTTTGATAACTGTGAGGTGGTAAGACATACCATAAACTAACTGTTGATTAGGACCAATTGTTTAGTAACATTGGGACATGTTACTCATATGGACTTCAAGTTATCCTACTCTTTTCTCATATTTTTTTTCCTTTATGCAGGAAGCTTTCAAATAATGCATGGGGTGAGGTAAACCTTTCCCAGTCAACCCTATCCAGAATGGCATCCCTCTGCATCGCTGCAAGAAGGAACCAATACATCAATTCCCTAATAGAAAGGAAGTTGATTGGGGAATCTGGCAGCAGTTTTCAAATATGGCAAGTCCCACATACCTAGGTGCAGCCCAAGAGGACCCGGTGCTCAATAGAGAAAATAGACACTCGCCTAATATTCAGGTATATTTTATTCAATCTTACAACTACATGTAGGTGGAAAACAACAGAGTTTTTGAATAATGAAACCATCCAGATAATCCAAGCTGAAACAGATTGTGTGTAAAACTGATTACTTATGAGATCATGATTTAGAAAATGGTCAAAATCTTCTGCCAGTTTGAGCCGCAATAATACATACTGTTTAACTGTATTGATTTTGCTATTTAAATAGTACATGTATTACTTTGAACATGGGGCTTCTTTCTTGAATAATATGACACGGTTGTTTCTTTGATTAAAGTGAAATAACATGTGAGTACAAGAGTAAATGAAAACTGCATGTAAGGCAATTAGGTGGCCTTAAATATCTTTTTCAAGAGTAACAAACTTAAACTCCACTTAAAGGCATTGGCTAACTTTGTGAGTAGCTGATTTAAAAAATCTCAAGCTAAGATGAAACATGTCTATGAGTACTTGTATTTGTACTCAAAAACCCTGAAACCAACCATAATTTGGAATGAAAAAGTGTAATTCAGACGCAAACGGCGATTTTATTATCCTTCGTCTCACGAGACAATCCCTGAGAGGACCACTTTGCTTGAATTTGAAAATGCCGTTATGTGCCTCCCGCCGCGTGATTCGCCAATACACACAGTACTGTAAGGTGAGTCATACGCGCATGCGCACTCCTTATGTCTATTCTGTGCAACCGAGCCTCGTATAGTTTTCAAACATTGGTTCACATTTTTGATATTTAAAAATACTTCCTGTGCATATTATACTTTGAAACTTTCAGACTGGTATTTTTACACTATAACCCTCATGTTTATCCCATTTTCAAGTAACAAAACAAGATTTTTTTAAAAATCATAACAATGTTAGCCAATGCCTTTAACTAATTTCTTAATTGCTTCTTTTTTTCAGTTCATCTCATTGAATACCCAATGATTACTCCAAGTTTTCTGGATTGCCAGTTTTCCCTGGGTTCACGAGGCTGCAGGTGGTATCTAGCTGGGAGTGGAGTCATGAACTGGCTCTTCTTGTTCCTTCTTGGAGCAATCTGAGGTCTCTCATTGACATTTTTTATTATTGGAGTAAAAATTGTGAAGATCACCTCAGATTTGAACCAATGACATGTTTTGTATCCTAAGCCATTCTTTCCCGAAAATTTAGTAAGTTGTTGAACTAGGTCTTTTTAATGCAGTAATTCGTTTTATTAGTTTATCCTCTACTCGTGTATTTTGTGTCTGAAATATTCTTTGGAAAATAATTGGCCTGTATGCCATTAAATTGAAAAGTAGGATAACTTGTATATACCTCAAAGGGTATTTATATGATTCATGTCATTATCTAAATTCAATACCATCCATAATCGTAGTGTGGCATTGACTTATTGATCTAATCTATTGTAAGATCTTGTTGCTGTGATGTAATTATTGCAAAAAAATTATTCATATTAAACTCCTTTGGACCATTAAGTCACTAGGATGTTGGAAGGGCATTGTAGCATTGCTGTCTTAACCCCAAACAAACTTACAGTGTAAAGTAGGTTTTTTATTTGATTGCAAATGATTGAATAACAAGCAATAAGGAATGATGCTTCATGTAAGGGGGTTAGGTTACCAGTTATGCTCTTAGGGGCTTTTTCAAGTAATTGATGATACTTAGTTGAATAATTTTTTATTTAAATCATCTCTTTCATTAATGCTTGAACCATTTTATAAGGCAGACGTGAGAATGAATAATATGTCAAATTTATATTGGAAAATACAGATATCTCACCATGACTTCTATACACACCTGGCCTGAGGGTAGTTGAGACTTCCCGATCAGTGTTGCACTACAGTGTTGTAAGATGTCTGCATGATTTTCATGGAATATTAGAGTTCAAAGAAAATATGCACGCAGTATCTTCATGTATTTAATGCCCCCTTACAGAGGGCAATTCCATAATGATGTCCGGCACCCTATCTGTACAACTTTGCTGAAATGATCCGTCTCAGCTTTGTACTTTATAATGTGACAAAATATAACTGTCTCAAATTATCATGGCTTGAGTAGTTCAAAAAGTTAAATGAAAATGGAGAAAAATGGGGGTCGGACATACAAAAAGGTTGATCATTTTGTGGCACTGCCCCAGATTGATAATGATATTTTGAAACATTTTTTTCTTTTTCTTCTCGGGGGGGGGGATAAGGGGAGGTTTATTAATACAGATTAATACTATCATCTGAGATGAAACGTACCCGGTTGCATATAATATTATGTTTGTGCTGATGGAATTCTTTATTTTTGTATAACTGTATATTATACAGATATTTTTGATTATACATGTAGTATAATGGTTCTTACTTGTTTCTTTTAATTGTTACAGATTTTTGTTAAATGTCTCATGGAAAATTTATGCTGGTGCTCATTGAATTGCTTAGTTTGTATTACTTGAATATTTTGGATGATATAATCATGATTGGCTTTATTTCTGATCGTCATTTGTCATCACACAGTTTAACACTCTTCCTGACTCTTTCTCCAATTTAAATGTTTTCATATTTCTTGGTAGGCTTCTGAGTTCTATAGAACTTGTTGATGGGAATGAAACACAGTACACAACAATATTGTCATGATTTTTAAAAATGATTTTATACCCTTGTACTATTAGCACAAAACCAGAGATGTGGTATTTTGCTTATTAATAAGTGGAGCCTTTTCTCTCCGGTGTTCATTTATTGCATTTTGTATAATGCTGTAGTCCTTTTTACAAGCATGATAAGAAATGTAATTTTTCCCCAAAAAATAAAGGAAGAAAAAATTGTATAAAGGTGGATCTAAGAATATATTTGTTTCCCGCTGTACGCAGAGCATCAGTGTCATAGCTAGGATTTTATTGGGGGGGGGGGGGCAATGGGGGGAGGGGTCAATGGGGACAGTAGTGACCACTCGAAGTATACGAATCACACGAGTCCCTACGCGAAGCTTGAAAGCTCTGACATTTCTTTGTCAATTGTCCCTTGTCTGCTTCCGCTCCTCACACGTTCTTTTACATTTTTCCCCTCTTTTCTTGCTCACATTTTTAAAAATTTCTCCCCCCCCCCCCCTCTTTTAGCCTTTCTCTTTTTTCGGGGGGGGGGGGGGGGGCAAACACCCCACTGACCTCTGGCTAATCATGTGATATTTATTTGAATTTATACATGACTTTAAAAGGAATCAGGGATCTAATTCACCAAAATCTCAAGAACAAATTCTTCAAGCAAATTAGACTGGGTGAGTAATTGACCCCCCCCCCCCAAAAAAAAATAAATAAATAAAAAATAAATAAAATAAGAATGATATGACCAGTGACTCTCCCCTTCTCCTCCCTTATGGCAGTTATATCGGGTAAAAAAAAAAACAATTTGGAAAAAAATAGAGCAGGGGGGGGGGTGTCAAATACACAAAAAGTGATTGTCCGACTACCTTCTCGTGTCGGGCCTATTGATGTAAAAAAAATATTACAAACTCTCATACGTTCCCTCAGTTATGGAACTTACAAAGGGGCACCCCCTCCCATCGCCCCCGCCTCATCCGCGGCTGTGGACAATATTTTTTTTTTTTTAGCCTTACATCCCATCCACCCCATCCAGCCCCCTTAAAATTAATATTTTTGTCGATTTCTCATACAAAAAGTGTACAGAAAGGGTCTGCCTACGAGGTTGGCAAACAAGGACTTGTATGGTGGTATGGGGATGTGCAGCTGCTCTTATGGGTGGCCGATTCTGTGTACCCCCCCCCCCGAGAGAGAGAAGGAGAGAATCCAAAATTTGATTGATTGTGGAGATCCCATGAATGAACGGTCAGACAGGGTGTTTGAATGAGGGAATTATTTCGTCAAATAAGTCATTAACATGAGAACACACACTTTGAATTATTCCTTAGCCATTAATGCTCATGAATTCTTTTTTTTTTAAAAGGGGGCAGATAAGAATGTCCCTTCTTTAAATAGTCTAGACAAATCCCCTATCAATTCGCGCAAAGATTCACAATCCGCCCTCATTTTGATTCAATTGTGACGTCACTGGCCTCAAGCTGGGTGGTAGCAAGCGCACGCTGACAGTGATGCGTAATGATGCAATACTATGAACTGAGCATGCTCAGTACTCGCTCCTAATCCCAGGATTAACTTAGTGAGCTCACTAACTTTAGTGAGGGTCACTAACTAGTATGCTTTCGTGAATAGCTCACTAACTTAGTGAGCTCACTAAGTTAGTGAGCTCACTAATTAGTGAGGGTACTAACTTAGTGAGGGTACTAAGTTAGTGACCTTTCGAGAATACCGGCCAATGTCATTATCTAATATGCTATAATAATGTTGAATTCTCGATGAACAGATGTGGTAATTGTAGTGAATTACATGTAACTTTTAAATATTTCTTAAAAACAAGAGGAGCAAACATTATATTTGACTGCACACTTTTACAGTAGCATACTCCAAGTGACACTTAAATGTTTTCTTCTCTTTCAAATTAGTACAAAATATCATTTGAAAAAAATCTTTGAAAATACAACAACAACATAAGGCTCATGCTGTTTGTCATGATCCCTTCCTATCAGAGCCCAATTTATGATAATGTTGTGTTTGTTGTTGTTATAGTTTATTTTCTGTTTTGATTTGTTCAGTTTTTAGAAATTGCACTGAAAAGTTTGTGCCTATTAGCGGAAGGGCGGAAAACACAAGTTCAAATCATTAATGCAAACTAAGCAACATTAAGCTGCAAAATATACTTATCGTACTCAGATGAACTTCAAAGAAAACAACGGAATTACCTAAAGGGATTAGTGACATACGATTGCAGTAAAGTGGAAACTAATTTTCCATTTTATCTTGAAAATGTCAAATAACACATGCACCTTTCAGCTATTACCACATAGATATAAGTAATTATGCCACTTACCGTTTTCTTCATAATGCAGTAATAAATATAAATCAGAAGTTAAACCAATGGACATGATTTCGAATATAACACCTGCAATATACCCGCAGGACATTACAATTCCTTGACATTCACCCCATAGGACAATTATCCCTATTTACCCGATTTACCCCCCCCCCCCAATGAATATTAGAAAATTTAAATTTCAAAGAAGTTTTGGACTTATTTATTTCATGCTGCTGCACCATATTTTCGAAATTGCCCACAGTCTCTGCGCAGAAAGTCATGAGAAAAAAAAAAACCCTATGGAAATGTCCTTTGTGTGACATTTTTTACCGTAATTCACAATTTAATTTTTTGTGTTTCTTTTAAATGATGATCTTTCGGCCCTATATGTAAGTAACTCGCTGATTTGTAAGCAAAGATATCAAAAAGTATTTTAAAAACTCAAAATCCTTGTATTGTATCTTTAGGGGTGTGACACTGACGTGATACGTTAGCAAAATAGAGATTCGGATCGCCTTCGCAGCTAAATCCTTCGTCGAATGGTCGAAAGGAGCGAATCGCCTGGTCGGAACCAATCTCCTATGACGATCGCATTTAGTCGACCAAAGCGGATCTAATCGGCGGGTAAATATTCAGGCGATTGGTTCCGGAGGATCCAATCGACTGCCCGGAACAAATCGTCTATGACACCGGCGCGGCCAAGCCTAGCCTGCGTGCATATAATTATGCTGGGCCTATAATGTGCATAATGCCGTGTGCACATATTACTGCGCGCTCGACGCGTTGAGCTTGTTAACACAGCAACAACACTATCACTTTGATTGTGTAGGAGAAAAAAAAAAAGTAATTCCAAGAAAAGTGCCGTTTTGACTGGTATTTCCCCCCTTAATTACTGAATCAGTATTTTTCCCTTGCTTAATTTCCGAATCAACCAACAGCATCACTTCATAATAAATCTCATTTATATAATTGACGTTAGATTAGCATACATTGTTGCCGACCAATATTTGCGTGGTCACAACGACCACGTACGTTCTGGTTAATTATGAAACAGACGATAGCGAAAACAAACTATACAACCACGAAACGGGGTCAAATCATTTTGTCCACGCAAAATCCGACCACGCAGTTTTAAGAGTGTATGGTTGGAAGCACTAATTATAAATATAGGATGCACCATTATGCAAAACAGCAAACCCTAATCAAAACAAACAGAAACAAAGTGCAATCTCCAAATGGTGATGACACCACTTAAACTATTTCGTTTAACACAATCTACATTTCCCGCTCCAAGGAATTGAGCCGCAAGGAGGCGTTTCTTCTGAAACGACACTTTGCACGTGCCAGTACTTTCACGTCCTTATGACCCACCCATACTACTCCATCTGAAACCAACGCCAGTACCTGTTGCAACCATTTTCTTCCATTATAAAACAAATTATGTAGTTATGCAATGCCTATAATAATAAGCCGGCCCCGGGGGTGGCGCTACAGGGGGGGGGGGGGGGCAGGGGGCGAATACCCCCCCCCCCCCCACCAATGATTTTTCAAGTGATTAAAAAAAGAGAGAAAAAAAGAGGAGTAATAAGGAGAAAAAAAGAGGAGGAAGAATAAAAAAGAGGGTGGGAAAAGAGAGGCCTGACCTGCAACTATAATACCCCTATTTCTTTATCTAAAACGTCAATAAATTGACCTTTGGGTCATCTTGCCCCCCCCCCCTATCAAAATACCCTGGCGCCGCCCCTGAGCTCATCTTTGGATATCACTTACAGGAAATTTTACAAGCTTAATTACCAAAACTCATAAGAGCACTTAACACAAATATTAAACCAGGCAAGCAAACGACCATCATATCCCCCAAAACTCGAACGGCCGTTGGCTGTGCTCTGATTTTACATAATTATTTATTTCTTTATTCCAAAATTCATATTCATGTTTATCGCATCGTTTATATATACGTGTATAAATAATTCCAAACGAAATCTCTTTTATCTCATTGTAATTTTGTAATGCTAGCTCAAGCATTATAATGTATAATATACTTACGTTTTGTTTGGCATTTTCATCGATTTTCATTGCTCATATTATCATTATTCAGTTAGGGGGTCTACAACACACAAGCTAGCCTTTCTCGTAGATCCCTCCACATATCCTTTTATCACCTTCCATGCCACATTCATGTATTCGCCGATTTTTGCATCGCTGTGTTTTTACGTAATGAATTTTTATTGTAAATGCGGAGTCTGAATGAATCAAATCAAATCAAATCAAAATGAAGACGACCCCTTAGCAGATGCGGACCATCAGCATGTCCATTCCTGCTGATGAGAAGTGGAACTCGTCCATTCTGAATAATTATTCAGGTCTCATGTAGAGTATCAATGGGTGCTTCTATGCTCCGCCACCATGTTTGCGACACCGAACCTTGCGAGCTTGTTACGGTCCGTTAAGTACAATCAACCTTTGTCTGCTCTCGGCCGAGAGATCTCATTAATTTACTCAATGTATTATCACTGACCAAACAATTCACCTGGAAGCGGAGCCCGGAAGATTCCTTAACACAGCGCGTTCTTGATAACAAAACGCCCTTCAGAGCAAGTCGTTATCCAACGTGTGGTAGCTCCATGTGGTAGGATACGTGGTAGAATAATATGTGGTAGCATATAATAGGCTTATTCCCCTTTTTTCTGCCCATGTCATAATCTATTTGTTCCGGGTTCCGGAGGAACGAAACGACTTGTCGATTCGTTTTCGGAACAGCGTTGCCAGGTTCAAAACGCTCTATCATCGTACAAGAGAGTCAAAATTATCGTGTTTTTTTTTTGGAAAAAAATTATCGTACACATAGGTGACTCTACAATACATACACAATACATACGATTAACGGCCCCTTTAACTTTAAGAAAACTCATTCTGATTAGCTGCAAATTCAATGTAGGGGCCTACAAGACGCGTAGACGGGTTAATTAACTGTTAGGTATGCAAAGAATGCATGTCATTTTGCAGAGACTTTGAGTCGGTTGAAATGACTATGATTATCGCATCGACTGGACCGAGGCGGATCCAATCGGCGGGTGAACACCCGGAACAAATCGTCTATGACACCGGCCTTTGCATATGACCGGACGTCAGCGTCTGAAAAAGCGCCGACCCATCCATTTCATTGATTTTTTTTTTAATTTCCACAATATAATGCAAATAACACAGATCAACGAACATACATATACTTATTATGGAATAACAAAATATAAACAAATTTGCATATGAGAAATAATACATTTTACATATATCTGAATTAAGAAGAATAGATCAGTGGAGGAGTCTATTAAAGAAGCAGAGCTTGTATTGTATAGACCCATATGTGGCTTACAAAAATAATGATACAATAATAAAGTAATACAAATGTATGTACTTTAATGTTATTCCACCCCCCCCCCCCCCTCCCCCGCGGGGAGGCTCATCCTGCCCAATGATCCGCGACGAACGTAGCAGCCAGGCCAGCGTAGAGTAGAGGCACCCATATCCACTTCATTTTTCTTTGTAAGGGATCCTCCTGATTGTTCCAACACCTGTATAGATAAAAGAACTGCCGACAGGAATTTGTCCTTTGCCACCATAATAACCCTAACGTGAGCAAATGATTTAAATTCGATTCTCACACATCGCTGTACTAACGTGTCATAACTAAACAACTACTAAGTACTACCAAGGAGTTTTAAGAGCTGGAGTCCCAACTGGCGGCAAATTATTTCAAGCAGCTGTCCTTTTCTACGGTTGCACAATAGAATCTACAGGTGTGCTGTTGCAGTGAAAAAAAAAACTCCGTGTAAAATTATAACAAAAACGGAGTAAAATTCACCAGACCTCCGTGTTCCCGGGGGAGCAACACCAATGGTGTTAAATTTACCCCGCTTCTTGGTGATTTGAAATTCACCAGTCAGCCGTGTAAAGTTTACCAGGAATTCCTGGTAAAATAATTATCCCGTTTTCTGGTGATTTCACATTCACCAGGAAGACATGTAAAGTTTACTCCATACAGATTTATGCAAATTATGCAAATTGTTCAAGGTTGCTGTTTGGGCAACCAAGGTGAAAATGTTCATAAACCACATAGGAACCTAAATCCATGAAATCAATGAAACTGAGCCTGTTGGCTGTTGAAACATCATCAAAGTAGGCAATATTATTTCTTGCCTTCCTCCTTCATTTACCATGGATTACGAAGTTAAGAAGAAACTAACAGAATGGGGATTGGAGACGTTGTTAGAAACTTTTAGGGGTAAGTCCTGGAAATTTATCTCCGTCGGCTGAGGCTTGAACTTTGAAGTTGAGCGGTAAGCCTGAGCCTGTACAGGCTGTACAATGGGACTGCACCCCTGTGTTGCGTGAATGTTCCGCACGAACTCAAATGATATAGAGTTAAACGCACTCGTCTACAAAGCAGTGGTTGCCGAAGATTAGAAGCAAAATATTCAAACATTCATTCCTTTGAGTGCTTGGCGTTATCACCCTCCCCAAATAGCCACGCGAACAAACGTGTGCAGAGAAGGTGCGCTCTAACTTCCTTTCCTTCATTATTCTTATCAACCAAAATGGAGCAGCACCATCTCCCGGTCGCGATTTTTCTCCTCACGTGAAAGTCGCCTTGACAGGGCCAAAACCACAAAAAATGTACAATTGGGAAGTTAGAATTTCGGAAAATTCAACTTTTCTCAAAATAGCTAAGTACACTAAAAATGAAAGATGACAATATGAATTTTGAAAATCAAAAATATGAGCACGTAATATTGTGAACTTTTTATTGCACAACTAATCAAAGTGGAGAGATGATTTTTTTGCTGGTGTAACATACGTTACTTCTCCCTCAGTCTTGTCGACATCATTAAGTCAGCTAAGTAATGCACTTTTCTACTAACTTTTCATCACTATCTGTACTGTTCCTGAGACAACTCTAATGCCAAAGAAAATTTTCAATTTTCCTTTCATGTGAATATTTCAAATCAATTTGAATTCAGTAATAACAAATGTGGAAGAATCTGCGCACGCATGTGGGTTCAATTGTTTGGTATATAAATTTATGTTGAAAATTTCAACATATACGCCATATCAATTTACCTACATTTTCCATATGGATGCATTTGTCAGACATAAATTAATCAATATCTCTTACAATATCATAAGGAACTTATTTCAGTGTTTCATATGGTAACGTATGTTTCACTTAAGCAGTCACGTAATGTTACCAAAACTTAACAATCAACAATAACCAAAGAAAGTCTTGCGGTTTCAGTAAGTAACCCAATATTAACACTTACAACTACACTATATAGATACAAAGTTCTCATTCCAAAGTGAGGACGACGTGTTCGTACATAAAAATGATAATTAGTAGCATCTTTGATTATGTAATAAACATGGTATAAGCCAAACAAATCAGAAAGATTGGGTCGTGTATAACCAATTTCCATTTCCTGGTTTTTGTTTATTTCTGACTCTAGCTATTCTTTTCATTAGACAAAAGGATTTTCACAAAACGTATCTTACATACATAATCACCCAATAATGTCCATTTTGGTATCACTAAGGAACCTTATGTCACTTTAAAAGCAGTAAAGTATGTTTCTTATAAGTAACAATAATCATGATAATTAAAAACCACTCGAGGGGGAGTGATCAAAATCGCTTGTCCTCTGCGTCATTATATAGGGAGATCAATATAATCCTCTTCATGTAACCTTCCGAAAGGTGTTTTTTTTTCTTCTTTTTTTTCCCCCTCTCTTTTGTATTGTCTTCTTTAATCTGCTTATATCTCTTCTCTTGCTTTCCTGTTCTCACATTCTGCTGTCGGAACAGGGCTTCAGTTTTTCTTTGTTTCTGTTCCTATATATTCTGCTTGAATTTGAGCTCTCTCTCCCCCTCCCCCATGTTCCTTTCGTCCCTTGACCTTTATGTGCTAATGAAAAGAGATTTTTGGAAAAAGAAAATTCACAATAAAAATGAATTTTGAGTGAAAAATGAAGATTCAGATGTGATAGCCTTCCACAATTTATTTCGTAACCTACGTTACCATTTTTAACACACAGGGATCGAGATCCTGCCTTGAAGACGTTTTGAAGATGTTATTATCACTTTAAAACTCTTAAGCTTAGATGTTGATTACTACAAAAAGCCACCCAAGAAATGTCCATCTCATGTCATTGCCGCTTTTCTTCATTGATTTGGTTAAAGAAACCTACGTTACAATAAGATTGTAGACTGGCATTATTGGCCTTATGGTAGCTAAGCGACGCTTTTGTGTGGTGGCGCTAGGTAACACAATAGTTGACAAGCGTACAGCTAAGATTTAACCGAATTTAACTGTAAATAAAAAATGACCAGTAACGTATGTTTCGGTAACGTATATTTCATTAAGCATTAAGTGGGATTTACGGAAATGATGTAACGCCAAAGATGCAATTATGATCCCTTCAAATTGACAAGATTAACAAGCCCTTTTCGTTTGGCAGCTTTTCTGTTGTCAATCGTTGTTCAATATTATTGTGACAACGACGGTAACATATGTTACATTTCTTATCCATACGGTCAAAAACACATGCCTCAGCTCTTCTTATGAGCTTCTTTTTCTACAGAATGGATCAATACACATCGCTGCAAACTGTTATAGACTGTAGATGGGATATCAGTGAGTGATTACATTGAAAGAAACAGAAAAGAAAACTTGTAAAAAGGTGGTATATCAGAGATTCATTCTACAGGTAACGTATGTTTCACTGACCTTTGCGACAAAGTTCTATTGCGAAAATTTGTATTTTTACACGTGTACAATGCCTGAATATTATGTTATCTTGCACACATGTATATATCACAGTCTATTTTTCTATGCCAGGATCTAAGAATAAAAGCATCCTTGTTTTTTACAACATCGCAAGATATGTTAAATTCTTGATTTGCGACATGCAGTTTTTGCCCGGACGAGAGTACTTAAAACAGAATAATTTCTCAAAATACTATGTTTGAATGCTAAAATTTTCTGAAGTTATACCCCATTACATATTCTAAGAGGTTTTATGACTAAAATCATTTTTTTATAATCTGATATTAACATATTCGCAATCAAACACGTGCGACACGTTTTTTGGTTAATTGTACATTTTTAGTGGTTTTGGCCCCTCAAAGTATTGACAAAAAAAAAATCCTCCAGGTCTCCCACTTCTCTGCGTATACCAAAATACAATACCATGTCCATCACGTTTGTAAGTGAGGAATATCCAGTGATATGTGACTCGAGTGCAGACTCGGACTCGGACTCGGACTCGAAGGTTCATGACTCGATGACTCGGCGACGAGTCCGGGGAATTTCGGCGCTAATGCGGTTTCGTATCCAAACGGATATTTCATTTTCCACTTGCTGAAATTTCATCAGAATTTCCCACAATATTTTCAAATATCGAATCACTTGCATAAATTTCAGCGAAATCGGTGTTACACACACCCGTTTTCGCAGTACGAGTATCGCGGTCTGAGGGCACAGCGCCACATGATGTGTGCATGTTCAAGATGGATTGGAAAAAAATCGTGCAGAATCTGGACTACCGTCATTAAGCTGTATCTCACTATTGAACCATTTTCTTCAGCGTATCGCGTTTTCCGGTTGTTATTTTTCTGATTTGTCAAGATTTTTTCTGGACTTGATTGAATTGTTTGAGCATGTCTTCACAATCAAAGATTATCATATTTGGACACAAACTAAAGTCAACTAGGCCTACATACTTTCGTCTTACATTTATTTGGTGCGTTAATATTCTTCAATTCAATGATTGTTGATTCGTTTGAATTAATTCTTTAGTAAGTACAGATATTTTGAATAGGAAACTTGTAAATTTGTAATTGATTCCTATCCCAGGTTTTAAAAAAAAGTTTATAAGGCCCAGATCAAGGCAACTGGAACTGGTACCAGTTAAGTGAACCAATTCAATATGGGAATTGGTATACTGGAATCAACTCGTTTCCACTTGAGAAATTTCAACTGGTGGTCCCAGTTGGAATACCAGTTGTCAACTGGTAGGCACTACCAGTTTGAAGTATTGGTTCAACTGGTACCCGTTAGAACCAGTATACCAATGTCCATACTGAAATCAGTTTATTTTATTGGAATCAAATGGTATCGGTTAGGACCAGTATACCGAACACCGAGCTCAAAATGAGCTCGTGATAACACGTGATTGACTCTCCCACCTGTTTCCCGTGTAGTGTGAATAGGCGCTTTCTCTGCGCGACCTTTCAACCATTTCTGAAGGACTTTAACGGGACATTATGTCTAAACAGACCGGTACTTCGGGGGCGAAGAGGAGGAGACAGCCGTCTGCCGCTGGACCCGTAAGCCCAGAGCATGGCTCGTTATTTGATAACACGTCATTGCTAGTTGCTACAGAGAAGATGTTAGACGTAAAACTGGACAGATTGGAAGAAAAATTGGAACGGAATATCAAAGCTTTCGAGAAGAAACTTGAAGAACTAGCTGAGGGACTGAATAGTCATTGTAAGTTTACAGAGGAACGCATGAAAGAAATTGACGACAAAATAAAGACAAGAGAGGGAATCTGAAATAGATAGGCTAAACGCCTATATCATGAGAGAAAACAGTGTGCTGATGGGTCTCCCAGAGACAGAGAATGAAGATACCGATAAGGCTGTTGCCTTATCGAAGTTGAAGCAATGTAAGGAGTTGTGTCTACATGTACTTGCTATCTTCAACTCAAGAATGGTTTATTCTTCGAAAGTTAAATCCTAATTCTCAAGAAGGAGGAAGTGCTCTGAGTTAAATGCCTTAAAAAGCTGATTTCAAGAAAGCCTTGTTTTCTGTACAAAAATGGAAGCTTTTGTTTCAAGTTTTACGTGATACTCAGCCCAATTTTTGATGTTAAGAAGTACACCTAATATGAAATGGAATCAGAAGAAACCTAAATAGAAAGGGGAAAAAATACATTGGAGAGGGAGTAAACCTTTGTTTTATAAACACGTGAATGAGGATTTCAATTTCAAATCAAATTTTGCTTTTCAGTGTTATATCCAGGCCGTCTTAAAAGAGGATGAGATGCACTGCCCATCATGCATTAAGTTGTGGCTTTTAGGAAGCTTTACTTTCCACAGGTGAATGAAATTTTATCTTTGCAAAGCTTCAAGTTTAAGTGATATCCAACCGACCGAACCCAAGATGTGAATGATGCTCAGAAGTAAACATAACACTAAGGCTTGGAATAAAAAAAGAACCTTGAATTTGTTGGAAATGGATGAAAATTTTGTTCTGTATAATCCTGAAGGAGGATATATAAATAGAATGATTTAAACAGGGCAGCTTTTCTTTCTTTCTTTTTTTTTTTTTGAAAAAAAATATTAATTGGATAAAGTTGATACAATGATAGAAAGGAATTCATCAGTTTTTTTTAATGTACCTTTCTGTCTACACAAGGGAATTGTGGTTTTTAAATGCGGCTAGGAAGCAATCCTAGCAATTTTCAAGGATGCTCTTTAACATTTTCAAAGTGGAAGAATTCTTTTTTGTTTTTATTTTTTTTATTTTGCATAAAGATGTAAGGCTTTTCATGCTTAAAGAGAATATAGCAAGAACCATTTGAAATGCAGCTATGAGGAATGTTGTAATTATGCAGAAATTTATAGGCATAATTATTTTAGAAGGTACTTTCTTCCTCCTTTGTAAACTCGAAAGGTGAATTTATGATTGCAATGGGAAGTTTTCAGAACAAATTCAAGAAAAGCAACCAAAAGCTTGATCTAGTTCATTTGTCTTGTAAAGGATTGGAATATAATTCACACACAAAAGAAATGCAAGACAAAAGGGTAAATATTGAGTGCAACTAAAATAGAATGTTGTCAATTATAGCTTGAGCTCAGTTGAGTCTGGGAAAGAATGTGAGGCTTACTGTGTATGTTCAAGATGGTGTACATAATATGATAGATGTTAATTACACTGCAACAACATAGTACACCATGTTTGGGTTGAAATGCCACAAACCTAGTCTTATTATGGCCGATTTTGTGAAAAGAACTATTTGAATTGCACCTACATGTATGTGGAATGTTGCAGTCATGCAGAATTTTATATGCACAATCATTAAAGGAGAAGGTATTTCACCCCCTGTCTTTAAAAATGGAAGGCACACATTTATACACATTTACCAGGAAAAAAAGGCTATATGTTTTTGAAATTTGAATATACCTTATTTATGCAGTCATACATGTAGATGTTATAGAGAGAGAATCATTAAGTTGTTGATATGCAAAAATTCATTGGCTCTATAATATTTAGGATGCACTTTACTATCAAAGGGACCTTTACTTCCTCTATGTTCCTTTTCTCTTTTTTTGTCCATTTATTAATCTAGAAAAATATATACGAAAAAATAGGCATGAAAGGTGTAATGTGAAGTTAAAAAGTGAATTTATGATTACAGTGGGAATTTTTTTTTTTTTTTTTCTGAACAAACTCAAGAAAAGATACCAATCCTTTATCTAGTTTATTTGTCTTGGTAATCATTGGAATATAATCCACACACATACACAAAAAAGCAAAACTAAAGGAAGTGGAACTAAAATAGAATGTTGTTAATTCCAGCTTGAGGTCGTTTGAGGCTGGGAAAGAATGTGATGCTCACTGTATACTTCCAGGATGTTGTACATAATATGATAGATGTTATTTACAGTGCAACAACATAATACACCATGTTTGGGATGTGTGTCTGTTCAGAGCATACATAATGTACATTGAAAAGACTCTTGGAAAGCATTTGAATTCCAGATGCAAAAATGGTTCCATTTCTAATTATAATTATTGGTTAGTTTCTAGAATGCATGGTTGAAATATGCAAGGGTTCACTGCCTGATTGATCAATTACATTTAAAATGGTTTGGATATACCCATGTCCCTGTTGCTGTATGTAAGCATGGTAGATTAGCTTCAGTAACACATGTAGTCATGAGGAGGAATAAGTCATTTCTTTAAAAGAATACGTGGACAGGTGTATATTATCATAAAATATACATAATAAGAGGAATGTTCTTTGGGCTGCAACAACATACCAGAGTTTTTTCTCTGTGTTGTTTGTTTGTTTGTTTGGAACACGCATAGGGACTGTGGTGCATCTAAGTAGTTCAAATGACATGCAAGAGTTCATTTATTTATCTCTTTATTTTGGAAGAAATAGCTTTGGCTTTGTTAAACCATTAGAATGAATATTTTTTAATATTAAGGGGAAGAATGAAGGAAATAGCTTTTTCAATGAACATGCCAAGAAAAGAATATAAAATAGTTTGCTCTGTATGATCATGACTATGTACATTACATAACACAACAGAAAGGTGTTTGTATTGCTATAACATGCAAATTTTATTTTTTTCTTGAATTAACCATTGGAATGTTTTTTGGGGTTAAAAGGGAAAAAAAGAGAAAGGTACATGTAAAAGTGTAACATGGACAAGGCAATCGTTTATTTTGACAGAGTTCATTCACTTACAGTGTATCTTGTTAAATTGAAGGCATGTCTTCTTTAGAGATTTACATGTACACTCATGTACATGTGCACCTGGAAAATGCCATGAAAGTACTATTGGCAATTGATACGGAAGTTTTTGTCCTTGTTTTTTTTTTCTTTGAGAATATAAAGCTACTACAATGGCGGAATAGGTTTTCGAGCGACATGTTATGAAATGAATCTGTTACTGGAAAGCATCTAAGTTTCATTTGTGGGTTGGTAAGAGACCTTTGTACTTAATGGATTTTGGATAGCATGCATGGATGAAACACAACTGCAAGAGCCTACCCCCTTTCTTTCTTACTAATTTAAAGCTGATTTAACTAGTACATACATTGTAAGGAGGAAGGTTTTCCATTTAATTCTGTTTAGAAATGTATAGAGTGAAAGCATATCTATTTTTTTTTCTTCTTCTTCCTCTTCTTCTTCTTTATTCTTAATGTCCATGCTTACTATAATACACACTTTATAATAGGAACGGCGGGAACGGGTGGGAGTTTCAGATACTTGTCACTCACGTACAAGTTCGTGCGTGATGTGCGAGCTTTTCCACGGAGGGGAGAGGTCGGGAGGGTGGTCAGGGTGCCGGATCGGGGTACATGTACATTTGGCGGGAGGGGGTAGCCTAAATTTGGAGGTGTGTTTGTATCTGGGGGGTTGCTGTGATTTTCCAGTTGGGGTGGCCTTTCACTTAATTTATTCCTCGGGGTGGTTCCGAATTTCATTTTACAATAATCAAAATATCAGAAGTTATATGTGTAGGTCGGAATTTATCAACTTTGTTAAATACAAATCATATAAATTGAGGTTTGAAATTTTAAATTATCATCAAGATGATGGCGCAGTTTGAAAAAATGCCCTTTAAATGTAATTTACTTTCCTTGAATGTGAAAGGATTAAGGCATAAACTAAAAAGGGAGAGGATTTTTACTTGGATTAAAGATAAACGAGCTGATATATTCTTTTTACAGGAGACATATAGCACAAAAGAAATTGAAGAAGATTGGAAACAGTTATGGGATGGAAATCTTTATTTTAGTCATGGGACTAATCATAGTAAGGGAGTTTTAGTTTAGCGGATTCAAGCTAGATATTCAAGTTCGTAAGCTTGCCACAGATAAGGAAGGACGGTGTGTGATCATGGAATGCATAATACAAGGTCAGAAGGTATTTATTTGTAACGTGTATTTTCCGGTGCGAAGTAAGGAGTCGGAGAAAATACATTTTCTAAATGAGTTTAATTACTTGTTCGAACGAATGTATGTTAAAGACTATTTTACAATTATAGGAGGGGATTTTAATATGATTAGAAACGTGGATTTGGATTATATGGGGAATAGTAGACCTTCATCCCTCTCTAGATTTGGCACACTTTTTGAACAATTTATGAACAACTTAGATTTAATTGATATTTGGCGATCAAGAAATGGAATGAAGAGGCAATTTACATACAGACAAACCCAACCCTTAATGCAAAGCCGGCTTGACTATTGGTTTATATCGGAGAAACTAGACGAAATAGTTGTTAAATGCAATATTATCCCATCGATAGCTCCAGAACATTCAGCAATTCAATTGCAGTTTTATAATAAACCTCAAAATTTATTGAAAGGCAGAGGAAGGTACTGGAAATTTAATAACAGTTTATGTAGAGATTACGACTATGTAAATGAAATGAAAAAGGAAATCACATAACTGAAAGATAAATTTAAGGACGAAATCAAAGACGAGAGGTTTTTATGGTATTTTGTGAAAATGAAAATAAGTCAGGTCACAAGAAAATATTCAAAAGATAAAGCTAGACAACGAAGAGAAAAAATTGAGAAACTTGAAAGGGATATTGCGGGTATCGAAAAAGAATTAGAAAATAGCATAGATAAAGAAAAGGTTAAGCTGTTGGAGAGTAAAAGGAAAGAGTTAAAAACATGTTACGATTTCATTAACGAAGGCGTTAAAATTCGATCGAGAGCATCATTTTATGAAAGTTGCGAGAATGACATCTTAACCAATTAATGGAAGTTAACAAAAAGAAATAGGTGATACAAAAGTTGTTAATGGAAAATGGAAGAATAATATACGATAAAATGGAAATAACAAAAGAAATAAATTCATTTTATAGAACATTATACGCACAGCCGTTAGTACACTCCAACACTCGGGACGAAAATTTATTTTTAAGAGGTTTACAAAAAACTGTCTAACGAATCCAAAGAAATGTGTGAAGGAAAAATCACTTTAGATGAGTGCATGGCGGTATTAAAAGAAATGAAATGCAATAAGTCTCCAGGCAATGATGGACTAAGTGTGGAATTTTATGTTACGTTTTGGCCGGAGATTGGAGAATTGTTAGTGGAAGCGCTTAATACTGCTTTTGAAACAGAGGAACTGTCTCCTTCACAAAAACAGGCAATAATAACCTTGATTCAAAAAGAGGGTAAAGACCCGTTGCAAATAAAAAAAACTATAGACCGATTTCATTGCTAAATGTGGACTATAAGATATTGACTAAAGTTCTTTCAAGGAGAATAAAAAGGGTATTAAATGAAATTATTAGCGTAGATCAAGTTGGTTATTTAAAAGGGAGATATATAGGTGAGGCAATTAGATTGATAGATGATATGATTTTTCATATTAATCATAACAATTTACAGGCATTTTTGCTGGCAATAGACTTCGAAAAGGCCTTCGACTCGGTCTCACATATTTTTTTGCAAACTGTTTTAAGATCATTTGGTTTTGGTTCATCATTCTGTAAGTGGGTTCGAACCCTTTATAATAATGCGCAAAGTTGTGTATTTAATGGAAATAGGTCTACAGGATATTTTAGCATTAGCAGAGGCGTAAGGCAGGGGGATCCCCTCTCCCCATATCTCTTTATATTATGTATTGAAACTCTTGCAAATTCAATCCGTCATGATGAAGAAATTCATGGAATAAATTTTGGAGATACTATGGTCAAACAAATTTTATATGCAGATGACATGACACTATATATTAAAGCTAAGAAATCGATGGAAAAGCTCGATATTTTATTTAAACGGTTTTCTAGTAAAAAATGAATAGAGAAAAAACTTTCATTTTATTGCTGGGACCTCATAATAGTTCACATGTTGTAACTCCTTTTGGAAAAATAGTTCAGATGATGAAAGTTTTAGGTATATATTTTTCATTAGACACCGAAAGGCAGCAACAACTGAACTACAAAGAGATTCTAAGTAAAATTAAAAGATTACTTTGTATGTGGAAACAAAGAGGTTTGACGATAATGGGGAAAATTCAGCTTATGAAAACATTTATTTTATCAAAGTAATTGTACGTTTCTTCACTTATGCCAGTACCGCAATGGGTTTATGAAGACATCAACAATAATATTTCTCATTTTTTATGGAATGGAAAGGATAAGGTTAAAAGAGAGGCACTGCATTTGGACTACAATAGTGGGGGGCTGAAGCTAACGGACTTTCAATTATTCATCCGCTCACAGAGAATCACTTGGTTAAAAAGACTTATTTTGGGAGAATCAAGTATGGGTTGGAAACGATACTTCAGGCATCAAACAAGGATAGTTGGCGGCCTACTTATATTTTTTCCAATACTGCATTGAACGTGGTTAATCTCAATATTCCAACCTTTAATCAAAATATGGTGGAGTCATGGCTTTGTACAAAAGAATTTATATTGAAAAAAGAACATAACAGAAGAAATGAAATTATATTCAACAATAAATTCATTCGTGTCGATGGAAAAACGGTCTTTTTAGAAAGCGTTTTCCTTAAAAATATCTACAAAATACATCATATTGTAGATACAGAAGGGAATTTGAAGTCGTTCAATGATTTTAAAAGAATGGGATTAGATAATTCGGAAATTGAATTATTCAAAAAAATTGTTTCATTTAATTCCTACCACGTGGAAACCCTTTTTAAATAAAAATGACTATCCTGATGAAGACAAAGATTTAACTTTAGATTTTTTTTCTCAATGAAAGGAAATTGTCATTGTGGGATATTACTTCCAAGCGAATATACAATTTTCTATTAAATACAAGAACAGAAAAGTCAAGTGCCGCACGCAATCTTGTAGACAGATATAATGTTTCAGGAAAAGAAATACAGTATATATTCTTGACACCTAGGAGGTCCACCTTGAACAACAGGTTAAGGGAGTTTCAGTTGAAATTACTTTATAACTTAGTTTACACCAATCAACATCTGTTTACCTTTAAAATCTCAGTCGATAATGCTTGTTCATTTTGTAAAAAAAGAAGAGGAGACATATGAGCATTTATTTTTCGTATGTGAAAACGTAAGGCATCTTTGGAGAGATTGTGGTAATTTGTTTGATGACAAAGAAATAAAAAACATTAATTGGAAAGGAGTTCATCTTGGGATACAAACGTCTAATAAAGATAAAGATCTACTGTCAAACCATTTAATAATTTTAATTAAGTATATGATATTTACTTACAGTAAAAAGAATGGAATGCCCCCAACGCCACATGACATTATTAAACGAGTAAAAGAAAGTGAACTGAAGAAATAGGTGAGCAAAAGGGTACATTACAAAAACATTATAAGAAATGGGAGAGAATGGAGTCATTGGCCACTCCAGCTGGAGGAGTAAAACAAATCTGATTAATCTAGGCTTCCGGGGGGTGGGGGTGGGGGGTTAAGGGGGGAGGGGGACTCGGGTTTTGGGAACACCCAACGCAGATATAAGGCGGTGAAAGAGTATATATGTTAGTGGAGAGGTGTTTTCTTAATAAAAGATTGCCTCAGAACTTCATTGTGGTCATTTATTAATAGTTGGAAACTCATTTTGTTTTTTGTTTTATTTTGTTTATGGCTTCTTCTTCTTCTTTTTTTTTTTTTTTGGTGAAATTTATGTATGTGAAACTTATACATAGGAAACTTATATTTTAAGGGAAATAAACTTACAAAGTTTGAAAAATGAAAAGCTGTAATAAGACTGTGGCAAATGATAATTACTAGTCATATCATGAATCATGATACATGTTTCCATTGTCAAAATATATTAAACTTTGTAATAAGTAGATTTCCATTTTGTTGGTTGGTATATGTACGTATATGTATGATATATATAATACACTGCTGACATTCTATTCACCAAATGGAAATGTATGATTATTTTCCTTGAATTTTGTATTTACTCAATATGTGTCCAATTTATGTATAATATGTATGGAAAAGAAGTTTTGAGGAATAAAAATCATTGAATACCAAAAAAAAATAATAATTTCCATAATGAAGCCAAATCACTTAATTGGAATCAACTGGTACCAATAAGACCAGTATACCAATTTCCATACTGAAACCAGTTCACTTAACTGGTATCACCTGGAACTAGTTCCAGCTGTTTGAACTGGCCCTTACTGGATTCTTTACCTGAATACCAATTGGAACCAGTTATGACCAGTTACAACCAATTAGCTTCCAGTTATGAAACTTAATTGATAACTGGTACAATTATTATACTCATTGTTCTAATCGTGTTTGTTGGTGCAATATACAATGACAACTATAAGGAAATACTGGTTTGCCTCCAGTCTGTCCAATTAATGTAAAGGGAAAGAAGAATTGCATGTACATAATAGTGACAAGTCTATTCCTCATATACTTGTATATAAATGAATGCACTTTAGGTTCTGGTTAGTATTTCCTCGTTCATGTTTAATAAATTTTAAAGAGTTGCATAACGATTTCAAAAAGCTTTATGCACGCCTGATACCCTGCTTGTGTTTTGTTTTGGCTTTTGCAGACCATTATGACGAAACAATAAGATTGTTTACATCTCCCATAGGGATTTGGCGCCTCCTGGAAAGGCGCGCTTTTTCGTGGCGCGTAATCGGACGCGCGCCACTTTTGCACTCGGAGCACAAACATACGGTTATGGATGCGCGTGGGCATGGAAATTGTGTCATTCTCTCGTGGCTTTTTGTCGGAGCAAGACGTGTGGATTGGGACAATCAAAAATCCCCACCACCATCCCCAATATCACCGCCTATGTAGTATATTTATCAAGTTATTGCAAGCAAAAGTATTTGTACCAGTCTTATGGTTCTGGATGTTCAGTGATTATGTTGTGACTCATATGGTATTGGTGTTATCTCAAGGATAAGAAAATAGATGAACGTGGAATGTAGGCAATGCCTGGAAGTTATAGCAATAGAATATATCGTGTACAATGGGAAATCACTTTAATGATACTTGATATACATCATGGTAATAAGTTTGAAGTTAATATAGCTGAGAAAGATTATTTGTCCCAGCTCATTTATGATATAACGATTTTGTGGTTTTAACCAGATATAGTGACATTCTTGATGTGACGAAGTAATTTGATGGTACCAAGAACCTAGTTCTTAATAGAATTTCCATGGCTTATCCAGTGTGCGTTAAAGCATTCTGTGGTCGTGGTTTATGTATTTAATTGATAAGATACAGGGTAATTCTCGGATGTGGAGCAAATGCTTGGTCGCACTGAGTATCTGCGTTTTAAGGGTGGCTTCGCAGTCGTGGGCCGTGAGGGAATTTTGTCCCCTTGGGTTTTCGCCCTCACCTCATCCGATGGGAGGTCATGGTGTGACCTCTTGGGGGGGGGGGGGTGCCTATACGTGCATTGGGTACATTTTATGCAATGACGTGTTGTATACATTGTAATTGGTTCATGGTATATGAATGAAGATTTGTGCTAGAACCAGGTTGGTGACCTGGCTGGAATTTATCAATTTGGGCCTTCATCGCACTTGCATATATTAGCAAGGAGTTATATTAGCATTGTAACACATGTAATTTCAGGAGCCTCGCTCGATGCTACATGCGGGGAGGCCGGAGTCCTGGACGGAAGTGATGGGGCCGGGTTGTGAAGATGTTTGCTGGAATCGTTGAGGAGAGTTGGAATGGGTGGTGCACCCGGGTTACATAAGAAACTTCCCCGCCTGATCGGGCATTCTTTGACGGCTAGCAAGGGGGGCTCGTGGCAATGCAGGGGGGCATTCGTTTACGGGAGGGGGCTTCTAGCCGTGGTTTTAACCCTTCCCTGGCTACACACTTGCATTTCACATATTTTGATTTTATGGTTTATGTATGGGGTGCAAATTTCCTCATTCTTCACATAGATTCCAGCACTAGTTTTGTATTGGTGTATTGATGTTGGTTATCCAAATCTGTGTGTAATACATTTACAATACTGGCGTAAATTTATGTACTGCCATGGTAAATGGTAAATGATAAAATGATACATGTACCTGTACAGAAGACAGTGGTTAATGGTAAATAAAAGCCACGAAAAATGCATAATTCGACTGATCTGCCGATTCCTCATATATCAGGCGTGAATAATTTCCTGTTATTGATACAAATTGATGTAATGTCATAATGATTGTTGATTTTACTTTCTTTGTATTTTGGAAATGTATTACACAAGACTAAATAATTAGTGATTAAGAAATATGCTGAAAATTCAAATATATTGCATTACAATATGAATCAGCACAAATCCAATAGTCACTTTTGCAAATTAACTGGTTTCAACTGGTATTTAACTGGTAGTTTTCTACGGGATTCCACAATAGGTAGTCACCAGTTAAATATAGTGGATTCAACTGGAAATGGTTTAAACTGGATATTAGCTCCAGGTCTAGTTTCAACAGTGGAATATATCTTACGTTTTAACAAATGGAAAAGAAATAATGCTCTTAATTCATCCAACTTTGTTTATTTTCTCTTAAAACTAATAAAACCCACTGAAACCAGTTAAATCAAACTGAGAACTTTCCAACTGGTTTCAACTGGAATCAACATAGAATATGGCAGTTTATTTCATTGCTTTTAGGTGGAATCGAGTGGTAAAATCTGCCAGTTGTGTCCAGTACGTGGTTTTGAACTGGTATAAAATCTGCCCAGTTTATTCCACTAGATTCAACTGGAATTGACTGGCGAATTTTTTGAAACCAGCTGAATAAACTGGCACATATAGCCTACCAGTTCGGTCAAATGGATTCAACTGGTACCAGTTTACACCAGTTGAAAATCCAAATGGTTTTAACTGTTTTTTTTTTTCTAATTGCGATGTAATACATTTGCATATGTGCCGGACTCGGACTCGGA
>CM057157.1:24018991-24050075 GCA_029962745.1 Echinometra lucunter
AAAAGAGGAGAGAAAGAGAACAGAAATGGACTGCAAGTGGACTAAATAAAGAGATCATAGGTGATAAGCAAACATGATGTAAACTGAGTGCGCAACATTATTCAGATTGCAAGAGAAGGAAACCAACTATTTTAATCATGATGATGGCAGGCGAGTGGTGACGAAATCTTTGGAATAAAATAATTTCTTCATAGTTTTAAATGGAGACGGTCTACTATATACCAAAAGGAAGCTAAGTATTGTATAGAACCAATGGAAAATTTTAAGTTTTCTTTTAAACACTGCGAGTGAAGGAATTTTTCAAATCATTGTGCAAAGTATTCCAAAATTTAGGGCCTTCAAAAATGAACGTATGTTGAGCAGAAAGTGTTCTCAAAAGAGGTAGATGAAATTCATCTGATTTTCTAGTGGGATATTTATGAATTGTACGATTTTTAACAAACATATCATGAAACACATAAGGTAGTGCACCAAAGCTGTATTTAGACATAAACTCACCAAGCTGATATAAGTATAGATCTTAAATTTTAAAGATTTTTTGTTCAAAGAAAAGAGGATCTGTATGGGCATGTATAGGGCATTTCAGATAATAGAGATAACTTTCTTTTGTAATAACCAAAATACCGTAATTTAGATATGGTAAAATAAGGGTCGAATAAAGTATAAGCAAAGATGATTGTGGTAGATGTAATCTAAGTGTATAAATGATACGAATATTGCGAGAGAGAGTCTTACAAATATTATCGATGTGCAATTTCCAGGAAAGTTTACTGTCGACTAAAACACCGAGAAATTGATATGAGAGACTTGTTCTAGAAGGGTATTGTCAAAAATAATATCATTGGGCAAAGAGACCAAGGAGTTGCTAAACAATAGGTAATTCGTCTTTAGAAGATTCAGTGATAATTTGTTAGCTCTTATCCACTGCAATATGTTACACCTTTACTTGGAAGCTTTATTATCCGATCCTCTTATTTATTGAGTCTTCCCCGTTAGAAAAAAAAAAGTCTTGTGCGATTTTTTTTTAATGATATTCCATGCTTGAAAGTTTGAAAGTGTATGATATTCGGAGAGAATGTGTCTAAATGTTGATCCGAGTTGAGGTCGGCCTCGTTTCTCCTTCTCATTGCTGGACTTCGGGCGCCTGACCGGCTAGTAGTCTAACCTTTGTCGTTGGGGTATTCCCCATTCTATCCTTTTTTTTCTTCTTCAGTATTTCCAGGTTGTTTTTTTTTTTATTGTACTCTGTTTATACTTAGCTTAATCTGACTTTACTTGTTTATTTATTTTTTTTTTTGTTATCGTGTAATGTTTTTTTTTCGAAATGTGTAAATACTGTAAACGATACCCTTGATTTGTTTCATTAAAACATACCATGAGATATAACAAATAGAACTCCTGCTGATGGAAATCCTGCGAAATCTCCGCGAAACCTTTGCATCAAATCGCACTCTATCTCTCTTCGTTTTTATTAGGAAGACGGACAGAAAACTTTTCGGCTCCGAACGGTTCCCCTTTTCTCTTCCTGATATTCAAAACGCTGTACGAAGAGCAGGCGCGGCGATGAGAAAGTCGAACAATCGCAACAGAAATCGTTCTGAAAGGTAGGCTACTTTACAGTAAAAGGGGATTTTGTCTCTGTTCTTTCTTTTTGATGAATATTTCTATCATATCCTGTGCAAACTCAGTCCTTAACTAGAAAGAGTCTTTAGATGAACACTGAAAAATGTACCTTTTGCAGATACAAACATAGAGAAAATCTAATAACACAGCGATTGCAATGTACAGTAGCGTATCTAGTTTAATCAGGCATGGGGGGGGGGGATTTGTTGGGGTGGGGATAATTCAGTCCTCTATACCGATAAGCCAATGCAATCAAATTTTCTAACCTTAAAAGGAGCGTTCCAGAAAAAAAATAAAAAATAACGTTAACAAGTGTAATTAAAAGGGTATTATTAAAAGTCTCCTAAAATAGATATTCCAAAATATTTGAAGTAAATATCTCAAACCATCGGATAGCTTATGGTCTCTTCTATCAAAATGACAACAAATAATTGCCGATATATTAAGCCTGAGCGAGTAAAGCCACTTTTGTGAAATGATGTAAAAATCAAGATTTTGCTAAAATGTTTATTTATTCTGACTGGCAAAGCGTTAGAAGTTGGCCGTTGGAAAAAGAATCCCCCAAAGGACTACTTCACAACTTTTTTTTTTTCGTGTATGCCTGCCATATAAAAACTTAAAGCAGGTGCCGCAGAAGTGAGGGGGGGTGGCTCCAACACCCCAAACAATCTCGGCTAAAAAAGAAGACTATGATCATTGTAAACAGGTAAAAAAATAATATCTTAATCTAAAATTGCTCATTTCATAGGCTTGCAACACCATACCCCCCTGAACCCCCGCCAGGGGTCCTACAGCCCCTGACCCTGCCTGTTTGGGTGTCGTCCCCCTCCCCCCTCTCCAAAAGCGTTCCGCAGCTCCTGTTAAGGATGATTTAAAAAAAAAAAATAGATTCATTTTAAACCTCAAGGAAAATTTTATTTAAAAGCATTAGTTACAGTAGTTAATTGCTCTACCATTAAAGCATGGAAATGGTGAAGAGATACGTAAGGATATGCAGGGAACGAAGCCTAGATAAGTCTTTCATAAATTTTCATTCGTTGATTAAAATGAAGATTTGTAGCCTTTTCATCACCCTCAATTTACTGGTACCAGCAGAAAGAATACCAATTCTTTTTGGTCTTAATTTAAAACAGCTTTCCAAGTTTTTTCTCTCGCTCAGGCATACAAGTTCGATTGGTGTCTTCTGATCTGTTGATAGAAAAATATCTAAGCTATCCAAGGGTGCACACTTTTTCTCGGAATATTTGAAACCTTTTCTTTGGAAAACTATTTCTGTCATTTTTTATTTCATGTATTTTTTTTTTTGGGGGGGGGGGATGCACTCCCGAGCAATTTTCATGTGGAGCTTAAAGGCATAAAAGCGCATTTAGATTTGTTACCTTCATTATGAACACGTTGAATTTTCGCCTTAAAAGTACA
Organism: Echinometra lucunter; assembly: GCA_029962745.1. Classification (NCBI taxonomy): domain Eukaryota; kingdom Metazoa; phylum Echinodermata; class Echinoidea; order Camarodonta; family Echinometridae; genus Echinometra; species Echinometra lucunter. Next base: position 24,022,034 of record CM057157.1, read on the forward strand.
CAAAAGAAAATTAAGGTCAAATAACGATACTGAAAAAGTGATACCGATAGGCAAATAATGGCTTTCAACTCGTTATCATTAATTTTAGAGAACAGAACGGAGGTGGATTGGAAATGGAAATGACGGGTAAGTGATCAACTTTCATTCATTTCCTATTTCATAACATAAGGCCGCGTGTATTTCGTGAATAATAGAATCTTAAAGTTAATAGGTCTTGTAACATATGTTAAACTTTGATACGAGTAATCGTTACATTATTGAGCTAAGATGCCATAATCGACACCATTCCACAGCAGTTCCATCATCAACCATCCAGATTTTTTTTTTTTCAATGAGCAAAGATTATTAAACTAAACATAAGCAGATCATATATTTTGTAAGTCGTTTGCCCTTTATATGCCTCATGGATTTCATACTTTGTGTAAGAGGAATTTTCGTCCAAGGTTCCCAGGATATAAATTGCACTTCTCAATTATTATTTATTTGCTGAATGGAAATATCGTTTCTTCCTTCAAGTATAATTATGATCACGTATTTCAACGATTATCAGCGGTGGACCGATCGCCAGTATTGAGTTCCGGTTTTTTTTTTAGGGCCGCACTATTTGTGGTATGATCGAGGGCCTGTAATATTAGTAGTGCTGAGAGGGCCCGAACATTGAAATTCCCCCAGTCGAATTTCAGTCCAAGTCTGCCCCCCCCCCCGATGACTGTCGATATTACATCACTCTCGTAAACCCAAATTGTAATAAATGAATTTTAAAAGAATTGAATTCCAGTACGTGGAAGAAGAATAGTTGATTCTTCTTATGTCTCCATGGCGCGGAAGGCGTCGCTGGGCTGCTTTAATTGAAATCGGCGCCATCTGACATAAAACGGCGTCATCACACATGGAATCGGCGCCTTCTCGCGTCAGAGGCGCCTCTCAGGTCCCGTCCTCTACACTCTTATTTCTGCTCAGTCAAATTTGACTCGGAATGGAGTTACTTTGAACTCGATTTTACACTTTTCCAAGTCAAATTAATTCGGATATATGAGTCATTTTAACTCGGAATATAGTTGACTCCCAGCTGACGCCATTCCGAGTCAAATGTGACTCCGCATAAATTAGAGCGTATACCGTTTGCAAACCCTGGATACGCAAGTGTTGTCTCCTTTTTTATTATTTTGATAAAGGTGGGGTCAGCCATATCAATAACCATGCTAACCATGAAATGGAAAGCAATTTGTCCTGTGCGATCTACGAGAATATGCCAGCTCAAGTCACAAAGCACCAAGCGATTCCTGTAGGGCAACTTCTAGGATACGTGGCAAGAAGGAATGGTGATGGATCAAACAGCCTGGACGAGGATTTCAAGGTCAGTGTCCCAAGTATAGGTGGATCTACGAGGGTCGATCTGCTGGCTCTCCCTTGCGGAAAAACCATTATCGTGAAAGAATATGGCATATGTTACTGAAGGTTAACTCACTGAAAGAATTGGCCATTATTCTTTCCCGTTACATGACAAAAATCATGCAAATGGAATATCGATAACATATAACTCGGCTAAATCGAAAAAATGGATTTAACGTAGAATTTGGGCTATGATCTAAAAAGAAACAAATGTATTAAAAGGCAGTCAAGTAATCATTTAATGATGATTGCTATATTTCTTTCAGCTTGATATTTTATTCCATTCACAGAGTTTGCCGTCACAGAAGCTACATTCACAGGACATCGCTATGAAGGAAGAGAATAAAGAGAAGAACCGATTTACCAATATCCTACCATGTAAGTGGTGCAAAATTTGAAAAGTTTACAAAATATATCGTGGTCGAAAAAGAAAATCATATTTGGTGGGATTACGTCAACAGTAATTATGAATATGAAGGGGCGGATCAGAGATTGTTTAAAAGTAGGGGCGCATGCAGTATTCAGATAATTTCTTGCAATCAGAAAATAATTTTTCATTATTTTTCGAAATTCTCTCGCAACCCCAACAACCCGATCATTACTTCCATTACCTCAAAAGGGGAACCACTAAGAAGGAGTATCTTTTGTATACCACTTGGATTTATAAAAAGAGTTGCACAAGTGCCCCCTAAATCCCCCGCAGTGCGCAGAGAAACGACTTTCATTGAATATCTAAGTTTTTGTCTTTTCTTCAGACGATCATTCTCGTGTCAAACTCAGTGTGATGCATGGTGACCCTCATTCTGACTACATCAACGCATCGTTTATCGATGTAAGGAGGGAATTTTTGTTACATTCTGTGGTTAAAGTTTAAAATATGCGTTTCTTATAATGTACTAGGTATTAAGATTTGTAGTTATTACACTGTTCATAATATTTTCTTATGAATGAGGGCTTTAAATCGGCATTGTTTTAATGTGATTTTAAGTATTTAGATATGTACGTATAATAAAACTCATAGGACTTTTAATTTGCACCATAACAGAGATTTTTGTAGAATATTGTACACCAGTCTCTTTAGATTTGAAATATCATTATAAATTAAAAAACAGTTTGATGAATAGTAATTATGAACCATATTTTGTTAAATATTCATTTGATTGGGGGGGGGGGGTATTTTTTTCTAATGCATCACGATTCATTTATATTTCTTGTCTTTTACAGGGATACAAGACTCCCAAGAAATACATTGCGGCGCAAGGTATGTTCCTTTAATGTAAATTAAAAATATAATGTAAAGTATACAAATATAATCTGTAATTTGAAAATTATCATTCTCATCTGATGAATTCGCATTTACTTGGGAAATGACAGGAAATCAGCAAATAAATGTAGAGGTTTAAGTCATTTACCCCCAAACAGATTCCCGGAATATCTAATACCCGTTCAGGCATGTCGGGAGGGTTTTTTTTTTTTTTTCATTACGGGATAAACATGATGAATGCAAGGAAAGTTTTAAAACAAAATGGTAGCTCGCGCAAGATTGTGCATAGCTTGAAGCATTCCTTACAAAAGTGAATTTAGGATGAGGAGAAGTTTTTTTTTTTTTAAGGCGACTTTTCTATATACATTTTTTTTGGGGGGGGTGGTGAAGGAGGCGATTGTTCTCCTTAATGATGGGCATTTCTGCATGCCCCACAAAGAGGCGTCAAATGTATCGAAAGCTCTACGGAATTTGCACGCACATGAATTTCTGTCTTTTTACAAAGACAAGATGTAGTTAATGAAAAGTGAATTTCCCAAAATTATAAAAACTACTTGTTCGTGCTCTTATTTGCACTTTTATCTTTTACGAATGCATTTGGTTTTGACAGGTCCCAATACCGCATCAGTAGACAGCTTCTGGCGTATGGTATGGCAGTATGACTGTAGAAAGATAGTCATGCTAACAAACCTGAGGGAGGCAAACAAGGTAATCTTACCGTTAGGATAATTTACATTAGAGACAAAACTTCGTGGGGCTGTGACGCCATCACGCTAAATAACTTTCACCATGACGCTGAATAACTTTCACCGTGACCATGTTAAATTTTTACCACATTCAGTTCATTTTCGACGGAATGTCAAGAGAGATCTTTTCATATTTATGAGTTTATTTATTCACCTATCTGTTCATTAAGTCATCTTTGGGAGGGGAGACTCATACTCTTCGTGGGCTTTAAATCCAATATGCTTTTCCTCAGAAGTACGTATATACATATACGACAATATGTGGTCTGTTTTATATGCCTCCTTCATTTTCACATTTAAGGCTATCATTGTGTCGAAGGAATACGAATTAAAGAAGTTAAATTTTCTCCAAAGAAAGATGCCATAACAAACCCTTTTGCAAGTTAGAAAAGCTTCTTCTATCGTTGTGTTTTACGAATCTGATATTAGTTTTGGTGCGCATGTCCAGGGCAAGACACCTGAGCGAAAAGAAGGACATGATATAACGTTAATCTTATTAGGGTTTAGTGAGTTATTTTGTTACCTTCTGTTGCCTATCCTATTTTGATCTCGTTGTGAGGATGTGTGAATATTACGTGGATGCCCCGTACCTTAAAATGCTTCCTCTATTTTTCTTTTCCAGAAAAAGTGCGAGAAATACTGGCCAACTGAGAGGGAAGCATATGGAGATATTTGGCTGACGATGACAAAGGAAGAGATAAATGACCTTTATACCGTCAGGTATTTCAATCTAGTGGTAAGTGTTCAGAGGCGTCGATCCTGGGGGGGGGGGGGGCAGTTGCCCCCCCCCCCCCCAAAGGAAATTTCGGGGGGCGAAGATATCATTTTGCCCCCCCCCCCCCCAATAATTTCCCAACCAAAAAAAAAAAGGAAAAAAGAAAGAGAAAAGAAAGGAAAAGGAAGGAGGGAAGTTAAATGAAAGCGTAAAAAAAGAAAAAACGGAAGAAAATGGGAGGAAAGCGCTCGCTCGCTCGCATTTATTGTATCTTAACCAATGCCGATGATAACTACTATTCTTATGAAAGGAAATCGGTTTGCATCTTGTGTTTCTATCTAATGTTATACTATTCTTCTACTGATAGGAAGTAATATAACCAAACAAGATATCAATTCTAGAAATCGAGCGGCCAGTTGACCTAAAAATAGATAAACTTTCAAAAGATAACGGCCTGGATAAAAGAAAACGCAAAACAAAAACATTTTTTTCGTTAACTCGCTCGCTACTCCACTGTACTCTCGCTGGTAAAAGCTAGATACAAGATGATTTCGGGCAGCAAGTAGCTTATTATAGCAGCGAGATTCCAAAGTATCTTTATATTTGGGCAGCAAGGTGGTTGACAAAGATTTTGGGACGAATCCATATAATTTTGCCGGGATCGGTCGTTGACTTTGCTCGCTATAGTAGAAACAGAATAGATTCGGACTGCAAGCGAGGTAGCTAAAACAGTGTCATATTCGGCACGCAGGTGATCGGATGTATCATTTAGATCATACAGGCATGACAGGTTTATAGTGTATTCTCATGATAATGATAACAATGATATTCCGTTCTTGTATACCGCATATCACATTTTTATTACATTTTTATGATGACGAAATAACACTTCTATCATATGGAAAAGGGTATATTTTTCCTAGCTCGCTGCGCTCGCTCGTTTCATATTAATGGTTTTGAAAAGCAAATGAATTCGGTGAGATGAGACCGAATAGATAATGTAGATGTTTCATTGGCTCACTGCGTAATTTGCCGAAGGGTTTACTACATCTATCATGAAAAACAGTGTGTGCTTCCTCACTCGCCTCGCTCGCTCGTAATAATAAAAAACAGAGTGGTGGGGGGGGGCAGCAACAATGGACCAGCGATGTGACAAAATAGAGTTCATATTTGGCAGCGAAGTAACCATATACATATATATCAGGTATCATTTATGCCTATATGATAACTAAAGTCTTCTCTCATAACAAGAAACTTGTTATTTTTTGCTCGCTCGCTTCGCTCGCTCGCAAAATTGAAAAAGAAAAAAAGCAGGATAGTTCACATAGCAAGTTGCTTAATTTCCCCAATTTGAAAATGCTTCCCGTTGATATATGCCTATATTTTCTATACATATATATATATATATATACATACATATGTGTGAGGGTGTGTGTGTGTGTGTGCGTGTGTGTGTGTGTGTGTACAAATAGTAGCCGTGGGTTCATCTCCGCTTGGTTGTCTTGCCCCCCCCCCCCCCCCCCCCCCATCCGGAAAATAGATCGACGCCTCTGTAAGTGTTGACACCAGTTTTTAAGTGTCTCGAGACCAGGTCTCGGTTTCGGACCTAAAAGTCTCTGTCTCTAACATCAGTGCACCTTCAAGGAAAAAGCGCTCAAAACCTCTCAAGACCCGACTAAAAATACCAACTTCAGACAGATTATTTCTTTGCTGATCAATCAGATTTCAATTTTAGTATATTTTAATTGGCTTACAATCTTTCAAGGACAATAACTAGGTGTTTTTGGATGCAAATTTCCTGATGTCGGTCTCGCTCTCGCTCTCGCCTTAGAGTTTTAGTCTCAATCTCTAGAGACATCACATGGGGAAGGGAAAGTCTCGACCTAGGTCTGGAACCTGAAATTCTCAACTCTAAAATATGCAGTGCTCCACACTCTTGCAGTGAAAAGATTTATTTTGAAATAATTCAGTATTATCATTTATTTTTCTCTGAAGTCAATGATGCAAGAGGCTGATCATTGTTTTGGATTCCAAGAGTACACTTATAGAATTTCACGTTTGTTTTTTTTTTCTTCTGTCTAGTACAGAATTAGATTTGATGTGTAATCGTACTGTGAAATTAGTATTGAAATTAGTAATCCTTAATTGCATCATACTCGAAGGCCCCGATGAAAGAAAGAGATGGGAGATTTATTTAGGAGAAAGACTGGTTCCTCCACATCTTCCTGCCCTTATAATGTCACGTTATAGGGACTGTTACCCGCCCCCAACCCCCCCCCCCCCCCCCCCGGCTGGAACCACGCTAGGCCAGACTAACCACTTATGAATATACCTTCATCCATACAGTGCAACAATACTGGACGTGACGTGGAACAATACCACTACACCTCGTGGCCTGACATGGGAGTCCCAGAGTTCAGTGCTCATCTCATGAGCTTCGTTAGGATTACCAGAGAACATTTGAAGTCCCACCGCAAAGGACCTACCATTGTGCACTGCAGGTACCTATAATTAACATATCATTTTTTTCTCTCATTAATTTATCAAATGTGATGTATACCTGTATACAGTTTGAAAAGGAGGAAACGGTTAAAAACAGTTACGAAAAGCAAGATCATATGAGTGATGACAGATGTATATGGAATTCATTTATTTTTATCTATATATTTTTATACACTTTCCCATTACGATAAGACTGATCTTTCTTATTGAAAACATTATTTCTGTCCCTAAGACGAATCAACAGTATTATTCTTTAAAGTTTTCTCAGTGATTTTCTGAGTAACAATCATGAACAAATCAAACGTTTATTATGCCCATATGTGTAATCATACTACAAATCATACTATAAATATGAATATAATAGAACTCAGATTAATGAATTTGTTTGAACTATATTGAATGTATTAGAAAAACTTCTTAGTAGGTTTACACGTATATCACTGTATCAGTTTCATGTTCATACAAATGGAATATATGTTTTATTGTTATAGAGATGATGAGATAGAAAGCAATAAATCGAATAATGGGTTTATGCCATCACCTCCGTACCACCAATGAGTGAAAGTAATCGATGCATTCTGACACATCACATTCTCATTCATACAGTGCTGGCGTGGGAAGAACAGGAACCTTCCTCACACTAGACGCCATGTTGGACCAGGTACACACTGAACAGGCAGTGGATATCCATAACTTCATCACCAGTATGAGACAGAACCGTCCACTCATGGTGCAGACAAAGGTATAATAACAATGATATTTGATATTTATATAGCGCACGTATCCACCAAAGAAGGTGCTCAGGGCGCTCCAATATTACCCCGGCTCAGTTAGGCTACCAGTTTCAGTGCTCACTGGATTCAAGGAATTCCTTCCCATTTACACCTGGGTGGAGAGTGGCAAATGTAGATTAATGTCCTACCAAAGGACATTAGTGCCGCGTTGGGATTCGAACCCTGGATCTCGTGGTTCACAGTCGGGGGACTTACCCACACTGATCCACTAGTGACACAACATCTACACAATGGGAACGCGTACGGAGTTTAAAATGATAGATTGCATTGGCAGCATAAAGAAGATCATATTAAAAGAAAATAAAACAGAGTACTGTAGAATTCTCAATTAATTTTCAGTATGATAATCTACGTACTCACGGTACTGGCTCTGACCGCAGTCTTTGGCAAACTACACCCATAAAGTATGATGCTCATCAGCAACCACTTTGTGTCAGAGAGTAATGAACCCCACTGAAACGTGTGTGCGCGTGTCTTCGTGTGTGTGTGGGTGTGAGGTTGTGGGGATGTATGTGTCGAACAAGTGGAACATGTTAAGTGAGAAGGTGTGGTTTGCATAAGGTTAGGTCCTTGTAACTGCATGGGTCTATTAACCAAGAGTTTCAGAGTTCATGTGTTCACAGTTGCAGAAATAACTTGTTAACATGTTCAAGAGAGTCTAGGAACAAGTCTTATCCTTTAACAGCTGACATTTATATATCTCTGAGGATTATCTTGAAAAGTAATTTTCACCCCTTCTTTTAAAGAAACAATATCGATTCATCTATGAGGCGCTCCTTCAAGACTTGACATGTGGAGACACAGGTATCTCTCGTAATACCTTCGGGGAAACATACCAGTCACTTTTCTCCAAATCAAACGGAATGACCACCTTCATGCAGCAGTTCGAGGTAAGACTGGAGAACAAATGGATCTAAAATGGGGAAAGATATCTGATATTACGTGGATCGTGGTTCAGTCACAGAATGGGGAATACACTAAAGGTCACAATAAAGATTGGCATCTAAAGCAGCTATATGTATGCGTGTGCTATCTATTTTTCTCTTCCCGTGTCTCTTTGCCTCGTTTCGTTCTTGCTTTTAGTTTTTATTCATAGAAGTCAAAAAAGCCATCTTAATTTCTAACTATAAATGTTGGAGAAAAAAAAGGCATTCAAAATAGAGCATTTCATTTCTTTCTTTCTTTCTTTCTTTTAGCTATTGCAAGCATTAACAATCAGTCCACATGACGAAGAAACTGCGGCTGCTAGGAGGGATGAAAATTCATGCAAGAATCGTTTCCCAGACAAGCTTCCAAGTAGGTGATGTTCATGGTACTCTTTGTCTTTCAACGAAATATGTGTGATTTTGTTTAAAAGTATTTTTAAAAAGGTTGATTTTTCATATCTACAAAATTCATATCCTATGAAAAGAAATGTTCTCCGACGCAAAGGGGCAAATCCCTGCCCAACCCTGCCCCCACCCACACTACGCTGGATGAGTTTATTCTTAGTTTTATATCTTTCATATCTCGGATAAAGAGTTGAATTACGTAACGTTAGTTAAGTGAAAATGTTGATTTAATCAGCGTAATCTTAAAATGAAAATCTACAAAAGACTACCTTTTTCATGATGTGGGCAGTGGTGTTTAATGAAATTACTTTTAGGTCATTTGTAGTTGATTTTGTTGCTAGTGATGTGTTACTTTTAGATCATTTGTAGTTGATTTTGTTGCTAGTGATGTGTGCTGGGCTAACTAATTCATATCACATTCCTAAACAATATTAGGAACTTTATCCTGTACCAGATATTTTTCTCCTTTTTCTTTTCGTTATGACAAATCTTTCATTGTCAAGGTGGTAGGACACGTCCGTTCCTAATGACTGAAGTGGAAGGTGGAAATGACTATATAAACGCTTCATTCTTACCGGTAAGCACAATGCAGATCACAGATTTAACTGTATCATTGTCGCTTGTGAAAAGTAAGTAAACGTCCTGTTGAATCAGTAAGTAAGCTTGTTTTTACGACATAACAATGCAAAGAGTGAATGAATATTTACTTGTTATGTCTTCTTGAATGGCACAGTTTAAACAACTCCGACGGCTTTTTAGGAGGTATACAGTATCCAACGTACTCTGTACCATGTATACGTTACTACAGAAGATCCTAAGCTTGGACAGATGTTAACTGATGCACCCACTTCTCATTTACATAATTTCCATTTTCACCACTTGAATACAATCTGCAGTCACGTTGATATGTAATTAAAATAATCTGTCACATGTTTTATGATGTTTGTTTCGGTAGAAGAATGTGTACTTTCATTAATACGTTTACACTGTATCTCTCTAACAATGCATGTAGGAGTGTCAGTTCCTGGCATACCTGGCGTGGACAGGTACAAAGGGTCACTATAGGTATACTGGTCTTGGGCAATCGCTTTTACACCGTTTGTCTATTCCATACCTAGTAATGGGAAATTTTGGTGTTCATTAATAACATCGCCCACCTGAACAATATTTCAAATCATCATAATCAGAATGTGATGTGATCGTGATGATAATCATAGCCTTATCTGCCCTTTTCATCCGCAGGGATATGTTTCAAAGAACCAGTACATCGCAACACAGACACCCTTACCCAACACCGTGGTTGATTTCTGGCGTCTCGTTGTAGACTACAAAGTGAATACTATCGTCATGCTTCACGGTAACTCTCGGGACAAGGTGAGATACAGTGTTGCCGTTGTTGGAGAAGTACAAAGCTTTGGCATGCTCATTTGAGTTGCATGTATTTCCCAAGAATGAGTTCGGAATATCAAATGAAAAATATAACAACATATAAAACTGACTTTAACATACTGTCAGTAACTGAATGGCATTAGATAATTCAATTGAGTTTATGTTCCGACACAGGAAGTGTTATTCTGGGTTTTCATTTTCTTCACTAATGCTGATTAAGCAATTTTCAGAATATGTTCTGATGTTAACATTGATTAGTTAACGAACATATCAACATATCAATTTCTGCTTACCATAAACCAAATTACGTTTCAAATAAAGATGTGCAGACATTGCTGATTAAAAAGTATCCAAGGTTCTCATTTTAATGACGACCTGAAACTTACAAAACTCACCTTTATGTAGATAACTTTATCAAGATGATCCTCGCCTTTGAGTTTCTTATTTGCTCCATCGCTGCACTTCATATGAACTCCATTCGATTGATTTATATTTGCCCACATTTTTATCTATTCTTTTGCATCGGCATTAGACATACGCACAATACTGGCCAACAGAAGGAAGCAAGCGATATGGTCCTTACACAGTTGACATCCTGAAGGAAGAATACCACCGACCGATTATGCACAGAACATTAGAAGTTACCAAAATGGACTCAAAGAAGGTTACACTTTTGCTACTTATTGTCAGTTTCTATTAGGCTATAAAACTGAAAACAAAGATAAAGATTAGCAAAAACGGGTGGTGTTCGTTATTCCGAAACACGCAAATTGCATATACGTAGATCTTCGTTAGTCCAAAAATAAAAAAAGGGTTCTTTAATTCGAATATTTGTGGCGTTATGCCGTAGGTTCGTTAGTCCGAATGTTCGTTAATCCGAAAATGAAATAAGGTTCGTTATTCCGAAGGTTCGTTAATCCGAAAAATGAAATAAGGTTCGTTTCCTTTACACTATAATCCTCCCTATCTTTATCCCTACCTTATGTTCTTCATTCTTTTTAACGTAGAATAATGTTTGAGTATTATATACATTTCATGTTCTAAGAATTGTATTTTATTTCCGGCGACCCCAACACAAGCCATGCTTTTCGGGTCACGGTTCGCCACCTTCTCGGTTTGCTGTACTATTTATTGCGATTTTGTATTTTAAATTTTGACTCAGAATGAAATAAATATGAATTAAAAAAAAAAAACTCCGAAGGTTCGATAGTCCGAAAATGAAATAAGGTTCGTTAGTCCGAAAATAACTAACAAACAAACCTTACTTCATTTTCGGAATAACGAACCTTCAGAATAACGAACTGTAACCGCAAAAACAAGCTTGAAGGGGAGGGGGTGGATGCAAAAAGCACTCTTTTTAAACAAGATACCACAACTCCCTCCTCCGAAAAGAAGAAGGGATGGAATTCTTAACTGAAATTCACACCCTCCTCTCTAACTAGTAGAGACAATGTATGAATCTGAATATGAAAAGCATTTTTATCCCAAATGACAATGAATGAATATAAATCAGTCTTGTATCGTATCGTAATTATAGGGCGAGTGATTAAAAAGTGGAGCAATAGTTATGAGTGGAACATTATTCGTCACACAAATACCTCAAAATAGATATACAAATGAATAAATACATAGTATACCTTTCCCAACATTTTTAAGGCCTCTTCAAAGAAAGTGAAGCAGCTGCAACTGGCTTCTTGCCCTCCTCAGTCTGAGACACCCCCAGCCCTGACAGATGTTATGGACCTACACAGGGCACTACTCTCTGCTCTGGGTACCACAGTGTGGAAAGAAGGGGATTCCCCGCTACTGATCCACTGCAGGTTCGCGTCTTTTACATTAACCAATTAATATCATAGTAGGCTGTTAATATCCCTGCATGGGTAACCTCATTTACGAGTTGTTTTACTCCGGATTTCTTGATGGAACTGAAACGTAAACTTACAACTTTGAAGTATTCTTCAGGTATGTCAGGGTTTCACAAATTAGAGCCACGTTGCTAAGTGTCATATTTTTGCAACCAATTAAAGGCCGTAAGCAGGACTTTTTTTTCCTTGGGGGCAGGAATATATTCAATATTTGGGGAACACGCAAACGAGGGAGCGAAGCAACCCAGTGGGAGCTTTTGCATTTTTAGAATTAAAATCGAACGATCTGGTGCACATTTTAGGTAAAATTTAGGGAAAATCTCAATAAAAAGATAAAGGAAAAATAGAGAAAAAAGTGTGGTTTGGGGGTAACTGCACCCCCCGCCCCCCGCCCCCCGCCCCCCTCTGTGCGTACGGTCATATTTTGATTGCTGTTCTACAACTTCATATTAATTGTTATGTTTTCATTTCCTCCAGTTTGGGGTTCTTTTTTATATTTCTCCTTCCTTCAACTGTCTCTGATCGCATTCTATCCATTTAGAGCCTTCCTTTGCTTCTCTTCCCCTCGATTTTGTAATGCCGAATTCTCAATTGGTAATTATTTCGTACCGTTCCATGATCCCCCCCCCCCCCCCACCCGGTCCTTTCAGTTATCTAACTAGACTGGGTATTTACCTTACTTGAATTTAGGGATGGTGAAGGAATGACCGGAGCCTTCTGTGCTTTCCTAGCTGTCCTTGACCATCTGGACGCCAAACAAACGATCGATGTCTTCCATGCTTGCAGGAAAATACGGACTTCGCGTCCTGGTGCTGTGGCGTCACTTGTAAGGAAAAAATAAAATACTTATTTGGAATACAACTTCTCTTTTCAAAAAAGGAAATAAAAAACGTCTTTGAGCCACCTTAGTATTAACCCACTACCGTCGAACAAGCGACTGATGTGTTCCATGCTTATAAAAGGCGTGGGGACATCAAACCCAGTAACGGCGTTAGCATTCGTGGTAAATCAGGCATTTCTCTAGTAAACTTGCCTTGTTTTCCTTTACAAACGTTTATCAGTCAGGCGTACCCACGACAAGTAAATGACAAGAACTGCAATGGAATTTTATGATAATAAAGTTCATTCTTAAAAATAAAATTACTTTGAACTCCTTCAATGTTAGACATGTTAGAATAGTTATGAAAATACAGGCGCATGATCAAGCCCTTCCTCAAAATGCGACAAAATAAATCTCAAAAAATCATCTGGAGGGGTGTTTGTAAATTTGAAGAAACATACTGTGCTTATTGATTGCTTGATTTTAATGACCACGCTCATCGACTATATTTTATGTTCTTACAAATGCAGGCGCAGTATCAGTTCATCTTTGAAGCTGTTAAATCCTTCATAATTTCCTCGTCGGTCTACGAGAACATGGCCAAAATAGTCTAAAACTTCGGGATGCGAAGAGAAGACGAAGGGCATAACATTACCGGTCGGTATGCTGACATGATTAGCCCATTGACCCATAGGTTTTATACAAGGACCGTGCGGTTCCAGGAGGCAGTGGGATTCCCGTGGCATTTATTGCTCCAATCTTTATTTCGTCATAGATAAAGGTTAAGGTTAGGGCTGAAATACTATTTTAGTTAGTTCTCGGGTTCGGGTTCAGCTTCGACTAATTTTAGGTTGACTAAGGTTAGCGGTGCAATACCTTATACAGTTTTAGTTCTCGGGTTCGGATTCCAGTTTATATCTAAGGTTAACTAAGGTAAAGAGTTATAGTTTTGATTGTCGATCGGATGCGAGTTAGGGTTATTTGAGGTTAACCAATGTTAGCGGTGCAATACGGTTTTAGTATTGTAGTTCACAGGCTCAGGTTTGGTTTATTTAAGGTTAACTAAGGTTGGCGGTTTGGATTCTGTTTTTTTAAGGTTAACGAAGTTTAGGGCTGCAGTACGATTTTCGTTTAGTTCTCGGGTAAGGGTTCAGGTTATAGTTTGGGGGTCAAAAGTTACAGGAGTTTATATCGTAGAGGAATGACACTGAGCAATTGCCGCTGGAGCGTGTATCATATTACAACCTTCTATGAACTCATCATATACCATTCGAGAAATCCCGAAAGGGAATATGTGAAGTCGCTGGCGACGTCGATGTTACAATAAGCTGGTGGAATTTGAATAGTGCCATCTTTAGATCATGTCTAACTTCATATTAAAATTACAGATTAAGTGCATTTTACGTGTAACCTTATGCGACAAATCACTTTAGAAATAGGCATATTTTCGTGACAACTTATTACTTTTGGCTTGCAAACGTAAACATTTCCGGGAAGTACTTTCTGAGCTTCTGCAAAGGGAGAAGAGTACATGATGAAAAAATAAGATGCCCAGACATTTTTAAAATCATGTCAAAAGATTGCGTTTATAGGATGTTGAGTCAGTGCCATATGTTTATTGTCAAAGAAACACATGAAAATCAAATTATCTTTAACAATACTCTTATTGAAGGTAGGATATTTCCTTTTAATAAAAAAAAAAGTTATATAATATGATGTAAACATTTTTCAAGATAAACATTTGACTGACGCAGAAGGTAATATGAGATCAGGGGATTATTTTATAAGGAAAGGTCTAAATGTAGATGATTTATTTTCTCTTAATGATTTATGCACCAAGTTGCCAGCTGCTTGGAAGATTAAGAGATGAGAAGATGATACTGTGAGTGTACTCTGTTGAGTCTGTGTCTTTCAAAATGCTTTATAACATTTTTATTAGCACAATACAGGATTCCTTTGCGTTTAAACATCGAGAAGTATTAGCCTTAAATTTGGATAATTCAGGAGTTGCAACATGTTTTGCAATTCCCAGATTTTGCACTCTAGATTGGAAGTTAAGGGAATTCCAGTAGAAAATATTACATAGTATTGTATTCTGTAATGATAAACTGAATAAATTTGGATTAATACAGTCAAATTTATGTTCGTTTTGTAGAAAGGATATATATCCTGTATATAGAGACATATTGTCATATTTTCTATAAATGTACAGCAGTGTCCGGTATATGGAATGACGTGGGAAACGAACTAAAAATGTTTCATTTACTCAATTTGCAATGGATTGATGTGTACTTGGTTTTAGATAAAATATGAAATATAATATATTAGTAAATCGTGTTCGTTTTGTAGAAAGGATATATATCCTGTATATAGAGACATATTGTCATATTTTCTATAAATGTACAGCAGTGTCCGGTATATGGAATGACGTGGGAAACGAACTAAAAATGTTTCATTTACTCAATTTGCAATGGATTGATGTGTACTTGGTTTTAGATAAAATATGAAATATAATATATTAGTAAATCGTGTATTGATTTCCGTCAGATATGTGATTTCTAGTTGTAGTAAAAGAATGGAAGGGTTCCAACTAGTAGAGAAATATTTATGGCTATAGAGAACTCAAGAAAAAATGAATATGAAAAAGCAAGAAAAAAGGACAAATTAACACTACATTATAAAAAAATGGGAAAATATTCCCACTTAGGATAGTGGAGCAGACTATATGATGTCATATTTTAAAAAAAAAATTATCGTTATGTTATTTATATATGTACTTATATTTTTGTGTTAATGTATCGTTTATATTGTGTATATATTTATTTATTTCCTGCTCACTCCCTCCTTTTCTCATTGATCCTAACACTTATTTGTTATTATTTTTATTACAGCAGTATTGTTATATAATTCCTGAAATTAAATCAACAGTTTTTTTTTTCTTTTTCTTACTCCACTGATGCAAGACCCCCCCCCCCCCCCCGGAAAATAAAAAATGAGTTGAGAAAGGCACCATGTTATTTTATGTATCTAAGGCTAACCATGTTAACAGATTGAGTTACTGTGGGTTATGAAGCAGTACCTTTCACATCTTACTTTTTATATTGAAAAATCTTTATTCAGATTGCTGAATTTGTATTGTATTGTTGAAATTGTATTTTACTGAATATGTATTGACAATTGTGTTCACACTGTATGGAAAATGATGTCATTATGATTTGTATCGAAAAATCTGAATAAAGGCAAAAATATTTTTATTAAAAAAAATATATATACGGCACTGGGTTGAGTGTATGTAGCAAGGTCAAGTCCAGTTTTATCTGGTGCATTATTGTTATTGTCTGTTATTTTGACCAGTGCTTTGAGGACACAATTCTTAGGACGATTACATTATCTATGACCAATGTTTGTTTGTTTTTACTATATGCATAGATGGTATAAATATGGGTATTTTAGATACCCTTTGGGAAACAACTCGAAGCAACAATCAGTATGTGAAATGAAATTTATAAAAATATGGGAGAGGCAAGCAAAGAATTTTATGACTGACTACAAGTATTACATCAACTCAGTTTGATTTGAAATGGAGAATAGCTATATTAACCCTTTGCACGCGAAAGGTGCAATTTTGCACATTCGTACAATTAAATTCAACAATCGTAATAATTAGTTTTCTCTGCCACCTTTGTACTACTAGGACTAACAGATGACTATAATGCTCAAGTAGCATCCATAGAAAAGTTATCAGTATCATAGCTGCAATGAGGATAGCCAGATTCAAAGAAAAATATCAAACGAACAATGGTCATTATTATCTCCTCAGAATTAATTCGGCGTGCGAAGAGTTAAATGGGAAAATGCCGATGATTAAAAAAAAAAATATATCGTATTTATCATGGACGAAAATTTAACTTGTGAAAAAAAAGGAAGAATTATACTATTTTGACTATTGTAGTCGGGCTCGTATCGTATATTGTTGTAATAATCAATATTGGATATATATAGGCCTCTGCACCTTCTGATAAAAAAAAACAAATAATAGTTTGACTATATATATTTATATCTGAAGAGAAAACACGTGTAATCGATATGTTCAACAAGTTTACCTTGCAATTACCATTATTACGAGCTATTGATCTAATAAAATGTGCGCACGTTGTATATTAGAAACAAAATCTTTTAATTAAATGCAGTTTTATATTAAGGGGCAGTGTTTCGAAGATTGAGATAAGAATCATTAAACATTCTGTTTTAAGAAGCTATTAAGTTATTAAGTATAATATATGCTACCCATCTTGATGAACACGAAACTGTTAACCTCGGATATTGTAATGTATCATTATCATGATTATACTTTTTACATAATCTTCACAATTGCTTTTCCATGACTTGAACATTTTGATCTGACGTATCCATGATGTGTTGTATATTTTGAGAACGGTTTATATAATAATTTTCTACATAAGTAACTAAATAATGATATCGATATTATAGTATTGGTGGACTTGCCGCGGTCAAGTGGTCTATGGTGCTTGACTGGGGATGCGAGGATTGCGGTTCGATCCCCGGTACGGCGCTTATGCCCTTGAGCAAGGCATTTGATCTACATTGCTCTTTTATCGTATATCAAATCAATGGAAATGCTATATGCATTATATATACTACGTGTGCACGTGTTAAAAAAAATACCCTCTTTAATCAAGCGATGCAATGTTTTATCTGTGCACGTAACGAATGTACAAGCCTATGTCACGATATCAATTGAATAAATGAATAAACCGATTACTCTTTCCAAGTCAGTGTGTTGCATTCTTGATTTGTTATTCAAAAAAAAAAAAAAAAATACTAGCCATATATCTAGCATTCTGATTTCATTTCTGTTTTTGATCATTTTGTAATTCAGTCATTCTAATTCCAAGGGTTTCATAATTTATGTTAGGCCTTCAGATTTACATCACTGAATGGCACGATAACGTTTTACAACACCCTCTATATGAGTATCATATCTGTAAATAAACAGCAAGTATGATAAAGAGGGGAGACAGATGTTCGCTTCCCACCATTATGGTACATATATATCTTCTGTTTCATCGCCTTTCTAAAATCATCTCAGGTATTTAATTAAGGTTTATGACATATTCGCTCAACATAATGTCGTGCAATTCCATTACTAAGGACACAACTAATGAAAAATAGTACTCGGGTTTTTTTTCATATTTGGACAAAATTTGTTGTATTTAACCTCATGCAGTATTCTTTCTGATGATCTGCTTTAGTGTTGTTTTTCCAAAGGATTAAAACTCCTTAGGTAAATATTTTCGAATACGATATTCCGAAGCTTCAATGAAAACTAATTAACTAAAAAAAAAGGAAGAAAAAAGAAATAATTAAAAAAAAACAACTAAAGTCTATCATTTCAAAGATTCAGAATTATGAATATGGAATAAAATCCTAAGTAATTTTCGGCATTACGAACATTTGAAACATTTGAAATTTCGTTAAGACGGGTGCCCCCTCCCCCAATTCCTCTTTACCCACTCCTCCGAATTCCTTTCCCCCATCCCCGTACTATCCCCTTCCCCACGTAACGGCAGGCCAGAAGATTGGCCCAGAGGACAGCTATGATCATAAACATGAAATTTTAGCTACTTAAACAGATCATTTTGATTTGCCATAATTATTGATAGTCAGTTATGAATAGTCAGTTTTATGAAAAAGGCGCAGGCGTTGTTTATTGAACAGCGAGTTAATGAGTAACCTTTTGTTATCTCTGAGACATGGATATGACAGATGGGCTGTAAATGTTTATCATTAAAGATTTCAAATCGTCCGTCAGGATGGCATCGATGAAGTATCTCTTCTTTCTCATAGCTCTTACCTGGACTGCAGCTCATGGTTGGTAAAAATTTCATTTATTTCAATTATTCTCTTCCTTTTATTAGTCAGTTATATCGCTGCGTGAGATGAAAAGAAATACAAATCAGGATTTATACTATAAAACTGTCACATTGTCAGTTAAATAGTGCAGAACAAATATAATTGCAAATTTGCGAGGGGCAGTAAATACCGTTGTTGTAGTAGTAGTAGTATCGATGAAGGCAAAGGAGACTTCCCAAGAAATTGAAGATTTTCACTTGTTGACATTGCATTTTTCAATCATTTAGTTTCCTCTCACGAGGTGGAACGCCCTAACAGCAAAAGCCAGGTCCTTTGACATGATTGAAAACATGTTACAGATCAATTGAAAAGAAAATAAACCCCCATAAAATCATAAAAAGAAATCATATCGATTACTGATATAATATATCTCCTTTTGAAATACTAAACATTTTATTCTCGAGTTATTGGCAAGAACAAGTGTTATTGTCATCAATGACATTATGTAGGTACTAGTATGAATATTGATACTGAATTATTTTCATGAATAACTATTATCTCGCCCATATCCTACGATCTGCTACTGAGAGCGCTTAAATTTAATAATTTATCATTTTGTTTTGTTAGTTCGTTTGTTTATTTTTTTGACCAGTTGCCAGTTCTGGGTGTGACGTATATCCATGTGATGCATCATGTGACATGAACTCTGCACCATGTAATGGACTTATCTTCCAAGAAGAGTTCGATTACTTTAACTTTGACATTTGGGAACATGAGATAACCGCTGGAGGTGGAGGGGTAAGAGTTTTGCCCTTACTTTAGTTTGATTTCTGGAGGATTTCTCACTGGATAAATATCCTCTTGGCAAAAATGATTGCAAGTTCCCCTTAAAGAATATTTATTGTTATTGATGAAGTTTTTGCGGGTATAAACAAGGCATACTGTTTTGCTGTTATGACGGTATTGTTATTGTCATCATTGTTATTACAGTTATTATTGTGTAGTATGAGTATATAATACTCTCAATATTCTAGTTGTGTATTTGCAGGTTTATATGTGTTGATAGTGTGTACAAGTTGATTTTTTACAATGGGAACTACACACTAAGAAAAAAAGGTGCCATCTTGCACCCTTCAAATGCAACACTGGGAGTACCTTTTAGGGTGCAAATTTGCACCATTACAAGCTTTTTGCATCTTTAAAGGTGCAATTAGCTGGATTTTGCACCCTAAAGGGTGCAGAGTTGCACCCTTTTAGAAAAGGTGCAAATATGCACCTTTTTGTACACAAAAATCTCTGCACCCTAAAAGGTGCAAAGCTGCACCTTTTAGGGTGCAAACGGGCATTTCAAGGTGCAAACAACATGAACAAGAACAAAAAGGTGCATTTTGCACCTTTTTTTCGTCCGGGGTGTAAGATTGCACTCAAAAAGGTGCAGCCAGTGTTGCATTTAGGGTGCAATTTTTTCTTAGTGTGTAGATTTAGGGAATCGATCTATTATTTTACTTATTAATGCATTGATTAATTATTCAGTTCCACAGAGCAATTCAAGAAACTCTTGAAAACATGCCTCTTCCCTAAATTATCTTTTCTTTTCATTATCTCTTTCAAAATCCGTGTATGTACCTCTGTTTTCTAATCCGCTGAGGAAATTTAGCCGCATATGATTATTTTTGTAAATGATGTGATGTAATTCACTATGGAGAGCCTACGTATTAAATCCTTCATCTTCCTGTTGTTATTATTATTTATTATCATCATCATCATCATCATATTTTGCTTTTAGGGAGAGTGATTATTTTTCATCAATCATAAACTATTTTAAAATCTGCTAGAGTTAATTTTGCGGTATCTTTTCATTCTCAAAGAACTGGGAGTTCCAGTACTACACCAATAATCGTTCAAACAGCTACGTGAAGGACGGAACACTCTACATAAAACCGGTAAGGTCATCGCTTGAGTATACCGTACATTTCACTACTTCACACATTTCTGTCATTCTAAAATTTTCATATCTGTACATTTCAACATTTATTCAGCACTGTCGAATCATTAAGTAATAATAAAAAAAATATTTAAAAAAACATTATCTTCTAGAGGAAACGGGAGTAATAACAATACTGATGTGAGGAGTACTCGAAATAGGCCTTGTATAGAGATATCAGCAGTTTCAATGTCATGGGAACTTTTAAACGACTACCATGACTACTGATAATCTAATTCTGTAAAGAGAGCATTTTCCTTTATTTCACTCGAGTCATACAAAGGCCTTAGTAGTTATTTCTTATCAAACCATTATGCTCCTTAGGCATCGAGGATATCAAGAAGCCAGTTCCACAACGCGACGAGTAATTTATATTCTAATGTACTTCATTTGTATTTTCCCCCATTTTAACACGAATAAAGGTGATAATATAAAAAATACTTTAGTCCTGTAACTCTGATTGTTTTATCATCCCATCACAGACTTTGACATCTGACCATTATGGTGAAAGTTACCTGTCATCAGGCACGCTCAGCTTATGGGGTAGGCTCCATTTCACATGTGTCTCATTTCTTTAATGTTTCCTTATATACAGTGGCGTAGCTAGGTTTTCATTTTAGGGGGGGCGGTAGTGGGCACGCAAAGCGTGCGAATTACTGAGCGCACGAAGCGCTCTCCCTAGGGGGGGAGGGTGCAGGGAGGGGGAGTTTCCCCCTTCCCGCGCGAAGCGCGGAAGGTCTGACGTTTCTTTGAATTGTTCCTTGTCTGCTCCCGCTCTTATTACGTTCTCTTACTTTTTTCTTTTCTCGCTCACGCTTTTTTTTCCTTCTATTTTTTCCTCTTCTTTCTTTGTTGGCGTTTTGGAGGGAGCGAGGGCCCCCATCGCCCTCACCCCCTTGGCTACACGGGTGCTTATATATTAATTTGTCACTGCATAGACAGTAAATCAAATTTGCAAAGTGCAGTTTTGTAGCCGTTTTCAAAAGGACTACAAAACGGCTACAAAACGGCTAATCTGCCGATGCTGTTTACTGTGATACTACCGGATTCATTCCACTTTCTCAGTTGAGATATTTTAGAAAAGAAAGTTGACAAGGAAAGGGATACTTGTTCTTTTTTCTGTTAAAATCAGAAAATGATATTTGCATGACCGGGCACGGGTACGAAAAAGGGGGATTTCCATGAAGGTGGTTTGCTTGGGAAACTAAAACTGATCGGAAAATAATTTCAAGCACAGGCTTCGGTGACATGAAACAGTACAAGTATTTTAAGAAAAAAATCCTTCTTATGAAATGTTAATTCTTTAAATGTCCTGCATTTGTTAGCACTTTTTATCTCATCAGTCCCTCTTTTATAGACTTCTTCGTACTTGTAGACAAAGAGAATTCCTTTTTTCACGGAACGTAATCACGCCTGCAAAATGATGCTGTCTGGAACGTATGTTTTCTTGTCTAGGTGCATCACCGGCGAATCTGTGTACCGGTAACGCTTGGTGGGGCTGTGAGCGTGCTGGTAACCCCACAAATATCCTCAACCCAATCCAATCAGCCAGGATCAGAACAGTCGAATCGTTCACATTCAAGTATGGACGACTGGAGGTGGAGGCAAAGATGCCGACGGGAGACTGGATATGGCCAGGTATATATATACGCTTGCATGAGCCCTTGCATGAGCCTCACTCCCCGCCCCTTTATCATGTTTATAAAACACAAGCCATATCGGTTCGCTACACCCCTGCTAATACTGCTTGGTTCCGAAAGTATCATCCCATGAATATAGATTATCCCCTTGCAATTATCAAATTAACCTGAGACATTTACTGCAGCCTGAAGCCTTTGAGCTTAGCATGTTCAGCAACATAATAGTTATCAAAATACCCCCCCCCCCCTTCCTTGATTAAACTTTCTGCAAAAGGAAGAAGTGTGGCTGTTCGTTGAAAGAAGGAGGAGAAGTAGAAGAAGAGGAAGAAGAAGAAGAAGAAGAAGAAGAAGAAGAAGAAGAAGAAGAAGAAGAAAAAGAAGAAGAAGAAGAAGAAGAAGAGAACGGGGGAAAGGGGTGAGACGGGGGAAACTGAGGAAAAAATTGGCAACATTTCCTTGACTTGACATCTGACCATTATGGTGAAAGAGAACGGGGGAAAGGGGTGAGACGGGGGAAACTGAGGAAAAAATTGGCAACATTTCCTTGACTTTTTACCATATGGTAGAAAATGTAATGGCAAAAAATAACATCTGATAAGTTATGACTTTCTTTATAGCAATAAGAAATTATAATATAGTTACCATTTAAAAGTAATTAAAATTCAACTTTTTTTCGTTATTTTCTGTTCGTTTGTTTTTGTTTTTTGTTGATTTCTAATGTTTTCTTTTCTTCTTCTTTTTTGTTTGTTTTTGTTTGTGTCTTTTTTTTCTTCTTTTTTTTTTTTTTAAATATGTTTTAGCTATATGGCTCCTGCCCAAGAACAATGGGTACGGTGAATGGCCCGCTTCCGGTGAGATCGATCTGGTGGAATGCAGAGGTGAAGAGGATTCTGTTTTTCGTCATCTTTTTAGGCCCATTACCGGTTCCAATTCAAACTATGCCCACTGACTAGCCTTCTTGGTCATTACAATTCATGGCACAATGAGCAACGGAAAAGAATTACATATTATAAATATGAAGACCCATACCAGTGCTCATCACGTCCTAGTTGAATCGTGCAGATTTAATGAATGAGGAAATGCGTACGTAATATAACATGAAAAGACGTGGCAACATGATGATGACAATGACAAAGTTTCTGCTGCTAATGATGATGACCACTGATGACGATAGTGGTGGTGGTGATGATGGTGGTGATGGCCGAGTGGTGGTGATTTAGATGTAGCAAAGTAAAGGTTCCGATGAGTGTTGATAATGAACACTGGCGTGCAGTGAGTGCGTGAGCCAAGGGGGGGGGGGACCTGCCTCCCCCACGCCCTCCGCATCAAATTAAGATGAAAGAAAGACACAGAAATAACAGGAAGAAAAAAAAAACGGGTAAACGAAAGAAAGGGAGGTGAGAAGGGGGGGTACGAACAGTGATATGAGACACCCTCTTATACCCTCCTCCTCATCAGTGGCATTGTAAATTATATTTTATTTTCCGAGTAAGACTAGTGACTACCCTCCCCACCCTCACCCCTTGATGCCAGTGCCGCCCCTCCCCCATTTGTTTGACTCGCGCTGAACTTGAAAATGATAGATATGATCATCAAACATGTCAAAATAATATTACGATGTTTTCTTAACCAATGTTAACATGATTATTACAGTCTTATAGTCTTCATCATTAATAGGAAAATCAATTTTCTCTTCTACTCTTCCAGGGAACACGAATCTAAAGGATTCCAATGGCGTTTCTGTCGGCGTTGATCAGATGGGTTCTACCATGCACTGGGGTCCCTTGTGGAATTTCAATGGCTACCCGAAGACTCATAACACCAAGTAAATATGCAATCGTACACAAAATTTGAATAATGCACTGATACGATAATTGCTAATGGTTACATGACTTGAACATGCTTTCATTTAAGGATTTAATCTTGTTGCAGTCCATTCATATGGAGGAGACGTCGCGACGCGTCAGCTACATCATTCTCGAGATACTGCCACTTCTTTGAAGCCACAGTGAGACACTTGCTATAACCGATGACTTGCGTCAGACGTTAATAAAATTGCTTCATTGTCATTGTGAAGTAGGGTTATGCGATACAGGGGCGGTTCTACAGGGGGGGGGGACGCTTTGGGACTCAAGCACCCCCAAATTGCTCAAATCGTTCAGAAATTTTGGACGATATAGGTGCAAAATACATTACAATCCTCCAAGCCCCAAGTAGTCCCCCCCCCCCCCGAAAAAGGAGGTTTTGCTCTAGAACCGCGCCTGATGCGATAGAATATTTTCTGTTTTCAAAATGATTTAATGTCAGATTATATGTGAAAATGAATAGTTTGATTCTTTATTTTCTCCAAAACCAAATTAATGTAAAATATACTTTGTATTTTTATGTTGAATTTTTGATATTCTGACAATTGCGAATTTCATAATTATGAAATGGACATTTTCAAAGTATTGCATGGAATGTGTTTGATTTCTTTAGACTTATAATCTGAAAGTTTTTCAGCCTTATGCAATGTTAAATTTCAGACAAACAATCCCAGAAACTCCGCCGTAGCTTCATAGCTATGGGGAATCTGATATTTCAGGTGAGAAAAAAGGTGTAGAGAAATCATGTCAAATCATATTGTTCACATAGTATCTTTTCATATAACTGATTCAGTCTTTCATCATGTTCATGTATAACTTCAGAAACCTCAACGGAGAAACCTTTGGCTCTGGCTTCCATAAATACGAACTTGACTGGGCACCTGATAACATGAAGTAAGTTTTTCTCCAAAAAGAATTGATGTAGCAGTTGGTAGGAAATTATACAATTAATATCATAAACATGATTAAAGGAAATCTTATACTCTCGTAATTTGGTAATATGAGAAGTCATGCTCAAAGAGATATATAACTTATTTAGTTGCGTTCAGATTTTCTTAGGGTCAATGTTGAACCTTTACTTTTCACATTCTTACGTTCAGAATTGATGGTGTCGAAAGAAATACATCGCTGTTCAAAAAAGTGTGAGACAATTAGCAATTTCATGAAACAGAAAGTATTAGAACGAAAGTGAACATAGGTGCAAGTGAATTAACCTTTAGTACATCCTTGTTTAATGGAGTCCTAATCCACTGTCATTTAGCATTATTGGAAAAAAAAATCATACTTGCGCAACATTTAAGATTTTCATTCCATTCCGACAAGATGTTTGAGATACATTCCTTTCTTTCTTCTTCTTCTTCTTCTTCTCCTCCTTTTTTTCAGATTCTATTTGGACGGAGAACTCATTCTGGCAGTAGACCCAGGTCAAAATGGTTTCTGGGATTTCGGTGATTTTGACTCTTTAGCTCCAGGAGTGGAAAATCCATGGGCTAACTCACCTAACAAACTAGCTCCATTCGATAGAGAGGTAAGAATTAACATAAGTGCAGACATGGGCCGCCCCCTCCCCCCCCCCCCCCCCCGGTGGGGGGTGCACCACACAGGCATTCAAATACAGAGATTTTTAGATTGATTATCTTACTTTACGTAACCAATATTGAGGAATATTTTGGGGAAAACAGTAACTTATTTATAGGGAGGGGAGGGGAATTTTTCGAGATGTTTCTCAAACGAAAAATATACCAACTCATGTTGTACTTTGGGTATGTCATTTGTTTTCGAAATAGAATGGCACCCCTGTGGTGGGCCCTGAATCCGCCTGGCTATCGAGCTTCCGAACGATTAGATTATTTTTATGGTGATGTGGCGGTATTGTCTATTCAAAAATAGAGATGCAGCCCCCCTCCCCCCCCCCCCCCATTATGTCGCTTTAAATTTGTGAGACTTCTTTGAAATTTTTATATTTGTATCTCCCTACAATAACAGTTCTACTTGATACTGAATGTTGCCGTGGGAGGCACCAACTATTTCAGCGACGGCTTCACCAGCACCCCTGCCAAGCCATGGTTGAACACGTCGCCGACCGCGTCGAGAGACTTCTGGGATGCCCGCGGGGACTGGCTCCCGACCTGGAACCAGGGAGTTAACAACGGAGAGGACGCGGCCATGCAGGTCAACTACATCCGGGTCTATGCTTACCCTGATCAGACTACCTATCATCTCAGAGATCGATAACTTGACCATGTACCGTAACAAATACGCCTTAAGATATAATTGATGCTGATCCCTTTTGTGCTAAGTGAGACGTTTGCAGTGAAAATGCTAAACGTGATAGTAAACCAAACCAAAATGTAGCAACAATAAGTTGTCCATAAAATCTGATCATCTTTACTATAACATGACCCTTTAAGTGCGTTACTGTTTTAAAGATACCAGTACGCTTCTAATAGCTCTACAACTTCAATATCCATTTGTAATTAATCGACATCTGAAAGGGAAGTGTGCTGCACATTTCCTTCCTGTTACCATGGTTACAGTCGTTCCAAGCGCGTGTTGCTGCCTTTAAACATAATTATGCCACTTAAAGAACATTACAAGTCTACGATACATGAGAAACATCTAGGTGATATCATGATGATAGAAAAAATGGCAATGAATGGATCTCCATATATGAAAAGGAATGAACTGTTTCCAAAATATTATTAAAGAAGTTTCAGTGATTTAGAGTACGAAAGCCGGAATCAGTGTCAGCATGCAAAAAATAAATAAATATATAAATAAATAAATAAATGAATAAATAAATAAATAGATAAATAAACAAATGAAAATTAACGCAAAAATGAATCGTAAGAACACTCACATTTAGCGAACATTAAAAATTTCCGAATCTAACTGAAGCAAAATTGGACTGTAATTATGATAATGATGATTACGTTCATGATTATTATCAGTATAATGATTATGGTGAAAATGATGACATTGATGATCTGATGCTAGAGAAGATGAGGATAAGGATGATATGACGGTGATGATGATAATGGTGATGATAAACATAAAGATGATTATGATTATGATAATGAAGCTGGTGAGGAGGAGAAGAAGGAGGAAAATGACGATGATTATGATGATAATAAGGAGAAGAAAGTGGATGATAACGCTTTCGAATAGTCGATGAGGAAGATAATGAAATAGTTGTAGATAAAAAAGATTGATGATGGGAATATTTCTCACTATTTTTCAATATATTTCTCACTATTTTCACCATTTCTCACTATCTCCACTATTTCCTCTCACTGCCCCATAATTTAAAAGGGAGTGAAACCGTGACTAGTCGCTGTCTGCGGTTAACTCACACTGCACATCAGTCATGGTTTCAAACCAAAACTCTTCAAAATTCCGACTCAGACTTGACCCGGAAAAGAGTCCGTTGGAGCCACAATCCGTTCCGGGTCAAAAGTGACCAGGAATAAAGTAAATATGACCCGGAATAAGATCAAATGTGACCCAGAAATGAGTGTTCATGACCCTATTCCGTTTTTGTTTGTTGTTTTTTGTTTTTTAAAACCCGGAACGGAGTGTGGCCCCGACGGACTCTTTTCAATCTGACCCGGGATTTTTATAAGTGAATATTCGAGTACAAATACATTGAAACCTCTATATTCAGAAAAGAGGACATGACTTTTATAACCCCCTCCCCCTCCTCCAGGGATTGCCATTTTTGGATATGATCAACGAAGAGGGAAAGTGCAGTTTGAGAGGGAGACGCAGAGAAAGAGAGAGTGGGAGGAAAGGGGCGGAAAAGATAGGCATATGATTATAATAAAGACAATTTCATGGACGTATTGGAAAATGGAGAAAAAA
>CM057157.1:24050575-24084692 GCA_029962745.1 Echinometra lucunter
GCCACACTCCGTTCCGGGTAAAAAATGACCAGGAATAAAGTAAATATGACCCGGATAAGATCAAATGTGATCCAGAAATGAGTGTTCATGGCCCTAGGCATATGATTATAATAAAGACATGGACGTATTGGAAAATGGAGAAAAAAGCAAGACGTGCAAGAAGAAAGAGAAAGTGGGTTGCAAAATAGAGAAGTGCTATAGATTTTGCTTGTCATCCATTTTCACAATGTCTCCCCACATCTCTCTCTCTCTCTCTCTCCCTCTCTCTCTTTCCTTGTGGTTTATTGTATACCTGAAGCAGAATCCCAGAATCATTGTTTACCCGAGCA
Source organism: Echinometra lucunter (assembly GCA_029962745.1). Taxonomy (NCBI): domain Eukaryota; kingdom Metazoa; phylum Echinodermata; class Echinoidea; order Camarodonta; family Echinometridae; genus Echinometra; species Echinometra lucunter. Next base: position 24,050,905 of record CM057157.1, read on the forward strand.
ATGACAACTGTGGAGTCTGCGGCACAGCAGTTGGAAGGCAATGAACATGACGAAGAGCGTTTGAGAAGGGCACTTGCAAGACGTATGATTGTCAGAAAGAGGTAAGTCGAATTAGGTCACCTATCATCCACTTAAAGCTGACGCGACTATTCAAACTACATCATATGGAAAATTTACATCTCTGAGTAACTTTCTTTATTAAACCTCGACCTCAGACAGAGCTTATGCGCACAACGTCATGATTACCCCCTCCCCCCGTTTTTTTTGTTTGGTTTGGTTTGTTTTGTTTGTTTGTTTTTTCAACGCAAAAAGCGGTCTGTAAAGTTAAAAGCCTTTGAAGTACAGGCGCGAAAGTTTGAAAACGTGGAAGTGTGCTGTATTTCCGTGTAGGAGGGTCTGAGGAGATCTCAAACGGCCGAAGCCCCTTTTATTGCGGAAGAAAATAACTTTAGGGTTGAAAGTATCCCACAGATCTCTTAACTTTCAGAACCTATAGAGGGAAAAGGGGCAGTTCTTGGGGAAAATAGTTTCCTGAATGAAATCTGGGAGAACTTTTTTTTTACGATTTTATGCTGCAACATTCACTGAGAGAGCCTGCATATTCGAGAATCGATGGGGCTCTTAACAAAGTGTCCCTCAGAAAACAAACATATGTATATATATACCCATTATATATATATATATATATATATATATATATATGTGTGTGTGTGTGTGTGTGTGTGTGTGTGTGTGTATATATATATATATATATATATATATATATATATGGGTATATATATAAATGTAATGTGTGCACAACCCATTAACATGATTGGCCCTGTCTTGTTTAATGGCATATAGAATGAAACACGCAAGACAGCGGACGTAGCTGTATAATTCCACTTTAATGTCCCGAGCTTTCGGCTACATATGCCTTTATCAAGGGTTCTACAACAGAAAACAGAAACAAACGGATTGACAAGCATAACTAAACAGTAAAAAAAAATTTGGAGAAATAACTAAAATAATATGAAAAACTAATATAATCAATATGGGTATATATATATATATAAATCACCCCTGCACTACAGCAATGAAACTCTGGGAATTATTGTGAAAGGTGTATAATCGGCAGGGAATTCTCTCTCTCTCTCTCTCTCTCTCTCTCTCTCTCTCTCTCTCTCGTTTACATCCAGGTCACATATATTACAACTTTCTTGGGGTTACTGCTAAATTTCCTCAAGCTATCCCCTGTAAATGATCTCCAAACACTGGGCAATGAGTAGTCATTGTGTAATGTACTTCACCCTTTTTTTTTGGGGGGGGGGTATTCGATTGGATGGGGTAACGGGGAGGGGAAGGAGGGTATAAGTAAAGTTTAAATAATTGAAATTGACTGAAATAAATAGCATTTAGTAGTATGAAATTCGTGTATTAAAGATTTATCACTCTTTATATAATGTTATACAGGCACTGTTAAGATTGGAAAAATCATTTCACAGTGGCTTAACTCGACAGAGCGTTCCAAGGAAAAAAAATACATAGATTAACTTTTACATTGCAATATGCTGCCCAGATATTGTAGACTCACATTGTACAGCCTGTGCAAGAAGACAGACCTTAACCCTTCGACACATGCTTTCGCCTCTCTCTTTATCATCTCCTGTGTCCTCTTCTTTTCTTCTTTTATTGCTTTCATCTATTTTTTCTCTCCAGCGCACCCCTGTCTCTCATTAAGTATTACTCTTGATTTATTATCCCTCCTTCTCCGTCTCTGTCTGTTTGTAATATAAAAGTGAACGGTCATGAAATAGAAGGGGACTTCGCCCCCCCCCCCCCCTCGCCCGCCAATAAGAATTAAAGGAGAATGCAATCCAGGCATCAGTGTGCTTTTAGTGAATAAAGATGACCAAGAAGAGTAAACAGTGAAAGTTTGAGCAAAATCAGACAATCTTGTTCAAGAGTTATGAATTTTGAAAGTGTCAGTAAATCCCTATTATGGGGATCCTTGAGTTGGCAACTTTGCCAGCATCTGTGATGTAATCGTGGACAACTCTAAATTCATTTTGTATATTTTTTTTTTCCAAAAAAATGATTTATATGAAATTTCAAGTCAGGAATCAACACAATTCTTCCCAAAATGTTTGCAGAATTGATATAGCCATGTCATACTCAAACAATAAATCAAACGAATTTTATTTTTCTTGAAAATAAAGAAAATGTTAAATTCTGTGTACAAAATGAATGGAGAGTTGTCCACGATGACATCACAGATGCTGGCAAAGTTGCCACTTCAAGGATCCCCATAAGATGGATTTCCTGAAACTTTCAAAATTCATAACTCTTGAACAGATTGTCCGATTTTGCTCAAACTTCCAGTTTACTCTTTTTGGTCATCTTTATGCACTAAAAGCAGACTGATGTCTGGGTTGCATTCTCCTTTAAGGCAATAAACATTGTCAGACCTTACACCAAACTTTGCCCTATTGCTAGGTGAAAGTAAAAGAAAATGTTAACCGCAATTCAGAGAGAGATATCAACCCTCCAGTAAAGGATGGCTAGAATTTAGAATCAGGCGAATAGGAGATTCATCTTAAGAAAATTGCAGATAAGTTCTCACAGCAAAGCTATACGCAAATCTCTGACGCAGATTATAGTCGAGCGCCCTCTGAAATAATCTCGTTGTTATTTCGATCGTGTGAGATAGAAAAGTAATGGAGTTCAAGCATTAAACTCAAGGCCAAACATTGCTATGTACGAATTTTGCGTACCTTTTCAGATTATGTACAAGAAAAGACATCATACATGTCATAGTCTTGTCAGGAATTTGATTTTTGCCTATCTTTCTCGACTTTCCTATCTTCCCGACTAATGATCTCTCTATGTCTGGACGTTTTCTTTTCTCACTCTTTTCCATTCTACAGCCTTTGATTCCCTCTTCTTAATTCGTGCATCTTCCTTGAATTATTTAGACCTCTGGAGAGAATCGATAAACGACCACCTCTGCTTATTTTGAGGCATTTTTAAGGGATATATGCCGTTGTTGATTTGTGAGATGTTGATCATCATGACGAAGATGATGTTCTTGTTTTGTTGATGTTGATGGCGATGATGATGTCGATGATGATGATGATGATGATGATGATGATGATGATGTCGTTGATGTCGTGATGGTGATGATGATGGTGGTGATGATGATGATGATGATGATGATGATGATGATGATATGTATAGAAGAGCCGCAAAGAGTATAGAGTCTAGAGATCGAGGGAGAGAGATGGTGGATAAATAATGAGAGAAAGGAAGAGAGAGAGAGAGAGAGAGAGAGAGAGAGTTGGGGTGGTAGGGTAGCGGTGCCGATGATGCATATTTTCATATCCGATTTATACAGCGCACGCCCTCCGAACCTCACTTCCAACTCTCTGCTCCAAGTGTGCCCTCCATAAGTGCTCTCCCTCTGCACTGCGCCGGTGTTGACATCGCATTTACTCCGTTGACTGCCTCCGTGTTCGGATGCACATTTTCGAATGGACTCCCCAAGCCAGCAGGTATTCATCACTGCATACAAATGGAATATGACTTCCAAGGACACGATGGAATTATAATCGCCACAGGATTGGAAGAAACCATGCGCGTGTTGTTAATTTTGTCTGTAAGTATTTCATTTAATTGTTTTTTATGCGTGAAAATCATTTACGAATGTTACTCGTTGCCTTTACCTATTAGCCGGGTACACAGGATGAGTGGATGAGTGCAGGGAAGTATTTCCCTGATGAGTGGTAGGCTCCTTGTCATTACGCGTGTGCAAACTCACTGTAGATTTGCTAGGAGCCACTTAATGTACAGACTATTTAGCTCTTTTACGTAATACACTAATGCTTGGTAAAGAGAATACTAGTATATTTCAATTTAGCGGCTCATTGGATGTCAAGTATATTGTGACTGTAATGCACAGATGATTTAGTTATAATTTTTCCCACTCTAGTATTTAAAAAAAGGGTAGGTTTTAAATTATATGCATGTTTTGGCCGGTGTACAGGTACAAAAGCCTAGGCGATCGTTGTCTTCTATTTTTCTCTGCTTTTAATCATGTGGAAAAGCCGTGTGCTTTAAACTAACACAGGATATGCATGACATGTGCCCAAGCACAGCTTGTGCAAACATATTAAAAATGCCTTTGATGGTACAAAGTACGTTCCTATTGTTTGTTAGGAATTTAAGTCCTTCTTTATTTAAAGAATTAACACAATGTCTGAAGCGACGGCCATGGTGTAACAATGTTCCTCTAGATTATAGCCCAAGAATTACAAATCGTTGCGTTATATCTGTGTTGCATGTTTCCACAGAAGGCCTACTCAATTGTATGCACGTTTAGGACCTCAAACTCTCCCTGTGATATTAGCAGAAATGTGTCTACATCATTAACTTGTATAAAGTAGGCCTGTTCTAGTTGATTCGTTCTCATGCAGGCTCGCCTGAACTGCCGGAAAGGGGGGGGGGGGGAGAGATATTCTTGGGGCCTACGTCTACCTTAAACCTTTATGGGGCCCACCTAAATTGATTACTAAAAGCATATAGAGCCCCCCCCCCCCCCCCCGAGGCGAGCAAGCACATGTCTCCCACTTATACACATATTTCTTGATATTCCAGATGTGCAAGATTTACCATTTTCATTGGAAAACAAAAGAAACCTCCCAAAATGCACTGTTTGATCACGGTTATCAATTGTTTTCTCATCATCTCTCATTAGTGTTGAAAGAGGATTTTGTTTACCACTGGTACGTGATAGGATGACATGGTACCGAGGGTTATGAGTGGGATATGCAAATGAGTATCAGGAGTATGGGCACATACTTCACCGGAGGGGCGGGGCTGACACCTTTTGCCCGAAAACGGCTATCTTGTTTCACAATTTTGTTAATTTGTTTAGTCTCGAAAATGTGGAGAAATTCCATATTCGGGCATGCTTATGTAGAAATATGAAGATACTGTATGTGGGGGGGGGGGGGGGGGGGGAGCACTAGCAGTATTCCAAATCTTCGCCCTAGCCTTTTGGAACATAAAAAATGGGTAGGTCATATCCCTATCAGCCTTCATGTTATGATCAAATACTGCATGTTTAAGACTTAAGATCGTAGCAAGGGTCTATAAAGTGCATGGGAAACATCTGAATTAAATAGGCAAGAGACAAGCGACCAAACGACAAATGACTGGAATATTGCAACTTAATTGCATATACATCAGTCATGTCGGTATTAAACCATTACACTTTTTTTCACAAGAAAGAGATTGATTTGTCCCAAGACATAGTATCTGCCCGCTCTCCCCAGCTTGAAGCCCTTGTTGGTTTGGTTGTTATATTAAACCGTGTTTCATCTATAATCATATTCATGCTCACCACCCCCTCCCCCAATCTTTGTTTGAACTCGGTCATGGCCTCTCTTTAAACTTTTGAATGTCTCTTCGATAAATCAACCGTCGGGAATGTTTATAATGAAGTCCCTTGGCGAGGGGAAGGTCTTTACGTGATAAGCTGTAGTCATGCAGTTAAAGAATAATCATGATCATTCTACTAAATTATCTCTACATCACGATGCCATGCCGAGAAGAAAAAAATGTTTGGAATCCTTCTGCCATTTGGCAGTTGCAGATTTACAAACCTTACTTATACTTCTGTTTTATCGATCATAAAAGCATTATACCATACAGGCCGTTAGCACTACACTGAGGCACTCGTGAGATGACATGCCTTGGCGTGCATAATTTTTGGTCCAATTTCGGGAAGGGGATCTGGGGGCGGGGGCGGGGGATGCTTTATTTTTTCTAGGTGCCTGAAGATGTTCACTATTTCTGTGAGATCATACTTATTAACATTACACATTTTATACAGAAAAAAAATCAGCTTAGTAACTTGTCTTTGAAGTGTTCAGTTAATAATGGGGGAGGGGGTTACGGTGTGTGTTTGGGGGGGGGGGGGCACAACCGCGCTTTCGATGATGAAATTTTACCTAACTTCGCCCTGTATACACTCCCTGCTTCCCCCTTGGGTATACCTATTTCGTTCTCACTCTGAATAGTTGGTTGAACGAACGGGCAGAAAAACATATTTACACAGGGGCAGATGTCAATGGGTGACCCCAAACTCGGGGAGGCCATGACGTTGACCGCGTCCCAGATCAGTATCGGTATTGGGAGGTTCAAAAGGTAACAATATGTAACAATAGGTTTAGAAGCTGAGGGGCAGCGTCAGGTCAGGTAAAATTTTGAGGGGCCGCAGATAACAGGCTTTTTCAATGGCAAAAACATTGAAAATGTTCTCACATAGCACAAGGGCATTCATACGCTGTCCGATTGGGAATTTCCGAAATTTGAATTGTGACTTTGAGGCAAACCACCTTTTTAAGAGCTTTAGATTTTTTCTTTGTAAATGTATATAGTTGTGAATAATTCAGAATCAGACCAACATAATCATAAGTGGAAAGTATACTTTGCTTATTTAGACGAACAATTATTAGGTTGTTTTCGAAAAAGAACATCCAAACTCAAATCACTTATAACATCTTTAATCCCCATGTCTTGACAGCCGAAGTCAAGACCGTTTTGTCACAAAAGTGCCAACCCATTTTCTGAGTTTATTCTAAAAATAACAAATTCCAGATTCGAGGGGAAACGAATTTATTGGAGTCATTCAAAAGATGTGACCGAAAACAAGTGAACATCGCGTAGGAGAGGTATATTGCTTAAAGGCCAGATGTTAATAAATTTTTACTTTTTTCTCCACGCTCCATGCTGCTAATTAACATTTAGGATCAAACAGCCTTATGAATGTCACGATGATATGTTCTTCTCGCCAATTATGATGCACAAACATATTTCACCTTGCCGCATGAGAAGGGAGGGGGGGTGGATATTATTTGCAGCATAATTATGGTTACGGAATAACATATAACTGCGAGAAAACGAGAGGAAGGCGAGTTCATTAGTAGCTTGAGTTTTCTTTTTTTTTCGGTACCACTATAGACGGCTGAGGGGGGGGGGGGGGGGTGGTGCCTATTAGCTCATAAGTTTTACACTTAAAGTGATGACTATTATTTGCATAAAATTGAAGGGAAAAAAAGAACTATGTATTGCACCCCCCCCCCCCTCCTTCAGTTTAGTTGTCTGTTAGTTCAAATATAGAAGAAAAAATGAGATGAAGCCTGCTGCCGGTACAGTAAAGTTATTTCCCCTGAACGGAAAACCTTTAAATTATGCTTATGAATTTACTTAATATTCATCCAAACTTTGCTCCTATGCCTTCTGCTGGTAGCAATTTCTACAGTGATTTGTCACACGTGTTTCGGAAACACATGCTGAGGTCAAGGAGCGGGCTTTTGGGTCTTGATCGCAATGTTAGCTTCATCATACTCGAGCACAAGGAAGCAATTAAATGAAATATATTAATCAACAAGTAGCAAATTATTTACACTTATAAAACTTGTAAAAGAAATAAGTCATCTGAGCGGATGATTATAATTTTGTAAATGCCTAATACAGAATGTATCAAGTTAATCTCCGAAGTCTAAGCGATTGGCATTATTCAGAATTATAAATGAATTGAGGGGAAAGTCGGTCAGTGAGCATGGGATTTTAACTGAACAGAATGATGAATCATTGAATGATTGGATGATTATTTAATCATCAGTGAAATAAAACCAATGTTCATTAAGTGAGGGATAAATGAGGCTTTAACAAAATAATCAACTAATTAGCTTTTGAACATTTTTGTTCTAATCATACATATTTTAGGGGATGTGAATACTCTAATGAGAAGGAGATAATATGTTTGAAATCTCACAATCTTAATTTTGAGATATTTTGGGGTTTCATATGAATTCATTTATCAGATTTAAGGCTCGTTTCGTAAATACTCGCCTTGGTAAAATTTGATGTACTTCCAACTGACAGTGCTGACAGATATCGTCATAAAACTGAAGCTATCTTGACCCACACTTTGCCACTTCTTCCTGTATCACTTTTAGAATAGTTTGTGTTGACATTTCTAAGGAGGGGCTTGAATTCAAAGCAGCCGATCGGAGAAGTATCAAACTAGAGCAGAGATTCGTTTTAACATTTTTTTTTTTTTTATTTTAACTCTATTAATACAAGATATCTGCTGTAACAGAAATAAAAGTTGGGAATATCATCGGTAGGGCTACAATGGCTATTTCTGGCGCTCGATGATTTTTTTCGAAGCGTTTTGTCAGTGACAAGAGAAAATAATGAAAACATAAATGGTTAACTTTTGTGCTGCCCATGAATATTTATACACAGAATGCACATGGGGTATACGGATAAACGGATTAATATTTTGAGCGCAAGCTGCGGTACCGTGGTCTAATATTCCAGAAAGACAGACAAGAGGAGTGTTTATATTCTAAACAAGGTGATTCATTACCATGCACAAGTAAAACTTTGCATCATCATGAGACATCAACTTGTTTCCTTTCCTCTTTGTGAAATTATATACGCCTATAAATCCGGGTCATATTACGGGTATTAAGGGTGCTTGAGATCAAGAGAATGTGTTTATACGGTGCCTTATAATTAGGCTTATCTGTCTACCTGTGCTCAAAATAGGGCTCCGCTGACTTGAACGCGACTGGCAATAAAACTAGGACATGTTTTACAAATTGGTTAAGGGGGCCGATTGATTTCCTGTTTATTTCAGAAAGTCATTTCATTGACAGGTAAGGCGTAAGGGGGGGGGGGGGTGGTGTTGTTGTTGTTGTGATGTTTCGAACCATATTCTCTTCAGTTTTATCTGAGGCTCTTTCCTAAACACACACATTTCATTACTGTTTAATCTGTTTTCCTATTCTCAGCGCAGTGGTCAATCTCGCGTCGTAATTTATGATATCCCATTCCTAGGTGGACTAGTGGATATTAGATTTGACCCCTACGTTCACAGAGGTCAGTTAGCGGTCATCCCTTTTATGTTGGCCCAACAACTGGAAAAATTTATTATTGGAATAATGTTCCTTTTGTCACAGATATGGGAGCTGGGCCATCTTGCATAACAAGTTGCGATTAAACGCAGCTAGAAGAAAAATAAACGCAGCTTGATTTTCAACCAATCAGGATTGATTAATTCTTTTTGATTTGCGATTTATCGCAACTCTTTTAGGCAAGAGGGCCCTGGTATTCAAGTTCATATGTAGGAGTTGAGCGCTTTCTCGGTCGGACTACAGTCAGCATTGACTCAGAGAGAGAGAGAGAGAGAGAGAGAGAGAGAGAGAGAGAGAAGGAGAGAGAGAGGGGGGAGATGGAGAAAATAGCCTTTCCTTTCTACACACCTTTGTTTTGTTTTGTTTTGTTTGTCTTTAATTTGTCTGCTTTTGTTTGCATTATTTATGGTTTGTTTTGTATTTTGACGGACTGATTTTTTTTTTACCGGAGAGGGATGGGGATGGGGCGTCATTCATTACATCGGTTTTTTTCCCACCAACTTTCTTAATTGAGAGAGAGAAAAGGGGGGGGGGGGGTGAGATGAAGTCAACTCCATTAAAAATATCCGCAAAGAATAATTTTTTTTGTCGAACATGTCGGCAAATCTGTTCCAACGCTCCTCCTGTATTCGATGTGTGGTCTCGTGACGCCTGTTCATTTCGTAAATTCTCCTCCTTGTAAAACTGTACCCCACCCCAATGCCTCTCTCAATCCTCCTGTCTCCTCTAATAAAGCAGAGCGGCCATCAGAGGTCATGGTCATCGTAAATTTTAACTAGTTCTGGTTTCTTGGTTCCAATCCCTGGTCACCTCTCACCTGACAGCTGCCAGACAACCAGCCCAGAGAGTCGACCAAGGGGATTACGGGATAATCTCAGGTGGGATTAGTCATGAGGGAGGGTGTAGGCCAAGGTGAGGTTTACTAACGGGTCTCAAGACGAAGAGCAACTACCCGCAACTCACCAATTTATAATTTTGGTTGAGAGTCTCGCCAGTGCTTGCGGTATGATTTATTAGATCTCCGCGGAAATATTTGTCCTGCCTCATTTCTGGCCATGGAATCAGAGCTTTATTCCTGATCCGTCTTCGTGTCAGCGCTACATGTAGTGGTATAAATTTTTTACCTCTCCCCCCCCCCCCACCCATTCTCCAGTATCGAATCCATTTTTCGTACCATATATTTTTGACACTAAACCCGCCCCTCCCCCCCCCCCTCTCTCTCTCTCTCTCTCTCGCTCTCTCCCTTCCTCACTCCCCTCCCCCTCTCTCTCCCTCTCTATCTCTCGCTCCCTTTTTTGGGAAAGGGGGGGGGGGGGGTTGGGAGGAGGAGGTGAACGGCAATCGATTTGAGGTGTACACCCTGATTCTGCCAGGCATTTCGTCTGCAACACATTATTGCGGGTAAATCAATCAGCCCATCATCAAGATCAGCTAGTCATCAATAAACCCAGTTACACTCTGAAAGGAGAACGAATTTGTCAAAGATCTCTCTTGGGAGCCCTGTCAAGACAATTTAAGTTGACACTCATGCAGATGACGGTCTGAAGGCAGAACATTCATCGAATTGACATCGCTTACTTATTGTTACACCTAGCTATGACAATTTGCTCTCAGTCAATCAGATGGAAGGATTTCAGTAGCTTATAACAGTTATTGCAACTTGTTATTGATAACGGGGCCCAGTAGTCAACTGGTCGAGGAAATAGGCCTGATAGTTGATAGCATTTTCCTTATTTTAAATACAAATTCAATAAATATGTGTTATTTATGGAATATGGATTTAGTAAATAACTATCACTTCCCCTCCGTCCATATCTGACGTATGTCGTTTGAATTTTCACAGGAAGCACGCTTGCTGCTTTCTCTTCAAGCTTATCATATAGGGAAGGATATGAAACTAATATTTAAAGCCCAAATATTCTTATTATCCGAGCTATAGTGTCAGTAAAGAATGACAGAGTGCCTCTGTTATTCTCTGATAGGTTTGTGACCACAGAACCACCCCCATTAGTGTAAGGTCAATTTAAGTGCAGCTAATGATCGTCTTTCAAAGGAAATCACTTGGAAGCCTCTTAGGGAGATTCACACCATTGCCTATGAAAGAAGAGATTCCTCGGTATTGTCGAAGAATCGTTTAGGGTATGCAGTTCAATTCACAGGATTGGTACCCTTGTGAATTATTCTAACAACGCTGGTCAGGAAGTCATTGGAACAATGTTAAAGGCTTAAAAGGGAAGTCATTAGAGCAATTTCAAAGGCTTAAAAAGGAGGCAGTTCTGTTTACATATTGGGTAGAAACGGGTATGAACGAAAATGGTATAATGGATTGAAAAGAATAATCTACGTTTGATACTACTTACAAAGATCCCTGTTGTGAGCCAGGATGACGATTTCCTAGTCCGGGTACTTACAACATGCCCACCTTTTCTGCTTTAACAACATGCCTTCTTCAGGTTCTTATCTATTATAGGTTAGTTTGTCATACTTCATTAGATGATTTTTGTCACCACATATCTTTCATATTTTTCTGACTCCCTTTTTCTTTCTTCTTTCAATAAACGCATGCAGGTATTACAAAAGAAAAATCATTCAGCTATAAGCAGTCGAGAATTACTTGATGACTGGGAAGCAGAAAACAGGACCACCATTGTGATGCAAAAGCTGTAAAGAAAGATCTTACGATTTATGGCTCCACAAAGCCTTGCTTGAAAGTTGAAATCCATTCCCGAAAGAGGAGACCGGTGAACTTGCAGCTGATATTACTGTCAGAATCGTTGTCGATCGGATTTCGGTAAGACGGAGGGCTTGCAGTTAACATTCATTATTTTACAGCAGCTCAGGCCAGATGAACCAACGCCACCATGCTCAACTTTAAAAAGATCTTCTTTACTGCTAGGTTGAGGACCAAGCCCAGATACCAATGGCTGATCGCAGTATGTGCTGTGGTTCATATACTCATACTTAACCATTGCAGTGCCGTTTCAGGGGTTCACCTAGATCTCCTGCAGAAACACCAAACTCTTGGGTTTGATCCCGACCTCATACAAGCCAATATCACCTCCAAACTCCTAACGTGCAAAGACATCTCGCGGATCCAACAGGGGGAAACGATTGGGCGTGGCACTACCAAGGAGGTTTTTGGTGGGAGCTATAGGGGTACGGATGTTGCCATCAAGATGGTTACGCGTAATGTGAGAGATGTTAGGATGTGTCTCAATAGACGGGCGTACCGGGCGAAGGAGGAGTGTTACGAGTATGCCAACTACAAGCTCATGAAGGAAATAGCTTATGGATTGCAGCTCAACAGCGATAGACTGGTCCAGGTAAATATGCTTTTGATGATGATGATGATTATTATCTTTTTAAAACTGTATTTGATTTATTAATCACGGAAAGAAAGGCCCTCAGTCTACCTCCCACCCTGCCGGGGCACACAGCCACACAGCCACACACCATGTCGGACAGCAATTATACTTGCAGTTACATATAAAGACTGCCATAGGCACCGTTCGACGAGAATAAGACTGAACTGAAAATCCTATTTGAAACGTGGTAGCGAGAATTTGAAATTGTATGGGGTGGGGGGGGGGGCAGGTGAGAAGAAAGTAAGAGGATCATAAGGTATTTTCTTACAGTATACCAGTCATGTGCATCTGCTGGTAAGTAAGTGAAACTCTGCAGAACACAACCCCGAATGTATGTTTTCGAAACTGAGTAATAGTTCTGCCTGTGGCAACAGCACGATGAAAAGCAAATTGAAGTACAAAATGCACCTGCGTAAACAACATGGACTTTTGAGCAACTGTGCAACAGAATCGTCTGAAAGAAGTGGAGGAGGGATGAGCAAGAATGAAGAGACTACAAGGGGCTGAGTTAAAATAGTGAAAAATATATATGAAATGGACCTAGAGAAAAAGAGAAAAGGAATACAAGGAAAGCCTCAGAAGCATTTGAATTAATAAAAAAAAATGAGAGAAGGCAAATTGAAGAGTAAAAAATAAAAGAGGCAGAGATAGGTGGAGACAGGAGTTGATTCAGTTAAATTTAATAGAGACACGATTAGTTCAAAGTTTACCCGTTTGATTGATAGCTATTATGCATTTTATGTATTCATTCACTTATTTATCATTAGTTACAAGTGTAACTGTTTATGTTCGGTTTGTTTATTGAAATATAATAATAATATCTATTTGTTTCGGTAAATCCTTAATTCGTGCGTTTAGTAGATCGTTTTATTTATGAACCTAATCCATTAAAAGAGTAACCTTTTGCTCCGTCCGTGATATTAATCATTTTATGGATTCTAGTTAAAGTATAGACGGCTAGGGCAACCATTTTTTATCAATTTTCAACACCTTCTGTAATGCTCTTCACAATGAAACATAAAAATGCTCAACACATTTCATTAATTAATAAAACATGCCTTCAAGTTTTCGAGGTTGGTGAAATGTCCGTCCGTGACAAACCGAGAAGGCTCTTGTTCATGCATGTATGATGGTCATTTTTTGAAATTCATATCTATTTTCTTATAATTATGTAGTAATGATTTCTTCTTGAATTCTATATATTCATGTATTTATTTATATTTTTTATTAATCATTTAATTTATGTATTTATATTTATAGCTGTTAGGTTACTGTGTTCGAGGCGATGCTGTCACTGGATCCGTGCGTGATCAGGGAGTGGTAGCCGTGGTCGAAGTCGGGAAGAAACTCAGCGAATACAGACTTAAACAATTCACCTGGCCAGAAAGATTACAGGTAATACTAGTATGACAACAGCAATATTAATAATGAATATGTTTATAATGATAATGATGAAAATGATAATAACAGTGATAATAATGATGATAATAATAATAATAATAATGATGATAATAATAATAATAATAATAATAATAATAATAATAATAATTAATAATAATAATAATGATGATAATAATAATAATGATGATAATAATAATAATAATAATAATAATAATAATAATAATTAATAATAATAATAATGATGATAATAATAATAATAATAATAATAATAATAATAATAATGATGATGATGATAATGGATAATAAAATAACAATTTAAGGGGTGACGAGGTCTAATTTTGAGGGGAATTAACTTTAAGAGCCCTTATACAAGACATTAAAAGATTGTGAAAAGTGATGATGTAGAAGTGTTGTAGTTCAGTGGTTTAAACACTCGACTGGTGATGCGAAGGCTATAGGTCCGAATCCCGCAGTGGCACTAGTTTCCTTTGGCAAGACATTAATCTACATGATAGGCCACTTTCCAGTGTCTCCATCTAGGTGTTAAGTGGGTACCCGGTAGGATTCAAAAGTCATTGTGGTTTGTTCAGCATTTTGAGCGCCTGCAAAAGGCACCTAGCCGGAATGCTCCCATTGTGTGCGGGCAAGCCTGAATCCGATGACCCGTTTGATAATATTTCTGTAAAGTGCTTAGAGGCCCTTTTTCCATCGCTGTCTTAACAAGTAGGAATCTTTATTCAAATTGTGCAATTTATGTATAGGAATAAAATTTGATTAAAGATGAATTATGAAAAAGCACACATTCCGCAGCGGCACTATTTTCGACTTCACTATTGGACTGGTTAATTTTCCTTCAACCAATGTATCAAAAGGAATCTAGCGCCATCTTTTGTTTAAAACATTACAGTTGCTGTCAATTTATTGCCTCTGATTTTACATAGATTTTACTTTTGTTTGTTTGTTTGTTTGTTTGATTGTTTTTGTTTGTTTAACTTACAAATCAGTACAATGCTTATTGCTTGCTCGCCTATTTACATTTTTGAAAGCTGTCTGGTCAGTCTGGAGCCATAAAAAAAAATACAGTGTTGGCTATATCATACTTTTATTACTATTATTTTTCTGAAAGCCGGCCATGCACCTAACTTTGATCTAAAGTTGTCTAGCGCCATCTCCTATTTGAAACATTATAATAAGGTCTACTTACTTATTGCTTGCCCGTCAGTTTGATTGGTCTACCACCATTCTTGCTTATATAAGAATTTTTCACAATCCTTCATTTGGCTGTCGAAAGTGTTCTAGCGGCATTACTTTTTTTTGTTTTGAATAATATTTTATTCTTCCTCTTGAAAAAATAATCACATATAATGTATATATTATATATATATATATATTACTTGTTTGAAACATCACAGTAAGCGCCATCTCTTGTTTAAAACATTACAGTGATGACTACTTTTTTTTTTTTCTTCTTCTTCTTCTTCTTAAATGCATGCATCTAGTCAGAGTGGAATCATTGTACTGACTCTATCAAAAGGTGTCTAGGCTAGAGTTATCTCGTGTTTGAGACAATATAATGAGGCCTACTTTTTTCTCATATTTCTTATTTCGTTTATCAAAAGACATCTAGCGCCATATGTGGTTAAAAACATTACATTAATAATTTTCTTTCATTATTTATTCAATATTTTATTGAATACATGACTGTCTAATTGATCCAATTTGTCAAAAATCGGCTGCCGACTTGAAACGCAGGGGGCGTATCGGCCGCGCCCCCTTTGAACCCCAGCAGCTCCCCCCCCCCCCCTCCTCCACCCCTGTGGAAACCAAAGACCTCTTTTTTTCTTGTTCTTTTAATTTCTTTTTTTGTTCTTTCCTATTTAATTTTTTTTTTTTAATTGCATATCAACAAACTTTGAGGGGTAAATTTACAGAATATGCCCAGGAACCCTGTGGTTTTTGTTTGTTTGTTTGTTGTTTTTTTTTTTTGCTTCTTAGCAAGTTTTCTTCGGGACACCTCAAAAGAAAATGGACCATCCCCTCCCCTCCCCCTCCCCCTTTTTTGTGAAAAATGCTAGTTCCGGCCCTGAAAACAATTAATCCACTCTAACTTGATGCCCAGGAAAGCAAAATGTATTCATCATTATAATGTTTTAAACAAGAGATGGCGCTAGACCACTTTACATGAAAGTGGAGGTGCCGTGGTCAAGTGGTCTAAGGCGTTTGACTGGAGATGCTCAGCTCGCGGGTTCGATCATCGTGGTACGGCACCTTTGCCCTTGAGCAAGGCATTTAATCTACATTGCTCTTTTATCGTATATCAAATAAATGGAAATGCTATATGCATTGCTGATACTACCGTGCACGTGTTTCCAAAAAGAAAAAAAAAGGGGGGGGGGGGGGGTGCCGTGGTCCAGTGGTCTAAGGCGCTTGACTGGAGACACAAGGGTTGTGGGTTCGATCCCTAGCACGGCACTTGTGTTTCTGAGCAAGGCATTTAATCTACATTGCTCTTTTATCGTCCATCAAATAAATGAAGTGCTATGGGTATAGTGGTGTGAATGTGTGCATGTGTGTTTAAAAAAAAGTAAGAAAACTAAGCAAAAAGTAAGCATCACTGTAATGTTCCAAACAAGAGATGGCGCTCGACCACTCTGATTTTTTATTCTTAACAACAAAATGAATTTAAAAATCGGTGAACTAACAACAACAAAAGGGGGGAAAGAGTTCTCATCACTGTAATGTTTAAAAAGGACATGGCGCCAGACAATTATGTACCAAATGACATTTAGGAGAGTGGATTTGGATAAGTGACTGACTTTTCATAAATGGATACAGAAAGGATCTATTAAACTATGACTTTTAATACACGTATTCCGAAAAATATTAACTAAAAGGCATCATTCCAATGTTTCAAGTAAAATGACAGTGCTAGATCACTTTTGGAAACACGTGCACGGTAGTATCAGCAATGCATATAGCATTTCCATTTATTTGATTTCCTGTGCACCAAGTTCGACTTGATGAATTGTTTTCAGGGCCGGATCCAGCATTTTTTTTTTTTAAGGGGGGGGGGGGGGTGGTCGGCTTATTCAGGTGTCTGTTTTACCCGAAAACATGTGCTGACAAGAATACAGTATATTGTAGAAATATAAAGGTCCTCGGCAAAAAAAAAATGTCCTCGGTTAAACGGGGGGGGGGGGGGCATAAAAAGGGGGCCTCCCCTACCAATTCGCTCCCTCCCCTAGGTTTCAAAACAGGGGACACGGCCGATTCGCCCCGCCCCTCCTGGATCCTACCCTGGTACTGACTCTTGTTAAAAGAGGTCTGGCACAATCATAACGTGGCCTGTTCTTTTCTCTCTCTCTCTCTCTCTCTCTTTCTCTCTCTCTTCTTCGTTCATCACAGCAGTGATCTAGCACCATCTTTTGTTTAAAACATTACGTTAATGATTACTTTTTAATTTTATTTATTTATTCTTTTTTTAATGCATATATCAAAAGTGTCCTTTCTGTCATAGCATCATCCCTTTTTTGAAACATTACAGTGATGTCTCCTTTTTTTGTTTTGCATGCTTTTTTATGGGGGGCGGTGGGACCCATTTATCACAAGGCAATCTCTTATCGAATTTCACTCTGCCTAATATCAGTTTGTACTTTGTCTAGCGCCATCTCCTGCTTAAAACATTATAGTGATGACCACTCTTTCTTCTTTTTGTTGTTGTTAAATCTCTGATTTAATTTTCTTTTTATTATTCATTTTTTAATACAACTCATGCACACGTTGGTATCAATATGCATATAACACATTATTTTATTTGATAGACGATAAAACAGCAATGTAGATAAAATGCCTTGCTCAAGGGCCTTAGTGCTGTGCCGGGGATTGAACCTCGGACCTTCGCGTCTCCAGTCAAGCGCCTTAAACAACTCTACTAGGGCACCTCTGTTTTGTTAAAAATTAGAGGTCTAGCGCCATCTCTTGTTTAAAACATTATAATGATGAATACATTTTGCTTTCCTGTGCATCAAGTTAGAGTGGATTAATTGTTCTCAAGGCCGGATCCATCGTCTATCAAAAAAAAAAGGGGGGGGGGGGGGGGTGGTCGGCTTTTCTAGGTGTCTATTTTACCTTGAAAATTTCCTGACAAGCAAAACAAAAGAGTAATGTAGATGAAATACATTGCTCAAGGGCATAAGTGCAGTGCCGGGAATCGAACCCCCGACTTTCGCGTCTCCAGTCAAGTGCCTTAGACCACTCGACCACGGCACCTCCACATTAATTTTGTTGTTAAAATTAGTTTAGCGCCATCTCTTGTTTGAAACATTGCAGTGATACCACCTCTTTTTTTTCATATTTTTTCTTAAATCCTTGCTTCAAAAGTGGTCTAGCGCCATCTTTTGTTTAAAACATTATAACGATGAATACTTTTTGCTGTCTTGTGCATCAAGTTAGAGTAGATTAATTTTTGTTCAGGGCAAGATCCAGCTTTTGTTTTTCAAACGGAAGGTGGAGGGGAGGGGGAAGGGGCGCGATCAACTTTCCAGTTGTCTGTTTTACCTGGAAAATGTGCTGACAAGCAAAAAAGAAATGTAGGAAGAAAGGTCCTGGGCATATTCATGTCTATTTTACCCCCGAAGTTTGTTGATAAGCAAAAAATAAGAAAATTTTAAAAAATAAAAAGGTCCTCCGTTAAACGGAAGGGGGCCGCAGTTTCTTCGCCCACTTGATTTCAAAATTGGGGGCATCTCTTGTTTAAAACATTATAACGATGAATACTTTTTGCCGTCTCGTGCATCAAGTTAGAGTAGATTAATTTTTGTTCAGGGCAAGATCCAGCTTTTTTTTTTCAAACGGAAGGGGGAGGGGAAGGGGAAGGGGCGCGATCAACTTTTCAGTTGTCTGTTTTACCTGGAAAATGTGCTGACAAGCAAAAAAGAAATGTAGGAAGAAAGGTCCTGGGCATATTCAGGTCTATTTTACCCCCAAAGTTTGTTGATAAGCAAAAAATAAGAAAATTTTAAAAAATAAAAAGGTCCTCCGTTAAACGGAAAGGGGGGCCGCAATTTCTTCGCCCACTTGATTTCAAAATTGGGGGCACGGCCGATTCAGCCCCCCACGATCTTTCCCCAGTTCTGACTCTGTCAAAAGAGGTCTGGCACAATCTTTTGTAAAAAAACATTATAATGTGTCCGGTTTCTTTTAAATCTCTCGCTCTCTCTCTACTTTCTTCTTTTATCAAAATGGATCTAGCGCTGTCATTTTGTTTAAAACATTACAATGATGACTACCTTTTCCTTTAATTTAATATTATTGACAATACATTTATCATAAGTCATAGTTTAATCCTTTCTGTCAAAAGTAGTCTAGTATCATCTCTTGTGTGAAATATTAAAGTGATTTTTTTTTAAATTTATTTTTTTACATGTATGCATTGGGGGGGGGGGGGCGCTCAACTCCATTTGTCACCAATCTGTCACTTATCCAAATCCACTCTGTCTAACAGTTGGTACTTTGTCTAAGCGCCCTGCCCTGTTAAAACATTACAGCGATGAGAAATCTTTCCCCGTCTTTAGTTGAATCGAATTCTACATTCTGTCTAATGTCAGTTAGTATTTTGTCTAGCGCCATCTCCTGTTAAAAACATTACAGTGATGACCACTCTTTCCCACTGATCAGTGCTCTTTCCCCTTTTTGTTTTTAGATCTCTGATTATTAAGATTTATTTTGTTGTTAAGAAATAAGAAGTCTAGCGCCATCTCTTGTTTGGAACACTAAAATGATGCCTACTTTGGCTTTTATATTTTTGTTAAATCCTTGATGAAAAGTGGTCTAGCGCCATGTCTTGTCTAAAACATTATAGTGATTGCTTTCCTGTACATCAAGTTAGAGTGTATTACTGTATATAAGTGGTTATTTTCACAGTGGTTTTATTTTCGCAAATTTTGCGAGTCAGTCCTTGCGACAGATTCAACTTCATTATACATGTATGTCTATTAATTTACACTAATAAAAACCTCACAAAAATCATGAGATTAAACCCTCGCGAACTTCCCCACCTAGTACAGAATCATGGATTTTTTTTTTCCTACTTCTCAAATCTAATTATGAAAAGTGATCTAGTGCCATCTGTTGTTTAGCCTAATCCTAAGAGCACGACTTTCTCAATCCGGTGGAGTTATGTTGCGATGGAAGCGGGAGGAAAAGGGGGCAGCCAAACTGAGTTAATCCCCTCTATCACCTTTCTGTAAAAGCTGCTTCTTCATGTTCTTCAAAGAAAGTCTAATCCTTGTTTTAAAATTATTTTCATCACTTTTGTCTCTTCCCCCCTCTCTCTCTCTCTCTCTCTCTCTCTCTCTCTCTTCCTTTTTCTCTTTCTCTTTCTCCTTATCTTTCTCTCCCTGTCCCTTTTTCCTTTTTCTTCCCATCTACTTTATTTTCAAGGTTGGTAAGGACCTGGCCGATTTGCTCTTGGTATTAGAAAATTCTCCTTTGGGTTCATTGGAGATTGGAGATTTCAAGCTGAGTCAGTTTATCCTCATCGATGGAAGATTAAAGGTCGGTGACCTCGATGACATGTCCAGCCAAGAGAAAACATGCTTGAAGTCACGTGATTGTAGTATACTTGGTGAAAATGCAGGTAACAAGATAAGAAATAGAGTCTCTAATGCGCGTATCATAAGAAAGGACATCCTACAGAAATCTGTTAATTTGAATGAATACCTTTATCCCAAATAAGCTCAGAATGATAACACTTGCCTTCATCTCCTACTTGTTTAACTTTTGAAATCCAATCTAACATATCTTAAACTTGGCTGTATGCAGCAGGGGGGGCAGTTGCCCCCCCCCCCCCCCCCAAAAAAAAAAAAAAAAAAAAAAAAAATTGAAAACTTCCTTTTTTTAAATGAAAATTTTCACAAATTCCACCAAAAGTGTCCATCAGATCCTTCAATTTCACTTTAAGAAATGCGAAAGCACCCTCATGACCGGCTCGGTCGCTTCGCTCCCTCACTTTCGAGCTTTTTCGAAAATTTTTACACATCTTGCCCCCCCCAGGAAAAAATTTCTACGTATGGCCCTGATCTTAACCTGTTGACTACTGAATTCTTCATTTCCCATAGACTTAGTACAGGGACCACCCACTGTCAGTAGGCAATGGGTTAAACAGACATGCATTTCCCTCTAAGTATGTTCTCTTGCTCCTTTAGTCTGTTTAGACCATAAAAACATAGAAACAGTTTTATCAAAATTTGGGTTATCATGACATAAAATTCTCTAACTTGCATTTCTTGTCTTTTGTTAATAGGCTTATCTATGGTAGTAGAAGGATTGATTTATTTTAAGTGTGAAATAATTTTGATATTATTCATCCAAGAACAAAGTGCAGCATGCAAATTAACCAATAAAACAGATGAGTGGGATATACATGTAGTTTAAGAAAAAATATAGAGTAGGTAATATTAGATAAACAGAAGTATATTTTGGTATTCATGTCATTTTCCCTCAATTTTACCTTCACTTTTTCGCCATCATCCAGGTATTGAATGTGTTAATGCGACTTGCGTGGGGATCAATGCCAAAGCCAACCTTCTTTTAGCCACTGTAGAAGTACTGGAACCCCTCTTTCAAAACCCTCCAGAGCAGATCAGCGCACGTGTGGATCTTCTTCTTAGAAAGCTGAAACACTACGAGATGAACGCAATTGATCTGCAAGAGTCTTTGGCTCATCTTATAGAGGCATATTCATTATTATGACACCGGTAGACACTGGTAACCCTGGTATTCATGTTGTAGAAGGTGTAATACATTGTTCCAGGTTTTAAAAATCGCCCCTATTTCGCAGAAAGTGAGTTCAGTTTTACCGCATTAAAGAAATCATTAGAAAAAAACAAACCAACCAACTAACAAAATACACATTTACTGTTCAAAGATTAAAACATTTCCCACTTTTGAAGAAAACATTATTTTATCCAGGAAACATTATTTTTATGCTGGAAACAAGAAAACTGACAAATATTAATGCTTTAAAATACAGTTTTAAGGAGGCTACAAGGAATCCAATTTGTTTTCAATGTATTCAGGAGGCCCACTGGAAATTTGATATGCTTTTCCAAAGAACTTTTTCATTTGAATAATGTATTGAATCTCAAACTTAGCCTGTTTATCTTCTCAGTTTTGATGACATCAAGGACTATGCCTTCCTATAATTTTTGGCTAAACACAATGGGAAATGTAAAGAATATTTTTTGTTTTCAAACTTACTGACATTTTTGTTATTTCTTCAGGCTCTAATTTTTTGGGTAAAAGCATATTAAATCAAAGTACCCTGCCTTTATCTTTAATTAATAAAAGATTATTCAACAGTGCATGTCGTACCATCCTTCAGGTAATAATTCCAACCTTATTCTTTTTTTTTTTTTTAGTTTTTTTTTTTTTGTTTAAAAAAAAGCAATTGAAACTCAACCCACCATGATTTAGTTCTCATTGATTTATCAGAATTAAGCTAGGGAATGATGCTACATTCTCTATCCACCTTTGCATCCTTGCACTACCCAACTCCTACCTCCCCCCCCACCCCCCCCCCCTCTCTCTCATTCTCTCTCTCTCTTTCTCTCTCTTTCTTTCTTTCTCTCTCTCTCTCTTTCCACCTCCCTTTGTCTTTCAACCTCTCTCTCTCCTCCACTGTATGATAATTACAATCATTTTCATGTGGTATTTGATCTCATTCTAGTTGGGCAAAAGACATGTAGGCTACTCTCCCCTCCACCCCCCCCCCCCCCCCTCCCCGTCCCCCTCCCTCCTCCTGCTCCCTCCCCATCTTTCTCTATCTCTCTCCCTCACTATCACTTTTATGTCCTCTACTTATGTTTTCCTTCAAACATGTAGATAACACAGTAATGCAAGAGAAGAATATTTAAATTATTTGACCTTGTGTTTATTGTCTTGCCAAGGTACTTTTTTTTTTCTTTCTTTCAAAATTATACATTTCATGTTTTATTGTATTCATACTTGAAAATAAAATAAAATAAAATAAAATCAGAGTAAATAAATCAATAAAATGTACAGTGCCATAATTTATTCATGCATAGCGTACAAGACACATTCAATGAAAAATTATCATTTTTGTGATTTATTACATTATGGAATGATGTACTCCTTACATGTGGAGAGAAAATGAGTTTTTGTATTAAAAATGAGAGTATGCAGGCTTCAATCATTATTTGTTGCCAGGACAAGCCTCTAACCAGCATTTAATGAAAGCAACCCCTATATGGAAAGAATGCATAAAGAATGCATAATTTTGCTGTGAACATGAAAACATGAAAACATGAAACTTATGGTAATTACAGTCAACTCTGCATAACTCGGAGTCACATAAGTCAAATCATCGCCCAAGTCGAAGGTCTGTACTCGGTCCCATTCCTTTATTTTCTATTATTTTTGACCCCTCATAAGTCAAATTTTCTCTAAGTCGAAGCATTTTCTTCAGTCCCAAGAAATTTGACTTAGGCAGAGTTGACTGTATACTTCACTGTCTCCAAGGTGGGATGTTTTGGTGACTATAGAGGGCACTGTTCAGAATTATGGACAGGGCGATTCCTTGCCATCATATTGATCATGAAGATTGATGAACCATACCCTTACAACAACAACAACAACATGCCATCTGCCAGACATATCGCTAGCTTGAGCGTGCGGTGCATAATACAGGGGAAACTCAGTATAACGAGGTCCTTGAGACCATCAAAATTACCTTGCTATAGTAGGAGTCTCGTTATATCAGGGTTAAAAAACAGAAGAATATAAAGAGCGTGGACCGAAATATCACCTTGTTATATCAGGAATATTGTTATATTGGATCTCTTTATACCGATTTTCCACTGTACTTGTTTTTATACAGACCCAATACTGACTGCCAAAGGAAACAAACAAAACTTTGGTCTTTATCGGCAATCTTCTGGCTTTCAGAAACATGGCAAATGTGTATGCACACCTCTAGATGAGGTACTGTAAACTTCATTGGGTAACATGCCCCGTCCATCCATGCTCGTAATTCTGAATAATGCCCTCTAAATGTTGTGCCACACAAACTGTTAAGGGTCAGTTCTCAACTGTAGCAAAAGAATCCACGTTTGGTAGGTAGTTTCAAACGTTAAAGACGTTTCAAATGTATAGTTTACATATCCTGATGCTGTAGCAGAAGAACTTAGATATTAGTTTCTAGTTTACCATCATAACACAGTTATGGTTTCCATTTTTTGAAGTAAATCCACTTTTGATAGGTATTCTACGCTTCCTGATGCTGTGTCGATCACCTCAAACTTTGGATCTGCTTCAAGAGCCTGACCAACATAGAGTAAGAAAGATGAGAGAGAAAAAAAGGAGATAATGCAAGACTGCAGTCTAAAGTTAGCACAAGATGGGCATGGAATTGTTATTTCTGAGCATGCATTTCACAGATTGTTTTACATAATACTGCTTGAGCCATACACAAACTCATTAATGAATTTTTAAAAAAAGTAACAGACTTCATTTCCTTTGAAGTCTACATTTTTACACTAATGTTGGTGTCAGATTATCTAATACGATACCATGTACATACAGCCATATCGCCTAACAATTGGAATTAGTTTGAGTCCTCATGTATTGATGGCATTACTTGGTTCTCTGAATGTTCATGTACATCTGTGGTAAGTCAGATGATTCTTTATACAGAATTAAAAAAAAAACGTTTAGACCATGTCTCCCCTTCACAACTTCTTCTATCCCCTAAAATAAGTTATTGTAATTGGATTAGCATGTGCGTGCCCTTAAAATGGTTGACTGGCTGTTAATGCTCCCTAAGGAGTGGAGAATGAGCATAGTAATGAGTTGAATTGTATATTTGAATCCAGTGACTGGAGTAATGATATTACCATAAGTGATTTGGTCAGTTTATACTGTTAGAGGGTGTTACAAGAAAACCTTATTATTACTGATATTATAATTAAATACTTCAAAGAAAAAAAAAACCCTCACCCTCTTTCCTACAACAACAATCAGCGGATATCCAATGTGAGAAGCATCCTTGACTCTCCTCCCTATTGTCATGTGACCCCTGTCGTCCAATAGCAAGTCAGCTGATAGACGAGGCATGTGCAGGCATATATCTTGATAGAGCCACTCAGCCAAGGGTATTGCAGAACTTTCCTTTCCTCCTTCCTGTAATATAGCAAATAGGGTGAAAACATTTAACTCCCGTTTAGTTAACCCATAGCAGTACAGAGCTTTCTTGAGGTCTAAATTAATCATCTTCAATCCTCAAATTGGCAATACAAAGTATTTTTTTCCATGTTTACATAGCTTGAAAAAAAAATAAATATGGATATAACATAAACCAAATGAAATATAATTGTAAAATTGAATCAGAAATTGCCAATTTGAACACAGAAATAGTGATTATATATTATTCACTGTGTTGCCAATTTAAAGAGTTTAATGATTAGTTACACTTAAACTGCTCTAATTCAAGAATGCCACACCATACAGCAATGGGAATGGGCTCAAATTTGTCAGTGCATTTTTCTCTTTCTGCTCATGTATAATATGTACTGCCCAACATTCTGGACCAACAGATACTGCAAAATTGTCTCCTAAAGGTGGCACTGTACCTCTATGGGTTAAAACACAGCAACTACTTTAAGTTACAACACTAAACTGGTAGAATTTGACATACGCCATCTTATGGTCCTTCCTAACTTACGATTACGATTGCGTCCAGTACATTCAAATCTTCTTCAGAGAGAATGGTGCATAGCAGAAATATATAGACACACAGACATTTCCAAATGGAAAGGGGGGGTTATGTTCCACAAACAATATGAAAATCTGTTTCTTTAAAGTAATTGGCTTCTTTTAAATGGTCTCTAATACTTGTACAATAGTCACAGAAGAGATCGCAGAAGATCAGACATGGACAAACTAACAAAAAAAACCCCATTACTCCAGTACTCAAAATGGCCACTGGGGGATAAGATGTCAAACAGTATCAGTGACCAAAAACTATCTTTGGTGAAACTTGGTGAAACTATGCAGAATTAAAAAGGTAACATGAAGTTTTTTTTTTTTTTTTTTTTTTTTTTTTTTTTTTTTTTTTTTTTTTTTTTTTTTTTTAATAGAGGAGTTAGTCCCTTTAACCCTTTCAGCACAATATGATTTCAGTATAACACATATTTTCCATAGACCCTAGCCCGAAATATCTTGGGCTTAGCATTCAACAGGTTAAACCGTATCTACCAGGCTAACAGTATCCAAGACTTCTCTTATTTAAGACAAACTTACTTTTGGTGAAACTATACAGACTTGATAGGGAGCCATGACCTGTGGCCATCTGATCTCCTTCTCTGATGAGAGAACTTCTGTAGCTGCTGCCAAGATCCTGGTAACTCCCAAACCGTAGCAACCCATCTCAGCTAACCTGTTAGTGTGGCAAGTAGCAATGAAAAAAAAAAAATGATATTAAATTTTCATAGCACTTGTTTGATACTAAGGATACAGAGAAAGGAATATTACCATCACTCTAGCTTCACTAGAGATCCCATGGAGAGGTGGTTTGTACCAGCTGATGATTGGCTTCACATGGGTCTGGTAATCATAGTTTTGATAGTGAGACCTGTTAAGGATATTGTGTGCTTGGATGCACATGTAGAAAAGGATTTCATATTACCTGCAAGTTATGTTGCCCTTGTCACAAATTAATTCTCATCTTTAAGATTAGTTTGATAATAATTTATTTAATTTTGGAGTACCAGTAAGCATGTTTTACAGCACATGATGTGAGATCGAAATGTGCATAGTACTTCATGGCTAGAATCACAATTGAAGCAACATTTTCAGTTAGCATCTGATTCTAACTGACCTATATATTTTGATAACAAATTTAAAACGTGTTAAACAGTCATTCAGAAGGAGAATACCTCTCTTTTGACTTACTGAGGCTTGCCATCCTGATCAGAAAAGTCAGCTTTGAAGATTTTCGAATACTTGGTACCTAGTAAGAAAGCGTGGCCCACCTCAATGCCTTGCTTCAATGACATTGGACAGTCGGGTGTTGAAAGGTGGTCCGGGCAGGAGGGCCCTCCCTCTGTAGAAAAATAAAGCAATGTAAAAAATTAAAGTAATTATTAGAGGAGAATACCTAAAAGATCTAGGCTGTAGATCTAGGCTCTAGATTGTTTCATTCACCTTCTGGTTCAATAGGTGCAATAGCTTAGATGATAGAGCACTGGTCTTGTAATTGGGTGGCCCAGGTTCGAAACTAATGTCTATGCGCTAGTGCCCTTTGGTAAGGCATTAATCCTCATTACCAGGTCCCTTGAACAGGACGTAAAGCCGTCGGTCCTCTGGTTGCTTACTTACAAGCATTCATGCTTTCTTAGCAATCTGGTAAAAACAAACCAATAACCTAGAACATGTTCTAAGACAGCATGTATACTTAGTTATGAGCTGATTGAGTTCAAATTAGTGCAGAGCATCAAATATTAGGAATTTACAATATGGGTACAGCATGTAATAATGAATCCTAAGTTTTCCCGTGTCCTTCTACGACAATGCTACATCATGGGAAAATGTGTAGGGCAGATCTTTTACTCTGAGCTGTAACCAGCAATCATGATAGACCCAACTCCTCAAGGATGTCAGCCATTTAATCTCATGGTGGGAAGTGCTATTTCCTACAAACTTATCACAGCAAAAATACATGGAGATAACCCCTTCCCGTGAGGTAAATAATAGAAAATTGAATGTTGACAATGAACATTTGAGAGATATCTTCTACTTGAGCATCCTCACCTACTGTTTCTTGGTTAACAGCATAGCCACATCTAGAGCAATGGTAGACATGATCCTCACCAATCTCTGATAACAGATGGAACTCATGAGATGAGGAACCTCCTATAGCTCCTGTAGCACCAACAGCTAAAGTGTAAAGCAGAGACAGAATAAACAATCATACAAGCTTTAACCTGTTGAACACTAAGTCTGAAATAACTTAGGCAAGGGTGTCAGGAAAATGCATGTTATACTGAAATAAAATCATGCTCAGTGGGTTAACTTGCTTGCCATGGACTTTGTCATGAGAGGAAGAATCCAAGCTACCACAGCACTAACAGCTTAAAAGTACAGCAGAGGCAGGATGAAAAAATCAATACACACTGGTAACAGTACAGTTCAAACATACCTTGTACAATGGGCAGTTTGAGTATGCTGAAGATGTTTTTGTATGCTTCACAAACAGACTTGTATGTCTCTTCTGCTCTCTCCACGCTTGAGTCAAATGTGTACAGGTCTATAGTGAGAAGATTTGGGATAAAATTTACTGTGTCATGATGGACAGGCTTGTGGTCTGGGTTTGAAAGCAAAGTTGATGTCATAAATAATGCTCTTTAGTCTAGCATTAAATCCCCCGTTACTAAAGTTGGACAAATCATTGTCATCTTGTTGTCAAAAAAATAAATATAAAAATGTACATGTAACTGACTCTTTCCAACAGTGTGCTGGAATACATTTAGCTACAGGTACTGGTTTTCCCCTTACATGTAAATTGTGACTGGATAATAATGTTTTATCACAAACCATATAAAATGACATAACTGCATTTCAATTCCAAACACAATGGTGAATTTAAACTATATACCTGATGATGTGCAATTCAATGCAATTACATGTATAAAATGTCTATCTATCATTACAAGTTTCACTTTGAGTACACCCTTGGTGCGAACATATGCTGACAGGATATCCACATCGTACCTTTCATGAGAAATTCCCTTCCACGAAGCAATCCAAATCTTGGTCTCATCTCATCTCTGAACTTACTCGTAATCTTGAAATTGTGAGAAGAAAGACAAGAGGCATGCTAAATGATGCTATCTATCATTAATAGTTAAGTGTAAAAGTGATGTTAATTCTGTAGGGAATTAGGCTTACCAGTTATAAGATTTCCTCCTTATAATGATACTTTAGGTCAGAGAAACTAAAGTGAAGCTTGAATGCCTCTTGAAATCCATAAATTGTTATTTCAATTTCAAGTCCAGAAATCAAGAACAAGGTGAGGATGATAAAAGATTTGGACTCCATATAGCTCAAAAAGACCATGAAAAAAATCATTCAATCAATAATTCCCATCAGTAATTTTTATTATGACTATTATATTCATATTCAAATTCAGGACCTACGCAATAAAGTATCTTTGACATTCTGCGTGTGTAGCTAATAACATCTGTCACTGATTTTCAAACTCAGTCAGAGACAATGGATTTTAATGGGATGAACATACCTGATACAGTTTGATTGGAAACTGTTTATGTGAGAGGTTCTTTTCTGCAGCAATTATATCTGTCACAGCTTCCTCATGAGTCTGCATGAAAAAAAAAAAAAATCAGTGGTTAAAAGACTAAGAATGAAGTTATGAGTTAACCTTGCATAACTGAAAGTCGCTTAAGTCAAACTTTTCCTAAGTCAAATCATTTTTTTTTTTTTGTCTTACTATAAAAAACACATGTTTTATTTACATTTTCTAAGTCCAATTTTGCATAAGTCGAACTATTTTGCTGTCTCAGCAGATTAAACTGTACTAAAATAAAACAGCCCCTTGCGCTGCTGAAGACACGCATAGTACAGCTTTTCAACATGAATGCAAACATATATCTCAAGAATATCTACAGGATTGGGCAGCCCCTAAATTCCCCCCCCCCTTCCTTCTCTCTCTGTCTGTCTGTCTGTCTCTCTCTCTCTCTCTCTCTCTCTCTCTCTCTCTCTCTGTCTGTCTCTCAATACCTTTTTATCTTTCCTGTGATATACTGGTCGATTTCAAATACATACTTTATCGAAATACAAATTGACCCATTGAAACAGTTACAGTTTCAATGGGTCAATTTGTATTTCAATTGGTATTCAATGGGTCAGTTGGTCCAATTGAAGGAATGAAAGAATGAGACAGAACAAGTATACTCACTGGTCCCAGGCAGTAGTCCACACCATGCCTATCTTGTAGAGTTATCAACTCTGGACCATAATCTGTATGCCTGACTAGATGAAACATAAAACACAAAAACAAACAACAAAACAAAGACATGCATGAAATAGCAAGGGGTTAGATCAAACTATGCCAAACCTAAAAAAAAAATTAATCTAGGCTAGGTTCTACGTCATTTTCACTGCACCTCTTCTAAGTTTTTGCAGAGCATATAAAAAATCATCAGCAAAATTTGGGAGTTTTTTTGATAAAGCTTTGCAGACAGAGATGATTACTAAACACCATACATATCAAAATAATTTGTATCTATAAACTTAAAATGCATACTTTCAGAATCTAAAAAAAAAAAAAAAAAAAATTGAGACATGGTAACGTATTTGGCAAATTAGCTAAGACTTGCCCACAGACTTGAGCCCTTGTGTGCAAAAGTCTAGGACATAACATTTTTGTTCCATTAAAGAAGTTTTTTGTTGTTTTTTTTGTGAAATTATTTTTTTCAAAAATATTATCATTATTATCATTTTTATTTTCAAGAATATTGTTCATAAGGTTTACCTTGGTACCAAGGACCAAGTATTAACTTTTACACCTGAACATCATATGTTGGGAGCCAAAATGGCATATTCTCATATACTTTCTGTCAGAATTAAGGCCCTTCTGGCTCTAAAAAAGCATTAAAAAGTAACAATTCTGAAAAAAGACTCTGGAAATGACAGGAAGGGTACAACGCTAATTCTACAAGAGCTGACTGACCTTCCTGAAGTCTTCCAGAGGGAGGAGGGTGTCATTCCTGGCATGGCGATCTTCTGACCTCCGACCTTTTGCATCTCGGCGTCAATGACCTTTGTGAGCTTCTCCAAAGCCCTCATAGTCAAAGGTAAAAGATGAAAGGTCCCAGGGCTTGCCTGCCTGATGAGACCAGCCTCCATCATCAACTAGTGAAAAAGCAGTTAATAAGAATTGAAGAGAAAGGATTAGCTTGATACAATATTTGCTGGATGCTTGAATCGAGGAGGATTCTAAATCAGTAATAAGGCTATTGATTCCAAAGCAAGTTTTCAGAAGAGAGGTGGTCATCAGTCAAATTAAAAAAAAAAAAAAATCTGCCCAAATTAGGTCAGGTTGCTCATGCAGACAAACTATCTTTTTTCCTAGTACAGAAGTATCCCCTAAACGGTACCCACCAAAAGATGTTTCTCTTTATGCTAAATATTCAATACTTCATTCTTTAAATACTATACTACATTCAAAATATGAGCATTGAATATCACTTCTGTAACCAGCTGACTACTTAAATTCTTCATTCCTGGAGTTAATACAAGGGCCAGCTAGTTCCAGTAGCTACTGGGTTAAAAGATATTGCAAAATGAAAGATGCTCTCAGTTATAAAACGACATCAACAATTTACAGAATTGAACAGCCATTCAATTTGTGATCTCGTAATTTTTTTTGTTTTCTTCAAACTAATTACTGTTAATCCCTAGAATGCTGTATGAGGTTCTGGGGGTTATCTCACACTTAACCCATAGAGGTACAGTGTCACCTTTAGGAGATGCTTTTGCAGTATTTGTTGGTCCAGAATGTTGGGCAGTACATATCATACATGAGCAGAAAGAGAAAAATGCACTGACAAATTTGAGCCCATTCCCATTGCTGTATGGTGTGGCATTCTAGAATTAGAGCAGTTTAAGTGTAACTAATCATTAAACTCTTTAAATTGGCAACACAGTGAATAATATATAATCACTATTTCTGTGTTCAAATTGGCAATTTCTGATTAAATTTTACAATTATATTTCATTTTGGTTTATGTTATATCCATATTTATTTTTTTCAAGCTATGCAAACGTGGAAAAAAGCAATCATTTGTATTGCCAATTTGAGGATTGAAAATGATTAATTTAGACCTCAAGAAAGCTTTGCATTGCTATGGGTTAAAGACACAAGGTCGTGGGCTTTCATGGGGAATTTGACACCATGGGTGCTTACCCAGTAACAGGTGTTGTCCATCACTGTGAGTTTTATGACCAACAGACCTTATGTAATGCTCTGTATATTCCACCCTTTGCCCCATATGGCAAAGTCACTCACTTTCCCTGGCGCGAGAATGCCAGAAGCAGGCCGAAGAATGTTTATGGTGGAACAGCTTGTTTTGCTATGCTCCAGAAATGTAGCTCCATTACAGGTATTTCCACTGCAAAGTCTGGTGTCAGCAAATTATGATTCACTCCCCATGAAAGCCCACGACCTTGCTATACATAAATATTTTTTCAGGTGATTGGTACACTGTATCTGGGTGACCTCAGTATAACAGGCTTTTACTAAACACTCGGGTCGCGTCGCGCTGGAAAACACTCGGGTTGCGGCTCGCTGGGTATGGGGCGCCAAGTGTTAACTAAGTTATTTGGTCCAAAACTGTACAATTTACTGTCAAAAATTCACTAAAAACTTTATTTATTTATAGAATTCACGATCATGAACCATTTCGTTACAAAATGAAATGCAACAGACAATTTTGCAACAAAACCTCCCACCAATATGAATGAACAGACAGGATTTACAATTATGACCTCTCATTGAGCCTGCCAGATTCACTTCGCCCGGGCAGTGACTTTGTTTTGCAACAAACACTTTGTGCATAGCAGAGGGAGCAGAGGGAGTAGAGGGAGGGAGGATCAGTTTACTAGAAATATGCTTGTGGGCGTGGCTGTGGGGTTTTTGGTTTTACTGTACACTGACTGTAGTTTTGGACCGAATAACCTAGTTAACACTTGGCGCACCATACCCAGCGAGCCGCGACCCGAGTGTTTTCCAGCACGACGCGACCCGACTGTTTAGTAAAAGCCGTATAACAAGCATTTTCCAACCAAAGTAATCATGAGCTTGGTATTCAACGCCAGGTTAAGGCAGCTTATCAAAAGTCTCGTCCCGCATCTTTGATCGTCTTTTCTGTGGCCGATCTTTTACATCAGCTTTTCCGATCCCCCGTTGTTTTATTTATGGAGAAATGAGAGGATCGGAGGGGAAAAGATGCTGAGCGGGAAAGATGCTAAAGGCCGCGTCCCAAATTGGCTCTGACTTTTGATAAGGTGCCTAAGCTACATTATCAAATATATAGTATGCAATAATGTCTTACCCTGTGACTTTTGCATTTCACATCTGCTACCTTTGACCCTTCTGGAAGAACAAATGATGGATGGTACATCTGTGACACTCTCTGAAAGAAAGCAGACAGGCATCTCTTCCCAAGCACGACCATGGTGGGTGGATTCAAAAGCAAGGACAATTATAAGACAGCCTGCCAAGAAAAGAAAAGAAAAGTGAAGACATTTGAGAAACACAGCAATTCCTATATTATAATGATTGGTAGCAGAGAGGAACTTGGATTCATAATCATCTTTACTCTAATCTTGCAATAAAAATAAGACATAATTATCAGCAAACTTCACAATGCATTAGGACTTTATGGCCATATATTTGGAAATATTTCTCTGTAAGCTGTTGTAAACTAGAATTTATGTGTATAACTACAAGTGAAATGGACCAAAACAATGCCCCCACCCCAGTCATGCCAGCCCTCTTACCCATGCAATGTTCAATTATCAGACTGTTTGAGTCTTACTCCTACCTGTGCTTTACAAATTACAATCATCTGCAATGTTCTACACATCTATAAATATTAATGTACCAAAAACAAAAACAAAAAACAAAAAAAAGCAAAAAACAAAAAACAAAACATACTCTTTCTTCCTTTCCACTCATCCTGTGACTGTATTCTCTTTTAACATTCTGTCAAGCCTGTCCAGTTATTCTAATAATGTTCACTAAAATGATATCATTTGGAAATTTTGTAATGGCAGTGTATACAGTCACACGCGTGTCTTTACCTTTACCGCGCAGAGGGGATGGTCGGACAGCGCTCTGCGGGCCGCTTTTCACCAAAAATGCAGCTCATTGTGTAGGGGGTCAATGCGGCCGGAACGGCGTAACGAAAAATATGCAAAACTTTGGAACGGATTTCTTTCTTCTTTTCTCGCGATA